>JANXHW010000002.1:200268258-200949508 GCA_026170595.1 Plestiodon gilberti rubricaudatus
CAGGCTGGAGAGGGTGGCGGACAGATGGGCTGTGGCTCATCAGTTCACCGCCTCTCCAACTTTGCCACTCAATGCGATGGTTTTACGTTACTTCATGGACAGGCCAGCTATGGCTAATTGTATATGTCACAAATTTATAAAATGGGGATTTCACACGTACGTATACAGTGGCTGTAGGTACAACATAAGACATGGAATTTCTGAACTTTGGTAAGTACAGTATCAAGCACTTTGGTCTCAAAACTGGGCAGAAAAACTGTTGGGTGAACTCAATCCTACATCAAGTTGTGACAGAATGTGAGAGAGGGATTTGCTGGACAAGGAAAGTGCCTCTTGCTTTTCTAGGTGACTCTAGGGGCCTCTGTTTACCTATGTGAGGGCGAGGACCTATGTTTACATTATGGGAGACCCATGGTTGACATTACAAACAGCCCCACATCTCCTCCTTTTCTAGCTCTCAATAATGTGTGGCCAATGAGGTTTGCTTCTATTCTAATCCTTGCTTGTGGCCGAATCCTTTTCTGCATCTTTTCTGAACCCGATTTAACTCTCCTGAAGACCAGGGAATTTTCCAGCTGGGTTATGCTGCATGCACGCTCTCTCTCTCTCTCTCTCTCTCTCTCTCTCTCTCTCTCTCTCTCTCTCTCTCTCTCTCTCTCTCTCTCTGGATGGGGAGAGCAAAGTAAGTATACAAAGAGGGAAGAGGACCTGCCCCCCTCAGTACATAAAGAGAACAAATTAGCTGCTGCATCCTGGCATTTGAAAGAGGCTAGTGCCGGGTGGGTGCCCTATAATTTCCCTGATGCCACCTGTGCTTTGTGCTGTGACTCACACATGAATCACTCTCCAGTTGCTAATTCACACCATCAAACTCAGTGAATTTAGCCAGTGTTCCTTTCTGCTGGGTGGGTGGAAGGGGAGAGGCTAGGGTTTGTAGGAAAAGGGATAACCAGAAGGCCCTTTTCTTGAGGAATGGAAGCCAAAGGGGTGCTTATGCAGTGTTCTTATAAAAGGTGAAACTTCTGTGGCATGGCACTTCATTGCCTGATTTCACCTGGCACTGCTGTGCCCAGAATCTCTTCTATCCCTCTGTTGTCCTGGAGAATGGCAATACCTATCTTTGAAGAGGGCCATGGCATAAAACAGCTCTTGTTTTAATTGGGTTTGTAATAGAAATATAAACGTTCTATCAGCTACAACGCTCATTCGCATTATAAATGCATCAATTTTTGCTTCCTCAAGAACAATGATCAAAAAACAATATGTACTCCACAATGTTCCTGAGCTACTCATTTCAATACCCAACTATCTGCGGTGTTAGGGGTTTTTTTCCCCCTGATTTCTACCTGAAAATCTTGTCCTTCACCTTGAGCTACTTTGTACAACTTGCACACTTGCTACACTTCCAATGCCTCCTGTGAAGGGAGAATGCTTGTAATTTTTCCATGGAGAGCTGCATTGTACTCCTGATACACGTCCAGGAGAGCTGCATGAATTCCTCCATTGCACAGGGACCCAGGCGTATGGAAACAAGATTTATGAGAGTCATGGGTTTCTGATAAATGAAGCTTTCCTTAGTGACCACATTTTACCATAGGTCTGGAAAATACTGTCCTATTTCATGTCTCCAACCTGTAATTCTTTTCTGTGGACCAGATTATCTGGCTTTCCTCATTATGTTATTATCCATCTCAAATCCTCGCTGTTATTGCTCTTTGAAATTATTTCAAATTTGTTACTATGCTTAAAGCATGACAATGAGATGCTGTCGTATTTGGATGCCACCTATGTCCTGAGTAGCAGGGGCAGCCATTCCATTAAGCAGAGTGAAATGGCTACCTTAAGTGGCAGATTTGGGATACAACAGAAGAAAATTGCAAATTATTAATTAGATTTTACTACTGTACATGTGTAAGCACCATTTGGAATTTCTGCTTCAGCTGACAAAATGCTTTGGATCAGCCTGATGCTCAGAGCTGTAGTATTACTTCCTATAGCACTCTACACTGATCTATGACATCCCAAACATCTGCCTCTCTCTCTATGCTCGTAAACCACACCTGTATCTTACCTATCATTCCACTCCAGGGGACTTACTTTTCAAATTGAAGATGTAACTGCTGTGATACAAGAAATGCACATTTACAACCCAATCCTAACCAATTTTCCAGCACTGATGCAGCCCCAAGGTAAGGCAATGTTTGTTTCCTTGCTTTGAGGAGGCCTCCGTGACTGCCCCTCCACCGCAGGATGTGCCGTGTGCCCCATTGGCATAGCTGCATTGGCACTGGAACGTTGGATATGATTGGGCTGTTAGTGTGATATTTTTTAGAAATGGACTGGGGGAAAAAACTTGCCTGAGACCTTGGAGAGTCACTGCTAGTTACAGTAGACGCTACCAACAGTGGCGTACCTGGGTCCGGTGGTACCCGGGGGGCCCTCCCTCCCTCCCTCCCTCCCTCTCTCTCTCTCTCTCTCTCACACACACACACACACACACACACACACACACACACAACGGAAGTGATGTCATATCCTTGGGGTTTTTTTAAGTAAAAAATGAAGCAGTAGCGAAAAAGGTAAACCCACTGCCTCCTGGTCGCCAGCCCCTGCCCCCCTCCTGCCCAAGCCCCCCTCCTGTCACCCCCAGCCCAAACTCCCATCTGTCGCCCCCAGCCGAGGAGCAAGGGGGGTGCCACAAGCAAGCAGTTTGATCGCCACAAGCGGTTTTACCGATCACAGCTGTGGCTCCTTGGCTTCTGGGACCTCCCCCCCCTCCCATGGCTTCTGCTACCGCCCCTCTGGTGCACTATCTATATCATGGCAACGGCCTGCTGTTAAAGAATAAAATTGTTGAGAGATGTGAAAACGTTAAAAGTACTTCTCTTGCGGTGGCGGTGCCAATCCGGGGGGGGGGTTGCCAGATGCCACGGTGGGTGCCAGAAACTGCCAGCGCTTTGATCGATCGCAGCGGCGGCTTCAAAGGGGCTGCCGCTGCAATCAATCAAAGCACTTCTGGTACTCCCCATGGCACCACCACCCCCAAGGTGTGGTACACGGGGCCATGTACCCCATGGCCCCCCCCTTAGCTACACCACTGACTACCAAGGATGCAATCCTATACTCAGCTACTTGGGAGTAAATCCCATCGAACTCAATGAGGTTTACTTCTGAGTAGACATGCATAGGATTGCACTGTGAGATAGACTGACCCAGTAGCTTCAGAAGCTTCACATATTCATAAATCACCTTATTTATTGTCCCTTACTTTGCAAACTAATTGGAGAAGATCCCTGAAGTTGTTAGATGGATACAGGGTTTGGCTCATCACAGGTGCTGATAAAAATGAATATTAAATATGAATGCATGCATAGCACTGCTGGGTTCTTATCACAGCACTATGTTTTCAAGTGATTCTGTGTATTCTTAATGACAGGAACAAAATATCAATGAATTCACTCCGGTTCAATCACTAAAGACAAATAGGAGGATCCCTGGGTGGAATTGATGAGGCTACACAGTGGGAGGAGCTCATTTATTTGATAATTAGGGTTGGAACAGAAAGTGACAGAGACAATTCCTTGCTCCAATGTGCCATCATGTTTCAGCATTTCTCCCAGCAATGCGGTTTTACCAATTGATGCACTGTATCAGTATGCAAAACGAGAAGGGAAGCTGATTAAAGATAGTATTTAGAGTTAGGAAGAAATATTCCCTCAAGACACCCTAAAGCTGTATCTACGCTACATAGTTTCTGTCAGTTTAACTGTCAAAGTCTCCCTCTAAGAAATCTGGGAGTTGTAGTTTGGTGAGATGCTATGATTCTGCTAGAGACTCCTAACCTTACTCATAGAACTACAATTCCCACATTGTTTGAAAGGGAACACCTATTAACTCAAAATGTGCCTCAACGTCTTATGTGGTTTTTCATGGGGTGGGTGATATCAGTTATTTCTTTGAGCCATACTGGATTTATTTTGTGTCGTATGGGCTTGGCAGGTAGAGTTGCATATAGGTACACACACAGGACTTCTTAGTCAATGCTTGCTAACCAATATTGTTTGGGAGGAAACGTATTAGCAAAAAAGGATTGTGAGTGTGTATGTAATTTGATTTTGCATTAGTGTTGTGAGAAACCATCTAAATATACATGCATTATCAGCTCCAAGGGGAAGAGAATTGTTTCCTCAAAATACTCCCTCCCCATAATGGATGGGCCTGGATATGAGATACTTGAGAGTTTTGCTCCTGCCATATGAACTTCCCTGTACATTGAGAATGGGACAGGATTTTGCTCCAGGTGCTTTTCTTATTTCAAGTCAGGCTGTCCTATACTCAGAATAGGACCTTCGCTATAGTGGTGCCTTTATTTGTCAAATCACTGTACAGTATAAGTATTTTACCATTTGTATGCTGCCTTGAGGGGCTTCTGGTTGGCAAGGTGAAATAAAAATGTAGTAAATTGTTACTTTTACTACAACTAAACCACCATGGTAGTGAGCCTAGAACCCTACATTTATCACAGAATGGTGGAGAGTGGCACTTGTGGGTGGGTGGGAGAAAAACGTTTGTCCTATATGGGGAAGGGAGGGGCATGTGAGCCTGCAGTTGCCCATGGGACAGGCTGAGGCTATGCAGAGGAACAAAGGGGGGGAGGGGAACCTAAAGCATGGTTATAGCAAACCAGAGTGGGCCTGGCAGAAAGCTGGTGATTGCTTCCAAGGACATGCCAGTTTGAGTGAATCGTGAGTCCTGAGAAGCACCAATGTCTCCTAGTTGAGTGTTCTGTTACACTGTCTCCCACAATCAGCCCCTTTCCTCACCCACAATCTCCCTTCTATTCAGATCATATGGTGGCTCTATGTAAAGATGGGAAGGGGGAGGTACCATGCTTCCAGTACTTGCTGAATCTGCTTTAACCAATCAACATCCATAGTGCACCTGGTTGCTTGGCAACACAGAGGATGCAGAGAGAGAAAATGCTCCTTCCAGTAAACACTGAGGTAGGAACAAGGGTGGTGGTGGGGGAAGCATCTAAAAATAGGGAAGGAATCAAAATGAAGTTGATTAAAGCATCAGAATGGTGGGGCATCTACAGGGCAAGTTGGGTTGGGGAGACAAATAACCCTAGTTTGCAGGACTGGTGAATGTGGGACTACTAATGTGCTGGGTTGCCAGTCTCTCACAAAATAAGCAGCACAACAGCTTTACCGGACTGGATGTTCCACTTCCTCCTCCTTCCAATGCATGTGACTTTTAGCACACCAGCATGGGTGTGTTACATTCATGTGTTCTTCACCATGTGTGTGTGTGTGTGTGTGTGTGTGTGTGTGTGTGTGTGTGTGTGTGTGTGTGTGTGTGTGTGTGTGTGTGTGTACACACCTCTAAGTTCTGGTTCTGTGTGTGGGTACAGTATTTTTTAGATTTATATTCCACCATATTCTTAGGGTTGAAGATGGCTTCTAGAATCAAATGCCAAGAAAAGAATTTATGTCCCAAAGGCTCAGTATCTAAATTAGGTCACCCACTCATTTGGCTTCCCAACCAGCATTACCTACCTTCTTGCAAACCATCTGTCACCACGAGTCGAAACCTCCCAACCACTCCTGACACATCAAATCCAGATGGATTACCTACACTACCACCAAATCTGCTCCAAAACTGCCTTGACCAGGGACTTCTCATTCCAGGTCCAGTTATTCCACTCACAACGAATCCTCAATAGCCCCTCACTTCTAAAAACCTGTCTCCTAATTCAAGCTCATAAATAGACGCCAATCTGGCTGCCTGGTTTAAGAATTGCCAAAGAAACCAGGCAAGAAAAGCTTAATTTTATTGGGGAGATGTGCTTCTTTCCTCCCCACTCCCTCTTTCAGACAAATTAGTCTTCTCGGTCTCCTTGGGGGAAGGGGATTTTTGTCCCCTTCCCCCGGTGTAACGCGGGGAGGCCCCAATGGGCCTCCTCGGATTTCCACCAGCTATTTAGCTGGCGGAAGTTGGAGGCAGTCGTGTAAAGGCCGCGCTAGCTCGGGAAGGGGGCTGGGATATGGCGGCCGCCATCCCTGCTCCCCCGGGCCTGCTCGACCAATGGCCCCCCTCCTTCGCCACCTGGACCACCCCCGCTGGGGGATCACTTACCTCCTCCAGCGGCCGCATAGGTGATCTGGCGGTGGAATTAGGGCAGCCAGCCACCCTTACTCTCCAGTCATTGTGAATGTGCTTTATGGCACATTTGCGACGGCTCAGAATGACAGAGCGCTTGCTCCGCCATTCTAATATTAGTCAGAATTGCACCCTGAATCAATTAAAGATTTCTGTGTTATCTAGGCCAGGGGTTTCCAACTTTTCTTGCCAGGTGTACCACCTGTCACAGTAAAATTTTCTGAAGTACCACCTGTGCCAATAAATAAGATTTTACTTGACCATGGCTTTTAAACTTGTAAATAAATTTTGTTCTAAGTTGATTGTTGCCAGCCACGAAAACCTGAAATCTTACTTACTGTGTATCTCTGTACACACACCTCAGCAACACACTGGTATTTTCATTAGCTGCAGCATCAGAGATATTTCCCAAAGCACAGCTGGCATTCTTCAGTTGGTTTGCTGTTTCATTTGTGTGCCCATCTGCCAGAGCACCAAAACACCTAGTACCGTGACACACACACCCTGCTCTATTAGATACACCTGGGTATTGCAATGATTTCCTAGCACCATCTAGGAAAGAAAATATTCTAATGAAGGCTTGTGTCCTTTCACATTGTATCTGCTCAATACATTATTTTTTTCTTATTTTAGGGTTTTTCTTCTCCAAACCAGTTGGGACCACTCTTTAGTTAAAGGTGCCTATTATAGCAGGTATGTATTAACAATAATAGGCCAGTGGGTGGCGCAGTGGGTTAAACCGCTGAATCATAAGCTGTCGATCGAAAGGTCGGCAGTTCGATTCCCGCGACGGGGTGAGCGCTCGTTGCTTGGCCAGCTCCTGCCAACCTAGCAGTTCCAAAGCATGTCAATGCGAGTAGATAAATAGGTACCGCTTGCGGGAAGGTAAACAGCGCTCTGTGTTCCAGCTGCATGCTACGCGCTGCGGCAAGGAGAGTCATGCCAGCCACATGACCACGGAGGTGTCTTCAGACAACGCTGGCTCTTCGGCTTTGAGATGAACACCACACCCCAGAGTCGGACACGACTGGACTTAATTGTCAGGGGATACCTTTACCTTTATTAACAATAATGCTTCCTAATCACAGTTTTCAGAGAAGAATCCATGAAGGACAAATCATGTACATTGCAATGTACACGATTTGCCATGTGATGTTTTTCTCTCTCTGCCATATGGTGTACAACCAATGCCCTGGCTGCAGAACTGGTTTTCTTACAATGGAAAAGGCATATATACTCACATCACATTCCAAAAGGTACAGCATCTGGTGAAAGATTGTATTTGATGACGTGAATCATCATAGTCCTCAAAAGCTTATGCTGAAATGTAAACTGGTTCGTCTTTAAGATACTACAAGTCTCTTATTTTTGCTGCAACAGCCCTACACAGCTACCTCTCCAAAAGATAGTGTGCAGACTTTTTCCTACACCGAGATTTATTTGTGTAGAAGCAGTCCCAACTTCACAGGTCTTTGTATGTCTGTCTGGATTTAGCTTATACTGTAGTCAATTCCCACAGTTGCTGGTTCTCTAAATAACCAGTGCTGATTGCTCTCTGCCAATCAGCTCGGAAAGATGCTCTGTTCCCTTGTTTGATTGGTGACATGGGAGGGTTTAGCTTTCCAGTACCCAATGAGAGCACAAGAGAAAGCAAATTAAGGCCCAAAGTATGAGACTAACACAGATCAGTGCCTGGTGGTTGTTTTGATTAGTGAGGAGCAGCGACAGGTAAAGCTACCCAAATCCAAACCACTCATACCCATTATCCCTCACTTCTTCCCCTTTTCCTCATGTTTTCCTCCCCCATCATCGTGTTCTGTCACTTCTGAGAGCTTCATATATACCTACTTAAAACAAACCTTTCCGAATTAAGATCACTGAGCAACAGGCGCCTTGATCCCACAGTCACCATGACAACTGTATGTTACACAAGAAGGATGTGAAATTATAAACTGCTATATACCTCCTGTAGCTGGGAATAGCATCAAATGAGAGACTGAGCTCTGAGCAGATATCCCAGTCTTTGACCATAACCATCCTTGCAGAAAAAAAGGGTATGCGTGTGTACTTATGGAGAGGGTAGGGGAGAATACAGAGCACTGAAAGGAACCTGCTTATGAACAAGGATGCATTACTCTTTGTTCTTTCATAATTCAGGCTTAGTACCATGAAACTGAAAGACAAAAGTGGGGGGGAGGGAGACAAGACCTTCTCAGCAATCATTTTTGAGAGCGTGTTCGAGATGAGCAGATTCCAACTGCCTCATTTATAAAACATGTATCCCTTGGGAAAGGATGTAGTGTTTTTCTATACAGTTTTCTTCTTGGTTTTCACAAGCAGCATTGGTTTTCACAAGCAAGCATTCTCTTTTATGGTCAGACATAGCAGTCACTGCCACTGCTTCATCAGGCTTTTGGTCCCAGGTCAATGGTGGGAAGAAGCAGTCGTTTCTTGCGCTCGACTTTCCTGTAGTTGATTACACAGCTTACTCTGCCAGGATTTGTGGCTTCAGGGCAGAGGCGTAGGGTGCACAAACAGATGAAGTGGGAAGTTTGTTCCTGAACTGTACCACTTTAGACTACAGGTGGCAGAGGGTGGAAATCATGTGGCTGAATGTGAGAAAAACATCTTCCCTTCACATATCAAAACCAGCATTATGCACTTGCCCCACTTCTCTGAGTGGTGAGAAGTTCCAGGGGCACAGTGCTAACTGCATTCTGTCTTCTTTTGGAGGACAGAGAGCACTGGTGGCTTAAAATGACTTTGCACTATTTGCTTTATTTACAAATACTGTATTTAAAAAAAGCCCCTGTATGTAGGGTTACCCTTGTAAATGGTTTGGAAGCTGCAGTTAGTGCAGAATGCAGTAGCCCGGTTGATCACCGGGGCTCCGTGGGCTGAGGCTGCCATGTTGTTGCTCCAGCGGCTATACTGGCTGTCCGTTCCATTCTGAGCCCAATTCAAAGTCTTAGTGATGCCCTATACAGCATCTTAGTTAAAGCCCTATACATAGGCTTACCATATCCAAAGGGGGACAGGGTGCCTACACCTTTAACCATTGTAAAAAGAGGGAATTTTGGCAGGTGCAGCTTGTTGCACCCTTCCATTATGAGCTGCACCTGCCAAAATTCCCTCTTTTTACAATGGTTAAAGGTGTAGGCACCCTGTCCCCCTTTGGATATGGTAAGCCTACCTATACAGTATAGGACCGGGATACCTCAAGGACTGTCTTCCCCCATATAATCCTGAATGTCCCCTATGGTGATCAGATAGGGCTCTGCATAGGATACCACCACCATCTGAAGCCAAGGGGATGCAGCAAGGTGCAGAGCCTTTTCTGTTATGGTACCATAGCTCTGGAACCAAATTCCAGAACATTTGAGGACAGCCCTCTCTTTACATGGTTTCCGGCAGGATTAAAAAACTTATTTTGCTTGGCAGTCAAGGAAGGAGGAACCTCCTAGGGACCCTTTTTATTTTCTGTTGCTGCTTTTTTATATATTTTAATCTGGTCCTGCATCGTTTAATTGTTTTTAGTGGTTTTTTTCAAATATTTTTTATCATGTTGTACACCGTTTTGAGTATAGGAAAAGCAGTATAAAAATCTTTTAAATAAACAGGTTGAGCATTGGATGGGAGTAGAGCGCAAAACACCAGTTCTTGAGGGAAGAGTTCTGCATCCCAAGGCGATTCAGTGTTCTCTCTCTCTCTCTCTCTCTCTCTTTCTCTCTCTCACACTCTCACACACACAAACAGACAGACAGTTTCTCCACTTCACTCTCTGACCTTCTCTCATATCAACTTTGTCTCTCACTGCAGCTCTTGTCCCCATCCAAGAACAGGGTTGAGTGACTATAGTGAACATCTGTTTTTTCCCTATTTTTTAAACCTGTTTGGACCTTTCTAGCACCCTACAGGCTTATGTGATGACTCAGCAGCTTTCAGGATTCTGAGTCATCCAGACGCAGTTGCCATTACCCTTGTTGTTGTTGTTGACCTTTTCCTTCTTTCCCAACTTACCGGTAAACAAAGAACTTGGCTTTGAGTTAGCATATTGGACCATGAAGCCCACTTGATTTTGAAGAATGGGAAATTCAGGAATACAGCAAACCCCCCCCCCCCAATAATCCCACTGCTAAAGCAGGCTGAATGCTTGTTGCAAGCATTGGTGTTAGGACCAGGATCCAAGTAGGGTAGGAATCACGCTCAGTTAGTTGCATCTGAGTTTTTGTTTATTTTCAACTTGCCTCCCTTGTAGCATCCTTACTAACCTGTAATGCCCCCTTTCCTCCTTTTGCTTGTTGAGCAATGCCTTGTTTTTACATATTGCATTTTTTCCTTGCAAAGACAGCCTTTTCATAAACTTTTTATAGTTTACTGGCCTGATCCCAGTTCACCTGGGAGGGACCAGGTTGTCCCATCTACCAGACTGCCTATGTTCTTCTACTAGCTGGTTTTAAGGGGATTTCCCAGATTTTGGGACTGTCTGTTAGCCTGGGAAAGAGGCTCTCTCGAGGTGGCCTTTGAATGGTGGCAGCAGAGACAAGCTTTCTCTAGGTTAATTCCACTTTACCTAGTCACAGAGCGAAGCAGGGAGGGGGTTGCCATCTCTAACGGCTAGGCACTGTGACCCATTTTGTCCTCTGTCTTCCCTAAGCAACTCTCACCTCAGCCCCTCACCTCAGCCCCTTCTCACAGGCCCAACTATGTGACATGTTACAAAGCTCTTATGCCGTTTTCCATCTTCTGGGGAACTCTCCCAAAAGGAAGCAGCCTAGAGTCATAGCGCCTTTTGGGGGGGGGGGTGACGGCGCATTAGTACTAGTATTCTGTTGTTGCCCAGTGTCCTTTTAAAATGAGAACTGTGGCCAAAAGACTTTTAAATGTTTGTTGCCATGAAGCTTTTTGAAATGGGTTGTGAGCAAGAATGGAACATGTGCCAGACCGGACTGTATTATGACACAACGCGAGGGCCATGCCGCGTTTGTGTTCCTGCGCCATGATTGTGTGGAGTCATGCTGTAAAAGGATGTCCCCAAAGCCAAGAAGCCATGAGGGAAAAACCTGAGCAGCAACCACCATTTCACTCACTGCCATGTGTCTAAGTTCACACAAGCTCTATTCCTCCCCCCCCCCCCCACTGATATACTAAATAGTTCCTGGGAGAAAACAGTACAGAGGGCCACCTGAAATGACTCATACTGGACTCTCCAGAGCCTCTCCTTTGTCTCATGATTGAATGGGCCCTGGACCATCAAACTGATCACCCTCTTCCCCTGTCCTATTGTTTGTGTGTAGTTTTACCCAGAGGTGTACAGGAAGCACTGGCGTCACTGCAGGGGGGGGGCGGAGCTCTAAGTTCCGCTGCGGTCAGACCCTCCGTTACCCGGGAGCACGAAGCGCCCCCGCCCCCTCGCCTTTGGAGCCATTCAAGTCGGTGAAAGCAACAACTTGAATGGCTCCAAAGGCGAGGGGGCGGCGGTGCTTCGTGACAGGAAGTCCACTCTAGAAGTCCTCCTTACCTTTTTCTATGTGCCTGGTCCACTCAAGGTATCCTCCCCTTTTTTGGCCATGTGCTTAGTTCCCTATAAAAAGGTAAAGACTGCCTGCCAGTCTCTCTCTTGTGTTTTGGACACTGGTGAGCTCTCTGCTCTATCTTGTTCTCCCTTCCCTCCCTTTGCCCCCCCTCTCTCTTGCAAATCCCTCCCTTCTCTTTGCATTACTTCTCAGTCAGCTACTCTGTAGGTTTCTGAAACTTGCTTGTGCAGAGCCTCAGAGCCATTTTGTATCTGCCTCCTCCTCTCCTTGTGCTCTGCTGGTTGGAGCCCAACCACTACCCCCCTCCCTCTCTCTTCCAATATCGCTGCAGCCAAGGACAACTCCTCTCCAGGAAAAGGTGACTATTACCCCCAACGCTTCAAAGGGAATCCTGCTAATGGGAAAGTCTCTGTCTCTTTCTAACTGAGTTTCTTAGCTCTGTGTATTGAGTGTGATTGGTTTTGTGTATATATGTATGATTGAACTATTTAGTAAATATTGGAAAGTAACCCATGTGTGTCCTCAAAATTATTTAAACTGAATTCTGGAAGCCCAACTCTGGTATAGTTGGTCTAAAGATCCCTGCACATTCCAAATTGCCATGTTTAAAGCTATTCCCCATAATACCCGTATTGTCCCGAGTATAGGACACTCCTGATTATAAGCTGCACCCTTAAAGTTTAGTGCTATTTTTTAAAAAATGCATTTTTAACTTTTTTAAAACTTAAATATACACATTAGTAGAACAGTAAAACAGTACACCTTTAGTACAGTTAAAGACATAGGCACCCTGTCCCTTACTGAATCTGGGCACCCTAGTATAATAAGTAGCCTTCCCAGATCCAAAGGGGGACAGAGTGCCTACCTTTAACCTTTGCAATTTGGGCAGGTGCAGCTTGTTGATGATGCATGCGCGACACTGTAGCGGGGCGGGCGAGGCGGGCCGCCGGGGGGGCGATGCGCGCACCCCCCGCTGCGGCCTCTTCGGCCTCCGGCTCGATGTGCGCATGCGTGGATTTTACACGCACACCGTGGCTGAGGTCAAGAGCCTGCCCGGTTGCCCTCAGCTGCGGGTCCATCATGTTTGCACATGCGCAGACCGCAGCTGAGGGCAACCGGGCAGGCTCGTACCCTCAGCTGCGGTCTGTGCATGCGCAAACATGGCGGACCCGCAGCTGAGGGCAACCGGGCAGGCTCTTGACCTCAGCCACGGTGTGCGCTTGCGCGGAAAATCCACGCCTGTGCACAACGAGCTGAGGGCAAGGCCAAAGACGCCCGGACTCAAGGTAGGTGACGTGCGGGGGGGTTGGGGTGGCGGGGGCGTCGTACGCACCCCTGCTCCAGGGTGTCGCGCGCATAGCGACGTCACACCTGCCCAAATTTCAATGGTTAACAGCACAATCCTATGCATGTCTACTCAGAAGTAAGTCCCATTGCATGCAATTGGGGTGGCTTATTCCCAGGAAAGTGTGCATAGAATTGCAGCCTAAAGGTAGGCACTCTGTCCCCCTTTGGATATGATAAGCCTATGCAGGAGCTCTTGCTCTCAACTTTCAAACTGCACTCTCAACTTTTAAACTGCAAGATCAATAAATATCTTAGTTTCCACAGAGCCCTGGGGCTAGAACTTAAGGGTTAATTTTTCAATTAACTGAGGCTGCTAAGAAATAATTGTTTTGGCCATTTAGCAAGTGATTAAGAAGAGCTGCAAGGAAAAGCTTGAAAACACAGTGCTTTGCAGTTTAAAAAAAGACAGAGGAAAAATAAAGCCCCTTTTACCTTTTGAAAGAGACTTGGAGAGGCTTGGCTTGAAAGGGATTTGCAGAAAACACTAGGCAGAAAAAGCTAGGCTTTGATTGTAGGCCGCACCCCTACTTTAAAGACTTGCCTTAGGGAAAAAAGTGAGTCTTATACTCAGGCCAATACGGTAATAGAGGCAATTTTGGTAACACTGTTGGTCAGCTAATATTCATAATCATAACCCCAAACCCATTACCTAAATACTAATACTGTATATCAGAGAGACAAACTAGAAATGTGTTCCCTGACATCTATTCTCATCCCCCCCCCCCCACCTGCCACTCTGGTACAGTCCAGAATATTGCTACAACTCCACATGCTGTTTGCATATGGGCCTATGGGAGTAGAAAGAAGGCAAAGGACAAGAGGTAGGGGTGCATGTATCTATTCCCCTTTGGAATTATATGCAAAGCTGGGCAACTCCCTTTCCACTGCTTCTGACTCCACCCCATCCCCACTACTAAAGCAACCCCCTTTGACTCCGTTGAAGAATGTTGTCTTTTCTGTGTTTCTCACAGTTGCAAGAGGAAGAACAGCTTTAATTTGACGTGTTTTTTTTCCTGGTTGAGGCAGTATGGGGCCCTATCAACAGCTGGTCCATCCTCCTTTCTCAGCTAAAAGAAGTCAGATTGGCAGGATAACAATAGGAGAAAGGGATGAGTAAGATGTTACTGATTGCCGTGGAAACGCATGCTCCCAGTCTGTGTGGCAGAGGAGGCCAGCCGCTCAGGAGGAATCGCATCCATCCCCCACCCTCAGACTCTCCTCTCACTTGTGCTGAAAGCAGCATGGAAACATATGGCTCCCACACACCAAGATCCTTCATTTAATGACATATGCCAGAGATCACTCACAGTGCAACAGTTACACAGATTTTGTACACACGCCTTGCTCTAATTTACCAACAAAGGCTGGGCTGCCAACCCTGAATATTCAAACATATGAGCCAGGACCTCAAAAATAATAATAATTTAAAAAAAATCAGAAGACTACAATGAAACAATTAAATGATGAAAAGAAACAAACAATTAAGGGCTCTTTTGGCATGTGTGTTTGTGAGAAAGAGAGATGCAAACAGTACATTTATAGATTCCATCTTTGCTCTGGAAAGATATATTAGCTTTTTTAAAAAACAAAGAAACCCCCAAACAACACATTTCTAAGCATGATTTCAAAATGTGAAGCTTTAAAGAGAATACTTCAAAAGCAAGAGTTGGCAGCAGTCCTTCAACTGAGACAACACACAGCTCTAGAAATGCAGCTCAGTTCCCAGGAACACACACAGATCACTTTATTTCCATACATAAAAACAGTTGCAACATGCAGCTGGCTCAAAGATTCCTGCACCATCCACCACTCATACCACCATGCTCTCCAGAGAGTCACAAGACATCTAGTGTTAAGGTCTGCTCACATGTTCCAGTGGTGCTGTGCATACTTGCTAAAAACATACAGAATCAGGAAAAAATGGGATATTGGCTTATGTCTATCAAATATCACCTCTCTGACTGGCATGAATATGACATTTTTCCAAAGCCCACCTTATACAAGTCAGTATAAACAATAAAATGGCTGAGCCACACTAGATATCTAAGGAACTGACGAAACAGCAGGAAAAAAGGTACACATTCTATTCACCCCAGATCTAGTGCACATCTATTATTTTTATTAATTTCTCTACCTTCCTAGAAATTCAATCATGTTACTGATGGTGCAGTCCTGCCTGGCTGTGCTGGATGCTCCACTGCTCCTGGGTGTCGCAAAAGTGCCATAAGGCATGTTTCCGACACCCAGAGAATAAGTGGCGCTGGTGCCGAGACAAGTGCAGCTCACTCTCCATGGGATAAAGGGTGCTACTGGCGGACACAGGTAAGGCCTGCACCAGGCGGCATGGGGGCATAGTAGGGAGGGCGGAACAGGGTGGAACGGAAGGGGGTGATTGGGTGGCCAGGCCTGGGAGGGGGAGTGATCCTCGGCGGCGCGCTCTGCCGAATCCTATCCTCCATCCTGGGCCAGGCCAGTGTTATACAGGCCTCCCGGATTTGCGCAGGCCATTTTGCCAGTGCACATCCGAAGAGACCCGTTGGGGTGGCTGGGCCATCACTCAGAGTAAAGAGATGACTGTCCCTTTACCCCGAGGAAGGCTCCACCTGCACCGACCTGATCCTGCATAGGATCTGGCGCAGTGTGCTTTTTGCACACTGTGGAGGTCGTAGACAGGATTGGGCTGTTAGGGTTGCCATCTCTCAGTAGCAAAGCCATTGCTTGTGTACATGTGTTAACAATGGTTAAACACATTTAAAGCTACCTATGCTAATAATAAGGCCAGCGGGTGGCGCAGTGGGTTAAACTGCTGAACCATGAGCTGTTGATCGAAAGGTCGGCAGTTCGAATCCCCGAAGGGGTGAGCTCTTGTTGCTTGGCCAGCTCCTGCCAACCTAGCAGTTCCAAAGCATGTCAATGCGAGTAGATAAAGAGGTACCGCTTGCGGGAAGGTAAACAGCACTCCGTGTTCCAGCTGCATGCTACGTGCTGTGGCAAGGAGAGTCATGCCGGCCACATGACCACGGAGACGTCTTCGGACAACGCTGGCTCTTCGGCTTTGAAATGGGGATGAGCACCACACCCTAGAGTCGGACACAACTGGACTTAATTGTCAGGGGTCACCTTTACCTTTAAGCACATTTTAATCATTTGGGCTGACTGATCGAAAAGAAAAATACTTCACCATGATAAAGTTACTTGTGCAGTCTGTTGTAGTTTGAAGTTGTACCCTTCCCTCTCTCCTTCAACAAGCAAACAGGCATTTTCTCTGACATGGTAGAACTCTTTGCAGTTGCAACAGATGTGAACACTGAGAAATAGCAAACCCTAGACAAAAAAGGCCATGGCAAGAAAGAGTGACCTATAGGATATACATCCTAAGCCCAATTTGCTTGGCAGGAATCTCATGGAGTTGGCACTAAGAAATATCTCTTGTAGAAAAGCACAAAGATGCCTGAGGCTATGCCTTCCCACCCCCACCCTCCTTTCACACATGGCTGCTTGCTTTATCTGCAAGAGTGCTCTGCCAATTCTTGCAGGCAGCCATGCAGAAAGGCCAGGCTTCAAAACAGATGTGGCTCTGACAGATGGAAAGCAAAGTCTTGACTTCAGGAATAAGGGGGTAGGCTGGACCAATGACAGAGAAGCGTATGCATGTGCGTTGGATACACACGCTGTATCCACCTCCAAGCACACAAGTATCGCACACCTTTTGTGTCCACCAGTACAGATGGGCAGGCAAGGATTAAGACTGACCTGCTGCTGAGAGGGGTGTACACATTTATATCTCTTGCACACCCCTCAGTCTCTCACTCCCAACGATCTACTGATGACCACCCCATGTAAGTTCAGCTTTTTTGCCCATCCTAGTAATCAACCTATCAGCAAATTCATCCCCCCCCCCAAAAAAAAACCATATAGCATTAGGAGTGCTATTCAGGTTTTGGAGGGTGAGGAAGAAGGTTTCAGGGTGTGCAGGTAGATCTACAGAGAGGTACTCTTGAATATATTCAAGATTGCAAAACACAACACAAAACCCAATGCACTGTCAGAGCAATTGTTGTGGTTCCTTTTACTGCATATTTCTCACAATAACGGCATCTATCAGAATTCCTGAAAAATACTGTAGTAACAGGAGGTGTGCAACACAGTCAGGGGAGGGATTGCCCCTCTGCCCTCCTTAAAACTGGCCCTGTGTACCACCAAGGGTATATTTTCTTCACTCATTAAGTAGTGACTATTTTCAAAGAATTCTGAGAAGGAAGTCCCCACCCAGGCGCCTGAAGTGACAGTCCTCAGAGAGCAGGGAGCCAGGAGATCATTTTCACTCTCCAGGGCAGCCCAAATATTTGGGTAACATGCAAGCAAACATATCAACCAAGCCACATTCATTAGCTCTCCTTGGGGACACCTTTCACTTCAGTTTCTTGGAGAAACGTTTCCCCACAGATCTGAAGCCCGAGGCACACTGCACACGTTTCGCATGCGTCGTGGAAGGTGTGTCCGGCTGCATATGTTGTTTTTGTGGTATGACATGCCTTCGTTCCGGCCGCCGGGAGCCGCCGGAAGCCATGGACGCCTCCCCTGGACAACGGCCAAATTTCAGTGCGTTTTTTGCGTTGCATGACGCACCCTAAGTGACGTGTGCGATACACGCGAAACGTGGGTGGTGTGCCTCAGGCTTCATCTCTTATAAAGGCAGATATCTTGAGAAACAGCTTTCACTTACTTTTCCAACACATTTGGCCTCAATGAAATCTTCCTGCTCCGCAGAAGACATTTCTATTTGGTGTGGATTCACTGCCAGTCAGCACATCATGATGGGCTTACTGATCATGTAAAGGTCCCGACCCCTCACTCTCGTCCCAAGCGGGGAGGTCTACATCGTATGGCAAAGGGAAGGACATTGTGATTACTCACCTGGTGCCTGAGGCAGGTGGACAGAGGCCGGTGATGCTGCTAACAGTTCCTTTTATTTCCAAACTTAACACAGTCTGCTTGAGGCAGGAGTCTCAGTTTCTTCTATGGGCTCCTCTTTTACGCTGTTGCATTGCTTTCTTCCTTCCCTGCTTGACCTCACCACGAACTCTACCACCCTAGTGTCCATGCAGTCAGTTGGATGCCTTCTGAGCACCTCTCCCAAGCGGTCCTAGGGCCTAGCAGGTGGGTGATAGCAGGTGGCCCCAGCTCACTGACCAGCCAAAGTTGGGGGAAAAGGGGTTTTCTGACCCACAGCTCTGCTGGGCTGGTTTGGTGGGCTCCTTCACCTCTGTACCTTCAGCACTGCCTCCCTCTTCTCCGCTCTGGTTTCCCTATCCCCCTGACCCTCTCATCTTCCCCCTTCTCTCCCCCTCTCAGTTCCCTCTTTGTTCGTCTCCTCCCTCCCTCTGTCCTCCATCTCCTTCCTTTTGCATTCTCCTTCTCTCTCCATTCACTCTCTCCTGCTTCTTCACCTTCCCCCTCCTTAAGTCTTCTGCTCCCTCAGACTAGAGCCCTGCCCCCTGCAACTAAGGTGGCCAGCCAGTATATCCTATTCCACCTTGCCCAGCACTGCCATCACTTCAGGGCAACTCAGATGGATGTGGCTGCCACTCCAGAGCGTTCCCTGGCTGCCAGGGATGTTGCGGAGGGCCACAGGCCTCCTAGCCTTTGACCACAAAGTCGTTTTGGACATTTTCAGGTATGCGTTAGAGACCAGACGACATGTTGCATTAAACCTGTTAAGAGGGCTGATGGGCTTGTTTCTTATTCAGTAAATAGCAACCACAGGAGCAGGGAGATAATCTGATTGGGACAGTAGCACAAGAAGAATAAAGCTTTAACTTTTTGCCCCCTACCCTGGTCCTGAAGCTCTCTGTCCCAAGAAGAAGAATGCTCCCTATTCTTCCCCTCAAGTACTGTACAGCAAGCTCAGCTGAGATACAGTCCACCAAAATGTTATATAAGAAAGCAACCATATATTCCAAGATGAGTGTTCAAGCTTACTAATTCAAATGGTGAGATTTGCAGAGGGTTGTGTAGTATGTGTCTTGTTTATACTTTCTCCAAGCATAGACACTGTTGTGAACTGTGCAGCCAGTTTCCATTTGGAGAAACACAGGTAGTATAAATAAAACATTCTACATTAAGTTAAAAGTAAAGGTGATGGTGGATATGTAAATGCATAATTTTGGGAAGGAGCTTAGAAAGGGGGAGGAGTATACAACACATTGGTACGAGTTATACGATTTATTTATTTATTTATTTATTTATTAAAAATCACACCCTGCCATTCCCCTGCTGAATCAGATGCCCAAGGCAGCTTACAAAATGTTATAAAACCACACACAAAATAAAAGCATACTGTACAATAAAAACAGACAAAAATAGAACATACAAAATAAACACAGTTGGGGCAGCAATTCAATTCAAACAATATAACTAGGAGATAATTATTATGAACCTGCTAAAATTGTCATTTCTGGCTGAATGAGATTGGTAATTTTTTCCTACAGCCAAAGAACAAATCTGGAGGGACCGGTAGATATGAGATGTGCAATTGTAGCTGTATCCTTTGTGTAACTCTGTATAACTGTCTTACATTTATTAAAGTGACACAGAGGAAACATTTGGCTCAATGCAATTTAAGGGCTTTCCTTAGCTTTCATTTCATGCAACTAGAGCCAGGATGGTGTAGTGGTTCCGGAGTTGGACTTAGACTTGGAAGATCCAGGTTTGAATCCCTGCTCAGTCATGAAGCTTCTTGGGTGACCTTGGGCCAGTCACTATCTCGCCTAACCTACTTCACAGGGTTGTTGTGAGGACAAAACCAGTGAACTATGCCCTGGGCAACTTGGAGGTATAAAAATGTGAAATAAATAAAAATAAACTATTTAGTGGTTAAAAATATTTGCATTCACTGGGTTTCCCGGTTGTTTATTAAAAGAATATATTAAAAACAATCCTGATGTTTCACCAGATTTTACTTCTGGCATTTTCGGAGGCTGACTCAGCTACTGTCCTGCTCCCCAGCCGTTTGATCGTCTATTTAAAGCTGTGGGCTGCTGCTAGTTAGTGTTGTATACAAACAGCAAAAATTGTAGCTATAACATTTCTTCCAAAGCAGCTATGGCCAGCGACGGGGCCTGGGAGTACATGGATCATTACTATGATACAAGTATCACCGTTAAAATTAAGAGATTCTAACACTGTTGTTGGTCATGCTTGATCACCATCTACATAACTGGGAACTAAAGGTCAGCATATATTATATGGTTATTTTTCCCTTGCTTGGCAAGAATTCTTAGATTTGACCCAAGAACTACATTGTCACTCTATACTAATATGCTTTGTACCTGCTTATTAGGCAGGCAAACAAATGTATCTGACATTTACAGGTGTCCCCCGCTTAAGCGGGATAGTTCTGGAAAACCCATCATATAGGGAAACCGTCATTAAGCGAGTCCTCAGCACCATCTAGTGGCTGATTGTGGTATAACGTGTAAAGCCAATACAGTAGTGCAGTGGTTCTCAAACGTTTTAGCACCGGGACCCACTTTTTAAAATGACACACTATCGGGACCCACCTAGCTTTATGAGATGCTCAAACATTTATCTCCCTATATTTAAACAAGCTCAGCTCCTTGCAAACTGCAGGAGCTCAGCTGTTTGCAGAGCAATTAGCAGCTATCTTGCAAACTGCAGGAGCTCAGCTCTTTGAAGGGCAAGTAGCAGCTATCTGATTTTTGAATAGCCTCAGGGCTTGTGTCAATTACTTTGCTAATCTTTCCATCACCTGGGACCCACCAGAAATCAGGTCGCAACCCACCAAGTGGGTCCCGACCCACAGTTTGAGAAACACTGCAATAGTGTAATGCAATGTAACACAGTGGAGTTGTAATAGGGAATGAATAGCAAACACAGTGTACATTATGAGTGTAACACAAAGCACAACAAGATTTCTACCTGTCAATGGAGGTAGAAACACACACACACACAAACTCAGAGAGTTAAAGACGACATTTTTTTGCATTTAAAATACTGTACAGTACTGTAGTTTTAATTCTTTGTTTACACTTTGGGAACCTCTGTCATATATGCGGATCGTCATTAAGCGATCCGTCATTAAGGGACACACACCTGTATTTTTTATTATTATTATTATTATTATTATTATTATTATTATTATTATTATTATTATTATTATAGTAGGCTCCCTAGAATTGTATTCTCTTACAAAGGTAAACTCAATTGGAACGATTCATTTTTTTTAAACCAATGTAACACTAGCTATCCTCACTTCTAAAATGGGGGAGCTAAAGTGAAATAAATATCCATAACTGTCTTTTTAAAATTCTAGATGAATGATGAGAATCTCTCTAGCAGATCCTGCTATACAGATAAGTGACTGCAACAGGCAATGAAATGTGACAGCATAAAAAAAAGGAATTCTCTGCCTGAGGTTTGTCAGGAGGAAAGTGAAACATTTTCAGATGATCTGAGAGTTACCAAGGGAATCTGAAAAATCCAAATGCCCTAAAAATAGCGTGTTCCTTCTCAACAGATTCAACATAGACACATTCACATGGAGGAGAGGAATCTTTCCATTTCTGCTTGGGTTGCATGGTAGCCAGAATTGCTTCTCTGCTTGCTTCCCAGAGCTTTCTTTATGCTACAGATATTGAGCTACACACTACTAGAATGACAAGAGACGGCAAACAATAGCCTATGAATGCTTATATTAAGAATAGAATGCCCTGCAGCATGGACACATTGTCTAAGTGACAGAGCTTGCATTAATGCTGCTGAAAGCTCTTCATCCATCATGAAGTCCACGGACATCATCTCACACTAAAAACACTGTAGACTTTCAAGTGAAAGACATACTGTAGGTACTCTTGTGAGTCCATTCAGATGCATAGACTTTGCCAGTGGCTTGTGTAGCACTTCCATATCTAAATACCGCATAATGAGAAATGGGTTAAGTGCCTGATTCTGAAACCAGGCATAGAACTTAAACCCATCAAGCTAGCCACCTTATTGTGTAAAAGTAAAAGCCATTCAGAGGATTATTGCTGCTGAATATTGTCAACACAATAAACCACTGTTTGAATAAAGAAAAAAAAACTAAGGCCATATCTTCAAGCTTTGCACCATAATCAGAACTAGGAACTTTGTAAAAACGAAAATTGAGATCCACACATCCTGCCAGCTGTAAAATAAGAACTCCCACATTCCTCTATATTACAAAACGTAAGATGACTTGGCTGCCATTAATATATTCACCACGGCAAAGTGACAGAGAGATTACCTTGGGCTCCAAATGACTTGAAAACTCTTCAAGAGATCTGAGTGAATACATTATGTGTCTGTTCACTGTGCAACTATACTGTACAGTTAAAACGGCAGACAGGGTGCTGGTAGGGACCTGAATGGAATAGGCACTGGCCACATTCAAGATCAACCTGCACTCAAGAATCAGTTGCTGTTTGGAAATCCTACTACTATGTCTTAGATCAGCAGACGGTCAGATCTTTAGTGTGATGGAGTCCTAGGTGTGCTCCCACTTGATCTCCATCTCTCTCCCATCTTGAAGTCTCTACGTGCTTTTATATGATCCCGTCTTGGTTTCCCCTTTGTGCCTTTTCCCTTTGAAAAACAGGCTTCATATTGTTTTATTTTTACATTGTGCTATGACCACTCGTTTGGATGGATGGTGTATGTGTATTACCCTGTTTTCCCTAAAATAAGACCTCCCCTGAAAATAAGACCTACCGTCATTTTTTTGCATGATTTTTGATGGCACTCATAAATATAAGACCTCCCTGAAAGTAAGACCTAGCTAGGATCATCAGCCAGACAGACGCGACACATACACCCCCGCACTTACTTTGACCGATTTAAGCTTCATTCTTTCCCGAGGGTGCAAAGCTCTGGAAGGCCTGCACTTGAGTCCTCCACCATAGAGACGAAGTGCTAGAGAGACTCTGCAAGACTGCAGCCTCCTTGCAGGCCTTGCTGGCCTCTCTAGCACATTGTCTCTATGGTGGAGGACAAGTGCAGATTTTCCAGGCCTTGAGGAGCCTTGCACCCTCGGGAAAGAATGAAGCTTTAATCGGTCAAAGTAAGTGCCGGGGGGGGGGGACAGCTTGGGAATATAAGACCTCCCTGAAAATAAGACCTACTGCATTTTTAGGAGCCAAAATTAATATAAGACACTGTCATATTTTCGGGGAAACAGGGTATATACATGTACAATCTGAATGTAGTGTAGCATGATGGGTTAAGTGTTTCATTTGGGCCAGGGACACCAGGGACAGTTTAGCCTTTAAGCCAATCAGATGGAAAGGTTTCTGTTTGCCCAATATACTTTGCAGAGTTGTTGTGAAGATTAAATGGTCCTGCATGCAGGGCTGGCCTTGCCATGAAGCAACCTGAAATAGTAGTGTGGAGCAGCACCCATGGAGGGGTGGCAAGCAGATGAGCCCCCACATCTTCCATCCTCTTCAGCCTGCCGCTCCACTGCGGGCTCTGATCCTGACTTGCTGAGAGCAAGTTGGAAGAGGATCACAGCAGCAGCCAGCCCCCTTGTCCCTCTAGCAGTGCTGGAGGGAGAAGGGAAAAACAGTTGCCAGTGCCACAGCTCCAAATTGCCCCTCCCCATCCAACTGGTGCTTATGAAACACCTAAGTGGTCAGGGAGAGGTGATCTGGAGCCTGCCACCCTCCCTTTACTTAGCAGAAACCCAGCATGCAGGGCTTCCATTCATTGGAGACAGGGCAGAGGGAGGAGACTGTGCACTGCACTTTTGGTAAGTAAATGGAAAGGAAGTGGGTGAGCGGGCTCCAAACTGCCTCTCTCCCTACCCAAATGGGCAGGGAGAAGCAATTTGGAGCCACTGCAGCTCCACCCCCCTCCAGCAGTACTGGAGGGAGAAAGGGAAAAAAAGCTACTGTGGCTTGGACTCACCCCTGTCTGTCTGCTTGCTTGCCTGCCCCCCCCCATCCACAGGGGGATGCATGTGCAGGAGCACGCGCGCGGGGGGGCCGGGACTGGGGAGGATTCAGATGGTATAGGGACGTGAGCTACCATTGCATGAAAGCCATGGGTAGTCCATGAAGGGAGGAATGCATATATACCAGATAAGAGTATTATGATTAATTAAGAATAGCAAACATACAGAACAGCAGTTGCTGAATGGGATTCTGTTCTTTGAACCAGGAAAACGATCCTATTGATTCATATGAAAAGTGATGCTGTGCTTTCACACGCATGCACGCTTTCTCAGAGGCTTTTGAGCTCTGAGTTCAGCACTTAGCGGAGGCACAATCACCATGCCCTCTCAAAGGAAGCATCCTGTTTCCTGCCCAACATAACTACAGGTGTCCCCCCCCCTTAACGACAGATCGCTCAGCGACGATCCGCATATACAATGGAGGTCCCCTAAAGTGAAAGATGTTTTAAAGATCTTGCTTACTGTATTTCCACGGCGGCAGCTGAGCTCTCTCTCTCTCTGTGTAGAGGAAGAATGGCCTCTTGTCGGGTCAGCCCCCCCCGCCGTGGCCGCCACGTCTTTTCTTCAGCCCCCCCTTATTTTCTTTAGCCCCTTTCTTCCGTGGGTGACTTTTTTTCGGGTCAGCAGCCGACCCAACGAGAAGCCATTCTTCCTCTACAGAGAGAGAGAGAGAGAGAGAGAGAGAGCACTCTGCTGCTGCGGAAGTACAGTACAGTAAGTAATATCTTTAAAACATCTTTAACTTTAGTACTGATGGTGCTGAGGACTCACTTAATGACGGTTTCACTATGTGACGGGTTTTCCAGAACATATCCTCGTCGTTAAGCGGGGGACACCTGTACTTCTGTCAAGGTGACTATGCAGACTGAGCTCAGTCCACAATTCCCATCATCTACAGTGCACTGCAGATGAGCAAGGATCAGCGTGACCTAAGCACCAGCACTATGCCAAAAGCGCCATGCAGAAAATCTCTTAGTACAGTATTGGGAGAATTAACAAAGGTGAGATTACCATAGGTATGGAAGACATTGTCATGCCAACTTTTGATTTGCACAGAACATTTCATCAAGCTGAACAGAAAAATTACTAACTCTCAACTAGAGAGATTTTGCAAATATTTTAGTAAGTTCAGTTAAATAGCGGCCTATCACAACTGAAACAACTATAAGCACTTCAAAACAATATTGTAATACCCAAGTTCTCTGTTCAACATTAAAATAGACCACCTCCTGGTTAGCATACTGTATCACATGTAAGTTAAAAGCTAACTGTGTAGTCCTGCAAATGGGAAGGGATTCAAATATCAGCATTATGAAACAACTTTGCATTCTGTTTGCTTTAGAATTACTTTCCATTATGACTGATGAAGAATTCTGTGTAACTAACAAGCCTGCACACCTAACATCAACAGAATGTGGTCCCACAAACAAACATGGTAGAATTATATTGTTTATCGAGGGTGCAAAGGATCTTCTTCTGTTTCTTGACCTCTATTGTTTGTTGCAAACTTACACACACACTGAAACAATTATCTTTTAATTACCTTAGAGTTGTTTAATTTAACTTAAACAACTTAGAGTTGTTTAATTTAACTTCTCTCTAAGTTGAATAGTATTCAAACATGCATTTTTTAAAAAACTAAATAGCTGGTAACCAATATGCAGTCTAGACCGCATTGATTATTCACCTGAAATTACGTAAGTCTCATTGAGTTTACGGTACTTCCAAATAAGTGTGCACAGGATTGCAGCCTTAGATACTAACAAGCTAGTTTGTGTCTTAGTAGCAATATTTACATTTTTTAAAAAACCTTGAACGAGTGCGATTAATTTCTTTGGGTTTAATGTCCAGTGCTATAAAATATGTCTCAAACACATGTTTGAGATTTGTCAGGTGAAAGCCTCATTAAGCTGCTTTGAGAAAGTGTGCTGTCACCTAAGGAGCTCAATTTTCTCTCTCTCCTTTTTGACAAATCTTTATTTTTAAAATGTTTGATGATCAAGTCAGCAACCAGCAGAGGTGTGCAGCGGACAGCTTTGAAAGAGTAAAGCTTCCGAATTATCACATATATGCTATTACTGCAGAGCAGGGCAAGCTTCTGCAAGCACTTATGTCACAGTGCCTTCCCTAGGAAATTATTATAATTAATGGTCTCAGCTAAGAGTGTGAGGGCTCTGTCTTAAAGTTTTGACTAGGAAACTGCCAGTTCTCTATTACCAGTCCACAGCCATTGACCTTCAAGATGAGTGCCTGTGCCTGCTAAGATGATCAGAAGATAAATAGTAAATGTCATTCATCATCATTAAAGCAGATCCTATAATAATGCCTGGCTTTTAAAGTAAATTGCTGATGTTAACCTAGCAAATAAGGCTAAGAATGAGGCACTAATCCACAGATATAATAATTACCAGCACAATTTTTAGTTTGATATCACCAGTCACTTACTGGAAAGTGGATTCTGTCTCTACACCCCTGATCAACACTGTTGAAGAAGGGGCATATGTGCAACTTCAGGTGTTCAGTACAAGCACCCAGCAGTGAGAACTCTTCTACTCTCAGAGAACTTTATCCAGAAGTGTATCTACATAGGAAAACTTGTTTGTATGAATTGTCCTCCAAAAAGATGTCTTCGACCACAATCCTAAGTGCGTTAACTTAGCATTAAGTCTCATTGAACTAAGTTTGATTTTATTTTGAGTAAACATGTACTGTATAGGGTTATGCTGTTGGAAAGGAGTATGTATGCGAACAAACAAATTGTTCAATAACAATTAAACAACAAACACACCAGTGGACCATTTCATTAGATGAATGTGTTTTGTCCAATAGTTGTATGACATAACGGAGTTGGGCAGGGGCACCATTTCAGATTTCCAGGGATTATAGGAGAATATATAGAACGGCTCCCTCCTTAGAGACCTTTCGGCGGGGCCTTAAGACATTTTTATTTAGGTTAGCATTCGATGACTGACATGATGGGCTGGCTTTTTAACAAATGTAAATATAGGTGACCCACTGGGGCTGTTTGTTTTAATTGTTTTAATTATTTGTTTTTAATTATTTTTAATGTGTATTATGTATTTTAACATGTTTTTATCTGTAAGCCGCCTTGATTGCCCTTGTTGGGAGAAATTCTTTAAATAAATAAAATAAATACATATATTTTACAGAGGAACAAGATTCAGCAAGATTCTTGGGTAGTTAAATTGCAAACTGTTGCTTTGATCATTTAAAATAAATTCATCTTGACAATTATAGCAGTATCATCAACACAAGAACAGCAGATTCTTTTTTTTTTTAAACAAAGCAACATGATAGGCATAGCTGATATATTTAATTGTCCATCTTTTCTTTGCACTTTAGATACTTTCTTCTTGCACACCGGAGACTCACCAAGGGAGGTCAAAGAGGCATTTAAGTGGGTTTGGACAGTGTGTTTTTAGTGAAGCTTTCTAGGACATTTTTGTTGTGAAGCTGCTTTATTAGTCTTTATTAAGTTTAATTCATTAACTGTTTGATAATTACATGATTTGAAATATGGAGGAGAATAAGTGGTCAAAAAACTGTTGCAGCCCTTTTTAAAAAAGGGGGGCACTGGGTTAGTAAAGACTTGAGGAATGTAACTGATTGGATGGTTTCACTAAATAGTGAAATCAAACCACACATGAATAGAAGCCTTGTCAGATGGAAAACAATATACTTGAAAAGGAAATTCCTCCTGAGAATTATGAGATTCCTGGTCTTAGTCATATAAAGGAGTCTGAGTATTTGGACCCTGATACAGCTTTAAGCCACTTAAATGCCTCTTTGACCTCCCTTGGTGAGTCAAGAAGAAAGTATTTAAAGTGCAAGGAACAGATGGGGAAGATTAAAAGGACCTACAAAGAATTATTTTTTTACTTCTGAAGATGATTTAGATGAGGAAAAATGTCACTGTGCTGATTCAGAAATTATTCAGCAACTAAAGGAAAATTTTAAAACTACGAACAGAAGTAAAAAGCTCATGATTTTGATAGTTTTACCAAAAAGCTGATCCTGTAAAAGAATAGAAAGTGAATTCATGCTCTATAAATCTATCTCTCTAAGTCCTGTTATAAATTTTTGGATTCATTTCAGTTTACCACCTAATTTTATCAACGTAAACTGTAGAAAAATGGACTTGAGGGGTTTAATTCCTGGTCACTGCCAACAAGAATATTTAATTTTTGTATGATACCACTGAGATACCATCTTGAAATTTTGACTGATTGACTACAAGACATATACCTTTAAGTGTGATTTTTTTGAAAATTTTAAAAAAGTTCGATTTTTCAAAATTTCAAAATTAATATTATTTGAATATTTTTGAATTTCTTGAAAATTTACAATTTTGTCATGTTGTATATCAAACGAAAGCCCTATTCATCAGGTTTAAAACGACACCTGTCCTATGTCTGTATCGTTTATCGTTATCCTGTAACTGGCATTTGAATGTATGGTGACAAGTGGATTTTGGCCTTTTTTGGCAATTTTGAACATTCAATATCTCAAAAACGGATGGACAAAAAAATCTGAAAAAAATAATTTTTAAACATCTCATGGTAAGCTACAAATGTACCGAAAATGAACAAAATCCATGACGTCAAGGATTTTTCATTGGTTGATTTGACACGGAATGACCCGTAAGTAAACTCTACTCCTTTCCCAACTCTCTTGGTTTTTCCTCCAATGACTTCGGCCCGAACTCACCGCCTTCTTTCCCATTGGTCAGATGCCTAGCCAATTGGAAGTTTTGCTCTTTGGAATCCCGCCTTCAGTTTAGATTCTCTGTCAAGGGCATCCGTCCAATCCTTGTACCTTGAAGTTCTTCTAGTCAGTCGCCGGTGGTTCTTCTGCTCGGCCTCTCCAGTCCGGTAGAGACGGCGAAGTCTCCGCTTTCTCTACGCTTGAAATGCGGTGGTTATTGAGAGTCCGGAGGCCGCCTTGGCAAACAGCTCCAGCGCTAGACTGTTTGAGGCAGCCACAGGCGTGGAGGCTTCTGGCAGGGCTCCAGGGACGCCAGGCCCTGTTTCCGTGGCAACGAGAAGGAGCGGGTGGGCAGGTTCTGGGCGGAAGTGGCGGGAAAGTGCTCGTGCGCCGCAGGGGGCATCAGGCACGTGATGGGGAAGTCTCTCTCCTGGACATGATCGAGAAGTACTGTGAGCGGGCGACGCGAGTAGTGGAGAAGGACCTAGTGCGGCGGCTCCGCAGTCCCTTGATTGAGACTGAGAGGAAGCAGCGGGTTCGCGGCATCCTAGACACGATCAGCAGTTGCAACCACGTCCTGGAGGTGTCCTTTCCCTTTCGCAGGGACAGTGGCAGTTGGGAAGTAATCAAGGGCTGCCGGGCTCAGCACAGCCAGCACCGTTTGCCCTGCAAAGGGGGTAAGCAAGCGGGGTCAAATTCTGCACTTGTTTGCCACTCAAGCGTTAAAAGCAAACCCACACACGCATATAGGAGAGTACCACAATAAAAGATTTGAGAAACCAACTGTGAATAGTTGCAGGAAGCGGTGGAACAACGATTGTTTTCTCAGTTTCAAGTCTGTCACAATGTAGACCTAGACCTTCCTCCCCACTATCCAAAATAAGTCCCATCCCATACCACCATCTGCTAGATAGGATGAGAAGAGATGGTTGGCAAAGCAAACAATGGATCATGGATGAGCACCTCCTGTCCTGTTGAAAGGGGAGAGACAGAATATAAATATTTAAAAATATATAATGAGAAGGGGGCTGGTTTTTTTCAAGTCAAGTAAGCGATCTGGCCCTGAAGCCATCTCCTTGCTCTAGTAAGCCATCTCTGACTGGCATTCTCTTTTAATTCCTTTACTTTTTCAACAGTCACTTTTCCCAAAGTAAACCAGACTCGTTTTTCCTCCCTCTTGGTGGGGGTTGCTTTTCTTTCTGCTTCATGCCACATAATTTCTTGCTTTTCTGGGTTATTCAGCTTTGCATCTTTTCAGAGATTCACAAGCTCTGAGGAGAAGCTTTGGGAATTAAGTGCCAAGCTTCTCTGAGTTGCTGAGGAGCCCTTTATTGATTTTTTTCTATAAGGTTTATTATTGGTCTTAAATTGGTTGCCTTCCAGTACAAGCAGTGGGCTTTTTAAATTTCTTTCCTGCAGAAAAGGGGCTATATGAGAGTAGTAGCAAGTGTTGAATGTAGTGTGCATTTTGCTTGTTCTCTTGCTTGGTTAATGCTACCATCTAGCTCAGCGCAGAGGCACTGCTGCCTGTTGGGCTGCATTCTAATCTAATTCATTAGCATCTTCCACAAGAGGAATGTTTACATATAGTAGTGCTAGAAATGGTTCGTTTTATTCCAACTGGAAAATGGTGGATCATTTAAAAAAACAACATGAAAACTGTCATCTGCATTGAAAAAAAAGTTATAAATAATCCAGAAACTTGGATGTCTGGGTGTGTGTGTCCCAGTGAGTTTGAGGAAATATTTAAATGTATGCAATACCATATATCAAACTTAAAATTTCAAATAATTACAAATATACCTAGTATATGGGTTTGCAAACTGCTACCCTTAAGGTACCTGAGCATATCTTTTTATATCTCAATGGTGGGGGACGACGATGAAAATTAAAAAGAACATGGAGAGATATGTCAATGACATTTTTTAAAGAACAATCCAATGTCCCTCCTTCTTTAACCCATGCATTCCAGACTGTGGCATGTCATAAAAAAGGGAGTAGAAGTACCGGTAATTAAGGTGCACCACACCAAGATCCCTTTAGAGCAGGTAACTACAGATGACTTTTTCTGAAATGTATTGTGTTTTGTAATGACCTGTGTCTGGAAGAATGACCTCTCTATCCATATGACTCAAGCAAGTTGTAATAGCCTGAGCTGCCTTATATGTGCTACCGGTAATTAGATTGCATCTGCCAAAAGTGGGTGTATCAATTAACAATCTCCATCAAAGATCTAAAACCTGGGGGTCTAAAGCCTACTAAGAACACCAAACTCTGTGTGTTTTATGTGTGCCTCTTTCAGTCCTTAGAATTGGAATGAGGTGGGTGGGAGGAGGAAGAATGATAAATCAACAGAAATAAATGGATGTATTTGTGTTGTGCATTCACTTACGTACCTGTTTTTCTACCTTCCCCCAGGGATTCGTTACAGCCCCACAGTTAGTGTTGATGAAGTAAAAGCCTTAGCTGCTTTGATGACATACAAATGTGCAGTCGTGGGTGAGTTAGCATTTTATAGATAAAATACTAGGAATGGTTCAGCAGGCTGTGAGGTAGAGTTGTTGAAATAACCTAGTGATGAGATATGCAGAAGAGATTGTGCGTAGTTCAGAAACATAGCATACCCTTAAAGTATGCTTTAAGTGAGCTGTCATAGTTGGGATATCTTGAATGGTGGCTAAGCACTGGGCATAAAATAATACATAAATAGTTGGAATATGAGAGAAGTTTATCTCTTCCTGACCCTGTTAGTTTTCCTTTTCTCCATTGCTCTTTTTTATCAAATCCGTAGTCCAGCCTTGGGCTTCCACTTCTTCATGTGCTGGGTGGGAAAATATGTATAACCCTCATCTATTAGAGAGCAGATTTTCTGATTATGGGTGACACACCAACAAGACAGACTAGGAACTGCCACTGTGGCCCAGGCTTCATGGGGGTATTGGCAAAGATCTCACTAACTCAGATTGAGTAGAGGTAATGCCAATAATACTAAGAACCCTGCAACAAGGGAGGGAATTCCTTTGAGTGTAGGTGTAGAATGAGTATATGTGTCGGAGATTGGGAAAAGTCCAACAACTGGCTTTGGGAAGTCCACCGAGATGATATTGTAGTGGTGGTATGTGAATCTGAGTGAGAGGCTTGTTGCTCTTCTGGGTTGTTGGAAGTTATTGTGAAATTGAAGTCACTTATTGTGTGCAAGGGGAAACCAGAATGATGGGTAGTGATCATGTGTAACATGATTTTGGAACAATGAGAACTATAGTAGGTTGGTGATCTGTGGAGTGTAAGGAGAAGCCTGTGAAGTAGAGATGATCCTGTTGAAAGGGGATTTTACTGTCTTATTACATAAAGGTGCTGCAAAACACATACTATTTCAGGTTGAAGATAGTTCTGTTATACTTGAAGAGGAGCATAATCCTAGTTCTGGAAATGCCTTCCTCCAATGCTATAACAAAGCCTGAGCATCGATCAGCAGCAAGGGCTGCTTATTTTTGCAACTTTTATCTTCCAGGGATGAGCAGATGATTTTTTTTCAATGTTAGATTCATTTGTACAGTGGCGTCGTTAGCGGAGGGGGCCTTGGGGCGGTGGACCCCCGGGCGGCAGGATCAGGCCCCAGGCAGGCAGGGGGTTGTCACGGCGGCTGGTGGAGGCGCAAATCGTCCCGTTCATCGGGGCGAGTGAGGAGTGTCGACGACATGTTTTGCCCTCCCGCCCTGTGCCTCAGTATCGTGCATAATGGCTGCAGCCATTATGTCACTTCCGGCGTGGGGGGGGGGGGGCGGCTGTCACAGCTCTGCTACTGCATTTGTAATATATTTAATTTCTCAGTGTTTCAGATTGTTAGATATTATTTACAGAGGCTTTTTGAATAGGTGGGATTTAAATTCTGAACCAATACATTCCCAACAGTTCTTAAAACAATTGCTCTCACAACTCCTCAGTGTTAGATTAGGAAGTAGGATGTCAGATGACCAGTTGTTGACTTGTCTATCTGATATTTCAGATGTTCCTTTTGGTGGGGCTAAGGCTGGTGTGACTATTGATCCAAAGAAATATTCAGTAAGTGTATGCCCTTTCCTTTTCACTTTGTGGGATATACATACATGTGGCCTGCTTGTAGCTATATAGAAGTATGACCGTCAATTAAGACTGATTCACACATTACAAAAATACTTAATGCAGTATGCTCCAATTGTTCTTTGGGGATTGTATTCACAAGGAGAATTCCAGCATATTAATTATTGGTCAGCCCCAGCATAGCCATACTTTCTCAGTGGCAATTTCTGCAGTAGTGATGGCCACTTTTCTCCTACTTCAATCCCAGAAATTGCTGCAGAGAAGCTGTGAGAGGCTCAGTTCTCCATGCAAATGCATCCCTCAGAGACAGGTGGAATATATCACATGACATGAAGGCTTTTCGAATGTGTAAACCAGCCTTTAGTGTTGGGCTTTAAGAGGTAGGAACCAGAAATGTCTATTATTAATTTATTTAATACCTTTCTTGCCTCTAATGCAACTCAGGGTGTCTTATAATAAAATAAACCAAAGTAAAACCCCAAATAACATAAAAGCATGAATTAAAAACAGCATTAGCAAAACCTAAATCCCTGACTGAATAGCCAACTCCAAAAGCCAAATGAGAGAGCCAAATTTCTATTATTGCTTGTCCAACGACTGCTAAGAAAGCTTCTGTTGGGTGAAAGAAGGAGAAGGAGAAGAGATGACAAGCATCAAAACAGATGCCAAAGCACAGTCTTGCAGAACTGTAGCTGGTGCATTATCCCCATACAGACAGGGAGTGGATGGCAAGTTGTTTTAAGAGTGAAGCTAGGATGAGTGAGCATTAATTGTTGAGTACAAAATGGAGAGTCCCACATGTGGACAACTGAATTCTACAGAATTACATCTATTAACTTTGGAGTGCCTCCTAAGGCAAAGCATCCAGGTGGAAAGATTTCTGTCTCAGGATATAGTCTTCCTCTGCAAAAACCAGTTGACCTGGCTTGGATGCCATTGATTCTTTATCTCACTCAGCAGTTGGCATCCCTGCAAGAGACTTTCATAACAGCTGAATTTTGTTGTTCCTATGCAGGAGGGTGAACTGGAGAAAATAACAAGGCAATTCACGATAGAAATGGCCAAGAAGGGATTTATTGGTGAGGGCATCTCTTTTGCACATTTTCCTTCAGAACTGTTTAAAAAATAGCTGATTAAAGGATGAAGCTTGGTAAAGGTCAGCATTGACCACTGCTGAAATTCATTGATAGCAACGTTTTGAGGTTTGATGCGACCAGAATGTATGTATAGAAATGCTATCAAATTCAGCATCTACTAATTTCAAATGAGAAAATTGCATTCTCTCCGGCAGCATTTGTAGGTGTTGGGTGTAATACGTTTGCCAGAAAATTATCTGCTCAGATTCGTTTACTGCTCTGATTTGAGAGAGGAAAAAGATTTGACAGTTCTGTTGTCCTTGACAGGACCTGGAATTGACGTTGCTGCTCCTGACATAAGTACAGGAGAGAGGGAGATGTCCTGGATTGCTGATACTTATGCCAACACTATTGGATACAAGGTAATATTGATTCTTTGTACAAAAAGTTTAATGTGTGGCTATTTTCTGAGAGAAGGCAAAATCTTTGCAACTTGGTCACTGTCCTTCTGCAGAGGTCTGGTCTGGTTTGACTTGAGGGGACTCTACAGACTTGGGTTCATTTAGCATGTTAAAATGTGCTCTCCTTTTAGAATGTTCTTTTAGGGAGGATCTAGTCCTAAGCTCTTCAGTTTTCTCTGCAGTAATTGTATAAGGTGAGGCAGTCACTGCATTTGCTGTATCGTGCTTGGAATTATAGGATATCAATGCCTTCGCATGCGTGACAGGGAAGCCCATCAGTCAAGGAGGTATCCATGGGCGAGTCTCAGCCACAGGTCGTGGAATATTATATGGAATTGAAAATTACATCAACAACAAAGAATACATGGATCGCATTAGCCTTTCAACTGGCTTCTCTGGCAAAACGTTTGTAATACAGGTAAACACAAAATGGAGTTGTTGTAGTATAAGAATCAAATTTTTGTATTGGATTGGGAAAATCCCAGCTGCCTAGTGTTGCAGGCCTACAAATTTGGGGCAGACACTGAGGAACTTTTTTTTTTTTGAAAGCTCTGTGCTTAAAACTGGTGCTATCTCAACCTGGAATCAAGACTGTGGGCGCAATCCTGGGCAACTCTTGCACCAGTGTAACAGTAGATCCTCCGGTGTAAGAGCACTTATGCCACTGTAACTTGCCGTATGCCAACGGACGCAGGACTGACACCGACATAACTCCCCTCAGACACCTCACATGTGCAGTTCGGACGTGGAAAGGATGCCGGCGCAACTCTGCCGGCGCAGGGGGCATTCGAATGCTCCCAGAATGCCCCCTGCACCAGTGGACTTGCGCCGGCATCCGTTCTGCATCCGAACCGCACATGTGAGGCGTCTGAAGGGGGTTACACTGGTGTCCGTCCTGCATCCATCGGCGTCTGGCAAGTTACATTTGCATAGGTGCTCTTGTACCGGGGGATCTACTGTTACACAGGTGCAAGAGTTACACAGGACTGAGTGTGTACAGGTAAGTACCAGGCTACCTGTTAGTCCTGCTGAGTTGCTGGCAATCTTTGTTATGTTTACTCCCACAACAGTCATGTGAAGTAGGTCTCTGCTGTTGCCATTTTATATGTAGGGAACAGAAACAGAAGTGGTCTTATTTGTTCTTTTGGTAATTTTGTGAGGATATTTAGCTGACAATTTTCCAAAAGTGAACCTGAGAAAACTGGTAATAGGTTCATTACCAGTTATCTCAGATTTTCTGGAAAATTGTCTTAACATTATTTCTGTGAAGATGGGCATACCCCAGCATTGATGGTTCTGACTGCTACAATTGATGAATGGCTCAAAAAGATATGAGAGATGCAAAAATGATAATGTACATTGTACGATATCAAGCTGAGACAAGTTATTGTCTTTGTTATTGGTCTGTTTAGTTTGTCTTATAAGTCCAGGTACAGAAAATTGTACAGCCAATTTTCTCAGTGATCTCACTTATCTGGTATTTCTCCAATTTGTATGTTTTATCAAGTAGTTTTAAATATGTTGTAGGATTTTAAATATTAGTAAAGAATACATAAACACATGGGGAAGTGGGACTGAGAGAGCGATCTGCGCCTCAAGGTCATGCTGTGAGTTCATGCAGAGGCGTAGCTACACACACACACCCCGTGGAGGCGCCTCTGTGATGTCACAAGCCCCGTCCGGGAGGCATGATGTCACAAGCCTCACCCCTTTCGACAGTAGTTCGGTGGCGGTGCGGCAAAAATGCACACACACCCTGGCGGTTTTTTGGCCACTTTTAGGCAGTTTGCAGCCCAAGCAGGTGGGCGAATCCAGTCGCCACAAACGGCCTAAAAGTGGTCGAAAAACTGCCAAGGGTGTGTGCATTTTTGATGTGCTGCCACCAAATCCGGCGGCAAGTGCGTGTTGCACGGGGGCCCCCATCCCCCCTAACGACACCTCTGAGTTCATGGCCAAATCTCCCACAGTCTAAACATGTTGAGCATAGAGAAAATAATGTTTTAATAAATCCCATGCATTTTAGTTGCACCTTTTTGGAGTCTGTCGCCCTTCTTTTGTTGTTTTGGATGTTGCCCTTTTTCTTTTGCATTGGTTGCTGATGACAGTCAGGCAACCTGTTCCTCTCTGTAAGAAAAACTGATGAAACTGATGAAAGTCTTGCTTGTGACCATTTGATGCTCCTAATGCGCAAAGGTGAATTTACTGAAGTAAGAGGCTGTTCCAAGGCATTTGCAAAGTTTAGCGCTGAATAAACTGAAACTTAATTCAAACAAGTTTAATTCCCTCCAATCTGAAGCAACAATTAACCATCCAGTAACCATCTAAGGAACCCCAGGAACAAACCCCTACAACAAATACTAGTGCTAACTCTGTCCTCATATCTACTAGGAGAATACTACCGTGGGACCAAATATTATCATCAAGGCAGAGGCGTCGCTCCGGTAGGGGCGGGGCCGTACGTTTTGCTCCGTCCTAGTCCCGTTTACCAAGCGAGCAGGAGGCGGCCCCGCCCCCTCACTATCGGAGCCATTCCCGTGCGGAGAAAGCAGCAGGCAAACCCTGCCTGCTGCTTTCTCCGTACAGGAATGGCTCCGACAGTGAGGGGGCGGGGCCGCCTCCTGCTCGCTTGGTAAACGGGACTAGGACGGAGCAAAACGTACGGCCCTGCCCCTACCGGAGCGACGCCTCTGCATCAAGGTCTCATGTTCACCTACAAGTCTTCTAGCATTTTATACACCAGGGGTAGCCAAACTGTGGCTCCTGAGCCACATGCGGCTCTTTGACCTATAATTTACGTGGGATTTTAATCTCCCATGACATTGTGTCGCAGACTTAGGCACCAATCCTCTTGGGTCCTTGTGCTGCCAGAACTAGCATTCCGGCAGCGCAAGGTCCTTTATGGCTGTTGCAAATGGCGACACACCATTTTGTGCAGTTGGGCTGCAACCGCAAGTGGCAAGCGGCCTCACAACGACCCCAGCGCTGGTAAGTCAAGGAGGGAGGCAGGGTGTGGGCAGAATGGGGCGAGGGGGATGGAACGGGGTGGAGACTGGGGTGGGGAGGGAGGCAGATCGAGGCTGGGAAGAGGGTAGCATTCGTGGCAGTGGTGCCACTGATACCCTATCCCATTTCCCACACCTACTACTTTTGCACTGCTTCACTTTGTAAAAGACATTTTTTCTTCTTCTCCTCTTTGTAGTCAGGGTACTTACCTATAGGCTTCTTCTGATACATTAGATAGAGTGGGCGCTGGCCCATGAAAGCTTATGCCACAATGCATTTGTTAATCTCTAAGGTGCCACCAGACTTTTTCTTATGTTTTGCTGCAGTTGAAAAACACAGCTACTCCTGGATTTTGTAGAATTGTTTCTACTGCTGGACAAAGAATGATTCATTGAATAAGAGCTAGATTTTGCTTGGGGAAAGTCTTTATTGGACACCAGGTTTCCATCAGGATGTTAATCCTGCTAATACATTTCTTTGTCTGTAGGTTTTTAAGCTGGCAGTTTGTCAGCCTCCAGTCCAAGACAAATGTGTTTGTCCCCTAAGCAGTTTTTTCCCTCAGGTTGAAAAACTTGGCTGGCAGAGCTGAGCTTGTACAAGGAACTGTCTCTAAGTCACCTCTATTGAATTAAGTTTGTTGAGCAGTCCCCCAAGGAATACTTCGCTTACTCTAATTAACTTACCAGGAAAATTAAACTGAGACGGGAAGCCCGCTAGTCCTTGAGGAGTGTTGTCTTTGTGGATTTTTTTCTTTGTCCAATGAATTGAAGTTTCTGTTTTCCTCAAAGAATTTGAGGAAGGATGCTGATGAGTTGGGAGCTAAACGGTATATGAATTGTGCTATTGTGTTCTTTTTTGTCTGTAATCATCTTCATCTATTCTTGGCAGTTGAAATTACACTAGAGTGGAATAAGAATAGATGGTTGCAATGCATTTGGCTGTTGTCGTCTTCCTAGGGTAACACTCTGATTGCAGTTGTCATGTTTGGTTATTGGTGCTGCTCTGGATTTGTTCTTTGGAAAAGTTCATTTAAACAACTGGTGCATTGGTAAAGGGTTGTGACTTAAGATCCTAGCCACAACAGGTGATTTAGAGATAAGCTCTTGTTTATATCAATATTAATGGCGGAAAGGGGAAGCACAGCCTGCTTCTGAGGCAAAAGAAAAGCTGTCCTTCTGAGCAATCAAGGGTTTCATTCCTGAAGAGATTTTCTGAGTGGAAAGGAAAGGAAACACACTTTGTTTGGAGTGAAATACCTTTCACTGTACAACTTCGGGACAAGCAAACTTGCAGTTGCTCTGTCCAGGGCATTAACATTTTGTGACCCCAGCTGCTCTGAGATGTAAGCAAGTTCCACCTAGGCCTCTAGTCATGCCTTTCTCAACCCTAAAAGCCATTAAGGTATGTAAGAAAAGAAAGAGATTGCTGCCTGTGTACAGGCAGTATCCAGACATTAACAAGTTCGTTTCCATCCAGACCTGGAGCAGTAAATTCATAGCTAAGGAGGCAAAAGATCCTCCTTAGGATCTTTTGCAAGTGCTGAAGGAGGCAAAAGATCCAGCAAGTGCTGAAGGACAGACAGTGAAAATCAGAACTGACAAGGCAGACACAGCCCAATCCAGACTCAAGACCCCAGAGGGCAACGGAAAGTACAAAAAACAGGCAGGCAGGCAGGCAGAAAGAAAGAAAGCAGGTTTTGCTTTCAGGACCTGGGAAACTAGGAAGGCCATTTAGAGCATTCAGGACCCTGGACAGCTCACTGGGAACTTGTCCCAATAGACTGCTCCAACTGAGCTCCTGTATCCCTCTGCTGACCTGGATCCAAGCACTCTGTCAGTTCACTCCTGGTGTGTTGCCTTGCCTGTGTAGACAAGTGAGGCCTAGGTTAGTTGAATAGTAGGGCCTGGTCCCTTGGGGGGGGGGGGGAGTCCAACTTAGGTGCTGCTGTTTTTGAGGTTTTGGGGGATCCTGGCTCTCAGGCTTGGTGTTGGGGTCCAGTGTCTCTGTCACTGGCTCACCCAACCTGGTTCTCACCTACTGGCCTGTGTCCAAGTGTTAGCTGCTGTTTGAGGTCCTGGTCATTACAGTCTGAGTTCCCCATTTGTTAATCACAGAACTCTTCATAAACACTTATAAGAACAAAAAGAGGGGGTATTAATGATAGTGAAGATAGATGGATAAGACAAATTAAACAGGTTGCAAACCAAACCAAACCAAATGATAAGCCTATACTCAGTTCCTTGTTAAGGGTGTCATGGTTACCTTTAAGTTCATCCAGTTCTTCCTGAACTAATGCTTGGCAGTGCACCTCTACACTACACCATAGTGTAGAGACCTATCTAACAGCGCAATCCTGTGCAACAGTAGACCAGTGGGGCAAGCACTCCACCAGTCTAGGGTGTTGTGAAAGTGCTGTAAGGCACTTTTGCGGCACCCGGGGAGTAAGCGGTGCTGGAGCCAAGGCCAGCACCGCTCACTCCGCTGGCAGATGGAGCCTGTGCCGCTGGACACAGGTAAGTGCTGCGCTGTGCGGTGGGAGGGCGGGCTGGGGTGGCAGGGGCATCATAACCCCCTTCCTGGGCCTGGCTGACCTTATATGGCCTCCCCAGATCCCCCTTACATGGCCTCCACAAAATAGCTGGGGCACATCCGAGGAAGCCCATTGGGGCCGCTGGGACTTGCACCAGGGGAAAGGGACAAACATCCCTTTCCCCCGAGGTGTGCCCCAGCTCCGCTAGCACAGCCCCCCACCGCAGCACATTTTGCGCGCTGCTGTGGATCCTAGGCAAGATTGGGCTGTAATACAACTTAAATCTTACATTACAGTTTAGGAAGCTCTTATGGCCCAATCCTGTTCATACACTGCATCAGTGTCGGATGGACACCAGCTTGATACCCATCATATCCTAAGCCTGTTGTGATGACGCCACACCAATGGCACACCAACGGCACACCAACATTGGTGCAACAGGGCCAAATGCAAAGCCTGTCCTTGCAAAGCAACACTGATGCAATGCCAGCCACTAGGAATGCATAATACAGCCACAGGAGGACTGCCAGCCACTAGGAATGCATAATACAGCCACAGGCACCACCTCAACCATGGAGAGATGCCCCAAGGACACCATGCACACATGACATGACACGACACAACGATACCAGAGCACCCTTCCCACCCCACCAGAGTCACAGTGGCATCAGCAAGGTCATTCCATGTCAAATCAACCAATGAAAAATCCATTTTGGAACTTGATGTTATGGATTTTGTTCATTTTTGGTACATTTGTACCTTACCATGAGATATTTAAAAATTATTTTTTCAGATTTTTTTGTCCATCTGTTTTTGAGATATTGAATTTTCAAAATTGCCTAAAAAGGCCAAAATTCACTTGTCACCATACTTTCAAAGGTCATTTACAAGATAACTATGTCATTTTAAAGCATATGAATAGGGCTTTCATTTGATATACAACATGACACAATTGTAAATTTTCAAGAAATTCAAAAATATTCAAATAATATTTATTTTGAATTTTTGGAAAATCGTTTTTTTTTTAATTTTTCAAAAAAAATCACACTTAAAGGTATATGTCTTGGTATCCAATCAGTCAAAATTTCAAGGTGGTATCTCAATGGTATCATACAAAAATTAAATTTTCTTGTTGGCAGTGACAAGGAATTAAAAACTCTCAAGTCAATTTTTCTACAATTTACCTGGATACAAGTATGTGGTAAACTCAGATGAATCCAAAAATTTCTAACAGGATTTTTATAGGGTAACGGGATAGGCATCAGTAACACATTATCTGGCTTGAGATGCATACTTGGTGTTTGTGAAGGAGAATGGTGCCACCAGAGTGTACATACAGTGGTGCCCTGTAGGGGACATTACCTTTCCCTCTCCTGGGGGTGGGGGTGGGGTTTGCTGCAGTGGAACTCTGCAGAGGACCAATGTTCAGCCCCCTGTGGCAATTGTGCAATCCTGCAAAACAAAAGGGATTTTGATAAGTGTTTGGCCAGCAGTAGTAATGGTTGGAGTCCTTGCCTTACACCCAAAGGGAGCAGACACTTCCTGCTCTTAGCTGTTGCAAAAGAAAGGGATGGTTAGGCAGCACAGTTTATAGCAGAGAAACATGTGATAATCCTGAGGGGTCTGGAGGCAGGTAGTAGAGACAGGGTGAGAACAGAAATGTAGCATCAGTACATTGCAGAATGGAATTCCCTCCATCCCTTTGCTTACCTGTGTTGGGTGCACTGTCCTTGCTTCCTCTGTTGGGGTGGTGAAGTAGAGTTTCCAGTTGGGTGTCTGTCCGTGGAGTCCTCCTGGGGCAGAGTCCCTGCAATCAGAATTCTGAGGAGACAAATGTTAACAAACTATCTTACCATACATGTTGCAAGGAACAAGAAATTGATCATGCAAAGTGCTCCCTCCTGTGTGTCAAGTGCCCTTTCACTGTGGTTCCCATCACCAGTTTCCCTTTGAGAGACCAGAGGAATATATCCTCATGTGACACCATCTGAGGGACCGCCTTCTCCCATACATTCCGGCCCGCTCTCTTAGGTCATCTGAGGGGGCTCTCCTGCGTGTACCACCTCTATCGCAAGTTAGGGGAGTGGCAACACGTGGGCGGGCTTTCTCCGCTGTGGCGCCACAACTGTGGAACTCCCTTCCAGGGGATCTGAGAACCACCCCCTCCCTCATGACTTTTCGGCGAGGGCTCAAAACATTTTTGTTTCGTCTTGCGTTTGGGTGATGGGTTGTAGCCTGCCTCCTGTGTCTCAAGATGCTCTGCCATGCTGCTTTTGTGCTCCCTACTGTTGCCCCCCCAGTGGTTTTTATTGATATTATTGTTTTTATTTTTTTTAAATTATGTATTTAAACTTTCTGTATTTTAAACTGTTTTTAATTTTTGTTGTAAGCCGCCTTGGGCATTTGCCTTGGCATGGGATAAGGCGGGATATAAATTTTTTAAATAAATAAATAAATAAATAAATAAATGTAGTCTCCCTGGTAGGAGCTTTAGTAACGTGGTTGGTGTGATTGGCTGCTGAATGTAGTCTGTATCCTATGTTCTGTCGTAGGGAAGAGGGTAGAAGGAGATGCAATTTTCTGCTGTTTTTCTCTTCCCCATTGTTCCTCATAGGGAACCTACCTACACTAGCTACCTACACTAGCTCTGTCATTAGCATAGCATTTTTCTGGTGTTGGGAGCGTGTCTGACGTCTGAAGAGGAGTTAGGATATGGTGTATGTCAACTCTTCCTTGTTCCTCCCATATCATGACCCAATCTCCTCCCTGTGTTGACCTCTCTGCCAGCAGAGATGTGCTGGTGTCCAAATGATGTCCGAGCTATATCAGCAAGGTGTTTTTCTAATGTTGTGCTGGCATCTGTGGTACATCAGTACGTTGGTGGGGCTGTCATTGCACTGGCATATGTAGGGATACACTAGAGCAGTTTTTCAAAATGTGCTCCTAGGAGCCCTAGGGCTCCCTGAGACCCCTTCAGGGGCTCCACAAGCACACGACAAGTGGACGGCATCTGCTTGCTGTTGCGTCACTCTGTGTATGCGTCGGTGATCTGAGACTCCGCATGAGTGCTGGTGGGGCTCCCTGAGACTCCTTTTAGGAGGGTGAAGAGCTCTGGAGATTGAAAAGTTTGAAAACTGCTGCTCTAGAACAGTAGTTCTCGAAGTTCTCCCCGAAAGGTGGGGAGAAGTTTGAGTCTTTGCAGGGACAGCGGCAGCGATCTCGGGGATTGCTGCTGTCGCTGGGAAAAAAAGGTGCTTGTTTCACTTACCGGGGGTCCTGGAGCCCTCTGGAGGGTTAGGGGAGGCCCATGTTCCCCTCTGCAGGCCTCCTCAAGCTTTAGATCGTCACGGAACGGCAATTATGACCACTTCCAAACTTGGATGAAAACCGGAAGTGGTCATAATTGCCATTTTGCGGAAATCTAAAGCTTGGGGAGGCCTGCAGAAGGGAGTGCGGGCCTCCCCGAACCCTCCAGAGGGCTCCAGGACCTCTGGTAAGTGAAAAAATTACCTTTTTAAAACATTTTTCCCGGCAGTGGCAGCAATCCCTGATGCCACCATAACGTCCCTGCCCCTTAAGGTGGCAGGGGGCAGCATCCGGTTCTGCTAGTGGTCACGACCCACCAGTTTGAGAACCACTGCTCTAGAATATCTCGAGGATAGGATTGGGCTTCTAAATGCCTGATGGGGGTCCGATCATCTTGGTTAGGATTTGTGTGTTTTCTTACAGATTGAATTGCCTCATGTTTCTTGATTCTATTTTCAGGGCCTTGGCAATGTGGGCCTGCACACAATGAGATACCTGCACCGCTATGGAGCACGCTGCATATGTGTTGGAGACAAGGATGGTGCCATTTACAATGCTGATGGGATTGACCCCAAGGAGCTACAAGACTATAAAGAGGTATTCTGAATCCCACAGTATGTGGGACAGTTTGTGTGGTGGCACTGGTGAATGTTTATCTTCATGAGAGATGTTGACTGAATAGCCCCAAAGGGTCAGGACAATTTCCCCCATCAAATAGTATGTTGTTGGTTATTAGGCTAGCAGTACCCAGATATGGGTGTCCACTCTGGTGCCAGTAGCCAGTCTCCTTCAGCCACACACACACACAAAGACTTCTCAATGTTGTAGGAAAGCACTTGTGTTCTCTTTGATGGTCAGTCTTGGCACAGCTGAAGTGTATTTTTTATTCCAGGAAAATGACACTATAGTGGGCTTTCCAAAAGCTAAGGTTCTTGAAGACAATGTCCTTGAGGTGCTTTGTGATATCCTCATCCCAGCTGCTGTTGAGAAACAGCTCACAAAGGAGAATGCTCATCGTGTCAAAGCAAAGGTAGAGCTTAGAGAGAGTGTTACTTTTTCTGAATAGCTCACAATCCCTTTTCCAGGAGAAAAGCAAGCAAGAGGGACGCTTTATTTAACTGGGGACAGAATTTGAGCTGTAGTATGTTTGGGGCTCTCACACAGCCTATATTTACTCTGTATGAAGCCACTGCTGAGCTGAAGTAGCACATATGTGTTAGGGTGATGACTAGATTGTGAAAGGCTGATTACATATGTATGCTGTTTGTTTTGAGTAAGCACACTAATGTACAAAACAAACATCCGAAGAAAAATTGTATTGTTTTGGACTTCTAAGGGGCAGGCTTTCCTTGTGTGAAAGTGCCCTTAGACAATCGAACATGTCACTTATTTGGGAGATTCCTGAAGCATCCTTCTTCACATGTTCTTAGGATCAGAGGGTGTTTGCAGCATCCTTTTTCTTACTAGAATTGTATTGAGTAACAGATTCCTCAGTTGTAGGAGTAGACAAAGCAGTGTCTGTTTGTTTTTATCTTGTTTTCACATCTCAGTATTGTGGGTAACATCTTTACTGGCATTTCTCTTGTTGGGAGCTCCCCCCTGGAATGGAAGCAGTGTTTGGCTCATGCAAGGGGTCCTTACACAAGTGGAAGGACCATTTGCATGAGTTGCTAGGCTGTTTGGATTCTCAGACTGCAGAATAGATGTGACAGATTACAGCTGCTGAAAATGCGGCACCGCAGTTATCAGGGATGTGTGGGTCCTACATTGCCTCCATAGTTTTAAACACTGTTGGAGTCATGATGGAACTGGCATATTGGGAATTGTGTTCTCCACCAGACTTACCTCCGTTTTAAAGATATAGTTGAGTGCAGTTTTCTCTGCTTTATACAGATGGGCCCCCATATCCACGGATTCGCTATCCACGGTTTCAGTTATCCACGGATCGCGGGAACCCCCTGTTACCAAAATTGCCCTGTGTTATTTTGGGGAGTAGCTTAAATATGGCAACATTCTCATTTTAAAAGTCATGTGGGAACACCCCCCAGACTTTTACTTTTTCCCCTAGTAAGCTTTGTTTCTTCCTTAAACAAACAGGAGAAGCAGCCTCTGGCTGCTTATTGCAGACAAGTAGAACGCGACTAAGTCCTAGAGAGGCTGTGCAAGGTTAACAGAAACCTTGCAGAGCCTCTCTAGGATTTAGTCTCGTTTTACTTGCCTGCAATGGAGGCTGCTTCTCTGTTTGTTTTAAGGAAGAAACAAAGCTTGCTGAAAGAAAAATAAGAGCTGGGGGGGACGCGCACGCCTGCCCGCAGGGGAGGCAGGGCGGGGGCCCCTCAGGAAACCATGGAGGGGGTGTTCGCTCCTATCCACGGTTTCAAGTATCCACGTAGGGGCCTGGAACATATCCCCAGCGGATATGGGGGGAGTACTGTACAAACTTTCCTTAGTGGCATTGCTAGTGTGCCCTGGGGGGGGGGGGCGGGCGATGACACGTTTTGCATCATTGCCCCACCCCCGGCACTCCTGGAAGGCTTCATTTGAAGCCTTCTAGGACCTGGGGAGGGGGGCTATTAAGAGCGCGAAAACACTCCACGGTTGCAAACACAGCCACTCCAGGTGCAAAAAAGCAGCCATGGAGCAAAAAGCTGCTGCAGCGGCTCCTCCTCACAAGGAGACCGCAGCTGGCACCACAGCTGGCACAGTGCGCACAGACTCTGCCTCGGCCTTGGCCTGGCTACGCTACTGACTTTGCTCAGCCCTTTGAGGATGCACATGGACTAGTGCTAAATATGATAGCTTCTTGAAATAACTTGTTACAGCTTTATTTCCATACTTTGCTTGAGAATCATAGCTGCTTGAGGCTTGCTAACTTTTAGGTACTGTTGTTCTGGTATCTGTGTTATCTTTTTGTGCCTCATAGATCATTGCTGAAGCTGCCAATGGCCCCACCACCCCAGAAGCCCATGATATCTTCCTGCAGAGAAACATCCTTGTCCTCCCGGTATGTCTGACACATCCTTTGTCTTCAATGATGCCCTATTTCATGTCTTAATGCTTGTGTTTCTGGCTAACCTGCCACTGTTGAGCATCTTCTTCTGTAGCATACTTCACCTTGTGGCAGAATTGGGCAGGCTTTTTGCTGTGCAGTTATGCAAACAAGCCTGACTGAATTATGAAGCATTATGAAGGTGGAAGTGGGTGCAGCAGTATAGTAGTGATTGGTGTACAAAGAAGGTGAGTTGTATTTGGGTGTAGTCTCTCCTTGTAGCAGGGGCCGCAATTAGTCCAGGAGATTGGGGTTAGCACAATGTTAAGCTAGAAGGGCAGGGGCTTGCTCTATGTTACATTGCCTTTGTTTTCTTGTTATATTCTTACCAGCTTTATGCACACTAGCTCAAGTAACTAAATGCAGAACCCTGCAGGTGTGGGGTCACCTTTTATAATGCTTTCCGGTGCCAAAACCTCACTGCATTTAGTAAATGAGCACCCTGGAGGAAAGGTTTAGTGCAGAATATGTAGTGATTTGCTGGTTTACTACATGCACAATGTTCTTTGTATTGGATGAATATTCAGAAATATGACCCTATACTTGCACTTTGAAGTGAAGCAGTCCAAAATTCTACTCCTCAACTTACCATCTCACTCTATGCTGGGTCTTTAGAATACATATCTCCTCTATGCCTGATGTCTATGCCTAAAGGTGCACTATGCCTCTGTTTTTCCCATTGTGGTTCTAAAAAGCTATCCCCAAACAAATTAGCTATCTTCGGAATTAATCTTTCATGGGAGATTTTTCCACTGCCTCCAACCCAAATTGGATCAATACTAACAGTATTTCTTAGGGAAATCTTCACTCAACAGGCGTGTAGGTGATTTCTTAAACATTATAGACTTAGACATCTAAAATGCTTTTGATAAAGGCTCTCACCAAAGTCTCCTCAGTAACCTTAGCAATCTTGGAATAAGAAGACATAATTCTTCATTCTTCAAGAATTCATAATTCTTATGAATTAGCAATAGCAGTTAAACAAGAAGAAGCAGGGGGTAGGAAAAAAAGTTCTTACAATGAAGGGAATTAAGCAGTGGGTTCCTGAGGGATCTATATTGGGATGTGTGGTCTTTATTTATAAATTATCTGGATTTGGGTGGTGAGGTGGACAAGTCTGTCGAAGAAAGAAAGGAATTGAAAATATGACTGCCAGTATAGTACTGGTAGCTCTCAATTTACGCATTGGTCAGGTGCTAATTAGTTGCTAATGAGCAACCCCACCACACTGGCAGTCTCCTGACTCCTCTAAAGCCAGAAGATAAAAAAGAGACAAAGAAAATGTGTTCACAGGGCTGCTTCCCAGCATTGACTCCTCCACTCTGGAACAGTTGATGAGAAAGGAAGCTAAGCAAGTCCCACTCCATCTGTGATCATTGGTTAGCAGTATGTGGCTCTTCCCAAGGCACCTTGCACTCTGGAGCTGCAAAGGACCACATTAGAAAAGCAAGCTTTTCTGGAGAGATGCCTGGAAGCCGCAGATCCTTTGCTTTGGAGAAGTAAGGAAGATGTCAGGATCCTAGGAATCTCTCTTCCTCCTTATCTAACTTTCCACTGTAAGCTACAAGTTGCTGCATGTCTGCACTCTTGCCCAGCCTCCTCCTCCTGGCACTTGGAATCATTCCTGCAATCTCTCTCTCTCATATCTTTGTGGAGCTTTTTAATGTATAGAAAGATGATAAGGGTGGACTGGTTAAAGGTTTGTCAGTGTACACATGGTGTGAAGAAAGTAGATGGAGAGAATGTTGCCCCTCCCATAATACTAGAGCTTGGGGTCACCCAATGAAAGTGATTGGCAGTCAATTCAGACAAACACAATGCAGAATTAATTCATGAAACTCACAGCCCAATCCCTATGCATGTCTACTCAGAAGTATGTCCCATTGTGTTCAATGAAGTTCAGGAACGTATGGATAAGACTGCAGCCAGAGGCGTAGCCAGGCGCCCCTGCTACTGTGGCAGAAAAGCCCGCCGCCCCATTATGCAAATTAAATAATTAATTTGCATAATGAGTTTCGGGTTTTTTAAAAGGTTTTTTTAAAGGTTTTTAATGCTAACGGGGCTTCTAAAAGGGTATGTGTGCTTTGCGCAAACTTATCTGTAGTTCTAGGACCCTCCAGCAACGATCAGGGGCGCAGATCGTCCCTCTGCAGCTCTACTCCCCGGCATGAACTCTGCAAAGCACCCAGGAGCACGCTGCGGAGTTAACGCATGCGCAGAGCGACGATTGGAAACATCGTCGCTCTGCGCATGCGTTAACTCTGCAGCGCGCTCCTGGATGCTTTGCAGAGTTCATGCCGGGGAGTAGAGCTGCAGAGGGACGATCTGCGCCCCTGATCGTCGCTGGAGGGTCCTAGAACTACAGATAAGTTTGCGCAAAGCACACATACCCTTTTAGAAGCCCCGTTAGCATTAAAAACCTTTAAAAAAATCCTTTTAAAAAACCCGAAAAAGGGGGAAAAAAAACCAAAAGTTAAGGAGGCTCCCGCCCCCCACGGAGCCTTTCCGCCCCAATGCCCTGGGGCCCACCGCACCACCGCCCCATATCAGACGACGCCTCTGACTGCAGCCTCAGTGTCACAAAATGTGATGAATGTGGCATAAATGCTTTTAAAAGGGGTTTAGAAACATTTATGGAGGATGTCTATCTACAGCTAAGCATGATAGAGCAACAGCAGGAAGGGCGTTATTATCTTCATGCCCTGCTCATGGACTTTTTGTGGTGAGGGGGGGGGCGCAGAGCTTTGGTGCCAGTGCCTCCCTCTACCCAAATCTGCCCTATCACAGGACCACAAAGGTAGTTTATTGCTGCCACCACAAAGAAAAAAAGCCAGAGAGAGAGCGAGCGCGCATCTTCAAAAGCTCCCCCCTCCCAGTTGCCTGGAGGATCTCCCAAAGCCAATACAATAGCACAGTGGTTCTCAAAGTGGTGGGTTGCGACCCATCATTGAGACCACTAACTGTCCCCTGCCTCCCTTAAGGGGCGGGGACAGCATGGTGTGGTGATCCCAGGGATTGCCATGCCAACTGGCAGCTGCCGCTGAAAAAGTGCCTGAAAATTGGGGGGGGGGGGTTGGTGAGGCCTGCGCGACCCTCTGCAGGCCTCCCCAATCTTCAGATTGCTGCGGAATGGCAATTTTTGACCATTTCAGGTTTTCGCGAACTGGAAGTGATAGAAAATCACCGCAGATACCAAGATTACTACTGCCACTGGCCCTGCCCCTGCAAGCACTCAAAGTTCTCCCCGCCTCATGGGGAGAACTTTGAGAAATGCTGCAATAGCATATATCCTGTGGTCTGGATGACAAGGACAAAGCTCTAATTGAGTTCAACTGGCAGCAGGCAGGTGAAGGGTTATAGCAAGGAAGAATCTATTGGGAAAAAATAATACAAGGAGGAATGTGAAAAATAACAAGCAGACTACAAAAACGTGGTTTGGGTGCTGGATCTTAGTGTGTAGCTGGGAATGACAGGCAAACACGTAATCAGAATAATTCCCTTACATACCCGTATTGTCCCGAGTATAAGACGCACCTGATTATAAGACGCACCCTTAAAGTTTGGTGCTATTAAAAAAAATTAATTAAATCACTAGCATTAAATTGCAACAGCAATTTAGGCATTAAATTGCAACAGCCTAATTATAAGACGCACCCCTAGTTTAAACACTTAAATTAGGAGAAAAAAGTGAGTCTTATACTCAGACCAGTATGGTATTTCGCTCACTAATCCATTAATGTACTTATTCTGAGCATCAATTTTCGAACTCCATTACACCTCTGCAGACTTCTGGGAGGCAGGTGGAACTGGTCACACACAGATGTGCTCTGAGGGAACCAGGATGGAACACACTCGAGCATCCTTAGTTTTGACCTTAAGTATCCTTGGTCCAGTGAGGTCATGGCTCTGTCTGACTGAACCGTTCACAACTACTTGAGCATCTCTACCTGCCCTCCAACTTGGTCAGGTGAGCTGGAGTGCACAGTGGACTGGCTCATGCCAATCTCAGCAAGTGGGCTGTCTAGGGTCTGTTGCTTTTTGGTTGCCAGCCAAAGAAGGTGCAAGACACAAAATAACCTGTTTGCCTGACCATGCAGCTTTTCTGTAATGGCAATGATCTCAAAGGGTCACAGTGAAGCCTTTTCTTTACTGAACCATACATTGGGCTTCCTTTGAGGGAAAAGTGGGGGGGGGGGGGGAGAGAGCTCAATCATCACAGCTTCCCAGAGGCATTTGCTTGGCCACTATACGAAAGAAGATGCCCTTGGTATAATCCTGCAGAGCTCTTACATTCTTATTGGTGTGAGCAAGTGTTAATTCTCCTGAATTATGGCTTCTGGGGGACATGAGTTTCTCTTAAAAGTGTGCATTAGATGTTCTCTCTGGGGGACTGGCTGACAATAGTGTGTCATCAGGTTGAAAATGCCCAAGCTTCTATTTCATCCTGAGATGTAGGCAGCACAATCCCTACTGCTGGGAGGAGTTACAACTTCAAATTGTTGCTCTGGAGTATACTAATAGTGCTGTTGTGCTGTATTAAATCAGCTCAGTGTAAACTAACAAACGCCTGTAGACATCTTTAGGGGCTCAGGACCTTTGTGCCTTTCCATACCTGATTTGAAACAAAGTAGTACTTCTTGGTGGTCCCCTCAGATAGCAGCTTCTGTGTCCTAAGTAAAGTCTGTTCAGGAATGGCCAACGTTCCTGAATCTTTGCCATTTGAAAGCAACCAAGTGATCCAAATTGTCATGAGTAGGAGCCACAAGCAATTGCCTGCTTTTCTCTGTCCCATTCACACATACCTGCTATCACTTCTCTCTCCCTCCCCAACAGTGGCACCTCACAACCATTGATAGCACCACTTCTCCATTATGCCTCTGTTTCTCCCTTCTCTCTCATCTCAGTTTGTGAAAATTGTAGTTGCACGGATTGTATTACTATGAGTGTCCCAACTTCACTACTAAGGAGCTATTTTGTGGCTGGTACAGAAGCAGAAAGGGCAAGAGCTTTTGATATCCATCTACAGGTTGGATCAGTATCTATAGGAAGCATTAGCTTAAGAACATAAGAAGAGCCTTGCTGGATCAGGCCAATGGCCCATCATGTCCAGCTTGCTGCATCTCACAATGACCCACCAGATGCCTCTGGGGAGCACACAAGACAATAAGATACCTGTATCCTGTTGCCACTCCTTTGCATCTGACATTCAGAGATAGGCTGCCTCTAAAACCCAGAGGTTGCATATAGTCATCAAAGCTTGTAACCTGTGATGGACTTTTCCTCCATGAATCTGTCAAATCTCTTTTTAAAGGCATCTAGACTGGGTACCATCACAACATCCTGTGGCAAGGAGTTCCACAGATTAATTATGTGCCTGGATAAAGGAATATTTCCTTTTGTCTGTTCTAACTCTCCTGCCAGACAATTTTAGTGGATGTATTCTGGTTCTGGTATTGTGCAAGAGGTAAAATAATTCCCCTCTCTCCATCCCATGCACAATTTTATGTGTCTCACAGCGCAATCCGACTTAACTTTTGTGCCGTTGTAACCAGCGGTACAGCAAGGACGGGAGGCCCCAGAACGGAAAAGGGATTCAAATCCCCTTTGAATTCCTCTTTTGGAGGGGATTTGAATCCCTTTTCCGTTCTGGGGCCTCCCATTCTCGCTGCGCTGCTGGTTACACAGGCAAAAAAGTTAAGTCAGATTGCGCTGTCAATCATGTCCCCCCTCAGGTGCCTTCTTTCTAAGCTGAAGAGCCCCAAATGTTGCAGCCTTTCCTCATAAGGGAGGGAAGTTGGTAGTGGGATATAAATCTTTTAAACTTGTAAGCTTGCACCAAGTTGATCACTTCTGACCACACCCTCAGTGGGAAAAGCAACACATGCAACTGCAGCTGTCACACTAGCATAATTTGGGGTGTTGCCCTGAAGCAGAAAGGCAGGAGATTGCTGTAATATCCTATCATTGCTGTGATGTGTTCAGGCTGCTTTTCTACAAGAAGGGAGCTAGCAGGAAGCAACTCTTGGCACAGGGACACATAGATATTTCTAAGAAGATAGTATCATGATCCTGCTGTTTCTGGAAGACCAGAGAACTGTAACAGTCACTTTTGTCTTCTGGTAGGATTTGTACTTAAATGCAGGTGGTGTGACAGTCTCCTTCTTTGAGTGGCTGAAGAACCTGAACCATGTCAGCTATGGGCGCCTCACCTTCAAATATGAGCGTGATTCTAACTACCACCTGCTGATGTCAGTGCAGCACAGCCTGGAGAAAAAGTTTGGGGAATCCAAAGGGGCGATTCCTATTGTACCCACACCAGAGTTCCAGGCCAGGGTGTCAGTAAGTCACTGCTTCTGCTATATCCTTAACAGCCCAATCCTATGCACATCTACTCAGAAGCACGTTCCATTGAATTCAACGGGGCTTACTCCCAGGAAAGTGTACAAGATTGCAGCCTAAGATACTCACAGTGCAATTCTATGCATGTCTACTCAGAGAAGCAAGTCCTATTGTGTTCCATTGGCTTACTCTCAGAAAAGTGTGTATAGGATTGCAGCCTCGGTCTCTTCTTTCTGTCTTCCCCCCCCCCTTGGTGACTGTCCCTGGATCAAGTGGATTTAGGTCTGTCTGTCACTTCCTTGTTAAGCTGTATAGGGTGATCACATAAGGTGATGCATGCCTTGTCCAGTTGTGTGGAAGTTGAAACAGCCTTGTATCAAGCTGTGTTCTAAAGGCCATCTTAGGATTTGTGTCTGAAACAGCACCCCCCCCCCCCCCGAGTCTTCAGGAGAGTTCATACTTGCCAAGATTTGGGTCCAGTTCAGTTTTGATTCAGTTTAGTTGCAGCTGGAAAGGCAGGAGATGTCATATGGTTGTAGTGTAGGCCTGTGTCCGGAGGAAGCACTCAAAAACACCAGCATAGGTTTCCAAGATTGTTCATGAGATGAACTAGTGGCTGAAGCCTTGACTGGAAGGTCAAGAGCAAGGACATTTATGTATTTATCATGTTTATATTTATTTAAAGAGATTTCTATCCTACCTTTTCCTAAAGATTGAAGGCAGATTGCTATCCCACCTTCCCTCCTAAGAGTTCAAGGCAACATACATTGAGCTGTCTGATTTTATCCTCTTAGCAACCCTGGGAGGTAAACTAGGCTGATAGCAATGCCCACTGAATTTCATAGCTTCCAGTCCTACATCCCAACCACTTCACTGCACAAATGACCCAAGCATAAGGGAATGACAGCAGCAATATGTAAATATATGTAGTAAGCTACAATGCTGTATACATCTTGCTCAAGCATGTTTTTTTTCTTGTAGGGTGCCTCAGAGAAGGATATTGTCCACTCAGGGCTAGCTTACACCATGGAACGTTCAGCCAGGGTAGGCAATTCTGGGTTGCATCTCTCTGTTCACTCTTTTTTTCCCCTTTGTTTAGGATTCCAGGCCAAACCATCACAGGCGTATAGTGGGAACTCCCTAACTTTCTAATCTCCTTTCTGAATGCTTCTGTGACCTCCACTGCAGTGTTTTCAGAATAGTACTCATTACTATAAGGGTACTGCAGCCCAGTCCTTTCAAGCCTCCATATTTGATGTTTCGGCTTAGGACAAGAATATATTATTATTATTAAAGAATATTTATATACCGCTTTTCAACAACAAGTAGTTCACAAAGCAGTTTACATAACTCAGTAAATAAAGAAATGGTTCCCTGTTGCTGACAATCTGAAAAGATACAGAAAAGTGCCTCTTTGCACACTGGGAGCTATGTTTCTTGATGTTTGTGTTTTATGTTCTAGCAAATCATGGGCACAGCCGTGAAGTACAACCTGGACCTGGACCAAAGAACTGCTGCCTATGTGTGCGCCATTGAAAAAATATTTACGGTTTACAGTGAGTCAAGTTTTACTTACTGAGAAGACCACTTGCCTGCTGATATCCTGTCCATTGGCCAAAGGGTAAACAGAGTGTGTTACCTTTTTGAAAAGAAGGTGCACTGCAATGAGAAAACAGGCCTCTCATGTTGCTGTGGTCTTCTGGAAACTTTCCCCTTTGTCTCTTACTCCCTTTTCTGTTCTCGACCTCTCTGATGTACAATTGTAAGGTATGCAGCTATACAGTACTTGTTCTGAAAGCAGTTCTTTTTTAGACCTGTAGGTGGTGCCAGCAGCCCAGGGATGCTGCTTGTTTTGTGGATTGTATTTTATTTATTTATTTACTTGCTTGCTGCATTTCTCTGTTCCTCTCTTCCACCCATAATGGGCCATCAAAATGAATTGTACAGTGTAACTGTTGAAATTAAGCATCTGTTAGAGTTCAGTGTCTCTTATTGGTCCTTTGACTCGTGTGACTTTGCTTCATTGCACATTTGTTCCTCTTGCTTTAGTGTTGTGATCATGTTACAGCTATTTTGGCCAAACACTTAATTGCTTCCTGGGCTATGGTAGTAGTGGTGGTGCTCCCCATCTGCTTGTTGACTTCTGCAACCAGGAGGAAACCTCTCTATCTCTTTCTTGTGCTTGTGCGCATGTGTGTGATTTTTACACACACACACACACACACACACACACACACACACACACACACACACACACACACACACACACACACACTTAGAGAAGGATCAAAAAAAGGAGTTGCCCCTGTCATGACAATGAATCTACTTCACTTCTCCTGCCACAAAAGAGTTGTGTATCTCTTCTCAAACCTTTTCTTTCTGGCACAGATTTCAATGCAGATTTTGTCTCAGAGTTTATTCCATCCAATATGCGTGCCTCCCTCACACTATAATCTTTCCAATGCCAAAATATATAATCCACATCTGAAACCTGTGTTTCTTGTGTGTTGCACCCTACAGACAGTATGCCCTTGCATTCCCAGCATTTACGCTCCTTTTTCCCAGCTTTCAGGCTCCACTCCCTACATCTATATCTCCCGGCACCTTCTCTGTTTTTTCACCTGGTATTTCACCTCCAGCACTGTTCTTAGTGCCAACCTGTTCTTAGATAATTGTGCAGTTTGTTTCACCTCTTCTTGTACTGCTTGAACTGGAACACAAGACCTCTGCTGGTGAATACAGTTAAATATTTCTTTTTAGTGAAAATGTTGCTAATGCAGAGGTCGGAAAACAGTGTCAGGGTCCAGCTCTGAATATGATTGTGAGCCTCAGGACAGCACATGGTTTTATACACTCCACGCTGGCAAAATGAGTGAATACGTGTATTTTATTCTGTTCACACAAATGTTTATAAGTAAGCACAAATGATCCAAAGTCAACAGTCTGCATGGCATCACCAATACTGTGCTCAGCCTCATGGAAAGCATGTTCAAATGAGAGATAACAGAATATCTGAGAGACCCTATAGTGTCTTGGTGTCATTTCATTCTCCAGATACCTTTTTTTTTTTTTTGGCTTGTGCTTGGCTGTGGGCATTATGGAGCTAAGCTCTTTTCATCTTGGCTTCCAGCACCTTTGCATCTCTGTCTTTGAATCTTTGTTGGAAAGGTCAAGTTTGCTGTGCCTTCCCCACTTCCACCGAAGTTCACCTATAGAACTGGTCGTGGTCACATCTTTGGTTGCAACTTCTGTTCATATCTGTAATGCTGTCAAGAGACTTCTTCATTGTAGTTTTTGTCTGCTCCCCTTAGACTGTTAAAAGGGTTGATTAATTCTTGGTAAGAGGTCTCTATATTGGTGCCCAACGCTCTGGATGATACCCTGCCAATAAAACACTTTTTCAGCTCAGACTTGCAGTGCTATGTGGAGCATTGTGATTGGGCAGAACTATTGAAAAGAAAAGCCTCGGCTTAGAGGTTGAAACGTTGGTCTTTCTGTAAATACTGGACTCTTCTGATTTCCGTTTTTAATTCTCTCAGTACCCGCTTTTTATTGGTGGCTTCTTTGAAAAAAAAATTATGTGTTTTTTGGAGGTTCTGTGTTTATATACTTTTTTACATGGCTATTTCACCCAGACAACCTATTTCTTGTAGTATAGTAGCTGGCCATGAAAGCTTCCGTTCCAGAATCAGTCTATCTGTTGCATGGCTGTGCTTGTTGCAGTAGCAGCGGCTTCTGTTGTTTACTCATGAGATAAATGAGCAGATGAGGATGCTTGCTTGGAAGGATTTAACTTGTTGTCCATGTATGTGCTGGGGTGGATTGGGGAGGCAGGCATCAATGAAGTGTTTGTCTAGGAGCAGCATCAGATACTATCACACAGATGTAGTCTAGCCAGACTACTGAAGTTTCTATTGTTTGCATAGTGCTCAGTGTTCCGAATGCTGAGTAACTCTGCTGAGGGAGGACACAGCAGGTGTCAGAGGCAGCTAGGGTACCCTGCAACTACGTCTCAGTGAGGAAGGATGATATGAAAGAGAAGAACCTCAGCTTCAGCACAGACTTACTGCCCCTAGATATAAGGGTTGGATTGTAAAGACAAAGAGCAAAGCAGCAATAAGAGCACTTGAAAATCCTTCCTGTCCTTGGAATTCCTTCTTTCTGTTCTATCAATAGAAAGTACCGTAGTTCTCTTTTGGCCTAACAATATTGTGGAGGTTGCCAACCCTATTAAACAACTGATTCTGTTTTAAAGCTTGCTTGAAAGGATGGTTGTCCCAGTGTCAGTTTCCTAGACAAATGTGAAAGCCATAATTGAAACAGGCCAAGTAGTTACGGTCTCACTTAAGTCTCACCAAGTAGTTAAGGTTCAAGTCTCACTTGTCTCACAATGGATGGGCACTTCTAGTCTTTTCTAGTTGTAAATGGTGACTTGATTCATGGGTAGGAAACACCAAAGGTAAGATACAGTGTCTGCTTCTGGGTATTCTGTGGGCCGCTGAAACTGCTGACCAGTCTGATGAACCTAGAGATATCTTGGGACAGAATGGGATTTGGATAATGTCTGTTCATTGAGTTAGACCTCTAGGCTACAAAATTCCTCCCATGCTTACTGCTAAACCTTATTAACCTAGAACAGCTCTTCTGTGAAGACAAAATCCAGTGTGGCATAGTGTGGAGAGACACAGGTTGAAATCTCTGCTCAGTCACAGTTTTGCTTGGTGACTTTAGTCTATGACCCAATCCTATTGCTTACCTGTGCTGGTGGAACACTAGTTACGCTGGTGCAAAAGCGCCGTAAAGTGCTTTGCGACAGCGTAAGACCTTGTCATGCTGGCGGGAAAGCCAGTGCTTTTCCTCCAGTGTCGGTAGCCAGAGAGATGCCTGCCAGAGTAGGTATGTATGCACAGGGGGCAGAATGGGGTGGGGGAGGGTGGGGAGGGGGCAAAATGGGATGAGGGAGGATGGCAACGGGGCAGAGGGTGGATCAGGCCTGGGAGTGGGGCAGGATCAGCGGCTCTGGTGCACGCTGTATTCTACCACCTTCCTGGGCCTGATCCACCCACATAGATCAATGCGGACTTGCGCCAGCGATATTGTTGGCGCAGGCCCAAGTTGACCTGTTCTGCATGCTGAGCCTTACCCCGGGGCAAGGGGGAAAATGTCCCCTTATCCCAAGGAGGCCTCCAGCATGCAAAACTCCCCTGTAGGATGCAGTGCAGCCTGTACTGGCACTGCTGCATCACCGCATGGGAGTTTAGGTAGGATTGGGTTGCCTGTCACTCTCAGTCTAACTGGACTCATAGGATTCTTTTGAAGAGATAATGGGAAAACCCCATGTGCACAACCCACTCCAAGGAGTAAGCATGGGTCAAAAATCTCATAAATAGGACTTGGGTAGTCTAATCCTATCCTCCTCTCATAGGCTGTTAAGCATGGGCCGCGCAGCCCATGCTGAATCCTATTGGGGAAGGCCCATGGCTGGAGGTCTACTCAGGGTAAGCGGACATTTGCTCACTTACCCTTGGTAAACCCCCAGCCGCTGCAATGGGGCTAAGCAGTTCTCTGCCAGCTCTTTAGCTGGTGGAGAATCAAATAGCTCCATGTCGGGGCTCGTGGCCTGGGAGGGAGGATAGGATATGGCATCCGATACAGACACCGGTCCCACCCCCTTCCCAGGCCCGATCTGCCCTCCCGCCGCCCAGTTACGCCCCTCCCCCAGCCTACACGCTTCTTGGAGCAGCCTTACCTGCTTCAGCGCACGCAGGGCCTGGATTCAGCACCGACAGGACAGCGCAGGCCTTCCTGCTGGTGCTGCTTCCTCTCTGAATGTCGAAACATGCCTTATGGCACATTTGCAACACCTGGCGCCAGCTCTGAGGCCTTGGCGCCAGCGCTTGTGCCGGATAGGATTGTTCCGCAAGTGATGGACAGTCCCTCCTGTCTCCCAGCTTTTTCTGCACAAGTGCAATTATCTAGCTTTAGCCTTCAGTCACTGGGTTGAAGAGTTGTTTGCCTCTAGGAATTCCTATTATGATCCTGACAACAAGTGAATTATCGCTTGGAGGAGTAGATTCATAATACCGTTTTCACTGAAAATGAGAGTTTGTTTGGCAGCAGGGTGGGGGGAGGGATGCCTTTTAGTGGAGATCGCCTTATACATGGTTCAACTTATAGTCTGTTTGTGGACCAGCATAAGTTGAGCAGTCTTGATTTATTCCCCACATTTACACAGGTTGGGCTGCCCTTTGTTTGGACCACATGCCCAACGATTCAGAAAACACTGATATGCTCATAGATCTCCACTGTGAGATGGCTGCATTAAAGTCACCTTGTTTTAGGGAAAAAATGTTTAAATCCTCATTTTGCATCTAGGTAGAAAGTATCTAGCCTCACTTCTTTACTAGAACCTTTCAAATATATCCACAGTCACTTGGAAACATGAACATACAGTTGAGTGGCTAGTGGATACCTTGTTTACCTCTTTGAACTGTATCTCTTGACCTACCTAACTGAGTGAACATGTCAGCCTGTACCAGAGTTGCAGCAGATTATCACAGGCCCTGTCAAGATTAAGAAGCCTGGGGTCTGTTTAGTAGGTAGGAGATTTGCCCGATTCTGCTGCATGCTGACAATCTCCATGATTGCTTGCTGTTTCCTTGGTAAAGTTGGAGGAAGGATGCTCTTTCCAGCAGATTCAGTAAATACATCATTGGAAAATAACCAGTGCTTCTGGTGACATGTGTCTCTCCTTACAACTTGGAGTGTTGGGAAGAAGTGGCATTTGCTGTCACGCTGGGCTTTACTGCTCAGTCGTGCTGCAGAAATCATCCCAGAAAGACAATGCAGCCAGCATGGCAAATAGCTTAGTACAGGATGAGATACATTGTTGGCTCTTTTTGGCTGCTGCTGGTCTGTATGCTGGAAATGAATTACAGTAGCTGATAAACAGCTCAATCCTACCTTAACTTCCCACACAGTGTGGCCAGCATGGGCTATGCTGCATCCTGTGCAGGAATAACAACTGCTAGAGGTCTCCGTGGGGTAAGGGGACATTTGTCCTCTTGCCCTGGGGTAAGCCTCAGCAGCCGCTATGGAGCAACTCAGACCTGCATGAGCTCAAGAGCTGGTTCTGTGTTGGCGGATCATGCCTGAGAGGAGGGATATGACCTGGGAGGTCTCCTTGGGAGAAGGAAACTTTTGTTCCCTTACCCCGGGTAAAGACCCAGCTCCTGCAACGGGTCTCCTTGGATCCACACCTGCTATTTTGCTGGCGCAAGTCCGGGAGGCTCATGTAAGAAAAAAATGACCCGGGAAGGGGGGTAGAATTTGGCCACTGCTGCCAATCCCGCCCCCAATCCACCTCATGAGCTTCCCACCTCATGATCCATGTCAATGGTGTTAATTGCAAGGGCTGGGTTTTTTTAATTCTCACAAAATGTAGTGACTTTGCTTCACTTGTCTTCTTTACTATGTTTTAGCCATTGTTTGGAAATGACTAGAACAGTGTTTCTCAAAGTTCTCCCCGCAAGGCGGGGAAATCTCTGAGTGCTTGCGGGGGCGGGGCAAGCAGCAGCAGTGATCCCGGGGATCACTGCTGCCACCGCCGAAAACACCCCCGAAAAGCCGTGTTCGTCCTTACTGGGGCTTTGGGGAGGCCTGCGCGACCCTCTGATTGCAAAAACCGGTGACTTTCAGGCACTTCTGTTTTTTTGCGAAAACCGGAAGTACCCGAAAATCGCCATTTTTCGGCGATCCAAAGATTGGGGAGGCCTCCATAGGGTCGCCCAAGCCTCCCCAAAGCCCCGGTAAGGAATAGCATGGTGGTTTCAGGCACTTTTGCAGCAGCGGCAATCCCCACCGCCATGTTGTCCCCACCCCTTAAGGGGACAGGGGACAGCTTTTGTTCTCAATGGTGGGTCGCGACCCACAGTTTGAGAACCACTGGACTAGAAAACTGGAAAGGAGAAATGTTATCCACACAAATATTGGATAAATAGAGGAAACAGTTTTTTCTTTTCTTTTTTGCTTGTCAGACAGTAAACTTTCACAGTGGAGATAATAGCTTGTAGGGTTCCTCGGGGATCAGTCTTAGGACTGTTTTATTTAATATCTTAATGGATAGTCTTAGACAGCAACCCTGTGATTAAGTATGAAGTTATGTAGGACTATCAGCTGTGATGGGATAAACTGAATGAAATGCAGTGGTTCCCAGTGTGAAATCACATATTTGAGAAAAATAAATGTTTCTGTTAACAGTTGGGGACATCAGCTAGAAATGCAGATGATCTTGGCATGAAATTCAGAACAACTTAACAGTGCTAAATAGCCTAATACTACATTTCCACATGATTGCTGAACTGGAAAAGATCTACTGTGGAACCACTGTTTTAAAAAGATTCAGAGCTAAATCAGGCTTGTGAACCTGATGTGCATGTATCAGACTAATTGGTACAGTGAAGATCAGAATTAATGATCATGTAGGATTATACAGCATGAAAAGGCAGTAATCAACAGAGGACTTGCAAGGGAAAGTTGGGCCTTACTAGTCTCCTTGAATGTTTGAAAACATGACAAAACTTTAGATTGCTGCAGGCAGGCATAAAATCAGAAAGAGGATGGAACATGGGCCTTGGTTGGTGGAAGGAGCTGAAAAGATCTTTGCTTGTGATAAGGGACATTATGCTAATATTGGTACCAATTTTGTGCTTAGAGGCAATTTGGACTAGGACATGCGATTAATACAGATTGCGCAAATTACTAGTCATATACAGTAGAACAAAATCATGTGAAAATTAATGGGCAGCACCAATCTGTGCATGGCTGCCTAGAAGAAAGTCCCACTGAGTTCTGTGGGACCTACCCCCAGGAAGTGTGATTAATCCTGAGCCCAGTCCTATGCATGTCTACTCGGGAGTATGCCCCATTATAGTCAGTGGACCTTACTCCCAGGTGTGGTTAGGATTGCAGCCTTAGTCACTGTTTTCTGACACTTCTTGTAGCAGCAATGCAGATGTTAGTGTGGCACTTTAGCAGTGATGAGGAATCATCCCTTCTACTAATACCAGAAATCCTGCTATCCAGAGGTTAGCTATAAACCTTTCCATGATCCTAGAATCTGTTTCTAAAGTGTTCTTTGGGGAAACACTATTTGACAGCTACGTACTCCCTGACCCTAAGCAACATTGTAAGTCATTTACTTCAGTGCGGCACTACTTTCCCAGTATTGAAGGAAGATGGAACAGCACTGACAAGTGAGAACTGTTAAAAACTGGTCTGGTCTAAGAGCTGCAGCCAGGCTGCTAGAAGTTACAGTGTATGTCTCCTTAATCAAGGGCACTTTTCTGTACTCTCAAAGCTTGAGGCTTTGATAGGTGAGGGGCATTTGAGAAGGAGAACTGAAAAGGATGCATTCAGCAAATCTGCCTCAGGCTAAATTTCCTCCAGCTTTCAGGGGTCTACTACAGCACAGAATTTATCTCCCCTGGTGCAGCCTGCCTGAAGAACAGCTTTTGAGTGGGTATTTTGCCCTTATCCAAATGTACAGGGAGGTACACTTAATACTTAACAAGATTTGTACATGTTGTCTCCCCTTTGCATCTGCCACATGTATTGCATATGACTAATGGCTGGGGAGGGGGAGAATGCTCTATTAGACACCTGCTGTCAAGCCAATTGGTGTATGCAGGCTGGGTGTGAACTGGTTTTTATTTCCCACTCATCATATTGGTTTATATTAATATGTAGTAATCGCTTCTTGACCTTTTGGCTAAGAAAGTATTCTCTAAAAAACAACTCTCTCAGAACACACAGTCTGCAGTTGCCTTAGTGTTTTACATTGATCAGATTAAAGAAGGTATAATAGGTACAACACTCCTTTCTTCTAATGTACAAAGCAAATTTTGGCAGGTGCAGCTTGTCAGACAAGGGGAAGAAAAGCTGCATTTGATGAAATCCCTGCTTCTGTTTGACCAAGGAACCTTGTCCTCCTTTGCTTCTGGTTACTTGAGGTGAAGGAAACTGATCTGCTTGCTTTTTCCCATGCTGGAAGCAATACCACTCATTGGCCTCAGGAAGCGCTGGTTGTACTGCTTCAGGCCCCTGAAAAACCATTCTAGTTGTTGGACACCTGGCCCATAAAAGCCAGCTTATTCACACAGTGCAACACAAGGCAATGGCTCCCCTCTTGCCTGGTGAACAATGTAGAGGCAGACAAGCAGCTACAGACAAGAGTTGGCTTTATTCACAGACACAGGGGCAGCTGTGTCACTGGCAGCTACCCCAGGATTTCACACACAGCGACAGTGGGAGGTATATATCCATGCCACAGTCACAACACAGAGCGCTGGGGACAGGAAAGGGAAGGTTCTCCTTTTGTTTGGGATACACAGACACAACTTCTGCACTGTCAAATCAGGGAGCCTCTGTTACAAGACCAGGGGGGTCAGGAAAGGGGAAGTCACAAAGGCATAAACAATCCATTCAGAGATATAAAAAAAAGTTCCACCAATGGTTATGGAGCGGAGTTGGCATGATTCACGTGCAAGCAAATGTACAGCAGGCCCAGCGTGGGGTCCCAGCCAAGGTGATGGAATGCTCTGCTTTAAAACGGAGAAGATACAACATGCTTTTTACAGACACAGGGAAGCCTAGCCTTACTGTGCTGGGAGGGAGACAGGGCAGTAAGGCCGGGCTCACAAATGCGCGCACACACTCACAAACCGCTGTGGTCAGGGCTTGTCTTCAGAATTCTTGGTTTCGCTTAACGCTAAAGACCACGATACATAAAACACAGATCCCAATGAGGTCCCTTGGAGCAGAACTGGAGGAAGAACTCATGACGAATGGGGTGTGGGGGCTCCTCTCCATCACCATCTGCATCGAGGCCCTTCCTTTGGAGAGGTGGAGAAGGGGCAGGAGGGGGATTGTTATTGTTATTGTGCTGCTGGTGGAAGTGTCGGGAACAGGGATGGCCATTATGCCTCTGGCTCGTATTCCTGATAGTCCTCCTGGAAAAGAAACAGATGGCATCCTTGCATGAGAAGAAAAGAAGATGTGTGTCAAAGCAACCCAGCAGTGGAGCTGGACAATGGCCAGGCAGAGGACGACACATGGAGAAATACTGGGACAAAGCTTATCTGAGACAGCTCCCAGGTTTACTCATATGAGCATAACAGAAGAAGGGCCAGCTGGATCAGGCCCAAGGCCCATCTAGTCCAGCATCAGGTTTCCTACTGTGGCCCATTAATACCTACCTCTGGGAAGCCCACAAGCAGGAGATGAAGGCAATAGCCTTCTCCGCCCCTTCAACGGGTACTGAGACAGACTGCTGCTGAACCTGGAGCCATCATGAGTAGTAGACATCATTCACTGTCCTTGCTAAGATCCACCCAGTCTGGTTTCATCAGTCACCACACTTGACTGTTGTCTTTCAGCTGGGTACTAACAAGCCTTCTTTTCTTCAGGATGCTCAATATGTATCCACAGTACAGATCAGCCCAGAATGAGCATCTATGAATGCAGGGTCTCTACAATCCTGAATGGCCATAGGGTGTCCTTGGTTCCTCAATTTCCTGCTGAGACCTCCCAGTGCATACCTGTCTCATGCCTTGATTTTCTCTACCCAGCCACTGCTTGCCCATGTCCTTTCAACATGGATCACACCTGCCCAGGTTCAGTAGCTGGTGGGACATGTGGATCTGTCCCTTGAGGGCTTATGATGAAAGGCTGAGGTTCTTTATTTCCCAGAATTCGCTCAGCCCCATTTCCCCACCATGTTGCCTTAACTCTTCTCACCTGCGGTGGCTCTTCATAGTTCTCACCCTCAGGTTCCAACAGTGGCTCTATCAGTGGCTCCTCCACAGCTTCCTGACCAACTTCCTCAGGCTGCAAGAGAAAGAGAAGCCGGCTGCTCAGTATCTGAAGGGTGCTGATGCCAGCAGTGCCTTCCCAACGACTTCCTCTGAAAGTGCCAGCATGTAGCCATCGCAAGCAGGCTTCGGGTGCTGGGGAAGCCCAGGGACCAAACTGGCAATAAAGCTTTGACAAAGAGTGTTCAGCTAGCATACCGGTTCCACTACTTCTGCAGTCATACTCTGGGGGATTTTTAATAAATAATTTTCCCCCTCCCAGCACCAAACACTGCATATTTGGTAATACCGAGCATTCCTGACGCTGGAGGATGAGGAGAGAAGGGCAGGGCCAGAGGGTGATATGCCCTGCAGCCCTGGTCAGCACCCGGCTATACTAGAGGGCCACTTTGAGGAGGGTAGGTAGAGTGCCCCCTCTGCCCTGAAAGGATGCTGTTCACTGGTCTGATGGTCACAGGTTCCAGTTCCCTATGCACATAGCCACTTCTCTCTAGATAATCGGGGGGACGGGACAGATAGGAGACCCAGTTCCCTTGGGACTACCAGGAGCTAATGCCTACCCTGTCATTTTCTTTGCCAACACTCCCAATACGCAGGCTCTTCCTATTGTCAATGTCCTCACCTATGTCCCCACCTATTTATAGTCTCCCTCATGGGTACCCTCTCCCATTACAAGTATTGTGCTAGGCAGCTTCCATGGACCCATTGAGTCCTTTGTTTCTGTCTGACTCCTACAAACTGCAGAGGTCTCTCAGAATTTTGTTATACAACCAGAGATAGGCAGGCCAAGTTTCTGCACAATCCAAGACAAGTTTATAGATGGGTTTCAGGCCATGATGAGATGCCTTTACTCAGGATCAGGCTGAAGCTTCCCTTCTGCCTTCCTGGAATGCCCAGATTCATTCTTGCAGACCTGGCAAAACTACTTCCAAGGGCCAACCTGGGGAATCTACTACACCAGGAAGTCCTGTGCTAAGGTAGGTCCTGTGTGTAGGTAAGTCCTGTGCTAAGGCTGTTTCTTATAGGATCTTTCTCTCCCCAGGCCTTGGGGAAAGGACCTAATTTGGAACCAGATTTGTGTGCATTTCAGGTCTGATTACCTTATGCTAAATGCAGGGCATCAGTAGTAACTATCCTAAAGGCAGCTCTTCTTCAACTCATTCAGATACCAGATATAAAAGAAACTTAAGCTAGTGCAGGGGAAGGAGCAGAGGCTCGCATATTTCATAGACGCACGGCAGAGTGATGCTGGGCAGTTGCAAATACTCCTCACGCAGTGTTGCCATAAGGGGAGGGAGACTCAACATCTTCCAAGCTTTTCTGAACAGGAGTATCCTTCAGGTAATAAGGATTCAAAAGGGCAGACTGGATTTGCTGACCTGTCTGGTGGTCTGCATTACACCTCTAGATATTTGAGGGAGGTCTTAATTCTGACTTTCTATTACAATACCAGAACATTTGGACACAGAATCCCACATGAAGTATACTCAATTATTTCCTTGTCTCCAGTTCCACTGCAAAGGCTCCCTGGGACTATGGCTGGTAGATCTATAACCCTCGGCTCATTTGCCAAGGGAGGCAATAAGGACCCAGGGCTCATCTTCTATCTATTTGACGGGGAAGTGAGCTGTGATTGGCCCAGCTCAGTCAGTCCCCTCCTTGTCATAGAAGAGGAGCTGTCCAACTACAGGGAAGGAGGGAGCTGGCACAATTCCTTCCCTTCCCCCATGCTGAGCAGAACAGAACAGAGCGCCTGCTCCTGCCTGGCTGCGCTGGCCTCATTTCTTTTTCAGCTGTTGCTATTTTAAGCTAAGCTGGAAGCAAACCGTTGTGGCAGCTCGGCTTGCCTGCGAGATTCAAGAGCCCTTCCTCCGATCGACTGGCCCTGCAGCTGCCAGACCATTTCAGTGCAGGCTGCCCACCCACCCACTCACAGCACACTTGCTCTCAAACGTGCACGTAGACATGCATCTGTGTGCACTCCAGCACAACCGTACACATGTGTGGGGTGTACTAATGCATGGGATGCTGGCATAAATGAGCACAAATACATCTCTTGAACATGCACGATAGGCATGGAGAGATACAGACATGCATTGTGCCTAGGTGGGCATGTACCATAAGTCATTGTACACACCATGGCACACATGAGCATTTATCCGCACACCCCTGCCAGCCTGCACCTGCATTTGCATACACCCTCTGAGATGGAAAGATGTCTCCGTCACTGGCATCCTCAACATTCTCATGTCACTGCCATGCAAGCCTATTGCCACACCATCTCCTGCTGCCCATCGACTCTGGGTGTGCACTACCACAGGTTTGGAAGGCAGGACACAGCAAAACCCATGACTGAGGTCAATATGCTATTTTGTGCGATGGAGCTAGACAGGCAGGATCTTGCAGCAATCCTTAATGCCACTCACATCTACTAATGCTCCCGTGGAGCTTAGGGATCAGCTGCTCTTTCCATGGGAGAGCTGTATTACTACTGGCTAGCAACTGTTTCCCAAAAGCTTTCACAGTAACCTGTAAGGTCCTAGATGCTCACCTTCAGGTCAGTGGGGAAATCCTCCTTCTTGACCAGGCCTGTGGCCGCTGCAATATTGCCAGCCCCGGAGAAGACAGCTCCACCCAACTGAGATGCCTGCTCCTTCGTCTTCTCAGCAACTAGGAAAGTCAGGTGAAAGTGAGGTTAAAGTTCTATGAGGCCATGCAATTTGCTCCTTGCATTCATGCTACAAGGCCTTTGGTCTCTTGCACCCTATGGGAGGGGCCAAAGACCTTGACATCAATATAATGATCCGGCAGGGCTGGATAGCAAATTGTGTTATTGTACAGGCATATTCGAAAAGGATGGTGCAAAAGTAAAGCTGATTCATTCTTAAATGAACTGACACACCACAACCATCATGACATGAAAAGACAGAAAAACTGCCCAAGTTTCACATGCACATTACAAATGTTCGATGTGGGCACTTGTGTAGCTACAGTGGGGGGGGGGGGATGCCCCAGGTGACAGCTGCGGTCTCCTTGCGAGGAGACTGTGGCTGTTTGCACCTCCTTGCCCTATTGTAGCTACGCACACTTATTGTAGCCCACATCAAATATTTGTAATGTGCATGTGAAACTTGGACCGTTTTTCTGCCTTTTCATGCCATGACGGTTGTGGTATGTCTGTTCATTTAAGAATAAATCAGCTTTACTTTTGCACCAACCTTTTCGAATAAGCCTGAACTATAGTAGCAGGCAGTCCAATCATACAGCCCCTCTGCAATCTACCTACGTGTTTCATGGAGCAAAGCAATCGCTATTCCTCAACCACAGGACCAGTCTCCTCTCCAGGGACACACAATGCCTCCCCATCCATTCCTCACCGATTTCAGGAAGCCCATTCTTTTTCCCACCCCAGCATGTTACCAGCTCCTGTGTTAGCCAACCCTTTCAGGTTCCCTGCCTCTCCTGAAAGCTGGGGTGGGGCCGTAGCCAATGCCTGCAGCTGGCTCTGCAGACGCGTGAGAAGCAGCTGGAAGGCTTTGTCCTGGGCCCAGTTACATAAGAGGTTTTAGTGACATCACTGTCCTATTAGCCTGTGATCTCTTTAGCGCAGCCACCCACTCAGTGGCCAAGGCAAAGTCAGCCACGAGAGCACAGCGGGGAGGGGGAATAAACAGCCAGTACCTGAGGCCACACCTGCGACACCTTCCCGAGTTTTGCTTCCTGACGAGAAAAAGAAAGAAATGATTATTGTGAGGACGTGCCTGTGGTGTGCAATTTTCAAGGGAAAAATGTGCACAGCAGCAGCCACAAAAGGTCATCATCACATTATCAGTATTACATTTATTATCCCTTCTGTCCAAGGAGCTCAGGGTGATGCATGTGGGTTTTCCCCCCTACCCCATTTTATCCTCACCACAACCTTGCGAGATAGGTTGGGCTTAGAGACAGTAACTGGCCAAAAGTCATTCACTGAGCTTGATGTCTACACGGGGATTTGGATCCAGAACTGCCCAGTTCTGACTAACCACTCTAACCACTACACCACACTGTCTCTTCTGCTGGATAAGCAGTAGCAACTCAGCCAACTCCCCTTAATCCCAGTACTTGCTGTCTCAGCCACAGACTCCTCTCAGGAAGACTAGCCTTCTTGTGGCCTTCCTGTAGGGTGAAAATGATGCAAGAATCGGCACTGACAGCTCACCTTTTATTCACCTTATTCCTGTTAGTCAAGCCATATTCAAGCTGCCTTCTCAAGGAATGTGGGAAGAAATTCAAGATACCAACTCTTCAGGAAGGGGGTATCATTTCTGAGGAGAGGGCCAGTGTTTCAGACCAGGTGGCCATGTCTGAGGAGCCCATGTCTTTCTAGCTAACTCACAGGCCCTATGCACTGACGATGGGTACTGTTGAAAATGAAAGGGACCAGTGTATAAGGTATGCTCACAGTGTTGCCAACAACACGATGGACCCAGTTCCTGACAGGCTAGATTCATAGGCTTGTCATTGGCTGAGACCTTGGTATTCGCAGATCGCCTGTGGTTATTCTCTGCAAGCTGCAATTTGAGTGCACATGCTATTCCAAGCACAAATTTTTGCCTCTCTGGCCAAATGACGTAGAAATGACTTCCTTTTGGTATGACTTGCATGCTTGTGTTCCAACAAAGCAAGAGCCATCTTGACGCAGGAGCAGTTCCTGTGATCAGGGAACAAAAAGTATTTACCTTCTATTAAATGCACCTATCAAGTGCAGGAGCCAGAGCACCACCACCACCAAAAAAGAAAAAAGAAAAGAAAATGGGGAAGGGGCAGTTTAGAGTCAAAAAGCACATCAAAGACGTCTGAACAGATCCAAATATGTGCAAAGATGGTGAAACACACATAGGATTTGTTACAGGAATATTTGCGGAGCAAATTAAAACCCTTCCTCCATATAGTCGTATCACTGGGAAGGCCAGACTAGGTGGCCAGAGGCAAAGGAGGATACAGCCCCTGTACCTGAAACAGTCGAGGAGGAGAGGCTGTGGCAAGTGTAGCTTCTTGTTGTTATTATTCGGAATATTTCTATACCACTTTTCAACCAAAAAAAAGTTCACAGAGCAGTTACATAGCAAAATAATTTTAAAAAACCATTCCCTGTCCCGAAAGGGTTCACAATCTAAAAAAGATGCAGAAGAAACCACCACTGGAAAAGATGCTCTGCTGGGGTGAACAGGGACTGTTGCTCTCCCCCTGCTAAATGTGATGAAGGGACCACCACTTGACAAGGCACCTCTCTGCTCAGCGAGCAGTGTTACAGGTTATACAAAGCTGCTGCCCTTGCTGGAATTCCATACTCTACACAACTCTACAATGGCCAGAAGCCCTGTCTTTCTTTGCCCGGTCACAGTAAGGTACCAGTGTCTCAATCCAGGTCTCCTGGCAGTGGCATCTTACCTCCTGTGCCAATGGTTCCTACAGCAAGCCTGGTAGACAGAGCTCTGGACTTCAAGGGTGCTGTGTAGGCTGCAGTACTAGCCTGCTTGAGCATCCAATCAGATGCCTCTAAGAGACAATCCCAACTCTTAGATCGATATCAGGTCATATAAAAGGCCTGGCCTCAGAGCTCGGTCTCAACAACTTCTTGTTAGTGGGACGATGGTGCCACCAAAGTTCTTGCTTGCTAATTGGGATCTTGACCCCTGCCTGGCTTTGGCTACCTGCTTCTGGTCCTCCTGATCCCTGTTTCCTACTCTTGCTTGTTTTGGACCATGCACACATGGGCCTCCCCCAGGCTCCAGAACCTGGATTTGTTAGCCTCCTGAGAGCACTTATGCTGAAGGACAGAATAAAGCCTCATGACTATTATTATTTATTATTTAAAAAATTTATATCCCGCCTTATCCTATGCCGAGGCAAATGCCCAAGGCGGTGTGCCCTAAACTTAGGCTCCCATTGTTTGTAACCCATTGTTTCAATAAAATAAAAATATTTCAAAAGCTGATGGCCTGGAGCCTAACCTCCTGAGACCTGGCAGCCACCCCATGATCACCCTGCCATTGCAGAAAAAGGTTCTCATATACCGGTAACTAAAGAGGAACAGAATTTAGAAAGAATGGAAAGCGCTAAAAACAGGTAGTGCCCACGGCTGGAAGGTATTTATTTAAAGCAATTCTACCTGGCCTGCCTGCACTTGAGATTGTTCATAGCAATATGGCAGGAAATACCACCACAACCTAGTTCATATAATGGGAGGAAAGGAAACAGTGATCAGATTCTGTCAATACTATGACCTTCTGGCTTAGTTGTTCAATGGCATTCAGCATTCTCTCTGTATTCTGCATAGCCAGTGAAGGGAGTTGGGACAGTTGGCGCCATGAGAGTGGCGAATGGTTTTAGCAGCAAATTGTGGGACAGAGGTGAGGGGGCCAAGATGAGCCAATGGAAGATCAGTGAGGAGAAGGAGGTGGCTGGAGTCCAGGCAAAAGACGGCCAGGGCATACACTGGCGTTTTTGCTGAGCGGGCAAAGAGGAAGGGCTGGATTCTTGCAACAGTGTACAGGCTGAAGTGGCGGCATGAGTTGGTGACAGACTGAATATGTGGAATAAAGGAGAGAGAGAGGAGACAAAGACAAAGCCAAGGCTTCATGCCTGTTCACTGCTGACAAGGGGAGGAGAGTACAGGAGAGGAAGGATGAGAAGTTCCACATTGGACACACTGCACTAGAGATACGGTTTAATACATAATCATACATAGCATTTGTATAGCCCTTTCTGAGGGTGCAAAGCACTTCACATTTATTATCTTGATGCAGTCCTTCTAACAACAGTGTAAGGTAATTATTCTTCCCCGAAAGCATATGATTGCAGCTGGGGAAGAATGGCTCCCCTAAGGCTACCTAGTGAGTTCATGGCAGGGGTGAGATTGGAACAGGAGAAGTGCTGGTTTGCAGCTCAGTCTTTTAACCAGTATGCTGCAGGTTTGGCTAGAGGGAGACAATTCTGAAGCTGGATTCATCAGTGCAGAGACAGTCCTGGAAACCATGGGAATTGATAACCTCCTCCCCATCACAGGTCTTCCACTAGCTCACCTTGGCCCCCTCACCTCTGTCCAGCATCTGCTGCCAAAATCATTCACCTCTCTTGCCACTCTGACTACATCGCCCCTCCTTAAATCCCTTCAGTGGCTCCATGTCAGCTCCCAAATCCAACATGAAGTCTTTGCTCCTTCTCTCAAAGCCTCATATCCTGCTACACCTTCTGCCCACGCCCTTCATTCTTCTAGCTCCATCCAATTGTTCTTTGTGGCCTGAAGGTCTCCTGCTCCTTCGAACATCTCCACCCTTTCTCCTTTGCCACCCCTTATGCCTGGAACTGCCACCTGGAACACCTGAGCAATGTCTCCTCCCTTACGTCCCTCAAATCCCTTCTTAAAAGCCACCTTTCCCATGAAGCCTGTGGCACCGCACTTTAGTCCACTCTACCTACTTTAGCTACACTTAAGTATGCATAACTGTAATAACTGCATAGTCTCCCCTTCCTTTCCCTCCCTCTGTTGTTTGCTTTGTGTGTATTTAGATTGTAAGTCCCTTAGGGCAGGGACCTGCTCTCTCATTCTGTGTAACATCATGCACACTGATGGTGCTATACCAATCAATAAATAATGTAACAGCATAATGACGTCACAAGAATTAAACACACTTTGCTGTATTCTCTACCACGACCAGCTGCCATTGTGTGACAAGAAGACGGGGGAGGGGGAAGAGGAACCTTCCTGGAACTCGATGTCAATAAGATGCAAGCGTTCAGTTGACACATAGCGACTCAGTGGTAGAGCACCAACTTTGTATACAGCAGTGTCCCAGGCTCAATCTGTGGCATCTCCAGGTAGGGCTGGGAAAGACCCCAGTCTGGAACCCTGGAGAGCCACCCAGAGCAGACAATACTGAGTTACAGCCCAATTCTATCCCCCACCAGCTGAGATGATGCAGTGCCACTGATGGAGCACCACATGCTATTGGGGGGGGGGGGACAGACAGCCCAGGAGGGGTAAGTAAAAATGTTTTTACTTACCTCCCCATAGGCAGCCTGGCCTCCAATGAGTCTTCTCAGACCTGTGCCAGCTATTTAGAGAAGATCCAGGCAGCCAGCTAGTTAGCTAGCATAAGTCCGAGGAGACTCAGAGGGTGGTTCGGGGCAGGAAAAGGAGGATAGGATCTCGACATGTGTGGCTGCCACCAAGATCCTCCCACCTCTAAACGTCCCCCAGCCTGGCCCAGTCCCTGCCCCAATCCTCCCCCAGACTGCCCCTGTCGCCACCTTACGTGCTCCTGCGGTGATCTGTGGCCCATTGCTGGCGATGTGGGGGTTCCTGGTTGCTGCACTAGTGGGCCACAGAATGGTGGTGAGGCCAGGGCAATGGCAGATCACGCATTGTGCTGACAGACTGTGAGATCAGTGTATCGTGGCCATAGGATTGGGTTGTTAAGTGGCCTGTCTGGGTTTTCTTGGCCTTACCCTACGAGATGTCGCCAGTCAAACCAGCTGCTCCGCCACTCTGCCAGGCTCCAGAAGGGCACGTAAGCCCTGAGACCCAGCGCCACTGCTTCACAGGTTGCAGGGCTCGCCCAGGCAGCCCGAGAGCCCTGACTGTGTCTCCCCGGGTCGCAGCAATGCGATTGGCACCCCCAGCTGCGCCTCCAACAGCGTTGGCATGCCGACAAGCGGCAGGGCGGCCTTGGCCCCTCCCCCAGCCTCACTGGCGTTGCTCGAGTTGGGGCAGAAAGCTAAGTTCTGCAGCTTTCCGCCCCACCATTACTCTCCGGTATGAGGCGCCCCACCCCCTCGTCATAGGAGCCCGTCAGCAGAGAGAAAGCAACGCGCAGGAGAGTCCCTGCGCATTGCTTTCTCTCTGCTGACGGGCTCCTATGACGAGGGGCGGGGCGCCTCGTGCAAGAGAGTAACGGTGGGGTGGAAAGCTGCAGAACTTAGCTTTCCGCCCCACCTCGAGCGACGCCAGTGCCCAGCCTTGCCAACAGCCCTGACCTCGCTGGAGGGTGAAACAGACAAGGGAGGTCAAACATTGCTGGCTAGCAAGGGAAGGCCGGCAGATGGAAAAGCTTGGCAGGACCAGGGCCCCTGCCAAAAAGGAACAGGAAGGGGGGGCTTTTGAGGGGGAGGAGTCCCAAGGGGTCTGGCTGCATAAAAGACCGGCTGGCCGATGAGGAAAGGGTAGAGTGGTAGGCTCTCTGACTCTGCTCGTCAGAAGCCAGTGACCCTCCAACCCGGCCAGGGAGAAGAATATTAGGTGAGGCAACCCTCTTCCCCTGGCTACATCTGAGGCCTGTCCAAAGCCGACCGGTGGGACAGATGCCTTGGGACTCCCTCACAGACATCCTGGAGCTCGACGACTCAACCCATGACACTCAGGGGCCTCGGGCTTGCCCTGACCACACCCTTACCTGGGTCACCCGAAAGGACAGGTGAACAGGCCAAAGGCAGCTTCCTGTCTTCCAGAACTTTAAAAGCCAGTTATAATTTTTGTGCAAAACACATGAACAGAACTGAAGTAGGGAACACAAATCCTGCTGACTTTGATAGGATTACCGGTATGTTTTTTTAGCCAGAACTAATCATGCAGTGGTCAGAGATCCTGTGTGGAACCTCTTCAACTTCCAGCCCACACGTTGTCTACCAGGATCTTCTCCAATGCTTTATGGATTGAAATACCCTGAAATATTCCAGCATGCAGTGTGGTTCCAACAGTGAGACTGGGTTTTAAACCAATCAAATGGGGCTGGGTATCTCAAATAACATGTCTAGTGGCAACTATCTGCTCACTCACCATGCAAGATATGATTGAAAATGTCCTAGACAGACCAAAGCCGAAGTTGCTGGCAGGAGGCATCCTCATTATGCTGCTACTGTAGCAGATCCTAAAAGGTGGAGCTGCTTACCTTCCTGATGGAGGGAAGGAACCATGTGTCATTTCCCTGAGTATCAATGTTCCTGGCCCTGGCCTGAACTTCTCCGTCATCATATAAAACGCCCCCTAGTGGACAAATCTAGGTTAACCTTCACAACTGGGACCATTCTAGACTTAAAAATATAATAATAAATAAACTCACAAATATCACTTCTTCGTGACAAATTATCCAAACATCTTTCCTCAAGGTAGTGCTTCTGTTGCAGGTATACCACATTTTCCCAGTGCTCAAACCACAAAAGTTTGTCACTGGGAAAATATTTCTTTTTCCTCAGCTGCTAGAGCATCCATTGCAATTGTAAGCAGAGTGTGCAGTGTGGCTGGGTCAGTGTCACCGGCGCCTATTGGACAGTGACTGTGCATCACGAGGGATGAGGGATGCAACTCTCCCTTCCCACTATGCCCATGCCATGTTTTGAACTTTTAGAGTTCTTTTTTTAAAAAAAAACTTTTGACTTTAATTGTTTGCTTCTTTAGGGGCTACACGGATGCATGAGACACAGATACACATGCGCTCACGTGCATGCACACATACACACATGTGTGTAGCTCTTTTCAGAAAAGCAGTGAAAGCCAACAAGAATATTTCCTTCTCCCAGTGATGCTCCACCATCACCTTTTTCTTTCTTTTCTTAAACAAGGGAATTTGATTCTTTGAAAGTTGTGTGTTTTCCCTCTCCAGTGCTGGAACACTGTGGTCTCCCAAAGTTTTGTTATAAAGTGAGGAACAAGAGTGGTTGAGGGGTTTGGACAGATTCATGGAGGAAAAGACCATCACAGGCTACAAGCCATAAGCAACCTCCTGGTTTTAGAAGTAGGTTTTGTCTGTGCCAGGTGCAGGGGAGTGGCAGCAGGAAACAGGTTATCTTGTTGGCTGTGTGCACGGACGTCGCTGGAGCGTGGCGGGGGGCGGGCCGCCAGGGGGTGACGCGCGCCAGGAGGCCCTTGCCCTCAAAGCGGTCTCTGGACATGCGCGAAAATTGTAAAAGTACCCGTACTGACGCAGTGCACGGGCCTTCTTTCAGAAGGCCCTGGAGCGCCGGCCGAGCCGGATGCTCCGAGGCCGCCTCCCGGGCCGGCCTTGGAGCGTCCGGAGGGCGACGCGGGGCGGCACCTGGGGCAGGGTGCAGCCGGGTTGCCCCCCCCAAATCGCGCCACGGCCTTCGGCCGCGCCGATTGTTTCTTTATTGTTCCGATTGTTCCGCCTTGGGGTGACACGCGTCCTAGTGACGCCACTGGCTGTGTGCTCCCTGAGGCATCTGGTGGGGCCACTGTGTGATACAGGAAGCTGGACTAGATGGGCCTTTGGCCTGATCCAGCAGGGCTCTTCTTATGTTCTTATGTTCTCCAGAAGTAGGGCTTCTCCCCAGCCCAATCCATCAGGACAGGACACTGTGCTACTAGCACAAGGGTACAGCACTAACAGAAAAATGTAGATCTTGCCATTTTCTGAAGAAGCCATTAGCTGGAAATTGCACCTTGATGCTGGAAAAACGACGTTTTTAGCCTATGCAACATTTACCTTCTGTAACATTCAAAATCTATTGTGAGTTGTGATGACCATCCAGTGTATTATTTTGCTAAGAATTTCCATAGGATGAAACAAATACATTAGCTCCTTGGTATAGCTGTCTGCTTTTTGACACCTGAAGAGAAGGGTAAAATGGGTCCTGCTTTATATCACATGCTGTACAGTGGAATATATAGAGGGTTCCTAACAGAGCATAACCATCCTGACTGATATCTAGCTTTCCAAGTCACGAGATTCAATCAACACCACAGTTTCCATCACTCAGGACGCAATCCATTCTAACTTTAAAACCGTTCCAAGCCGTCGTGAACGTACCATAAAGCACATTCGCGACGACTTTTGAGTAAGGACAGTGAAAATCAGAACTGACAAGGTAACAGTCCAATCCAGACTCAAGACCCCAGAGGGCAACAGAAAGTACAGTCTGGGTGGTGGTGGTGGTGGGGCATTGGCTACTTCGGCCTGGGATGGCGGCTGCCATATCCCTGTTCCGTTCCCAGGCTAGCGCAGCCATTACACGGCCTTCTCGAATGTCCCGTTCCCCCGAGTAGACCTCCAGGTTGCTCCCGGAATGGGGATAGGATCCGGCGGGCGGCCTGGGCAGCCCGCCGGATACTTAGGCAGGATTGCACTTCCCATCTCTATCCTATAAGATGCTGAAGGGAAGCTCTACAAGGTTACTTACATACAAGGCAAGTGGCTGTTTGCCAAGACCACAAACCCACCATTTGACTGTACAACACGCACATGCCCATACCCCACAATGCATTGCAGCTATACGAGTGAACCTCTGCAAAGGCACTTCTATTTAATAGGATTCATAGCACCACTTGCCATAAATGGGTGCTGTACGCCATGGCAACATCATGGATGGGCCTCCTGACTCATGTTCAACAGGTGGCATAAAAACCTTCTTCTGTGACGTATAATACATACATACATACATAAACCTTTATTGGCATATATGTGATGTACAATGAGTTTCTCTGTGTCAAATGGGCACATCAATATCTACCGGAAGCTGCAGTGACTCATATAGGAGGACCATTCTAACCGTAACTTTCGGTGCCTGTCTGGGTATGTGATGCGTGTGAGACAAGCATTCAGAGATGCAGCAACAATAGGGGTGCCAGGGCTGCAGAGTTCCTGGAAAATATGCCCTCTGATATGGAAAGCACTTTCCTTCAAACACAGATGCGTGAATGCTAGCTGCAGTTACTCAGCAGTGAAGACATTCTGTACTTTTCTTTATTTCATATATGCCTTTCCACTGAAAACAGGTTGAATCTTGGAAACAGTTCTAATTTGCATTTCAAAGGGACATTATCCATCTATCTATTTTCCCACCCCCAATTCCACACTTTTCATGGGTTTGTGTCTGTCCCCACTGCTGATGCAGAGAGCTCCTCTATGGCAAACATTTTAGTCCTGTTTCTTACACTACCCCCTTGTGGACAATCCTGGGACAGCAGCAGCTGCGCTTACCTTGTGAGCTATTCCACTCTGCTCCCTGCAGTGCCTCCTTCAGGAAAAGGCTGGCATTAATATTTTCTGATCATGCTTTTTACTGGCCAATGAGCCTTCTGAGCCTCTACTGCCTGGAACTGCCATATCCAGCTTTCGTCTCCAAGGCTCTCATGTCCCTGTAGCGTGGGCTAGCAGCATCTGTGCATTTGTTGCCCAATGTGACTGCAGCGCCTTCTTCCCTCCAAGCCTTCCTGCTCCCGGACTCTGCCCTCCCTGGAGGCTTTGTTTATAGGAGAACTGTGTTCCTTTGGTGGTGCTGACCACGTAGCCTTGCAGCTCCAGGAAATGCAGCTAATGCCAAGACACACTGCCCTCCCAGCAGGGAATCCCATAATCAGCCAGGGGAGAGGGGTCACAGCACCAGGGAGTACAGACAGTGATGGCCGGAAGCTGCCGCCAGAGCTGTCACGGTAAATCATCTCTTAGGCAGAGTAATCTGCTATGATCTGATTTCCCTCAACAAGTCCCATGGGGACATGGTAGGTGTGCACAGCACCTAGAGAAACACAGATATCTGGACAGCGACAACCCAAGCTCTATGCACTTCCAGCCTCCTTCAAAAAGAGGAATTGGCACTCGTGCTATTTGACTCCCTCGGAAGCTTGCCAACCATTACTCTGGAGAAGCTAAACCTCTTCTTGGCAAAGAGCATTATCATGTTGTCTGCCCAGAGGCCAGGCAACAGCCAAGGATTTCACACCCTCCGTCTGCTGGACAGGGTGACCTGGCAGTCTGTAAACAGCCTCCATTCCAAAACGGATACCTTGGGGCCAGCTGTTTGTCGGGCAAACCTTCTTCCTCCGCATTCTGCCAAAGGCAGCTCAGTGTTTGTCCTACGGCACACCTGAAGGGAGAGGCGCCACTCAGAATAGCTGGGACCTTCCATCTGAACAAGCCCGCTATTCCTCCCCTCACTGTGCTGTGCCATTTTCTTTGCTCCTGGAAAACATGGGTTAGGAGAAACTGAGAGAGGCACACCAAAGTGAGCCACAGCTCAATGGTATAGCTGTGTGATGTACCTGACAACTCCAGGTAGGGCTGGGAAACCCTGGGGAGCTGCCATCAGCCAGCAGAGACAATACTGAGCTAGAAGGGCCAGTTTAGCTGAGTCAGTAGAAGCTTCCTCTGTTCCAAAGAGCCAGCAGGATCCAGTTACAGGCTGAACAGAGTGAGTCCCATGAGACAAGGGTTCAAATGCCTTGGCAGCCATCTACTTATTGGGTAGCTGAAGAGTGGCAGAATGAGATAGTGACCAACTCAGCTTCTTAAGAATCTCGGGGTTTTTTAGAGCAAATTTCAAGTCTTCATAGTTCCAAAGATGGTTTTGAAAGAGTGTGGACAATGCCTGATGAAATTGCAGAAGCCAGAGAAATTACTATATAAAATTGCCAGTGATCAGGAGACAAGGAGGTATATAGCTTCTTGCTTCACTCTGAGCCACAGAATCAATTCAGCACACACACAAAAATACCCTGCTAGTTTGCATGATTTATAGAGGTTGCAGGATTCTACTTTTCTTGTTGCAGAATTTGGGCTACCTCAGTACAAGAATACCTCTGAAAATGCTGCTTTCTTTTGCACTGTATCATTATAATGCTCTTGGTGTTGGGCGTTATTGACAGCTATTGCAGCCAATGGGAGCAGTGTGTTCTGCCTAGTGCAAATCAATGTGTCAGTTTCCTGCCACATCCTCAACAATGTCTTCTATAGCACTGTTTCACACAGTGCTCAATTTTTCAAGACTGTATCCCCTACATTATGGGATGTATTTCTGTACAGTATATGATTTTTACTTAAAAGTAAAAAAGCACACAGCCTGCAGCAAGAGTCATTGCTGCCGGGACAGGAGATAGACTCAAGAGCAGGGGCGTCGCGACGACGCGCGACACCCCTGAGCGGGGGCGCGCGTCACCCTTAAGGGGGAGGCTCCGCCCCCGCGCGTGACGTCACGCGCAGGAGCGGAGCGCCCTCCCCGCTCCGTTTTTGGCTCATTTTGGAGCCAAACGGACCCAGGGGAGGGCGGGCAGGCCCACCTCCACCACAAAAATGTAAGTGAGGGGCGCCGCGCGTCACCCCTATACGCGCGACGCCCCCCGGCGGCCCGCCCCCCCCGCTTCCCCCTGTCGACGCTAGTGCTCAAGAGCACGGAGAAATAACAATGCCTCACAAAACCCTTAAAGGCTGATGAATCACCTTGGATAAAAAGAGAAACAAGATGCTTGTGGACCTATGCAACTGCGATATGCCGAGTCAGAACCTTGGTACATGTAGCTCAGAGTTGTCCATCCAAGTTGCCATTCAAGGTTTCAAGCAGAGACTTTCCCCAGTTTTCACTACCTGAGATCCTTTAACTAGAGATGCCTAGTTTTGAACCCAGGAGGAGGGCCTTGTACAGGCACAGCATGGATCCTACCACTGAGTTCCTCCACATCTCTCCTCTCCTGGGCCCTCTGCACCCTGGGGATAGAGCTATGGGGGGGGGGGGAGAATCCAATGCAGCATTCAGAGAAGATCTGATGATGCACCCTCTCCATCTCCGAATATAGCTTTCCAGTTGGGATGAAGGACTTGCCAGCAGGTTTTAGGCTGAATTCCCAAAGTCTGTAGCACTCTGATGTCTGTACAGCACTACAAAGTCTGTAGCACATAACAAAGCACTCTGCAAACTAAAATGACTGAAACCCATTCCTCTACACTCAAGATTGGGAGTGAAACAGGGACTAGCTGTCTTTCCTTTGAGCTACTGCCCTGTGCTCCATTGTGGATCCAGCCAGGATTGGAAAAGGAGCTCTGTGGAGGGCTCTGCAGAGACACCACCTCTGCCCTACTCCACGGTGCCCTTCCCAAACCACTGCCTTCCTGCCCTCCAGTCCAAGCACTCCTTCCTTGCTACCTGGAGTACTCCACCTCCCTGGTCTCATGGCCAGTTCTCCTGCCCAGCATCTCCTGGGATCTCTCTTTTTATTATTTACAAGCATAAGGGTCGTAACTGGAATCATTTTAACAGACTGCTTAAGGGGCTTGACTGGCTACCTTGAGACATTCCAATTAAGAAAGTGGCTGTTTACAACATCAATAAAGTGCACGACGATCCAATTATTAAGTATGGAGAAGCTAGAGGAGCCTGCATTAGGGTCCCAGAGGGATCAGTTGCAGGCCCAACCGTCTTCCTTTTTCTCTGTAAGTGAGCTGGAGAAATCTCTGCCAATAAAACATGTCCAAGATACAAAATGGTCAGAGTGGTACTTAATGAGAAGGAGTGGGAACTTCCAGCAATCTGGATGGCTTGCTATGCTGGGTCTGTTCCAAAAACCATGTGGGTGCAGCCAAATGCAAGGTCATCCATCGAGGAACAATGAATGCAGCACATACCTAGGGAGTGGGAGAGACTCTATCCTGGAAAGCAGTGGCTCTGGGGGTGTTCAGAAGATCACCACCAGGCCAGATTAAATGTTCCACAGTGCATGGCACCTGTTCCTTCTTTCACTCTCATATTCATAACAGCAAAGGATCACCACTCCATACTATTGTATTTTCAAGATCACGCTGTATCGGTTACGGTAGTTAATCTCTGCCTCTTCACACAAGCTGCAACCTGACACACGCTTACTAGGAGTAAGTCCCACTGAAGACAATGGGACGTATGTCTGAGTAAATATGAATAGGACTGCACTGTTAGCAAAGTTAAAGCCCCCCCCCCCCCCACCGACTTTTCTTGCATGGCATGAATGTAGAAACAGTGAAGATAATTGGCCACTATTAGGTTAGGTTTGGTGTGGTATGGGAGAGGGTTACGTTTACAATCTCGGATCACAGTTTTACTCTCCTGACACTTAGATTTTGTAGCCAGACACAAGTCAGTGCACTGAGGTAGTAATGGAGAGAAATTTACAGCCCAGTCCTGTGCACTTTACTTGGAAGTCAAGATCAGTGTCTTAATGGCAATTATGTCCAAATAAGCAGACACAGAACTGCAGACATGCAGCATGATCCTCGGCATGCTTTCTCAATAAGTCCCACTAAGTTCAATGGACTTACTCCTAGGAAAGGAACACAGCACAGTAGCCTTAGTTACTACCATGAGAATTACCAAATTAAGACCAGGTCTTCACGTGCAGCAGAGTGGTCTATACCTTTCAGATAGTAAAGGGGGGGGGGGGGAAGAATACCATTTTTCTAATGCTTCCACCACATAGAAAGCTCCCCATATGCAGAAAACAGCATATCAGGAAGAGGGCTATATTTATTTTTCCTCCCCGATATGCTAATCTACTATATGCAGGGAGAAATGGTTATACGGTGAAGCATTACAAAAGGGAGCCCCCACTCACAATCTGACATGGTACATCCAGAATCCAACCACCTCACTGTGCATAATGGGTGACATGATTCTGAATCGGTCTCACCACTTACTTGTTCCCCCCTCCTCCCCTGCCCAGCCTTCCACCAACTGTCTTGTTCCACAGGTGAACCTACAGAGTCCTCTGCACAAATTCACAGGTGCGCAGTCTGCTGCAACGTCCAAGGATGAATGTTGATGCTCCTTCTCTCCCATTCTGTACTTTGCCACCCTGGGGTTGTCTCACACCAGGTCTCTCCTCTTTCTTGGATACAGCTGTGGCTACAATGCCAAAAAAACTAGCTCTGGGGAAAGGAAAGTTCCACCTGCTGCCTCAAAACCCGCCTTGGTCTCCGTCCTTAGACTGTCACACCCACCTCTATGTTTCCCTGCAACTCTCCACGGAATCTGTTCCGTCATTTAAAAATGCAGAGACTAGATTAGCACAGCTGTCTACTATGATCCAAAGATGTACATGTCTAGGGGGCAAGACACTCTCCCTGTAGTTCATGTCTGCCATATTTGCTAGAGCTACCCCTGCTGGGATAGGCGGAGCATTCCTAATTTACATACAACACAACAAACAGGCAGAACATACTCTGAGTTCTAGAAACCTGCAAGGCCATGAGCCAAATATCCAGCAACTTGAGCAGAATCCTGGGCATCTCAGCTTCAGGTTTGTTTGTTTTTAAGGGACAAGTTTCTAACCCAATGGACCGACCAGAGGCGTCGCTGGAGGGGGGGCGGTACCGTAACTTCCGCGCTGTTCTAGTCCCCGTTTACTCCCTGGTACGAGGTGGCCCCGCCCCCTTGCCGTCGGAGCCATTCAGTGCGGTGAAGGCAACGGGCAGGAATGGCTCCGACGGCAAGGGGGCGGGGCCACCTCGTACCGGGGAGTAAACGGGGACTAGGATGGCGCGGAAGTTACGGTACCGCCCCCCCCTCCAGCGACGCCTCTGGGACCGACTGTAGCTCATGAAAGTTTATTCTACAATAGCAAAACAGACAAGATGCTTTGGATGAATGTCCAGTGATCACATAGAAGGATTTCTTTAGTCAGCACAACTATCAAGTCCTCCCTGTCACCCCAAATAAACATCTCCCTGCCCTTACAAGTCCTATTCTCCTCCCTGGCACTTTCCTGCATTTTCAAACCCTTCTACTCCAGCAATGGGGGGTGGGGGTGGGAGAATGTGAATACTAAAAAGCAATTTTGCAAAGAAAAAAAAACCCTCCTCCCAAACTATCATGCAAACTACAGTCACCAAATTGAGGATGTGCATCTATATTTGCATATTCAATTCCAGCTGCAGAGTTTCAGTTTTGCTGTTGCAGAAATGGGATTTTTAAAAAAAACATATAATTTCAGGGGGCCTAGTATTTTTCTATCAACATATCAGATACACTGCAGAGAGCGAGACAAAAGTTTTCAGAAAAGAACTGGGAGATACAGGCAGGAAGGTTTGAGGCAAAAAAGATGCCCATAGCTGCAGTTCCAGCTTCGTCCAAAAGGGATAGTAATATAAAGGAGGAGGAACTGGCTGTGTGCAGGTGCAGGCAGAAGGGGCCACTGTAGGGGACATATGCAGAACATAGTGGACGGTTCCAGTTACTCTGATTCTGCCTTGACTAACAAGATGTGCCACTATATATGCAATGTCAAATGACGAAGTTTCTAATTTCACTGCTAAGTCTTCCTAAACCAGGGGTGGCCAACCTTCCACCATTTTTAGGGCCTCTACGTTCTTAAGAGTTGTGTAGAAGACAGAATCTTGGCAGCTGATGGCGCTGCTAAAGCAGCTGCTCCTGCTGAAATGCCCTCACCTATACAACCATTAAAGGTCCAGGAGCGTTCATGTTGAAAGGGTGGCTACCCCTGTCCTAAACAATGAAGGAGAATTGGGTTTTTTCTTGTAGAAGGAGACAGCAAGAACCAAAAGGCCCTATAGAGGGAGAGAGAGGTGAGCAACAATGGAGGGATGGGATGTGAAGAAGAGAGACAGGCAGGCAGGCAGACAAGATCAGCAGAAGGCAAAAGTGAAATGGGAGAGGGGTGAAAAGAATGGCTGGAAGAAACTAGAGCAGGGGTGGCCAACCTTTCAACATGAATACTCCTGGCCTTTTAATGGCTGTATAGGTGAGGGCATTTCAGCTTTAGCAGCGCCATCAGCAATTGCAGCTGCCAAGGTTCTGTGTTCTACACAACTCTTAAGAACACAGAGGCCCTAATGGTGGAAGGTTGGCCACCCATGAACTAGAGTCACATTCACACAGTTACTTCCATTTAACAAACACACTTTAAGCCAGGAGTTGGCAACCTTCTTCCACATAGGGGCCAGACATCGGGTCCGTCAATAGTAAGAACACATGCACATTTAATACGTATGCGCGAACCTCCTGATTAGGCCATGGAGCTAAGAAAAAAGAAGGGCATGGCGTGGAAAGATGCATGCCCAATCAGAGCACTGGCGTCACTGCAGGGGGGCGGAGCTCTAAGTTCCGCCGTGATCCGACCCTCCGTTACACGGGTGAACGAAGCGGCCCCGCCCCTTCGCCTTCGGAACCATTCAAGGCGGTGAAAACAACGCACAGGAGACTCCCTACACGTTGCTTTCGCTGCCCAGAAAGGCTCCGAAGGCAAGGGGGCGGGGCCGCTTCATTCACCCGTGTAACGGAGGGTCGGATCACGGCGGAACTTAGAGCTCCAGGGGGCCCCCCTGCAGTGACACCAGTGAGTCAGAGAATGATGCTCAGAAGAAGCTTCTGCCCTTGGTCTGCTTAAACCTTACAGAGCAAGAATTACAAACTTGAATTCTTTTTTTTAGGACCACCATAGGCCGGGTAGATAGATCTTTTTGGGACTATGGGCTGGATGATTTCGAGTGACGGGCCAGATTCGGCCCGTAGGCCATAGGTTGCCTATCCCTGCTTTAAGCCCTTAATACTCTGTAACTGCTCGCACTCTCACACTGAGAGAAGAATGGAAGTCAGGAAGTAACAGCGAGTTCCTCTTTCAGGCACAGTCCTACCCACATGAACAGCAAAGAGAAGGTCCTGTTCTCCTCATTCCCAGGGAGACACTGTTCATCACAAACAATATGGATCCTCTCCGTGTCTGCACTGAAAAATGTTCAAAGTTGGGCCAGATTCCTAAATTGGCTGTCAGGAAGAGGCACAGGAGACAAACCCTTTCACAGAAGGGCATGTTAGGTTGTGTCCAGCATGGGAGCTGGTACAGTTCACATCACGTCCTATTCTCTGCATCAGAGGCAGGGCTAGCGGTTATGGTGCCTGGAGCTAGGGGGTGTTGGCCGCCCTGAGGGTGGCCAACACCCCACCTCCGCGCAGCATAACCGCCCTGAAGGATTTTTTTGGTGCGGTCGGAGGCCACGCCACGATTTGGGGGTGTGTGTGACCCGGAGGGACCCTGCTCCAGGTGTCCGCCCGACCCCCGGGTGCCCCCCGTCCACCCACTGCCTCCCTCCCGGCTTACTGCTCCCTCCGTGTCTGCGCAACTCCGGAGGCCGGGAGAGAGCGTCCGCCCGTCATGCCGGCTCGGCCCCTACTGCCCAGGCCTTAGTCGGCAATTTCGCACATGCGTACAACGCCGATGCGTTGTACGCATGTGCGAAATCGCCGGCTAAGGCCTGGGCAGTATAGGCCGAGCCGGCATGACGGGCGGACGCTCTCTCCCGGCCTCCGGAGCCGCGCGGACCCGGCGGAGCCTCCAGGGGCCAGTTGGGTGGCCTCCCGCTGCCCTGTATCGCCCGCCGTGTAGCTGGAATTTCCAGCTACACGGCGGGCAAGACAGGGCGGGCGGCAACTCAGGGCGGCGCGGCGTTCCACCCCAGCCTGAGTTGCCGCCTGGAGCCATTGCTCCGTCCACTCCGCCCTAGATACGCCGCTGCTCTGCATGATTTGCACTTTACTTCCCCACTTCCTAGTGTGAACTCATTAATGGACAGAAGTTTCATCGCATCATCTCACCTTCCGGCCATTACCCTGCCCCTCCTCTGTTGTCAGACCCTCTCTCCCTTTTCTAGTACTACAGAATTTCCATCATTGCAGCACCCCTTCACCCAAATGATTCATTAATTGTGTCTGCTAATTTTATTTTAGCTGAAGCTGAACGTGACCTCTTCCAACCCCTGAAATCCCGCCACATATTAATCCCATCAAGGATTTCTGGCGCTTAATTTTTTTGGCAAATTGCCACCAGTTATAGTAACTGCACTGCAACTGCACACATACCATGTTGTTGCTTTAATGAATCTACAGTTATAGGACAAACAAGCACAAATGTACAGGAAACTCACACAGTTTAGTACCGGAACAGTAAGGCACCACAAGGAATGAAGTGATGACAAGGTGACAAGACTTGGTTCAAGGTTTGGCTTGTCCCAGCAGACTGGGCTTTTTACGGGTGAATCTGTAAGAGCTGAAGTTAGGTGGCTCCTGCCTAACAGGAGGGGGGGGGCGTTTTCTCAACGGAAGTCGCCGGAGGGGCGTGGCTTGTGATGTCATGGCTGGGGGCGTGGCTTGTGACATCACAGGGGGTGCCACATGGGGCACGGGGGTGCGCCACATGGTTGGGGGGCCCCTTCACGGGGGCTAGCTATGCCTCTGCTCCTGAATGCAAAACAGACATCTATGAATATGCAACCATATGAATGTGCATGCTCTCATGCTCAGCCCAACACAAAATCAACTGACAGAGAGCCACCCTATGTTCTTTCCCTACAGTGTTTCCCAAGGACCTGCAGCCTCACACATAGTCCATGCCCTTGTGGAAGGTCCCCTAAACACCAGCCTCAAGCCTGGTCTTGCATCTGCACAGAAGGGAGCAGCTGCCTCATCACATCCAGAAGGTGAGCACAGATCATTGCATTGGGGACCTGTATCTATGGGCACCAGTTTTGCACTGAAGAAGTTGTCTATGGCAGACATTGGGCAAATAGCCTGTGCTTCAGTATCCCCCATGCAGGAGCAGACAGAGGCATAAATCAACATTCACATTTTTATTGGACCAACTCATTGTTAAAGAAGAAAAAAGCAAGCTTTTGAATGTCACAGAACTCTTCATCAGGCAAATGATACTATAGTATTCATTTCAATATGTCTGGTTTGCTTGACAAAGAGTTTTGTGGAATTCACAGCTTAGATACCATCTTTAAACTACTGTTTGGAACAACAAAAATATAATTCCATGATTCTTGTGCTCTTTTTTTTCCCTGCTGGGTCAGCAATATTAGAAGCATATATGAGAGATAAAAATAACCATACAGGAACCTGGATTCTGGTCTGAAGATTCAAAAATCCATGTGTCATTCTGGGTTTGCCATTCACTCTGTGTTCCTTGGTTCAAGGCGGATTACAGTGCTGGTCTACCTCAGCAGCGTGTTGCTAATTGTTAGGTACCTGGATAATACGGGCCAGATAGATAGGTCCTTGAAAAACAACGACAAGCAAGGCCCCACAGGTAAGCTCCAGAAGGCAAAACCATATGTGTGATGATCTCTGACAGCTGATCTCTGACAGCTGGACCAGCCCTGGCTTTCATGTGGGGCTTAGAAAGGGGGCACAGGAAATTACTTTGTAAATACAAACCTTATGCTGAGTTAGACCTCTGGTCCATTTAGCACTGGCAGCTGTTCTCCCGGGTTATAGGTGTGGGTCCATCCCAGTTCCACCTGGAGATGCTGCCAGGGATTGAACCTGGGACCTCCTGTATGCAAAGCAGGTGCTCTACCTAGCTATGGCCCCATCGCAATATTGCCTTATACTAGCATCTTGCCCACAGCACCTGACTCCATGTTTATGGGTCTGCTGTGCACTGGGCTCCTTCACTGCCCCAGAACAGCTGAAACGGGAGGGAAAACAGGAAGGACGGACCGCCTCGCAGCACGATCCAACAGCCCAGAAATGGAAGCATCCCTCCTCCCCCCTCGCTCCTTCTCCTCTCTTGCTAGTGGGTTTGTTTCTTCTGCAAAAGGGGCACAGCCAGCGGGGCAGCTTTGCAGCTGTGTCTGCAGCAGCCTTACCGACATAGAGCACGCCTTCCTTGGTCTTCTCCGCTGCCACCGCCACCCCTTCCTTGGTCTTCTCTGCTGCAGCAACAACCCCTTCCTTTGCCTTGGATAAGCCCTTCATAAACGCATCCATCCCGGCACGGAGCTCTGCGTGAAGACAAGAAGGCACCGTGCAAGATGGCTTCAGCAAAGAGCTCTGCCTCTGCTGCTTCCAACAATGAGGAGGAGGAGGAGGATATGATTATGTTGCCGGAGGAGGGAGGCAGGGCAGGGAGCTGGGAAGGAGGGGGAACATTGGGAATTGGTTTTTTTTTTGGGGGGGGGATCTATAATGGCTTGGGGGAACTGCATCTATAGTAGTGATGATGATGATGATCTGCTCCCCATATCCTTTAGTCCCAGGCAGCATCCTACTGCAGCCCCAGTCACCCCATGAGCCAACTGTGTAGGAAACGGCAGCTACCAAGCGGGTTCTCCTAAGGCAGAAGGCAGGGGGAGCATCCCCATGGCAGATGGGGAGTCCAGCTTGCTGTCACGGGGAAGGCAACCTCCTGCCCCCATTCAACAAGTCTGGTGACAGCTGTTACTGCTGCAAAGGCTGCCCCCCCTCCTCCTCCCCACCCCATCCCTCCCCATCTGCCGTCACCCCGGCCTACCTTGCCTGCCCGTATAGCTGCAGCTGAGCTGCCACCTTCCTATACATTTTAAGGCAGGCAGGGGTGGAAAATCGCACCTCTCCAGCTCACTTCCTCAAAAGCATCCGCTCCAGTATCTCCAGAGCGATAGCAAGGACAAGGGAAGCTGGGAGCTGACCAAGATTAAAGCAGGTCGAAACAGGGATGACTCCGTGTCCTTGAAACCGGAGGCGGGGAGGGTGAGAACTCGAGAGGACGATCTCTCTGTAAATTATTGAAGGGGGGGGGGGAATTCCAAAAGAAAATGAAACATTTCCTTCTTTCTCCACCAGAATCCAGACTCCCAGCGGGAAAGGGAGAGAGGAAGGACCAAGCTTGTATGAGATAGGGAGTGGTAAGATCGATCGATCGCCCGCCCTCCCGGGACCGCAGACCTGCGCACCGACCGGGAGTGGTAGTTCACCTTCAGGCCATTCTTATGACCCCCCGCCCTGGCCAATCCAGGGAGAACGGAACGCCCACGTTCCTGGGCTCGCAAGCCCTGCAATTCCCTCCTGGTTTCCAGAAGGGAGCGGAAGGAAGGGGCCGCGTCAAGGCGCCGCCGCTCACCTGCGATCGGCGATAGTGCTGGACTTGGGTGCGTCTCTGTTGGGGGTTCAGATCATTCCGGGCCGGAGCTGGCGGCGGCGGCGGCGGCGGCGGCGGCGGGGTGGGAGGCGGCGGCGGCGGCGGCGGCGGCAGTGCAGCGGGACAGTCAGGGCAGCTCTGCCATGAAGCGGCTCGGGGAGGAGAAGAGAGCAGAGGAGACGCCGGCGCCTTCGTCCTGCTGCTGCTGCTGTTGCTGCCGCCGCGGCTGCTGCTGAATATTGCAATGAGCCGCCGCGTGCCCTATACCCGCCTGGCGAGGGGATTTCATCATAGCGCGCAATCCGCGCTCCCCGCCCCTCGGCCCTGCCCGGATGCAGCAGCCGGACCCCCAGCAAGGCAAGGCCGCTTGCCCGCTCAGCTGACCCAGGGCGGGGCATCTGCCATCTAGTGCGAAGAGGGCGCAAAACGAGCCTCTCTTCCTGCCCCAACCCATAGAAGGAGCCGAGCGCGGCTTAACCTCTGGCAGCGGCTGGGTGCAGGAACGAGGCAGGCAGGCGAGCCTTGTGCGCAGAGGCACGTAGTCACTGGTCCACATGGGCAGCACAGTTCCATGGATGGCAAGTCACAGGCCTTGCCCGGAGATAATGCTGAAATGGGGGTGATTCGCTGCCGCAGATGCAGCCCAAAAGGAAATGCTTCATGCAGCACATAATTATTGACCTATGGAATTCGCTGCCACAAGATGTGATGGTCACTAGCGTAGGTGGCTTTGAAAAGGGAGTAGACAAATTCGTGAATGGCAGGTCTGTCGATGGCTACTGGTCATGATGAGGCAGGGCCATATGTTCCGTCACCTTTCAGAAGTTGAATGCTTCTGAATACAGTACCAGTTGCTGGGGAGCAATGGTAGGAGACAGGTAGCCCCCTGTCTATTTGCAGGGGGGGGGCAGGGAAAGCCTTGCACCAAGTCCTCACCCATGGCAACCCTTCTTTCCACTCCCTGATGGCACACAGCACTGCCACTGGTATTGGGGGTGGTATGGTAGTGACAACCAGAATACTACCAATTTTCCAGTAATACCTGTCTGTCTGGTAAAGCAAGTGAAGCTGAGAGAAAGGGCTGCCACTAACCACTAGGCACTATGCCTGTTTTGCTCTCCCTCCCTCTCCCTTCACACCCCTGCATGCTCTCTCCTTTATTATTACTTAAATCTGCTAAAGCAGGTACATGCTGAGCCTGCCGTTCCCCATAAGTGCATGCACAGTTATTATCAGCTGTGCTTCTGTCTGGTCTGGATTAAGTAATTTCAGTTTGTTCACTCTCATTCAGTCCCTCACTGACCTCAGTCATTGATTCAGAACTTCTACTGCCTCCCTAGGACTTAATGGAAAGGAGAATTCAAGTTGGGTATCATCACCCGTGTCTTGAAGGCAGTGCACCCCAAATCTCTGGGTAAGCTTGACCAGCAGTTTATGTAGATCTCAAATAGCATGGGAGACAACATTAACAGCCCAAGTCAGGGTGCTGATGTCTCGCTGTCCTGGGAGCCAACAAGACAGGTTTGAGTCTAGTCAGGAGGCTTGTTATAACCACTGTCACACCACCCTTGTGCATGACTGGTCAGAAACACCTACGGCAGGGACAAAAGACGAGGTGGAGGAAAGGCCTTAAACCCACACTTGTCGTTCTACAGAGCTGCTCTCTAGCCACATGCAAAGAGCACCTCATGGGGGATTTAGCATCCTACAGCACCACAAGCAGGTACACAGAGAGACAAATCAGAGGGAGCACTCCATGGGCCAATTATTGGGCTTGCATGTGACACAGAGTCCCTATTGTAGCAGCCCACCCATTCAGCCACACACAACACGAGCGCGCGCGCACACACACACAAAATGCATCATTTTCATGCAAATTGAACCATGCAAGGAGCCATGCATGCATTTGCATCATTGCTGGCACCTGTCACATAGTAGCCTCAGCATCACTGTCATTATGCTGCCCTCCCTCTCCCCTCGCAGGTCTGGGCTTCCTCTCCTCCACTGCAGCCCAAGGAGTCAGAGAGTGAGGATGCTGCAGACTTTGAACCCTGGTAGCAGAGAGCGCCCCCCCCCCCCGGCAGAATTCCACCCTGAGGTCAGCTGACATTAGGAACAATTTGAGTAGGAAGAAGGGATTCCGATCTGCTGAAGCTTCTAGCTGTTTTCAATACACCCTACATAGAGTGTATTACAGTAATCTTATCTAGAGGTGACCAGGCTTGGATCACTGTGGCCAGATTTGACTTCCCCAGGAATGACCACAGTTGGCACTGCTTGTCTGCTGTCAGTTCAGCTTTCCCTAGCCCATATTTTCTACATCTCATGGCCTGACTTTCCTCCTATTCTTCCTTGATTAGTCAGAACATACGCTCTTTCTGCAGGAACCCATCACACTGTTACACATAGGCTGCATCCAGACAGCAGCTTCCCCCAGCGGCTGCAAGTGCTAAGAAGCGAGGCATCTCCGTCAGGGAGGTACCAAATAGCTCTGGGGACTGGTGCTAGAACATTACTGGAGTTGACATTATCCACAGCTCAGTAACTGCTTTCCAGCAATATCTGCCACCAGCAAGTTCTCATGTTAGGGCAGAAGCAAGTAGAAGAGGAATTTGAAACTCATCATGGATGGTGGCAGCCTCTGTCTTCAGGCTGCCTTCCTGAGCACACCTGCTAGAAGACCTGCCCCCTGCCCTGCCCTGCCCTGCCCTGAGCTTAGTAGGCTGCAACCCACCCACACCCACACAAAATTAGGCTGCCTGAGTAGCTGAGACTTTTCACAATAAGCACAAAGGCTGGTTTAATTTGAGCTCGTAAGCCCCAGTTGCATAGCTTTTCAGTGCTAGGAATATGCATAGGATTGCACTGACTACATTTTTTGGTTTTCCTTTTTGAAAAAGGAAAAAAAATAAACAAACCACAATCAGTATTTCTTGTACATTTTTGAAAAAGCAAAACTTTCTAGACTGGTTCTTCCACATTTTTAGTCAAGAGAAATCTGCCATGTACCTGGGTTTGATGCACTTTTAAATAACTGTATTATGATCCAGTTCCACTTATAATCAGTTATTACTGGTACAACATGATTCACATTGCAATCCTATCTGCAACACTGCCGGTGGAGCAACAGTGTGGGGTATTATAATTATAAAGTGTAGTAAGGCACGTTTTCAACACCTGGCGAGTAAGCGGCGCTGGTGGAGAAGCCGGTGCCACTCACTCTGCCTGGGGCCGCAGCCACTGCCGGCGGACACAGGTAGGTCCTGCATCTGGCGTGGGGAGGGTGGACTGGGGTGAAGAGGAAGGGGTGATTTGCCAGCTAGGCCAGGAACGGGGGAGGAATAATCAGTGGTACACTCTGCCAAATCCTATCTCCTGTCCCAGGCCTGGCTGGCTTTACACCGGCCAGGGGCGTGCGCTGAGTGGTGCCCTGGTGCGGAGGCCCCAGGGCGCAAGGGCGGGAGGTGGTGCGGGGGGGCGGGAGGCTCTGGAGGAGAGCGGGAAAAATTTGAATTTTCCCCACTTTTTTGGGACGATTTTCGGCGATTTTAAGGGGTTTTTACAGGGGTTTTTAAAGTATGTATGCTTTGCGGCACTTAACTTGTATATAGGAGCCTCCAGCGAAGCGATCGGCTCTCAGTCTCTCCAGCGACGTTCTCTTCCAGGGGCGCAGATCGGTGATCTGAGATCGCTCCTCTGCAGCCCCTGACCAGAACTGCTCATCGTAAGCTCATCGTTTGAGTTCGCGCATGCGCATAGCAAACAGCCATTCACGCATGCGCGAACTCAAACAATGAGCTTACGATGAGCAGTTCTGGTCAGGGGCTGCAGAGGAGCGATCTCAGATCGCCGATCTGCGCCCCTGGAAGAGAACGTCGTCGCTGGAGAGAGTCAGCCGATCGCTTCGCTGGAGGCTCCTATACACAAGTTAAGTGCCGCAAAGCATACATACTTTAAAAACCCCTTTAAAAACCCCTTAAAATCGCCAGAAATCGGCCCAAAAAATCGGCAAAAAATCGGCAAAAATTAGCATAATTTATGCTAATTAGTTTTGGGGCGGGGCGGGGAGGACCGGGCCCCACCCGCAAAATCGGCTGGGTACGCCACTGACACCGGCTCCTCGGATTTGTGTCAGCCATTTTGCCGGCACACATCCGAGGAGGCCCATTGGGCCTGCTGGGGTTCTACCCAGGGGAAAGGGACAAATATCCCTTTCCACGGAGGAGCACTCCAGCTTCACTGGCACAGGCCCAATCCTGCCTAGAATGCAGCAGCCACCTTAGGTGCGCTGGCACTGTATTCTTGACAGGATTGGGTTGCCCAAGTACTGTAGTAACATAAATCAACAAAGCAAAACTAAAAGTAACTCATCATAATATTTCAAATTAATCTGAAATACATAGGCTTACCAGATCTCCAACTGGGACAGAGTGCTAGACCTTTAGGCGAAGGAATGTGGGCAGGTGTAGCTTGTTAAGTCCTAGAGCACAATCCTAGGCATGTCTGCTCAGAAGCAAGCCCCATTGTGTTCAGTGGGGCTTGCTTCTGAGTAGACATGCCTAGGATTGTGCTCTAGGACAACAAGCTACACCTGCCCACATTCCTTCTCCTAAAGGTCTAGCACTCTGTCCCAGTTGGAGATCTGGTAAGCCTAGAAATACATGAACAGTGAAAACTGAGTACATGTTTACTCAGAAGTAAGCCCCATTGTTTTCAGTGGGGCTTACTCTCAGGTAAGTGCATCTAGGATTGCAGCCCTAGTCTCCTTCCAGTACCATAGCTCTAGTCTATGTAACCAATTTGCTCCTCTAATAGCCCAACCCTATGCTTCCCCCACCAATGCAGCCGCACCAAAACAACTCGTGCTGTGTGTGAGGGAGGGCAGTCCTGGAAGTCTCCTCTGGGTAAGGGAACATTTGTTCCCTTAAGCCAGCACAGCACGGAGGGGTCTGCTCAGACCTGGAAGGGGGTTTGGATTCGGCCGCCGCTGTTGCCACCAAACTTGCCAACTTCCCAGACCTGATCTGCCCTCCTCCCCACCGCCGTAGCCATCCCATTCCATAAGAACATAAGAAGAGCCTGCTGGATCAGGCCAAAGGCCCATTTAGTCCAGCTTCTTGTATCACACAGTGGCCCCACCAGATGCCTCCGAGAGCACACAGACAACAAGATAACCTGTTTCCTGTTGTCACTCCCTTGCACCTGGCACAGAGAAAACCTATTTCTAAAGCCAGGAGGTTGTTTATGGCTTGTTACCTGTGATGGTCTTTTCCTCCATGAATCTATCCAAACCCTTTTAAAGGCATCCAGGCCAGGTGCCATCACCACATCCTGTGGCAAGGAGTTCCACAGATGAATTCACATGCTGGGTGAAGAAATATTTTCTTTTGTCGGTTCTAACTCTCCCTCCACTCAATTTTAGTGCATGTCCCCTGGTTCTGGTGTTGTGCGAGAGGGAGCAGAATTTCCCTCTATCTACTCTCTCCATCCCATGCATAATTTTATACGTCTCAATCATGTCCCACCTCAGGCGCCTTTTTTCTAGACTGAAAACCCCCAAACGCTGTAGCCTTTCCTCATAAGGGAGGTGCTCCAGCCCACGAATCGTTTGGGTCGCTCTTTTCTGCACCTTTTCCAATTCAACTACAGTATATCCTTTTTGAGGTGTGACCAGAACTGGACGCAATACTCCAGATGTGTACAAGGGCATAATGATATTGGCCGTTTTATTCTCAATCCCTTTTTTAATTATCCTGAGCATGGAATTGGCCTTCTTCACAGCCGCCGCACACTGGGTTGACACTTTCATCGACCTGTCCACCAGCACCCCAATCTCTCTCTTCTGATCCATCACAGACAGCTCAGAACCCATTAGCATATACGTGAAGTTTTGATTTCTTGCCCCAATGTGCATCACTTTACACTTACTTACATTGAAGCGCATCTGCCATTTTGCAGGCAGACTCCCTGCCTGTTGCCTTCTCCACACGGAATGGTTCCGAAGGCGAGTAGGCGGGGTTGCCTCGTGTCGGCTTGTACACGGGAATTAGGACTGGGCGCAATTTACAGTACCGCCCCCACCATAAGAACACCTCTAGCTAGTGCCCAATAGGATTGGATTGTTATGCAGCACCAGCCATGGAACTTGCTTTCAACAGCTGGCTTGAAAAACATTTTTGGCTGCAATCCTGTGCACGCTTACCTGGGAGTAAGTGCCATACTGGGACTTCTGAGGCAATTCATAGAATTGGGCTGTTAATCTTATAAGAGGGCAAGATTCAAGAGCCTGAGATACAGGCCAACAGCCCAATCTGGTTGCAGTCTTCAGACACTCCCTATTTGGAACAGAACATATTTCACAACAGTACTCTTTAGTTCCTATTGGGGAAGGTTGTACATTTCATAACTCCTCAGCTGCATGGGAACAATTTCTCTGATGTCCCTGGATTTTTGGTTTGTTTTTATTTTTGATGTAGAAAGACAGATCTGCAGTGCAATCCCACACTTAAATTGATCTGAGTGTCATAAGATGTTCTGCCAGTCCTCAAATGCCAGTCGAATTTCATTCCAATGATGCTACACCACCAACTTCACTTTGACACTAGTAGAGCTTCACTCCAATGCTGGTGCAACTTCACCAGAAACGTGCACAACTCCAGCTGGCATAAACCCCAAATAGGATGGAGATGTAGGAGGGACATGGCTATGGGGGGAGGAATAGGGGAAGAGCTGGCTTAAGTTATATCCTAGGTCCCCTCCAGATGACAGACATGCCACAATGTGAGTACAGCAAGTCCTCCCTTAAAGTTGTTGATAGGTTCTTAGAAACTGCAACTTTAAGCAAAATGACTTATAACGAAATCAATTTTACCGTAGTAGGCTCATTGATATACATAAACAAGAGTTTTTGGCATATTTATGGTCAAAAAACATCACCTAAACTTCTAAATAACATCACAACTTCTAAATAAAGACCCAAAACACTTCTAATATAAAACATTGAAATTAATGTGAGCTTTCTACACCCAAGAAAACCCACGCAGACATGGGGAGAACATTCAAACTCCACACAGATAGTAGCCCCGGCCAGGAATCTATTTTTTTCCCTCAACAACTTCAAAAGGAAACGACTTATAACGAAACAACTTTAAGTGAGGACTTGCAGTATAACATTGTGCCAGTGCAGTGGCGAAGCTATGACCGCCAAAATGGCCCGTTTCGGCACACCGCCAGCCACCATTGCACCCTCCCGCCTACCTGCCGCCTGGGACCCACAGCCGTTGCCCCCTGCCACTAGGGGGCCCCCACCCCATGTCCACCTCTGCTACTGTGCCAGTGTCTGAGCTGGCCTAAGCCTAAATGCACCCAGAGAAATTAATGAAGTGCAAAACAAAAAACAACCCCCCAACCCCCAATGTCCACCATTTAGGCAGGCCGGTGCAACTTGTGCAGAATTGGGCTTCCCAACTGAATTCCCAGATTCCCAGAGTCTGAATGCTGGGATTCCTGGCTACTCTCTGCCCCCCCCCCATGCCCCATTGCCTATGCCATAGACCAGGGGTTCTCAACCTGTGGTACGGGTACCCCTAGGGGTACGCGGACCTATTGCTGGGGATACGCCAAGCCCTGCCCCTTATCTGCCCCATCAGCAGCTAATTAAGTGTTAACTAACATAGATTTTAAATTGTAATTATTTTCAGAGCCCTTCTGTCTCTCTGATTTTGGTGTTGGGCTTATTTTTGTACTTCGGACATGTACTTTGGTGGGGTGGGGGAGGGAGCAGCTGATTTTGGGAAGTGTGACTTGGAGAAACAAAGAGATCCTCCTTGCATCTCTCTCTCTCTCTCTCTCTCTCTCTCTCTCTCACACACACACACACACACACAGAGTTAAATAAGACATTTTCACATTTAAAATTGTTTTAGTACTTTTTAAATGTAATGATTAATTACCTTAATTAACTTTTTTACTTAACGATTAATTACCTAATTAATTAATTGATTAATCCAATTAATTAGCAGTTAATTAGTAGGGGGTACTTCAGAAAATTGGACCGTGATAAGGGGGTACCCGGGCCTCCAAAGGTTGAGAACCCCTGCCATAGACTGCGTAATGCTTGCAATGATGAGGCACTGTGGCATCCTTGTGTCAGGTGGGTTGTGGGCAGAGGTGCAGTGAGTCAGTTGGAGGGAGTAAAACTCTGTGACTGGTGTGTCGTCAGCAGGAGTGCTCCTCCGGTGCTGCCTTCGAAACTTTTTCAAAGGACCTGAGACTGAGTGCAGAACATCTTCATGCTCAGTAGGAGGCACTCTGAGAAATTTGCTTAGAGGCATAACTTAATGTCTAGGAGGGATGGTTGTGTTTCCCCGAGGGTTTCCTGAGAGGCAGCACATAGGAGCTCACGTTACATTAAGGCTACAGTCCTGTGTAAATTACCTGGGAATAAGTCTTATTAAGCACACTTGAACTTACTTCTGAGTAAACATGCATGGGCTAGCATTTTAATATACCTTTTATATTTAGTTACTAAGATATTTTAATTCAATTATTTCAATGTTTATGCATTTATTTTAAAGTACTGCAACTCCCTCCAAGACTTTGGGATGAAATGAGCTGTATTTTTACACAGAATATATATAATTCAAAGTAGAAATATAAGTAGCAGGAGAAGAAAACGCTCTAATGAAGAAATTGAAAGTTGATTTTTCCTTATTTTATGGGGCAGTCTTTATGGGGCACGTCATCACGACAAGCTCTTGCACTTCGAAAATGTACACCACAGCACTGATTGTGGATGTGGTGTGCTGATGTCATGGGGGGGGGAGCTCCCCATTGTCAAGCATTGATGGGCGCCTTCCATCGCTGGAAGGGGACGTTGCCACTTGCCAGCATGTGACCCCATGCTGCAGGGCAGGCGTGACTACTATGGGGGACAGGGTTACACTTCTCTGGGATTTCTTGCTCCTCCTGCCCCTTTGCTCTGGACGCAGACTACAGTTAAAATAGTATAGCTAGGCTGGTGGCTTTAATTTGCGATTGGACTGCTAGATTCCTGAAACCAGTTCACTTCAGCGAGCCCATTTTGGCCTAAATGTCGTATTATAACCAACAGAGGGAGACAGGAGTCCTACATTCTACACATGCACCCTTCAAGACAGTATCCCGGTCTTTGAAGGACCTGCCTCTTTAACAAGTTAGGCTCCTAGGTTAAAGGCGTTGCCTCCTAGATAAAAGGAAATCCGAAGGGGTGTGGGATTTGTTATTCTTCCGGAAGATGGCAGCATCACTGGTAAGCAGCACAGAGACTGTTTCTGCTGAGCACTTCTTTTTCTCCAGGGAATTTGTCTGTAGCTAGTAGCTACTATGGGGCTGTTGCCTTGTTTAACATTTAGAGGCCTGATTGACCTTCAGGGAGAGGACTTGAAACCAGGTGGCTGCATATAGGAGACTGGTGGCTCTGTTTGGTATTCTGTTCTTGTCTTCTGTTCCATCTCTGGTGTAAAGTCAGATTCCCCCCCCCCCCTCCAAAGTCTGCAATTCTGTGCACAGTTACTTTGAAGTGGGGTCTGTATGGAGTTCAGTGGAACTTGCTTCTCAGATTGGACTACCTGGTGACAAATCCCCAAGGGAGAGGAGTTGGTTTGCCCCACTATCTCTTTAGTAGTTGTTACACTCTTTCCCCTACTACCACAGGTTCTCAACCTGTGGTATGGGTACCCCTAGGGGTACGCGGACCTCTTGCTGGGGGTATGCCAACCCCTGCCCCTTATCTGCCTCATCAGCAGTGAATTAAGTGTTAATTAACATGGATTTTAAATGTTAATTATTTGAGCCCTTCTGTCTCTGATTTTGGTTTTGGGCTTATTTTTGTACTTTGGTAAATGTACTTTGGTGGGGTGGGGGAGGGAGGAGCTGATTTTGGGAAGTGTGACTTGGAGGAAAAAAGAGATTCTTGCATCTATCTCTCACACACACAGTTAAATAAGACATTTTTTCACATTTAAAATTGTTTTAGTACTTTCTAAATGTAATGATTAATTACCTAATTAATTAGCAGTTAATTAGCAAGGGGTACTTCAGAAAATTGGACCGTGATAGGGGGTACCCAGGCCTCCAAAGGTTGAGAACCCCTGCTCTATATGATGGGAGAAGCTATACTTGCTGAAACAGGCTCTCGAGTCTTGTGCATAGGAGGCCTGTGTATGCTTCCAGCTCTTTTCCTGACAGGGCTCCTGTGTCTAAAAGCTGTGTAAGAAGAAAAATGCTAGTGGGTGAAGCTTTTTCCCATCAGGCATTGCATGTTAGGCATTGCACCTACTGAATGTATGCATGTCATGCAGCTGTTGAAGGCACAAGATCTGCTTGAAAATGTGTTGGCAGTCTTGAATCTGCTGCATATTGATCTTGGTAACCTTAATCTCTGTCAGACTAACAGTTCTTGCTTATGTGTGCAGTTCTTGTGCTGTTGCACTTGGCAAGGCAGTGCAAATATGACAGTGGCTTGATCTTGTACATTTGGTGGTGGTGGGGGGGAAGGTGGTGTTTGCCTGACTTCTCAAGAGCCATGAGTTCTCCTTAGTTACGTTTGTCTTTATCATTTTTTTCTCAAGTTGAAAAACAAACACAACCATCTGTAAAAGTCCGTGTTCTTACTCTGCTAGGTTTGCCTTGTGAGTGACTGTGTGAAACAAGGTTGTAAGCTTCAGGGCTGTTAATTTCCCTGCAATTGGCACCAGAAGTCTGAATTTGTATTCTTTCCAATTTTGGCTTGGGTGGTTTCAGTGCTACACAACCAAATTGGGGCAGAAATGATTTTTGTAGTGTGATGAGAGGAAGCAGCTTCAGCAGCACTTGACCTCCTTGACTCTCTTTTGCAGGCAACTGTCCCTGTTGACACTTGATCCTGTTCCCTGGAGCAGGCTGGAGGTGCCTCTATGAGCAGCTTGGCCTCTTCCATGGGGTGGTTGAGCTATTGTCCCAGATGCTGGACTCAAGCTGGTGTCCGGTTCCTTTTTAAGAGGCAGACTAAAGCTGGAAAAAGCTTCTCGTTTTTGCAAAGCTCTTTTTGCTTTGTGAAAAGGCATTCTGTCCCTGATACGGGAAAAAAAATATTGTGGAACTGAGCTCACACCCAGAGAGTCTGGTGGCAGCTCTGTCGCCGCAAATACAACAAACATGACTTTCCTTCTGTTAGTGTTTAAAATAAAGGGGGGGGGGGGCTACAGCTCCAGTTTTCTCTATAGAGTTTTGCTGCCGCAGGGCAGCCCTTCCATGTGGGGTTTTTCCTTGTCTGCCCTCTCTGTGGCATGGATTTGCTCTTTGCACAGCTAGTTATAGCCTGTGCACGGACCTCTTGCTTGGTGCAAGAGGCCCTTGTGGTGTCTGTTCCCATGTGCATTATTTATTTGTTCAATTGTCAGGTGAGTGAGCAAGAAGAGCAGCGGAAGCACAAGGCCAGGAGAGAAGTGGCGCTGGAACACTTCAAACACCCCCTGCAGAACCGGTATTGGCTGAGCATCAAAATGAATCGCACTATCAATCGGATCTCCAATTTGTGTTCAGTGCAGTACTAATTTTTTGTTTTGCTTAATGGCCACTCCTCCTGCTAACCTGCCATGTGTAGGCTAGGTGCATCCAAGAAATGTTAGAAAACAGCAGAAATTCATTGCCAGAAATTCTTTGCTATCTTGTTCTCAGGAATACAACTGTAAATTTCTGGCACTGCAATGAAACATAAAAACCAATTCTACCTCTTAAGAGTCCCTTAGTTCTTGCTCTCATTTGGTACAAGGGGACTTTATTCCACAAATAATGTAATCCATCTTAACCATCCAGCATGAGAAACATCCATACGAGAAGAGCATCCCTCTCCCTAGCTAACCTTCCCGAACATTCAGTGAGGGGCTGGCTGCAATCCATACCCCACCTTAGTCAAATCTGAGTAGACACACTGTAATGGAAGGGAGGCGGAGCACCTACATGTGTGGTGCTCCGCCTAAGTGTGGATTCATATAGCTAGTGCTTTAATTGTGCTTTCTGCTCCCCTCCCAGGTGGGTCCTGTGGTTCTTCAAAAATGACAAGAGCAAGACCTGGCAGGAGAATTTGCGGCTTGTTACCAAGTTTGATACTGTGGAAGACTTCTGGGCGTGAGTGAATTCTACTCCTTCATCTCTGTTGTCCAGGCTTGCTGCTGCCAAGTCCTGGAAGTAGGAAGACAATGATGGGGTTGCATCTCTTCAGTGGGTGGGCCTGGCCAAATTTGCATTAGGGAGACTTGCATAAATTTCCCTCATACAAGCAATACCAAACCTATGTAACATGAAAGGTTAGGAGATCTTGAGACTGTTAATGGAGGAGCTGCTAACAAACTCCAGTAGGGTGCTGTCAATGTTACTCTGCCAACTTTCTATTATTGGTGACAAATAAGGGTGGCGGCGGCTTGAAATAGACTTCACTAGTTGCTAGAAATAGACTTTACTAGTTGCTAGAGATTTAACAATGTCTGACTACATGAACTCCAGAAACCTGACCTGTAAAATCAGAATTCAACATCGTTTCTACTATGTGGCATTCTGTGCTTGTCATCTGAAGGTATATATCTAACTTCAGACTTGCTGGTTTAACAATGAAGTCCTGTCTCTCCAGGGAACCCTGGTGACTATAGTTCTGTGAGAAGCGCTAGACGTTTCTCAGTGGATTCTCGGCTCCCTCATCAAACTAGGATACTCTGGAGGCAACCATGACAGCTGAATTCATATAGATATACATGTAGATATACAGATATAGAGGTCTTTATTTGGAGGTTGCTGCTTTGGAAGTGTTCAAGGGACCTTGCAGCAGGCAGCATGTATCACCACAGCAGATGGAGGGGAAGAAATAGACATTGCCTCATTCCACCCATTTTTGTTCCTGACATCTTCTTTCCTTGAACGTGCAGGCTGTATAGCCATATCCAGTTGGCTAGCAAGCTGACGTCTGGCTGCGACTACTCCCTTTTCAAGGTAGGGCATCTCATCTCTCAGTTGGCAACTTCTGACTCCTGTCTCTGTTCATTTTACACTGTCACTTATACCTCCCTCATTCCTGCAGGGAGGTGAGCAGGATGACTCGCTCCATCTGCAGTCGTAAGGTTCTTTCTTACTGGCTGAGTCTTGCCAGAAGCCCCAGTACTGTGCATGGTGGCCTGCTAGGAATCTAGTGCAGTCTGATGGAACAAGGATGCTATGTGATGTTACATGGCAAATGGAAGAGAGAGGACCGTGCATGTCAGTCAGTCCAGTCTGTACTGAGGTGGCAGGCATTACATGTTGCTTGGCATTGTTCTGACAGGATGGCATTGACCCTATGTGGGAAGATAACAGGAACAAGCGTGGTGGGCGTTGGCTTATCACATTGGCCAAGCAGCAGCGGCATACAGAACTTGACCACTTCTGGTTGGAGACAGTAAGTATTTGGGATTGTGTGTGCATGTGCATGCATGCTACTTTCTTTTTCTGAAAAGCCACTTTGGCTTCTGGCATGCTCCTGCATTGGGCCTAAGGCTTGTTTCATTCCTTCTCAGGCAGGGAGGATGGTGCAAGGTGGCTTGTACCAGAGGGCAGCTTGGAATGGGGGGAGCATGGGCAAAATCGTGTTTTTCTGACCCAACAGTTTTCCCTCTTCTCTCCACTCCCCCCATCAGTTCCCCCTATTCTCCCCCCATCTATCTCCAGTATTACTAAGTTTCTGAGTTACTTGCCCTTTCTAAAAAGTACAACTCTCTCATTGGGCAAGAAAGCTACTTGAAGCCTCACCAGGCTAGAAATCATACCTGCTGTACCTACCTGTGGTCTATCATGTAGGTGCTGACATATGGCTCTCTGGCCAATTCATGGAATTTTTTTCTTGCTGCTTCCATTTAGTTGCTGTGTCTGATTGGAGAGATGTTTGACGACTACAGTGACGATGTCTGTGGGGCAGTCATCAACATCCGGGCTAAGGGGGACAAGATTGCAATCTGGACTCAGGAGGCAGAGAACCGGGATGGGGTCATCCATATTGGGTAAATGATTGCTCCCCTCCTTCCATTATGAATGGATGTTTTGCAATAAGACGAAGTACCTTGGAAGGCGTTTCCTTCTAAGGCCAAGAAGGTTCTTGGAACAGGGCAAATAGAGACCAAGGGTGGAATAAAAATTAAATTCTTGGTTGTCTTTTCAAGAGAGTGAATGAGTGAACAAACCAGGTAAATATGGAATAAGTATGCAGAAAAGTCTGGCAGCCTGAGAAGGAGCTCTTGGTGGGTGGGAGAAGGTGAAGATCTACTAGTGATAACTCTTCTGTAGCTACGACCCAGCAGCAGTCTTGAACTGGTGATGTAAGCAAGATGGTCACACAAGGCTTTGTTTTTTCTTCCAGGCGTGTGTACAAGGAGCGCCTGGGTCTGTCTTCAAAAGTGGTGATTGGTTATCAGGCTCATGCAGATACAGCTACCAAGAGTGTTTCCCTCGCAAAGAATAAATTTGTGGTGTGAGCTGGCAGGACCTATGTGGAATTGGGATAAGGTGGCTGTAGTGGCCAAACCGTCGCTTCTGTCACTTCTCAAATTAAAGTGATGTAGATGAAAGTTTTATCTGTTTTTGCCTTGGGTTGGTGTTGTGTAGAAACCACTCATTTTGGGGATTCCTCTTGGCGTCATTGGATTTCCTTTGCCCTGTTAAGAGGCTTATTGGAGATGCAGCTTTCTAGCTTTGAAAAGGCGGGGAGGAGAATCTAAAATTGCCCTGCTGGATGAAGCCCAAGACCCATCGAGTCCAGTAGTTTTGTCTCCTGCAGTGGCTGACCTGATGCTGCAGGAGACCCCATTGTTGGTATTCAGAAGCATAATGCCGCTGAACTTGGAGGTGATGTACAGCCATCCGTCACAACTAGTAGCCAGGGATAGGCTTGCTGTCCCATGAATTTCTGTATACAGGAATCTCTTTTTTTTTTTTTAAGCCACCTACTGACCATTGCCACATCTTGTGGTGGTGACTTTCATGGCTTAATTATGTGCTGAGTGAAGGAGGTTCTATACTGTTTTTGTGCACTCGTTACTAGATGAGGAAGTGAGAACTACCTGGTACTTGGGGTAGCAGCTGAATTTCCAAATGTACCTTCCTCTTGCTTTTTTCCTGCCCCTCCCATTCAGTTGAACCTTTCTAGGTTTGTATGGCTTCAAATCCAGGTATGTGGTTAGATAAAGCTGACGCTTTTGTTTTGATGAAAAGAAGGTGGCTTGCTGCTGTTCCACTTTTAATCATCCCTGTAAGATCAGCCCACTTGTGGGCAGTTCTTTCTTGCACATGCTGTATGTACCTTTCCGCTAGTCTAATCTGTTGCTAACTAGCTGCCAGTGCCGGAACGCCTGATCTTCTGAGTTCAGCAAATAGGTTGGGTTCTAGTAAGTGCAGGTCGGACTTGTTGGATTGGAAGGACTGCTGGGACCATTTCCTGTCTGAAACTTCTTGCATGGCTGACAGTCATTCCACAGAACTGCCTGAAAGTCCATGAGGTTATTTGCTGGGAGTAGCCTGTGTACTGGGACCAATGTTTTCTTCTGCAATCCAGAATAGCTGCTCTATTTGGAGCTCATTAACTTCCACAAGAAAAGTCAAAGATTTTGGGCAGCAATAGCTAGTCCTAGGCTTACCAGAGTCCCGGTTTCACCAGGACAATCCTGGCCACACCCCCAGTGTCCCCCCTGAATGCTGGTGTCCCCCCAACTGGTGGTGTCCCGGCCCACCGGCTGCATCGCAGCGGGCTGGAGCTCTTCTGAAACTGAGCTGCTCGCTGCAGCGCGTCTTCGTCTTTATCTTCCTAGTCCCCCGCGTGCCTGCGCGAGACTAGAAGCACTCTGAAAATGTCCGAGTTCACTCAGATGTCTTCGGAGACGTTCCCTTACTTTGGGGTCGCATTGCAGCTGCAGCTGTGCTAGAAAGTTGAATAGGATTGGGCCTGAATGGACTTCATGACTTAACTCTCTTTAGATATGATCCAATATTAATGTAAAAAGAAACCGGAGAGGCAATGGAAGTAAAGAACATTTCATGTTATGGGAAGCTTCAACTATCTTCAGCATTAAATGTAAACTCTGGTCATGACATAGATACAATTTTTATATTAAAAATTCTTGTCACAATTGATTATAGAACCAGCAAGAGGAGAGACGATTCAATTTGGTTTATATCAGTCTGGTGCTCAGAACTTGATACTGCATAGTTCAGCACATACTCCGTATAGCAGTGACTACACACATGTTTCAGTGTATTTGATTTAAAAAATTGAGCACCTTTGCATTTAACCTTTGAGAAATTCTTGAATGAGAGGGTTATGTAACAAGACATGAAACAGTTAGTGTCCATTTCCTTGGGTAACAAGGATATGACATAATGCAGCCTTGACACTTTGGCTAATCAAATAGAAAACTGCTATAAGACCAGCCAAGAGATTGGAAGATTAAATTGATAGTTAATTTTGTTAGTCTAAATTTCTTTCTGTTAGAAGAAGGCAGCTGGCCAGAGCCCATTAGGCACACAGATGAAAAGCCAGCAGCATTCAAAATGGAAACATTACATGAAATTGCTTCAACAGCATCTTATCCAGGCTCTGAAGCTTCACGTTTTGATTCAAAGGCCAGGGTGCAACCGCCAGTCCCCACATAATAGATTTGGGAGCAAAGGCTATAGCCATATTTGTGTTTGTTGTTGTTCAGTCGTTAAGTTGTGTCCGACCCTTCGTGATCCCATGAACCATATCCCGCCAGGCCTTCCTGTCCTCCACTATCTTCCTGAGTTCGCTCATTTTCATGTTCCTTGCATCGGTGATGCTGTCTAACTATCTCATCCTTTGCCTTCCCCTTCTCCTTTTGCCTTCAATCTTTCCCAGCATCAGAGTCTTCTCCAGAGAGTCCTCTCTTTGCATTAGGTGGCCAAAATATTTGAGCTTCAGCCTCAGTACCTGTCCTTCCAGGGAACAGTCAGGGTTGATTTCATTTAGGATTGACCGATTTGATCTCCTAGCAGTCCAAGGGACTCTCAGGAGTCTTCTCCAGCACCACAGTTCGAAAGCATCTATTCTTTGGCGCTCAGCCTTCCTTATGGTCCAACTCTCGCAACCATACATTGCTACTGGGAACACCATCGCCCTGACTACGTGAACTTTTGTTGGCATGGTGATATCTCTGCTTTTTATTATGCTGTCTAAGTTTGCCATGGCTTTCCTTCCAAGGAGTAAGCGTCTTTTAATTTCATGGCTGCTGTCTCCGTCTGCAGTGATCTTGGAGCCCAGAAAAGTAAAATCTGTTGTAAAATAAAATATTGTTGTAAAAAGTAAAATATTTGTTGTTATCCCCTTTTAAAAAATAGTTCTAGAAGATAGTACACAGTTCTAGTTCTTCAAAGAACTATTTTTAAAAAGAATAGGGCACTGTCTTAAGGAAATCTAATGTTAGAGGCTTGGCCACCTTGTCATTTGCCAGGGGAGCACACGAGAGCAATGATGGCTGCCCCAGCATAGCTTGCTGGCTTACTCTTCCATTTTTCATTGGATGGCAATGTTCAAAAAGCCAATAGCCCAGTGGTTCCCAAACTGTGTTGCAGTACCCTGGGGTGCCACAGTGAACTCACAGGAGCACCATGGGACACTCTGCCCGACCCTATGCTTGGAGTTGGCAGTTTAGCCTGCTCCATGTTGTCGTCGCTCAGCAGCAAGAACCCTGAAGACTGTGGAGCAGGGGCTTGTTTCAGCAGGCAAAGTTTCGTATGCTGAAAAGTCCACCTGCCTGCCCCCAGCCTCTGTCGTGGTCTTCAGGGTCGCTTCGTGTTCTCGCAACCCAGAAGTAATTGGCAGGGATGTGACCACGTCATCGCCAATTACTTCTGGGTGCTGAGGTCCACGTCTGCAGCACGCAGGGTGCCGTGACTGCAGTAAGCTTGGGAACCACTGCAGTAGCCCTTTGATGCTGCAAGAAAGGCAGAAGAGACTGATTTTGGCACATGGTCTGAATTTCAAAATGCAGCCATAGTGTGGACTTTTGGAAAGGCCACGATTCTCTTCTAGCGAGCCCCCTTAATGCTGGAAGAGAAGGTGCTGAGGGTGACAGGGAGGAGGATGAATGCTCAGCCGAGTAGCTGAGCAACTGACAACTGTTCCTCAATATTTTTTTAGAGAAGCAAGGTAAACAATTCAATACCATAGTTCAAAAGGGGGGGGGCACAGCCATGGTGAGATGGGTGTTAACTTGACACAATCACCATCCTAGGCGATCTGCAGTAGAGGCTTATGATGCTCATGTAACCAAATCCTTGATGGTCGTCATAATAGGTGTGTAGCCTGGGGAAGATTTGGTGTCTCCTCTCCCCTTCCCCTCTCCTACAACAATACTGCATTCTTGAAAAAGCATAGTCTCACTACAACACCAGTACTAAATTGAAGAAAGATGTCTAGACCCCATGCAACAAATATTATATGTACGAGCGAAGCTTGTTTGATCCTTTAGGAGAAAGACCCATTGACTTCAGTAGAATGCAGCTTATGATCTGGTAACCCAGTCCTGAATAAATTGATGCAGAAGTCAGTCAAGTTTTGTGCTCTGACAAGTGCAAGTTATTTGCAACTGTTTTCACTGTAGAGGGAGGGAGACCCACACTAAGTTAAGCAAACCCTATTTTAAGGCAATAAGCTAACAACATACTAAACAAACTTAGTGTTGAGAGACTGCAGTGGAACTGAACTAGGGCACTTCCTTGAAAACTAATGGGAATTCTGTAGTCTCCTTGGACAGTTTGTCCTAGTTAAGAAGTTATTCTACTCAAGTCTCACCTATATCTACTTTCCTGTAGTTTATTCAGCTGGCCCTCATGGATAGAACAGTCAGCTGTGGTTTTAGAATCTCTTGCAGTGCAATGCTAGATAGGGTTACTCAGAAGTAAACCCCATTCTGTTCAATGGTGAACATAATAAGGACTGCAGACTTATTTTCTTCTAGTAGAGATCAATATTCCTGCTAAAGACAGAGCTCCTCACTGGATGTCCAGGACCTCCAAGCTATTCAGAGCTTGGCTTCAGATGACGTTGAGCTGCACAACTTAAGGGGAACAGTGGTAGATGTCCATTTAAGTATATGGAAGCTGCCAGTTTCTATCTTTTTCTATGCCAAAAATATGTCCAGTTCTATACTTTGCCCTGGCATTCTTTTTCAAGACCCAACCATGCAGGGGAAACATGTCTGAGGGGGCATGCCAGCCTATTATCCCAATGAAAAAAAGAACTGAAGATCAGGCTTAAAGATGATTAGGCAAATCTATTGCCCTGTAGCATCCAGATCTTGTGAGATTTGCTGCAGCCAATCAAAATTAATATTAGAACAAGAAACATAATGAAGAGTGAATGAGCTGCTTCCCTCGGCCCTTCTTCTAGAACAGGAAGTGCACTTATCTAGGATTTTCTGTCTCTGTTGTGTCACGCTACAAGTCCCAGAGTTCATTAGTTCCTGCTGACATTTTCAGTACACAAGCAGGAGCGAGGGACAAGCAAGCATAGTAATACCTGGGAACAGTGGGCAGCAGTGGTACGGAAAGAAGTTATAGTTGCTGTCTGGCCCACCCACCCCCTTCCCAATGTGGGTAAATGAGTTAGGTTTCCAAATTCGAGACTGGAGAGAAGAACTAGGTCCAAGGGACAGGGAAACAGTATCCAAAGGAAATTTGACTGTATGTGTGTATGCACAATTGGTATGTGTATCCATGCTGTCTTTCCCCGTCTGGAAATAATGAACTTCAACAAAAGGGAGTAACACCAGTAAATTTCCCAATTTTTCAAAACCAGCAACACCTTTCCAGCCAGGTCTGGCTTAAGCATGTTTTCTTCCCCATCATTCTAGCAGGGAGGTGAATGGATCACAGGTTATACTGAGGATGACCTAATTCAAATGAAACCATCCTTTTATTTCCCTCTTCCCATATCAAGCAGTGATTTTTTTAAAAAAATGTTTCAGAAATAAAATAGACAAGCATGTCTGACTCATGAGATGGGAATGGTCAGAGGCAGGGCCTCTGAGGAATTTTATCAGGGGGTACAAAGTTTCTTTTGGGCCCCTTCTTGAAGGGGGAGGGGGCAAAATGGGGCAGGAGGGGATGGCAGCAACAGCTGTAAAATCTCTGGAGCCCAGGTCTACCAGGCTTCCCAATGCATGCAGCACCCAGGTCTACCTGCCCGGTAGACCTGGCCTCTCTTTTTCACTCTCCATGAGGCCAGCTAAGGTGCCAGGAAATTTCTGGGCCCCCTCCTTTGGCACCTGGGTACAATTTACCCTCCTCTCATGGGCCCTGGTCAGAAGGTAGGGATATGTTACAAACTTCCATCTTTAATTTGTGGTGTTCGTGTTCAGAACATGACACTATACGGTACTGTATTCCAAATTCTATTTTGCCATTGCTAAATAGAGGACTGCTACTTCTGGATTTTTGGGATGGGGGTGGGGAGTAAAATCTTTTTTAGTACTTTTGCATGGCATATGTCTGCAGGAGGCCAGTGTGCACACATACATTCATTGTGCATCATGTGATGACTTGCATGTATGAATCAGTTATCATAGGAAAACCAGTGTAGACAGAGCTTTCACATAATTTGAGTAATGTTCTTTAGTGGTACTCCTTGAAATCTGGTAAGCCCCTCATCATGACTGTCCACACATCGGTGTGCCATAGGATTGCTGCTTATTTAAACACAACTGTCTCCCAGGGCTTCAGCAGAGCCACTGTTCTGCACAGGTGGTGGGCTACTCTTTCTTGATCAGACACCTGCATATTTCATCTATAGCCTTATGTGGGGCTGTAGGTTTCTTCAGTATAGTAGATCCTTCTACCTCAGCCAACTCATTTTGAGCTCTTCTCCTCCTCCTGTGCGCTGCAACATTACACTTCTCACCTTAGAAAGAAAGAATGAAAGCTACTGTATTACCAGCCAAAAGCTATAATGGGCTTGCTCAGGTATAAATGTGGCATATGTCATACACTTGATATCAATAGGAAGAAAGCAGGCCCTGGCCTGGGCCTAAAATAGACACAGTTGGATAATATGGGTAAGGTTATTTATGGTGCATGGACAAGACTGGAATGCGTCAGACACACAGTTGTGAGGACTGCAGCTTGTCAGTTCCTAATTCAACCCTTCTTCTGAAGAAAAAAAAGTCACTCTGCAGGTGAGGGTGAGAAGCTGTACTTGTGATATGTGGTTCTGGTGGAGTATTTGGCAACCCCTCCCCCTCATTTAGTTGTAGAATGTCATCACAATACACCTATGCTTAACTTACAGAAAAAGAGAGCTGGGAGCTAAGGCTTGCCTGGAAGCACTATTTGATTGGACTGACACAACCCTTCTTTCTAATATGTGGGATCATGAGGAAAACACACTCTGTGCCTGCTCAGGAGCATTTTCATTTATTCTTATCTCATGATTTCCAGCAGAGCTGGTTGCTGCCCCGTTAATGAAATAATATATGTGAAGTGCTTGGAATACTTGAAAGGTGCTATATAATGCGCTAAGCATTATTATGATTAATAGAAAAACACAAACGAGGGCAACCTGCTCGTGCGAACCTATCCATATGCGTGCGACTCTGGGTGGGAGAGATGGTACTAGCGGCTCAGACTCGTATTTTTTAATCCACGTGTGTCTGGTTTACTAGGCACTTCAGAAGAATGCATGCTCCCGAACCATGCTCGAAAAGAGTGTGTGTGCGCGCGTGCGTGCGCGCTACGTGTGTACGTGCAACAATCTCGTTGCTGCCACAGTGTGCCACCGATGCCGGGCTCTGCAAGCTGCAGCGGCCACCCACTCCCTCTAGGGGGCGGGATACACAGGGAACAGTGGCGGCGGAGCTGGGCCGCTGGCTGGCGGCATGGGGCTGTGAGCCGGCCGCCGGGCAGCGCCCAGGCCCCGCGCCCGCCATGCCAGGCAAAGCCCAGCACTTCCAGGGTCCCCAGGTCAGCTGCTGCGCCAAGTACCTGCTCTTCGCTTCCAATGTGCTCTTCTGGGTGGGTGAGCGAGCGCGACGCGGCCCGCCTGGGGGGGGGCAGAGGGAGGGGGAACGGTTGCCTGTCGGCTTGCATCGCTACTTTTTTCGGGTGCGGCGGGGGGCATTCGACTCAACTGGCTCGGAGGACGCTATGATCCGCTGCGAGGTCTGGGCCTGGCTTGGGGGGTCGCTGCCTTCACGGGAAGTAGGGGGCGCTCTTTCCCCTTGCGCCGGGAGGACAGGAGTAGCGAATCCTGCAGTGCAACCTCTAGGCTTTTTTAGGTGGCTCTCGGGCGCACTGGAGGGGGGGGGGGTGTGAGCTTGCGAGCTGGGCATCGGAATGGCTTCCAGGAGCTCCCATTTCCTGCAGGGACCAAGAAGCGTCCAACAACTAACCACGGTGCCGAACTTTGTCCTTACCTAGTTTGTACACAAGTGCATGAAGTATCCTCCGCGCTCTCAGGTGGAGGCCTGGCTACCTGAGACTCCTTAATTGGCGAGGCGAGGCCTGCATGGGACTTTCTGCAGACAAAACAACTGGCCCTTCTCAGAATGCGTCTGACGCAAAAGCGCTCAGCTATGTTATAAATTGAGCAGCAACACCATTTCCCCTCCCAAAAAGTTAGTTTCTAGCTTGGCATGTTAGGTGAGATTCTGTGCATTCAGCGAGCTAGTGGTCCAAAGCCAGTTGCTTTGTAGGCACATGCACAGTCAGAAGTAAGCAAGCCATCATGATGAAACTCTAATTGAGTCCTGTGGACTACATGACCAGACCACCCCACCATGCAATCTTTGGGTTGGTGACTATCTCCTGTTTTGGGTCAACTCTCTGGGTTGTTTCTTGCAAACATTGTCTGTGGTTCCCACACCCAGATCTAAAACTCTAAATGTTTCAAGCCATGGCAGGTGCTCTGGGGTGAAGCAAAACTGATTTTTCAGAAGGCAATATGATAATTTAATACATATATAATATGCCCCGCATGATCAGTGTGCATATGCACAACAGTCCAAAGTGAGAGAGAACTCTCAGAAAACAGATGAGCTTTTTCCAAATGCTCATTGAGAATCTCCTAAATGTTTAGCCAGTATCAGTCTGAGTTGAGGGGAAAATGACCTTCACTGCTTCAATCTCTGCTGTTCCTGGTTGCTGTTTTCCCGGCTCCCCCCCCCCCCCCTTGCTGCTGAAGGAAGCAGTGCTATGGGGAGATGCATCCATGTTGTTGTTTTCTTTCAAATGCTTGTGGTTTACCAGCTGCAGGACTAAGGCTCTGTTAGGTTTGTTTGTGGCTTTTGCCAGCAGTGACTGACATAACCACTGAAGGCTTTGTGGTGAAGATAGGAGTGACCTGTGGCTATCCTGCCTCAAACCTCCTCTACAGTGCAATCCTAGGCATGTCTACTCAGAAGTAAGCCCCATTGAGTTTAATGGGACTTACTCTCAAGTAAGCATGTCTAGGATTGCAGCCGTAGTCCTCAATATTGCCCTGTGACATGCTCATCGCAATGTTGGGTTAACATGTTGGCACATTTCCTGGTGCTGTGGCTACCTGTGATTATAACTGTGCCTGCATTTAATACTTTGATGACTGAGCTCTCTTCTCTTTCCCCATATTTCTCCCTCAAGGAAAGCCTCAATGTAAGTTTCAATAGGAAAGAGGCTGTCCTGATACATTAGCACCACCACTGAAGAGACTGCATGGCTAAGCAAGCTGGTAGTTTTGTGGATTCCTTGTAATCTTCACCTGTTTTTTCCAAGAACAATCGGTCCCAGTCGACCTGCTGAGCTTGACATATACCAGCTGGTTGGTCATCCAAAGCCACCTGACCAGGTCGGAGGGAGGCCGAGGCGGCTGAAGCTATTGGGTTTTCTGAGATAGCACAAAGCTCCGCCCCCCTGCTTACCTGGCTCCTCCTTCCACACAGACTCTTGAATCAAAGCAGGAAATGTGAAGCATGCCAGGATCTTGCTCAGAGTGCTCTACATTTCATCCTTTTCATCCTTTAAAGAGCCTGTGAGGAAGGAAGAGCGATCTTGCTCCTTTCCCCCACCGGACTCTTTTAAAGAGCTTTGAATAAAGAATCATGCAGCGGAAAGGGCTGGTAAGGAGGCTGGCTGTGTCCGCAGCAGTGGAGCGGGGGCAGGCATCTGTTGCCACCCCTCTGCTTGGGCCCCAAGCTGCCATGTGATGTGAATGGGCTTATTTGCATAATGGATAGGCCAGCCCTACAGGTGGGGATGCCCACATTGTAGTAAATGATCCAGTTGGATGGACCAGTGACATAATCAACCCTAACAGCGCAATCCTGTCCAACTTCCCCCACCGGTTCAGCGAGAACGGGAGGCCCCAGAACGGAAAGGGGATTCAGATCCCATTCAAAGGGAATTTAAGTCCCCCCTCCCCTCCAAAGCCTCCCGCCGTGCACTCCCCCGCTGGTAGGTTACACCGGTGGGGGAAGTTGGATAGGATTGCGCTCTAACAGCGCAATACGACTTAACTTTTGTGCTGGTTTAACCAGCGGTGCAGCGAGAACGGGAGGCCCCAGAACGGAAAAAAGATTCAAATCCCCTCCAAAAGAGGAATTCAAAAGGGATTTGAATCCCTTTTCCGTTCTGGGGCCTCCCGTTCTCGCTGCGCCGCTGGTTAAACCAGCACAAAAGTTAAGTCGGATTGCGCTGTTAGTTTCTTAAGGTCAAGCCTAACGATGCTTGGATATATTCCACTTTGGCTTGAGGTGAGAACTTGGAGGTTCAGAGAGGTGTAATTGGCTCCTTAAGCTGATACTGGAGTAAGTACAGTGAGGCAAGTGAATTTTAGACATGTTAGGCTGGGAATTATTTTGCCTTCAGTTTGCTTGTAATTGCCTGCTTCTATTCTTGCTAACATCCACACTGGGATACTTCCATCATCCAGGCCATTTTCCAAGTCTGCTGGTTTTATTTTTTCTTCCTTGCATTATTCAACCCCTGCCCTCTCCGTATTTTTAGTAAACTCTTTTTATGTTTGAACTCTTTACCTCCCTGTGGTTGGTTAGCCAGAGCTTTGCCCCAGTCTTTTGAGACCCTTGATTATACACTGCAGCATAGGGTTTGGGGGGAATTCACGTAACTTGGAGGGAGGCTTTCAAGATCTCTCCCTGCCTGGCTCCCAGTTGGGAGTCTAAGAGGAGACTCAGGGTCACTTCAAATGCAACAGAATCCTTACACAGAAGGCACTTCTTCATAGGAAATATTGTATAATCTTTGCACAATTATCACTATTTATTATGTATCCCACCTTTCCTCCCATCAGATGGGATGCACAAGGCAGCTAACAAAAAAAATAAAACACAAAAGTACAATGAAATACTATAAAACAAACTGAATAAAAGCAGCAAGGCAATAAATAATAAAAACGGTAAAACAGCAGCTAAGTAAAAACCATAAAACAATAAAAGAGCAAACCATAAAGAGCAGGGGTTCTAAACCCCTTCCCGGCTGAATACCACTTCCGGCGCCACTCTCCTGCTGTGCACCACCGGAAGTGACTGGTGATGACATCATCGCCAATTACTTCTGAGTTTTCAGGTTTTCGGAGTCCAGAAAACGCAGGTAGGAGACTCTGGGCAGGTGGGAGGGCCCTTCTCAGCATTCCCGAGAGGCGCAGCCAATGGCAGGAGCCTCTTAAAGAGCAAAAAGCGCGCCGCTGAAAGCGCTGCATCGGAGCAGGGTTCCAGCAGTCCAAGCACCATCAGCAGTCAGCCGAAGTACCACTGGTGATACTAGTACCACTGGTTGAGAACCCCTAATATAGAGTGTTAATGTGCTAAAAATGGCATAAAGAATGTCTTTGGTTCCTGCTGGAAGATTGATAGGGAGGGGCGGCATTCTAAGGTTGAGGCACCACTGAAGAGAAGGCCCTGCTGTGGCTTCCTGTCCCAATATGTTTATGCTTCATATGTATGTCCTGAACTGCACGTATGTCATTTGCTGTATTACTGCGTACTCATGGGTTGCATTGCATGCTTCACAAAAGAACTTTCACAGTAGTTGTCTTTTTGTTGTTGTCACTTTTAAAGCAGGCCTGAGAGTCTCAAGGCTGGAGGACCTTTCTGAGCTGCCATGATGGTTCCAGACTGGATCGGTCACATTTGGGAGTTAGAATAGCACTGTGTTGTTATGTATGTCTGCAATTAGCAAGGAAGCTGGGATTAAGTAGGGCTGCTTCCCATACCATATGGCCTGTCTTGATGGGGTATGGGGCCCTATGCCTCTTGTACAGTGAATATTGCTGTTGGCAAAATGTGTATTTATTTATTTATTACATGTTTATGCCACAATACAAATTGAGCATCCAATCACAATGGCTGATAAAATAAGTCAGTGTCTATAAAACACGGTATGAGGGAAGAATTGAAATCGGTAATTCACCAGAGTGAAACCCCATCAACTCTAGATAAAGATCTAGAAATAAATGAAATAAAATTGCCTTGAGCTGTTTTCTGGAAAAAATGTTAAGAAGGATCCTAAGCAAGCCTCTTGGAGTAGGTAGGGAGTTCTACCACTGAGAGGGCTGTCAATCTTGCAGTGACCCACTGTACCTCAGGCGGGAGGGGCACTTGCAACACCTCTTCCACAGATGATCGCAGTGAGAGGAGGCAGGCGTTGATTCAGATAAGAACATCTGGAGCAGCCCAGAGTTTGTGCCTGTCCCAACCTGTTGGAGGAGCAGGGTGAGGCACTGAAGCAGTAGAACTGGCAGGCCACCTGGCAGTGCAGTCCAAAAGTGGATAGTGAAGAGCTAGAGATGCTCTTGCAGTTTGAATTGTAGTCCCCCCTTGGATTGCTTGTGTGTTTTGTCCACTTTGTCCTTCAGCTTGGAGCTGCCCGGTGGGCTTATGCCCATAGTTTCAGGTTGCCTCATAGTGAGTCCAGGATGGTCTGCTTTTACTGGCACTGGCACTCCATGTTCTTGGGCCGACAGAGATGTTTCCCAAGCCTGGTACTGGAGATTCTTTGATTTGGAGATGCCAGAAATTGACATCTGTATGCAAAACAGGCCGCCTGCTGCCACTGAGCTGTGCCCCCTTTCTCATTGTGAATTTCTTCCAGTTTGTTGAGTTTTTCCACACTTGAGCCATTCCATTTTGCATGTGTTCAGAGAGTCGTTTTTCAAAGACCTAACGGTGATTGTATAAAGAGATTGTATTGCCCATGTTGCACAAAGAACTGATTGACCAGAGACTGACAGGACAGAGAGTACTGCAAGTGATGAGGACTCGGACATATGAAAAACGATGATCTGTGTATATCCCTGGTGAGTGCCCCTCCCAGGTAGGCTACTGCTATGGCTATTGGTTTATAGTCTGGTCTGGAATATTGATGCCGCCTTCTTTGTGTCCAGAGGTGACGCAGACAAAAGGGCTGGCGAAATTCCAGATGTAGCAGCCAGCCAGTCCTGAACGTTCTCTTGGACTTCCCATCCGCTGCTGCCATTTCAGAGATTCTGACCGCTAGGTAGAAATTGGAGATATGGATGAGCTGAATGGGATTTGGTGAAGTAATTGGAAAATGACTAATTGGTTCTGCATTAGAAAAATGCTGTGATTTGCAGTTCATTTGTGGCTGTGTGGTTTTATCAGCATGGCAGCCGGGTCTCCGAGTTATATATTATGTAATTTTGGTTCATTTTGCTTATATTTTCCTCTGGGAAGAATTTACTTTGGTGATCAACGAACACCCTCTTAGGTCAATTTATTTTCTAGCCTCCCAGTCTTCAGCAAGTGTTGTTCCAATACTGGGACAGTGCTTTTGAAGTTCCTGATGTTTCCTATTTACATGACTGTACAATGTATTCTCCCAGACCTTCTGGTCTGAAATGGCATGAAGGTGGACAAAAAATGGCTGTTTAGCCCTTCAGTGCCCTGCATGAAAGAAGGAGCAGCACTGACTCAGGCTGTGTGATGTTGTTGCCTAGTGAGGGGCAAATTAATCTTCCATACTCAAGGTTTACTGCTGGCAGCATCCTTTGCCTGGAGACCTTCCAGCCTTGGCTTTCGCCATGCCAGAGTGGGGTGTGGGAGACGAAGGTGAATAGCAAGGTTGGAGTGTCCAGTTATAAGGCAGGGAATGAAGCTCTCCATCTGGATGGTGCAGGAGACTTTGTGCTACACCCCAAAGGCCTCTTGGTCTCCCCATGGCTGCAGACCTGGATGTTGTTTTTGGTATGGTAGAGTCACTGCAAAAGTGATTTTTTTTCCCCATATCATTTGTGTCTAGTGAATATTAGAATTAAGAACAACTCCCTCTTTAGAGGCCTTTCGGCGGGGCCTTAAGACGTTTTTATTCAGGACTGCTTTTAATGTCTGACATGGTGGGCTGACCTTTTAACAAATGGTTTTAATATATGTAAATGCTGGTGACCCACTGGGGTTGTTTATTTTTAATCTTAGGTATTTTAATTGATTGTTTTAATGTGTTTAATTGACTGTTTTAATGTATTTTATGTACTTGTTTATATGTATTTTAATATGTTGTGAGCCGCCTTGAGTGCCCTCGGGAGAAAGGCAGGCTACAAATTCTTTAAATAAAATAAATAAATAATATTATGTTTACCTACATCCTCAGCTGGAGAGAGATAGAATTACTGCACCAGGGCAAGGTTTTGCCACACCATCTTAATGTGGAAAAATTACCTTGTGATGCCTTGTCAAAAAATTTGTGTGAGGCATGAGGCTTTACTGGGAATAAAAAGAGTCTGATTCCTCCTACTTTTGCTTGTTTTCTGTGAGGCTTGTAAGGATTGTGGGGACTTTGCTTGGGTCTGAGAATGGCTAGGTGTGAGGCAAAGAGAATGGCTAGAAGTGAGGCTAGCTTCAGGCAAAGTTACACAGTACCTGGCATACACGGGTGTTGCTGCTTTGTTTCTTCTGGGATGTGGCCAGTATTGTTGTCACCATATGGGGGCATCCCAGGAATTCTTGAGATCCCTGGGTCCCACCACTGCCATTGCAACACCTACATACAGCTCCCCACAGGCAGAGGTAAGGACGCAGCAAATGCCATGGAAAAAAGGGCAGGGCCTAATTTGTGGGCAGAGGAAGAAGAGCTCAGCTCAATGCTGCTGCTGTTTCAGGAATGTCCAGTCCCCACTGTGGGCACAGAGTGACCATTGTCTGCGCTGTGCCAGGCTTTGAGTTGCTCCAGACGCTGCATCTCCGACTCCAAGGTTCTGTTTTAACAGTGCCGGCAAGCCAGAGCCCGTGCCGAGGAGGGGCATTGTTGTTCTAGTGTTAAGGGGGCTGGGAAATTGTGGGAATTCAGTCTGATCTACCCTACAGTAGGAAAGGTTGGCCTTGTAAGCCTTGATCTAAGAGACAGTTTGCTCCCTTATTGCTAAGGAGTTGGTTTTGCGGGTGCAGAACTTAGGAATAGTTTGGATGCCTGGTTCAAGGGAAGTCACTTCCTCATCATTGGGGGTATAGCACTGCTGGAGAGATGAAAGTCAGGAGAGCTAGAATCTCCATGATCTTGATTGCATCACACAGGAATATGGCCTCTAATCCAGTTAATCTAATCCTGCCACTAGAGTGTGAGAATCTTGGGTCACCAATCTGGGGTGTGTTCGTGCGTGCAGATGTGTACTGCATTAGTACCTAACGCTGGAATGTATCTTCCAAGTATGAACGTAGGAAACCTAATGCCATCAGGCCATTGGTCCATCTAGCTCAGTATACACACTGTTGGCAGCAGCTCTCCAGTATTTCAGGTAGGGGTCTTTTGTCTGCCTGTTCTGGAGGCCTGGGACTCCTGCAAGTGCTCTACCGCTGAGCTGCAGCCCCTCTTCTTAGTGCTTAACCTTCTGCACTGAATCTTGAGGATCTCATAGTTTGGGAATGAATTGGTGCTGTGGCTGTGTTTATGACATCAGTTTTTAAAGCTGTGTATTCTGGACTCTATGGAATAAAATAAGTATACCTTCTAAAGAGGCAGACCTTATCTGAAAATGTCAAGCCACAAGGAAGGTACCTTGATAGAGGATCTTTCTAGGATTAAAGTTTTTGATCTAACTATGTTTGTGTGGGAGGCAGTAGCTGGGTTGGAGCCTGATGGGTTTATTGCACAGAATGTGCCTAGTAGGGTATCGTGTCAGTGTCGGGACACATGGTTCCCTCTTGTTTGACTGTGATCATCCCCTCTTTTGCAGTTGCTGGGGGCTGCCTTCCTGGCCATTGGTCTGTGGGCCTGGGCAGAAAAGGTAAGTGTGATCAGTGCCTTGGACACAGTGATGATGGGACATTATCTGGTTGGTGCCTCTAATGTCTGTCTGGCACTCCAGGTCATAAGCATCTTTGCAGCGCCTGAAAAAATGGTGTGAGCAAATATGGCTTGTACTGGTTTGGTATTAGGGTCCTGAGACCAGCATCAGAGTGCACTAAGACAGGTAATGGGGCAAAGGATTGACAGACCTTGACCCTCTGAGCCCTTTGTGATACCTCCATTTGCTGTCAGCCTCTGATGCTGAGCATGCATGCGGAGCACACTGCAATCCCAGGCTGAATTTTGTCTCCCACTGGGTCTCCCTTTTACACCAAATTGTTTGGTGTAAAAGGACTGCTTCTGGTCCACTTCCTTGTTAAGCCTGTCAGTAAGAGGCAGCATGTAGTTTGGCCCCATGAGGCTGTCCAGATCTCTGCATTCCTCCTGCTCCACTCTCTGTTCAGGATACATACAGCAAGTGCAGAGATAGGAGCATCATACCAGGCCTGTTTTGGTCATGTGTCTGGGGCCTGTTTTTTGCTGGCAGGGTTCTTAGCTATGAGGTCGAGTTCTTCAGCCCATCTCAACCCCCCCCCCCCGCTCTCTCCCTCTCCAGGGCGTGCTTTCCAATCTGTCGTCCATCACAGACCTGGGTGGCTTTGACCCTGTCTGGCTCTTCCTTGTGGTCGGAGGGGTGATGTTTGTGCTGGGCTTTGCTGGCTGCATTGGGGCGTTGAGAGAGAATACGTTCCTGCTCAAATTTGTAAGTCGTTTGTTTCTTCCTGCTTTCTTCCTGGAGAACGTATTGTGATGTGAGCTGGACATTTGTTTATTTAGGAAACTTAGATCCTTCCTGCCTGCTTCAAAATACACAGGCAGCAAGGCTACGTCAGATCTCAGCTTGGCCATAATCTCACTGGATGTTCTTAGGAAGCCTCTCTCTCCCTTGGGCAGCCTCAGCCCACCTCATTTGCAAGACAGCAAATGATCACCCTAGGCTGCCTTATGAATTACTGAAAGGATGTATGCGAGTGCTCGAAGCACATAGGAAAGGCACCAGGTGGATCTTTCTAGCAGCATTTCAAATGAGGGGCCATAGGTAGGGGACAGCCACTGCCAGTCAGTGTAAATGATGCTGAGCTAGATGGTCTGACTCTATGTAAGACAAGTCCATATGCTCAAGTTCTGGCCCAGCTGCCTCTGTAGGCCTTGGGAATGGAAGCAGGAGGCTGAGCCTGGGCCGCATGGCTTCACAAGGAAGGCTGAGAGCAGTTGGATTTTCCTTCAGCACTACAAGAAGAAGAAGAAGGGCAAGCTGTGGGAGGAACACAGGATGTAGTGCTCACAGGCAGAGTATTATACAGGGGTCAGTATTCTTGGGGGTGAGGAGAGAGGGGTCTGATGGTTAGAATGAGAAGTAGGGACTGTGACTGGAATGTTTGGTTTCTGTTGCTGGATTTCTTTTCATGTACCTTCCTGGGAAAAGCAAGGTAATAACTTGATTGTTTCCACTGCAGTGGGGGGAACAGACCTGCCTAGTTGCAGAGGAAGTGGGCCTCACCAGAACTGAGAATTACTGTAATGTAGCATTTTCTAATCTCCTGGTGACTTTGGGGCTTCATAGCTTTTCGGTCACTTCCAGTTCCCCGTGAGGTATGGCTGTCTGGTCAATGTGTGGGTAAGCATTACCCTACAACAGGGAAAAGCATTGGTTCTGAGGATGCCCCCTCACTGCCTGGCCACCTGGGATTCATAACTCTGACACATCTCCACTTTGCCCCCAGTTCTCTGTGTTCCTGGGGCTCATATTTTTCCTGGAGTTGACAGCCGGTGTCTTGGCCTTCATCTTCAAAGACTGGATCAAAGACCAGCTCAACTTCTTCATTAACAACAATGTCAAGGCCTACCGTGATGACATCGATCTGCAAAACCTCATTGACTTTGCTCAGGAATATGTGAGTGTGTGTCCGTGACCCTGAGCTCTGTGCCCATCCTGTGTGTGTTGGAGGGAAGGTGCTGTTCTGTGTGTGGCATGACAGCTTGAGAAGCAACTGAAAATCTGCGTAAAGGCGGAACTACACCAAATCCGTTTGCGTTCGGGGGGGGGTCGCAAGCATTGGGGATGGGACGCTCCGCCCCGAGACACTGCCCTGGCTCCGCCAGATATTTTCCCCTTGTAGTTTCCCTGCGTGTCCCTCCTGATTGGTCGCACATGTGTACTCCGATTGGCTGAAAGCCCCCCTCTCCTCCCAGGGGCGTCACTGGAGCGTGGCGGGGGGGCGGGCCGCCTGGGGGTGACGCGCGTCATGGGGTGACGCGCGACACCCTCCGGACGCTCCAAGGCCGGCCCGGGAGCCGGCCTCGGAGCGTCCGACCCCGTCGACGCTCCAGGGCCTTCTGAAAGAAGGCCTAGGCAAGCGTCGATCTGGGTATTTTTCGGGTTTTCGCGCATGCGCAGACCCGTTTTGAGGGCTTTTTGGACGCCCTCAAGAGATTGAAGGGAGATGTTTTTTTCCCGGGCCGGCCTCGGAGCGTCCGAAGGGCGACCCGACGCAACGCGGGGGGGGAGCCGGGTCGCCCCCCTGCGCTGCGATATGGTAGCGTCACTAGGGTGACGCGCGTCCCCCGCCCCAGGGTGACGCGCGTCCTAGTGACGCCACTGTCTCCTCCCATTGGTGAACGCATCGTGCTACGTCCCGCCCACAAGGCCAGACATCAGCATGCCTGATGTCTGAACGCGGTGGAACTCGGGAGAGCGGTGCTCTCCTACGTTCTGCTGCGATCAGATAAAATGGAAGGCACATTGCTCCACAAGCTATGCATGCGTCCGGGACGTGCCGGAATTCGTGCAGTGTAGATCAGTCTTGAGTTGCAAGGGCTGCAAAGCTGTCCCTAAAGGTCCCTTCCAGTATCAGAATTCCAAAAAAGGTGAGATGTGGATCAGCACAATACAGTATTAAAAAGGGGGTCTCTCTCTTTTTTTTTTACTCAAGGAATAGTCCCCTGACATTTAACGTCTATTATTATTATTATTTTATTATTATTTTTCACGTTTTTATACCACGTAGAGAAGCAAGCCCTGTGTGTGACTGTTTCAAACCTTAATAAAAGCTTCAGCCTTAGAACGCAAAAGGCACACTATTTACCTGCCTTTGAACCCCTTTCACCTGATGGATACACCTGCAGTCCTTTGTGGTTCTCTCTTGCTGCACCTCATGGGATTAGAATGGTAGTGACTGTCGGGCCCAAACCAAAGATGATCCTGCCATCTCGTGGCTGAAGATGAAATGGCAGGATTACAGAAGTGTTTGCTGCCGCCAGTGTATAAAAAAGATGAGAACTTTGTGCTCCCTTACATGACCCTCAAAGGGACAGTTGAAACGCCTTGCCCCATATCATGCTTTTGTCCTCAAGAGGTTCTTTTCAGGGCCAGGTTCACTAGTTAGGTCCATTTGTGTCCTAGGTATAATAATTAATCATCTTGGATTGGTGCTGCTGCTGAGTGTGATCATTGGCTGGTTCCTTGTCCCAGTCTAACTTCTTGTGTCTCCCTCTCCAGTGGTCTTGCTGTGGCGCTCATGGACCTAATGACTGGAACCTCAACATTTATTTCAACTGCACTGACTCTAACCCCAGCAGGGAGCGCTGTGGAGTGCCCTTTTCCTGCTGTGTGAAGAATCCCATGGTAAGGATCCTTCAGATAGGAGCTGAAGCAAGAAGGAATTAGAAATAAACTTTATGTAGGGCCCAGTCCTGTCCAATTTTCCAGCGCTGATGCATCTGTGCCAGCGAGACGTGCACTGCATCCTTCGGTGGGGGGAGCAGTCACGGATCCCTACTCAAGATAAGGGAACATTTGTTCCCTTACCTCAGGGCTGCATTGCAGCTGCATCAGTGCTGGCAAGTTGGATAGGATTAGGTCCTTAATCTCAGGAACAGCCAGTCTTGGGGTGGGTTGTGTCCCTCCTTGCTTGTTCCCTCTAGACTCAGATAATTTCTGGAGAGTATGCTTGAGTTCAGACTTAACAAAAGGATTGATGCCTAGGTTGTTACCCCAAATATCTCTGATTTAATAAACTGGATTGACACAACTATGTAGATCATGTGCTAGTGGTAGGGAGTGGGCTAGAGCAGCACTTCTCAAACCGTGCTCCGCAGAACCCTGGGGCTCCGCAAGACCCCTTCACGGGCTCCGCACGCGAGCACAGTGCCACAAGCCCTGCCAGCAGCTCTTAAATTTGTTCCGGTTCTGCTGAGGAGTGGGGTGGAAAGGAGCAGGTCTGCAAGCACCAGCTCATAGAGCCACCTATTCCTGCTCCCCCCTTCTCTTCCCTGGGTCCATGCGACGGAGGTAGGAGTGTTGCAAAAGAGGACAAGCAGGAGCTTCCACCAGTTGCATGACTGACACGAGAAAAAAATCTTCCCAGCAAGGAGACGAGTGTGGGTCTTCCCTCCCAGAGCAGAAACCAATAAAGCACTCGCAAGCGCCCACAGACCCCGCCCCACGTGCGTGCTAGCATCCCGCCCTTCTTCAATGCCTTGGTTGGGAGGGAGGGAGGGATCCTCTGAGGCTTGAGCGATCGTCAAGAACAGTTGAGGCTGCCAGTCGAGTTGTGCTTACTTGGAAGCCCTGCTGTTTTGTCCTGTATGCCCTGCTCTTCCCAAAACGTTTGTCCTAACCCAATATGTTTTAATGCCCAAGCCACTAGACATAGTTTTAATGCCTAAACCGGAGGTTACATTCTAATGAGGTAGACGTCGATAGGTAGAATCCACATAAATAAAAGCCCTTTGGGGCTCCGCAGTTATTTTTAGAAGTGTAAAGGGCTCCGCGGACCAAAACGTTTGAGAAGCACTGGGCTAGAGGGTTGGACCAACTGAGGAGTGCAGCAGAGCTATCTGGAATGCAAAATAAGTGCTGAAGAGATTGAAGGGAGATGTTAGGAGTCTTTTTCTGGGGAAGTGGCTGGGGAGCATCCCAAGATGGTTTAATCAGCTATGTGTCTGCTCTTTCTCCAGGAGGACGTTCTCAACACACAGTGTGGCTATGATGTCCGCCTTAAACTGGTGAGGGTCAGGCTGCTGTGTGACTGTGGTGGGAGGAGCCAAGAGGATATGATCCATGGGAGAGGCAGAGTTGGGTCCGGGACATGTTATTTCACTGGGTTAAGGAAAGTGGGAAACGCAAGGGTGGGTTTTTGCATGTTGTGGTAGTGGGTCCAAGTGGGAATGTAGTGGCCGTGGAGAGGATGGTATTTGAGTCACTGGAGTGGGAGGGACTATCGAGGCCAGTAGTATTTGAGCAGAAGCAGTTTGCTTAGGGTGGAGGTGGGGGTGGTGGAGAAGGTCCTTCTGGCTGGCTGTCCTGTTCACGTGCTTGTGCTTGCCTTTCTGCAGGAGCTGGAGCAGCAGAGTTTTATCCATACCAAGGGATGCGCTGGCCAGTTTGAGAAATGGCTCCAGGACAATCTCATTGTAGTGGCAGGGACCTTTGTGGGCGTTGCACTGCTCCAGGTATAAGTTTCCACGGATATTGAGGTTTTTGTCATAGGGCGACTACTATGCTGGAAAATGGATAGTGCTGTGCGGCCCTGAGTTTTCGGCCTGTAGTGGGAACCTGCAGAAGATATCTAGATCTTTTTTTTTGTGAAGTTCAACTGGTTGACAAGAAAAATAACTTAAAACTTTGCAGGACAAAACTGGCACCCTGGTCTCCCCCCCCACACACACACACACAAATGCCGACATACTCGGCATAGCACGCTAGTAGTGGTCGTTGTCATAGGGCGGTCTCCAGAACACATTCGGCATACGTTGGCCTCATGTGCCTTGCAAGATGGATCTTTTAAGGTCTGCCAGGCATATGCTGTTAAAGGAGCTGAAAGCATGTTGGGTCTACTCACATATGTATCCTCCACTTAAATCATATCATGAAGTCATAGCAAAGACCACCTTTCTTTCATCAGTGAGAAGGTGATCGTGTTAACTCACCAGCATAGCTCTTATCATGAGACCAGGTGGCAGCTATTTCAGGTGGTGGCTTCTGGGTGCCATGAAGAGTAGCTGGGTGGGAGACAGGCACATGGGATCCAATCCACGGTGCAGTTCTCTTTTGCAGGAGACCTTGAAAAAGACACAGCCTTCACGAGAGCAGTGTGGTGTATGAGTCCATCTCAAGAGGACTTGCATAGAAGAACTTCCCAGTGGGCTGCACCCCATAATAACTAGTGGCGCTTGAAAATTTTGCTTCAGACATCCCAACATTTTGGGCTGGCCTGATACCCTCAATTGTAGCTTCTCCCATAGTGACCTGGGTTGGGAGAGAAAGGGGGGCACTGAAGCTTTCTTCCTTCTCCTCCATGCTGCTCTCAGTTACAACTACCATCTTACTGGAAAGATAAAGCTGATCGGGAGCTCCCCCTCACCCCTGTTGGTGGTAGCAGCAGCAGCAGCAATAATAATAATGATGATAATAATAATATAATATAATATAATATATTGTGTTGAGAGCGCTGTCTGTGAAATAAGCAGCCTCATTGAATGATCCCCACGCTGCCTCTTGTGTGAGCACTTGTGAGCACAAGTGCTTCCCATTCTCTTTTCCATGTGTCCCCTGTACCTTTTTGTCTTTCAGATCTTTGGTATCTGCCTGGCCCAGAACCTAGTGAGCGACATCAATGCTGTGAAAGCCAATTGGTGACCCAAGAATGGGGCCTGTGCCATCTTCCACAGACTCACAGTGCCCTCTGCAGGACTGAAGCCACACTCCAGCCACAACCACTGTGTGCTGCTGTGCCATCCACCAGCTGGGTGTCTCTGTGCATGTGTGGAGCCAGTACTGCCAGTATTAATGGCTGCCTGGTGTCCTCCCATAGCTTTGTCTTAGTTGGGGCGCTCCTACCGTGTGGGTGGCAATGTAAATAGTATTTATAACAGGGCATCCAGAGCCAGGGCTCCCTCCACCCCCACTGCAAAATCTATGGAGACAGAAGGCCTCTTACACCTGCAGGCCAGCACCATTAGGGCCAAATGATATAGAGGCAGTTCTGGAGCAGGTAGGTTGCCATAGGAATCCCATGGTGATGAGACGTGGCCCATGTGGCCTCTCATTAGGGAGCCTCTCTGAAACCAGAGCCCTGTTCCTGCTGCCTGGGCAAGCCCCTACACTCCTCCCCTCCCCCAAGCCTCTACTTGAATTTTCTGTCCTCCTTTCCCCACATGCTCAGGTCTTCTTTCTGTTGGGGGATTGGATTAGGTTGGGCTCCCCTGTGCAGACTCAAATACTACTGGCTATTCTGGGTCACATGGTTGGTCTCTGATCTCCAGATCAGGAACAAGCCAGAAGAGTTGTAGGGGACAAGATGCTTCTGTACCTCATTTACCATAGCGACCCCTTGGCCCTGCCTGCTGTGTTTTTCCAAAGGGGCTGCTAAGGCCCCAGTTCTACAGCTATGCACCTACCATGTGTAGTGGCCTGTGCCCAGGAAGAATAAAACACGGGCCCACACCTACTCACCAAGAGAGAGAGAGCGCAGGAATCTGTAAAATCTGTGCTGGGTGGAAAAAAACACAAGTAAATGGGGCAGTGTAAGAGAGAAACTAAGTATACGATAATGCTCAGTTGTGTAGTAGAGAGAGAAAGAAACTGTCTGTGTGGCTAAAGCGACCAACTGAGTACAAGGGAGCAGCCACTGGCTTGTGTGAGAGAGAGGCTACCCTTTGTACGCAATACTTTCTCTTATGTCTTAGTCTGAGGCGACCACAGCACACTCTAGACCTGTTGCCTAAACTGAACCACACGTTGGCCCTGGCAGGACAAAGCACTGTGTCTTTTTTGTGAGCTGCCCTTTGGCCCTGCAGAGCACCCGTAGGTCACAGACTGGCAGGTGGTAGTGTTGAAAGGCTACTGGCACATGGCAGGGAAAGGTTTTTGTGTCCACACGCTCATCTGCGCTGCCCACACACTTGATTCCACTTCCTTCTCTCTCTTGGATGGGATTGTTTCCTAATCCTGCTGGATTCTGCTGCTAACAGGACTGATTGGGTCATCTAGGATTCGGTTGACCTGCTGTACCTAATAAAGCAACCCCTACCAAATGACTGTCTTGTTCTTTTTACTCCCGTGAGCCAGGCTGACCTTTGTATTGGAGGAGGGAATTCTTTGGTTTTAGCCCAAAGTGTTCTTTCCCGTTGTGTGATACGGATATTTGGGATATCCCAATGGGGAATGGTGCGGTTTGTCTCCTCCGCAATTGGCCAAGACCTTGAAGTCTTTGGTTGCAGTACCATTCTGTCTCCACATGAAGGTGCTCCTGCCTTGCTTTCCTTCACCACAGCAATTTCAAACACTCGGCTCTGTTGTGCTTATTGCCTGCAGCATGGAGGGATGTATGCTTATGCAAAACAAAACGAAGTCTGTCTGTATGTGGTGGTGGTGGGGAATGAGGATGCTTAGACGGTTTCTGCCTGCCATGGGTTTCCTATTTACTGTCACCTTTGGCAGTTGAAGCATGTGTGATGATGATATACTTTACAGCAACATCCCTTCCCCCCTCAAAGAGAGAGAGAGAGTGCTATTATGAAGCTGTCAACGTATACGTAAATGAAAACTAACTACTGCATATTTAAAAGCTTCAACCTATCCATCTTAATCAGAGAGCAAAGGATAACGTACTAAGCAGATTTACTTTTTTACCCAAACGGTACGGTATGCTTTGACTGTACAGTTAACTGCTGGGGCTTAGCTGTACAAGTGCATGTCTAGTAAGACTACAGGCTGTCTTGTGGGATCACATATCTGGCTCCTCTCCAGCTTAGGAGTTCTCATTCCATTCATTTGCATCATGCTGGTTGGTTTCCAGGCTGGTGTTTTCCACACTGGCCCATTAATGCTCTTTGCATCTATTGCTCCCTTGTGATTTCTACTTGAACCTCTGTATGTTTTACGGTGCAGTACAGCGCTCCGTGTTCCAGCCGCATGCTACGTGCTGCGGCAAGGAGAGTCATGACCACGGAGGCGTCTTCGGACAATGCTGGCTCTTCGGCTTTGAAATGGGGATGAGCACCACACCCTAGAGTCGGACACGACTGGACTTAATTGTCAGGGGTCACCTTTACCTTTTTTTTACACTGTCATTTGCTATTATTTGGTGACCCCAATATGTAAGGGAGTCACTCTTATTATTATTAAATCAACTTGAGTTGGTGGGTTGTTTGGGAGATCCATGTTAATATTAGGTAGATGGTCCCTCAAGCAAGTGTTTCTTCCAAGCATATCCTTATAAATCACCTTCCACTTTAGGCCTTCTGTATTATTCCAAATTTATGTGTTACTGGCCTTTTTCTGGCATCTGCAGTTTCCTTTTTAGTCTGAAAAGCTGTTAATCATAGATCAGTTCGGTTGTCTGCTGTGTCTGTGGGAAGACAGCCTGCTGCTTGAAGAAGAGTAGCATGTAATGATAACTTGTGTATTTTTCCACCAACAGAAGTAGTTTTAATTATCTTTTTAAATCCACTTGGGCTACCAAATACACTGGGTCACCGAGTTACAGGCAGCTGTGTCAGCACGGGTGCAGTACGTCCTTTGGTGCTTTTGCACAGGCACAATAGTGCTGGGCCTGCAAGAACCGGATGTTTTGACCTGTGTACATTTCAACTTACATGCAGACCCCTGGAACCTAACCTGTACATAACCTGCACCACTGGACCACACCTGCACCACAACAGGGGACTTGGGGCCCAATCCTATGGGTCTGCTATACGTCTGGAACTCACCTTCCAGTGGTGCAGTGTACTTTACAGCAGTTAAAAAGTGTGACTCGCCATTCTGCACAGCCAGGCCGCTGCTGCAAACCACCAGCTTCCCAAACAGCCCTGGCGCCAGTAAGTCAGTGCAGAGGGTGGACAGAATGGGGCAGGGAAGGGGTGGAACAGGCCAGAGACCGGGGCAGGGAAGGGGGTGTCAAAGCCAGAAAGGGGCAGTATCAGCAAATATCCTGTGCTGCCAATATCAGTGCTGCCAATATCCTATCCCCCTTCCTGGCCTCGATCCGCCTTCCCATGTCCACTCAGACTTGCACCAGCAAAATCACTGGCGCAGGTCTGAGTAGACCCATTGGGGCAGTGGAGGCTTACAAAGGAACAAATGTTTCCTTACTTGGAGGAGACCTCTGGGACTGCCCCCACCCCGCAGGATGCAGTGCTCTGCCCCAGTGGTGCAGCTGCATTAGCAGAGGAGGAGTTAGATAGGATTGGGCTGTTAATGTAATAGTAGATAACAATTCTGCACTGTAAAACTTACAGCAGCCACTCAGGAAATAGCTTTAGAGAGTCACGATGACTTAAGAATAGAATACCAGGGAATGCTAGGAAACCCAGTGATCAAAAATGTAATGGACAGATTTCTGTCAAAAATTATGAGTATCAGCATTACTACAAAAAGCCGCCTTTAACATCCCTGCAGGTGAACAAGAACGTGCCTAAGCACGCCAGTTGCAAAGTATAAATGGAACCAAGTAAAAAACCCAGGAAAGATGAAAAATGGTTTAATAAAGACCCCCTATGCTAAGGAAAAGTGTCGAGTTCTAAAACTGTGATTATCTACTAGTCCATGACGGACATCTTGCTTTGACTGTCTTGTACCAGGAAAAGATAAAAATTGAGAGCTGGTGCAACGGCTAAGAGACTTCGCTATGAATTGGGACTTTCCCAGCTCCAGTCTCACATCTGCCTGGAACTGATGCAGTGACCTTAGGCAAGCTGCTCCCTCTCAGCCTCACCTCCTCGGCAGCAATATGGGGATAACAATACCTTACAGGATTGCCGCGAGGATTGTGACAAGTTAATGTATGTTGAAACACTCCAAAAGGTGCTGTGCAAGTACTAAGTAGTAGTAGTAGTATACAGCACATGAGGGGGAAGTTGGCATTTGGAACCAAGTCCCATATACAGTGCAATAGAAAGTCAACCCCTAATAAATCTGGAAAGAATTCCAGTTGAGCTCAAATAATTCAGCCTCTTTAGATTTGTGGATCAATGAGAAAAATTGACTTTTTAATAAATATTTGTGTCCATCCACTTAAAGCACTTCAGCTAGCCTTAGACAATTCAGTGAAAATTGAATACACTCTGCTAATACAATAGCGGTGACCTGTGGATGGCTGCTCCTACATGACACGCTATAACAACAAGGCTGCCATCGATAACAATCATGCCAGCAATTCCTTATGCCAGTTTACACTAATGTACTCTGTATAAGAGGAATGTGCTATCATTACTTAAGCTAACACATAATGCCAAGTACTGTATACATATTGTCAAAGTGAACTCTGGGTCAGGAGCCGAAGCTAGAGTCTAGTTAAGCCTCCTTCAAAGGGTGGCACATGGATGCTGAGAACAATACAGTCAGCAGAGGAACCTGCCTTTAAGCCCTTATTATTTGTTAAATGCCAGGTACTGTAGGTGGTGTTATATACATCATATACATGATGTATATGTTATATACATTATATACATCATCCTCATTACTATTATTATCTGGTTCCCTTGTAATACCACCTTGGATGACTCCATTCCCAGTTTTATGGCTCTATAAGCCATCTAAAGGATGGGCCTATCTTCTATTGGTTTCGACTGGCTTTGATGGGGTGGCTTTCCCCAAGGATTTGTGGGAATTGTAGTTTGGCAAGAATGATGAACTCCGCATGCTTTGCACTCCATTAGATTCGACTTGCTCTACATGATGGTTCCATTATGTAGAGCAGAACATTCCTTCCTGCTTCTCCTAAATACAGTAATTTCCCTGCTTTGCCACATTTCAAGTGGCACATAGATCAATATAAAACCTTGTGATGCAGCATTGGGGTTAGGGACTTTTTGGATAAGTCAGGGAGTATTTTTTTGAGCTCCCCAAGTTGTGGAAGGGGCTACAACTGAGTAGCAGCAGCTATATCCCTTGCATGTGTGGAGCACCAGCTTCATCTCTAGATAACATCTCAGAAGGCAGAGCTGGGGGCAATCATCTGGATGAGACTCCAGCGAGTTACTGCTGCAAATCATGGTTGATAGTAATGAGCCAAACAGATTGATCAGTATAGGGCAGTTCCTTAATAACAACCCTTAACATTTATATAGCACTTTCTGAGCGTGCACATATATCACCGTGATGCTGTCATCACAACAACCCGGTAAGGTGAGTAAGAAGTCCAGTATTATCCCTGTATTGCAGATGGGGAAGACTGAGGCTGGGAGGGAATTGATTGTCTAAGGTCCTGTAATGAGGTCATGGCAGAAGCAAGATTCAGACCAGGAAAGATTTGAGTCACTGCTCAGGCTCTTAGCTGCTAAGCTACATCAGCTCCTTGTAGCCTTTGGTCCTATCTCTAATCACCTGCCTCTCTGAATCAAAGCACAAGTGTTCAGGATAAGAGTGCTAGAGACAGGCACATGCTTGGCCTAAACAAAGAGAGATGATTTTCTAAAGAAGAATTTGTAACACTGGAAAGCACACGAAGATTGGCTGGCTTTTGAGGCAAAAATATTAAAAGGCAATTTTGTGTGCATCAGATTATTTTGCCCTCCTCGTGAGGCTAATGATTTTGACTCACAAAGATCAGCTACTGCTCTGAGCTATTTCTTCCTTTCCTCACGTGGGTACATTTTAGCTTAGGGACTGCCTCAATTTAAAGGCCTAAAAGCTCCCATGAGTCACTCCCATGTCTCAAAAGACACATAACATTGTACTAAAAGGAGTAAAGCATGTGGCGGAGACGCAATCATATGCTCCAGTGGTCCCTATTTACGAGGGATGGTTTCTGGTTTGGGTACGTGTGTCCCCGGTAAATGGCTGCCCCTATTTTGCCTTCATGGGATGCCTTTTGAAACCAAGTTCCTTTGAGTTGCTAGTATTGCCCTTCTTCCACTCCACCCCCTTCCTCGCCCCTTGCCTCTAGAGGTACCTCCATCTCAGGGCAGATGCAGCTGTCTCCAGAGCTACACTTCCAAGGAAGCTGTGGTGAGGAAGTTGTTGCAAAAGCCCGCCCCTTCCTGGACTCCTTCACATTTTGGACCTCCCCTTTTGGGGTGAGGTGCTTGAGCATGTAGTGGCAGTGGTGAAACAAGGGTGGAGCGAAGGCAAGTAATTCTGCAAGACTCCGTTACACTGGAGTCAGCGGCCCCTCCCCCTTGCTGTTGGAGCCATTCCAGCAGCAACAGGGGAGTGTCCTGCGTGTTGCTTTTGCTGCCAGAATGGCTCCAACAGCAAGGGGGAGGGGCTGCTGACTCCAGTGTAATGGAGTCTTGCAGAACTACTTGCCTTTGCTCCACCCTTGTTACGCCTCTGTGTAGTGTCAACTCAACTTGCAGCGGGGGGGGGGAGCTTGGATGATGCATAATCTTGACCCGCCCTCTCACAGTCTGGTTTTTGGCCTGGCTTTGGAACCGAAAATGCCTTAGCTGCTGTGGTACTTAATGGGATCCTTCACCTTAATGGAAAGCCATCATGGTGGGCAACATGGCACTGGCTACGTGAAGGAGTCAGCCTTGTGCATCTCTCTGCCATCTTGACCCCTGTAACCTGCAAGTCTTCGAATGGCCAGCATAGTGTCCTACTAGGATGAACATCCGAAACACACTCCGATACACACTTACTTGGCAGTAAGTCCCATTGAATTCAATAGAACGTATGAATATAGGCCCATGCTGTAAGTGTGGCTCACACCCAGGACAGCCTGTGCATTCCCACTGCCTGAATCCCCCCCCCACAATGTTGCCATCCCTACCTTCTTGCTGCAGGTGGAGGGGGGCACGAATGTACCCCCAGTGCATAATGCAATGGGAGGGAGGCATTCCCATGACTCCCTTCACTTCTCTTACCTTGAGCTCCTCTCGCTGTGCAGAGTCCATTCTCCGCACCACTTCTGTTTCAAATGAACAGGAGTGACACAGAAGATGGGGGCTGTGTGCCAAGAGTAGCTCAAGGCGAGAGAAGGGAAGGGAGACAACATGGGGAGGTGGGCTCCAGATCACCTCCTCCTGCCTGCCCACTTGGTGCTTTTGTAAGCGGCCGGATGGGTGGAGAGAGGCAACCTGGAGATGCAGCAGCACCTTGCCTGCCCCCTTTGGTACTGGAAGGAGGAAGAAGGAGCTGCTCCTACTACACTCCTCTTCTGGTTCACTCTCAGTGAGCCAGAAGGGGATCAGAGCAGTGACTGGAGTGGCTGTATCAGTGATATGCTAGAGAGGATGGAAGACAGACAGGGAAGGGGAGATCACCCGTTTGTTGCCCCTCCAACTTTGCTGCTTGAAGCGACACTTTCAGGTCCTTTTCTGCAAAGGCCAAGCCTTTGGTCACACCTGTCTATTGATCAAGGCTGTCCCCCACTGGCCACGGGCAAGGGGAGGCTCAAGGGGCTGATTCTGGGTTTTCCACCTTTGAATGAACAAATTAGAACACTATATTTCCAGTTTGCCTCAAGCACGAAGACCTGGTTGGTTTGTCTAATTGCAGGCGCCTGTTTTGTCCAATATCCTCTTCCACATTCCCCTTTGTAATTTTCTCTTATTTTAAATAAACTGTTCTTACTGTTACGAATTACTTACCCATTTTGTTCTGCCCAGAGCAAAGAGCTCTATCCCCTTGCCCCCGACAGCCACCCTGCTACTGCTAACCAAGGCAGGGCCCTGGGAGCCAGTCAGGCAACCTTTGGGGGAGTGGGCAGCAGGCTTGCTCCCCTGTCATCTTTGCCTCCCATGCTCACCTCTGCCACTTCCTCCTGCTGCTTGAAAAGAGCAAGGGAGGAGTGGAATGGGGCCAGTTCACATGTCCGGCCGCAAGGGCCAGATGGAGCAGCAGCAGTGTTGGAGAGAAGCATCCTGGGGGGCGGCTGCTTGCCCACCTGCCAACTTCACAGCAGCAGCAGCAGCAGCCACACTTCCCTCCACTGCCTCGTGCCCCTGCTGGTCACTCCTGAGACTTTAAAAAGTGCCGTTCTGCTCTTCCCCTGCCTCACTGTGCTGCTCTTTTCAAATGGCAGGAGTGGTCAGCTGGGGCAGGAGGCAGTGGTGCAGGTGAGTTTGGGGGACAGCTGGTTTGTCCCCTGGTTTGGGAGACCGCTCCCTTTATGGTGGCCACAGATCCACCCCATTAGCGTTTCAAAAGGTACCCAATGTTCATGGGAAGGTCAGACTCATGAGTCGTGTGCCTGGCTTCTTCCTAGCATTACTGCATAGTGATGCATAGAAGCATCATTTCTTCCTTCCATCACTGCAAGGCCTCCTCTGAATCACCATAGTTGCCTTGGTGGACAACCTACACTAGGAGCTGGACATTGGGAGTGCATCCCTGTCTGTGGTTCTGCTGGACCTCTCAGTGGCTTTTGATGATATCACCAATCATGGTGTTCTTCTGGAGTGGACTGTCTGGTTAGGTTGCAGGTAGGTGGCATTGTTTTGTGCCGGTTCCAGTCCTACCTGGAGTGTAGATTTCAGAAGGTGGTACTGGGGTACCACTATTAGCCTCCTTAACCTTTAGCATATAGAGTCCCACACCATTTTATTTTGTCCTCTATATGTTGTTGAACACCTACTGTACATAAACTGCTGAGAGAGGTTGTCCAGAGATTTTTGGTTTGGTGTCACCAGCATGCAGATGGCACCCAATACTGTCTCCATCTGGCTTTAAGGTGGCAGTGGAAAGCCTTAACTAGCATTTGTGATGCATTCAGCTGGCCTGTCCATGAGACCAACTGAAGTAGTTGCCTCAGGCAGCAGATTGGGGGGGGGGGGAACACCCATCTTTGTCCACCTACTTGCCTCCATTGCTCCTCCTCCTCCTTCCACTCCCTGGATTGGAAAAGGAGAAGCATAACAGACTGAAAGAGGAAATGTGGAGGGAAGGAGAGTACTGAGCGAATACATTGAAGAGCGAGAGGAGCAGAGGCAGGCACATCATTGGGTAAGTAAGGGGGACAGCATTTGGCATGCTGCCTCAGGCATGATGTGGTCTTGGGCCAGCCCTGGATGGACTGAACGTATGCTAACAAACTGATACATATCCCAGGCAAGACAAAAATACTCATAGTCCAGAGAAACCCAACCTTGTACTGGGTAGTTCTCCTGTTCTGGATAGGAGCAGCACTCCTGCTGAAGGAGCAGGTATCCAGTTTGGGTGTGCTTCTAGATCCAGCTTTGCTCTTTGATAGTCAGATGGTGACTGTGGCCAGGGTTGCAATTGCAGAGTCTCAGCTTGTATGTCAGCTACAGGCTTTCTCAGATCTGGCCACGGTCACAGATATACAGTACTTTAGACATATCCAGATTAGATGAGATGACTGCAACATGCTGTACACAGGGGGCTGTTCAGAAACGGAATCTGGCACAGAATGCTGCTGCTAGGCTGTTGCTATTGGGGACCTGCTGTTCAAAATACATTGCACCATTTTTATAGGCTCTTAATTAGTTTCTGAAACCAATTTAAATTGCTTATTTTTACCTTTAAAATCCTTAGTAGCGTGGGTCCACCAGGGTATCTGAAGAACTGTTAGCTCTCCCATGATTTGCCCACCCACTGAGATCTCTAGAGGGGGCTCTGTTCTTCTGTGTCCCATCGTTGTGTGAAGTGAGGTTGATGGGTATGCAGAACAGGGCCTTTTCTACAGTGACACCCAGACTCTGCAACTCCTTTTTGGAGGCCCATCTGGCTCCTTTCTCATGGGTAGTAAAAACCATAGTTTTCCCTGGGGCTTTTGGAGATGATTTGACCCCCTCCAGGCACTGTGGGTGTTGCTGACTGGTTGCTGACATTGCTGTTTGCTGTGTATTTTTCTTGTGTCTTTTATTCTTTGCTCACTGCTTTTGGGGGCTGTTTGCTGAAAAGGAGTTTAGAAATAAGTAATAACATAATACAACACATGTGTGTACATGCACACACATCAGTACTAAAGCACTCCTCAGTGCACTTCACACATTGCAGCAGGTGAGGTTCGTTTTGAATTGTTGATAACATATTATAGGCCAATTATATTTTGCTATGTACCTAACAAAAACAACAAACACCCTTATTTTTTGATCAGGTTGAAAGAGGCTATTGCAAAGTAAATGAAGACAGCATAATATAGCAGGTGGAGATGGGCCTTCAACAATGTGTAAAAGTGGGAGAGGGTTAGGAAGGCAGTGATCTTTGGTGTGAAAACAGGGGTTGCAACTACACAAGAGTGTCCCTGTTTTCATCTGTGAAATGTAGGCACTTGTACAGTATAAGCTGCTGCTGGAGTGTTATGGTTTGCAGATCTCCTTACATGTACAGCATATGATTGTAAGCCTACAGGCAGGCTTCATTGATTTTAATCCTGCTTTGTACAATACCTAGGTTCTTAGGCACTTAAGAAATAATGAATATCATCATTGCTATTCCAACAACATGCTGTTTCCATATCCCGTCTTTTCAGACATGGGAAGAGGAGGTGGTAGGGGAGTCTTCTGGATCTTTGAACTGTAGAATGAGGGGCAGCCTTCCCACAAGCTAGTTTCAGATACATAGTTGGAAGCAGGGGCTGCATGCCGTAGCTATTTTAATGCTTATCTTGTGGCATATGTGTCGAGGTAGGGGGCCCCCCCAGACATTTTGATGCTTGGGGCAGAAACTCCTAGTAGCACATTCCTGTGGTATAATTTAGCAATTTGCTGTCCTTTATGGGCACCCCCATATATATTGTCTGGAGTGGGCTGGCCCAGCACTGTTCGGAAACATTGTCTGTCGCTTCCAACTACTCAGTTAAGCCTCAGATTCATTCCACCACACCTCCGGTTTCCTCAGATTTTTGAGCAGCTGCAGAGGAGCAGCAAGGCTGGGCTGAACCATTAGATCAGTGGAAACACAGAATCACTTTTCCATGAGCGATAAGTGCACTATATACGGTAAGTGGAATCTTGGTCCTGACCTGCAGTGCATTCCAAAGAGAACTCTGCATTTCACTTTCATGCCATGATTAAGTTCATGGTGTCCTGCTAAATCTGATAGTGTGAGTGAACCGTGCAATGTGACTTTGTGTCATGGCAACAGCTTTTCACCACCCTTTTTATAGATCTGAACCTTCACTCACATTCCTTACAATTTCAAATGACTGTAATTATTTTCATAATCTCAGTTCTGTTTGTCACACCATATTGGTTGTCTTGAAACCAGCAATGTATTGAGTTTGAAAACTGAAATAATACTGCAGCATTCTGAAATGTTGCAAGGGAGGAGCTATCAGCAAATGCTCTCCTGGTTCTTTTAGAGATCATGTCAGCCCTCCCCACGCAGCAAGGGATGTCTGTACTGTATATGGAGTAGAGGTAGATGCACATCCAGATTGAACTTCATGCCTGCACCAGATGCAAATGTCTCCCAGTCACATACAATAAACATGACTTAAGCTGGACTGGGGACTTCTGTATGTAATGTGGCACAAATTACGTGTGCATACAGTTAAATAGTAATGGTAATGTGGTTAAATACTAATGGAGGCAGAGTGCACTTGTATCAAAAGTAAATCATATTCAGATATATGGTACAACCTTTAACTACAGGTATATCAGAAGGTTAGGTTTCTACGTTTTCAGAAGGTTGAAATTTCTACCCTACTTTTACTATCCCAACTCTAAAGAAGGGGGGAGAATAGAATGGATCCACAGCAGAAATGTCATTCAGGAAAACAATGTTATTTAAACTGGAAATAGGTATTTTAAAGTTCCAAACATTTGTAGATGCTCGCAGAGCTCCAGGAGAAAAACCAAATAGTGAACACAAAACACACTGGAATATACCCAGCAGTGATGATAATGCTTTCAGGAGGCTCTGTTGCCTAATCATTCAAAGCAGGGTGCTTCTCTGAGATTAAGCAGCATAGAATTAGCATCCAAACAGAAGGATCCTGTACCAATTGAACACAGAGGGTACATGTGTCATGAGTGGTCACAGCAAACAGCTCCATTAGCATTTGCTACAAATAACCTACTACCTGAGGAACTGTTACAGTTATCATTTCTGACTGCCAAATTGGTTTCCTCTTTGGCAAGCCAACTACCAGCCATGTCTTCACACTACACATGCTCATTAACAAACATGTAAGTAAACAAACAACAAAGAAGGAAAACATATCTGCTTGTTCCACTGTCAAAAGGAAAAAAAACACACCACCAAAAAGCCCCCTTTGATTCCACCTGATGCCCAGGATTGAAACTTAAATTGCTACAAATGCAATTGATGTGAAAATATACAGCATACAAATCCATATACCACGCCATCAGAGGCAGGGCATAAGAAAATGAAAGAGGGGCTTTAGAATAGGGGCAAAAACACATGGAAAAGGAGAATAAAGCAGGGCTTCTAAGGTCTGACACAATTCATCCTATCCCAGCAACTGACCAACTTTTCTCCTATACTTTTAACCGTTGTGTAGAAGAGGGAATTTTATTCCCCCCAAATGCCAAATTTCCCTCTTCTACAACCATCCTAGGCACACTTACTTATGCATCAGTCCTACTGGACTTATTGGGTCTTGTTTCCAAGTAAGCATGCATACAATTGTGCTACCAGCTTTCCTAGTTGCTGGAAAATCTTACTTGGTCACTTCCAAACACCAGACATCTTTTACCTATGTTTGTACCTCCAGATTCCCAGTAACCGATGTGCCCTATGGAGTAAGGGCAGAACTACTTGAGTTTGGAAACTTTTCTTTTTCAGTAGGTGCTGCTGCCTCCTCCTGCAACATGACAAACTGCACCTATCAGAACTCCCCTCTTCCACACAACTATTAAAGATACAGGAACCCTGTCCAGTGGCATACCGAGCAACACTGGTACCCAGGATGGACTGCTCTCAATGCCCGCCCTTGACTGCCATAGGTAGACCTGGGCTCCCCCTTGAGATCCCCCCAGGGGAGGCCAGGTCTACCTGGCATTCAAAGGGACAGGCATGCTGGTACCCCCTTACTACAGACTGCACCCCCTGCCCTTCCCTTGGTATGCTACTGACCCTGTCCTTGCCACTGGCCACCCTGGACGCATCCTAACTGTTCAGCATATTTAATACCGTATTTCTTCGAGTCTAAGGCGCCATCGATTCTAAGGCGCATCTTAATTTCAGGAACACCAGCAGAAAAAAACACAAAAACATCGATTGCAAGATCGATGCAAGATCGATTACACCACCTTCCTTCAATTTGTCTGCTCAGCACCAACTCTCCCCAGCTTGCCTGCCACGGCGATCTGATTTTTACCACGCCATTTTGCCCCCTCTGCTCAGCGGCGAGCTCTCTCTTCCTGAACCTGAGAGTTCGCCCCAGCATGCCCCGCGCTGCAGCTGGCGATCTCCTCACTGCCTTTGAGCAGTGCCTTTGCAGTCCGCCAGAAAATGCCATTTCCTTACTTACCGGGGCTTGGGGGAGCTTCAGGGAGGTCTGCGCGACCCTCTGCAGGCCTCCCCGATCTTCAGTTTGGTGAAAAACAGTGATTTTTGGCCACTTCCGGATTTCGCGAAAACCGGAAATGGCTGAAAATAGCTGTTTTTCGCTGAACTGAAGATCGGGGAGGCCTGCAGAGAGTCGCGCAGACCTCCCTGAAGCCCCCCAAGCCCCGGTAAGTAAGGAAATAGCATTTTGGGGTGCTTTTTGGAGATCTTCGATTCTAAGACGCACCCCATTTTTTGAAATGCTTAATTGGGAAAAAACATGCATCTTAGAATCGAAGAAATACGGTAGTACTATTTCAGTTGGTGGAAACATAAAAACAAAGCTTTACCCATGAAACATAATTCTGGAAAAAAAATCTACCAAATTAATATAAATCCCCCCACCTACATTATGAGCAGTTGCTTACTTGGCTAAGAGCCCTCCTCCCACCAGCAACAGCAATGAAAAATAAACAGTTATGAAAGATGCTCCAGCCAATAGACCTACAAATAAAAGAGCAAAGTATGAGTTGCTGGGAAAAAAAATGATGAAGGCAAGCAGCAAGTGGAGATGCTAAAGTTCCTTAGCAACAACAGTCTTTGGGGCTCTCTCACTGTAATGACATGTGGAAAAGTAAACCAGACTCTCACTGAAAGAGCATCAGTAGCAGACCCACACACCATATGGCATAAGAGATTCAGAAGGCCTGTTGGGTCATGTAATGCAAATGCAACAAATGTAATGAAGGCGTGATTCAAACAGGGAGTGTACTGGCTCCAACTTCTTAAACACTCCCCTTCCGTTGCTCCACTGCTGGGCACCTGTTTATGGTCTAGCTAGCTTATCATTGCTTTGCTCTTGTAGAGGGGGAATGTCAGGGAGAAAGTCAGTGATAAAGCACAGTTTTGTTTCTACCTCTGCTGCTGCAACTGCATGTATGGGAAAGGCCACTTGGCTGTACTGTACTTTCTCCAAACATATTTCAGGGAGCTGTGAACTGACCACTAGGGGGCAGGCATGCTCTAGCTACTAGTTTGATTGCCCCCCCCCCCCCCCATACATCCAAGCATCCTTATTATGCTCCATACTGGGAGCCTTCTTGTCCTCTGGCACAATGTTCATTTAAGATCAACACATAACCTGAAGGTCAGGGACAATAAAGGACCCCCTTTTATAATGTGTGGCATCGCACATGTGCTTTTTTTGAAATGACTTTGAGCATTGGCCACTGTCCTCAATTGAATGTCTGGTTCTTGATTTCATTCATGATCACACTACAAGATGCTTCACTACATACAGGTACTGGCCTTCCCTGCCTCTTTGGCATTACAGAGTAGCATTGCCACTAAGGATGTAGGAGAAAGGCTTTCATGTGGGACTTTAACGTGGGACCTTGAGGGACAAACTGCCTACCTCTGCTATCTTGTGCTCTGGCCTGTTGCTTCAGCAATGAACTGCAGACTCAACAGGGGAAGTCAGAGGCGATTTGGATTTTTTGATTCTAAAAATAATTGGGTTTAAAAATAAACAAGTCTTGGTGCACTGAAACACTCATATTAGTAAAAGCAACCAGTCTATACATACGGAGCACAATTGTAGCAACTTAGTCCAACTTCAGCAAACTAATCCATGACAGATTATGTTCATATGAAATAAACAGGTGAAGTGCTGATAAAGGGCAGGTGGAAGTCCATCCTAATGCAGCCTTCCCAGTATCTCCCACTGAATTTGGCTACAAGGCGTGTAAGACGCCTGGCCTATTGTCATGTGGTAGGCTATACCACCCATTATAAACACCTGAAGTAGTCTTTACCAACTACAGCCCCCCCCCCCACCATTGCTATCTCCTCAGTGGGTCAGCAACTCTATCCTCGGTTGCAGCTGTACTAGTACTCCCCTTTCTCCACTGCAGTAAACTTGAGGGGCCTTTGTTCCTCACCCAGATTCAGTGGTAGCTGCTCAGACCTGACCCCAGTCTCTACTGCCGTCTCCACTTTTCTCTTACACCTGGTCTTTCCTCTCAGTCTTGCAGATTAATTTCTGAGAAGTGTTGGAACGCAGCCATGCTGTGCTGTCTTGCCTAGAAACCTGGGCTTTCAATTGCAGATATGTGGACCTGAGCTACAGTTATTGCATGGTGAGGGAGGTAAATGTACACGATACATGCTCAGAGGCACTTCCTTTTCATTATTTCTTTACATGCACCAGGACTAAGCCCTAGCATTGAAAACACATTTGGGGTTAGCTCCCAGTGGAACAAAGTAAACTTTAGGGCTGGATTCACAAACAAATACTGTACACTAATCCCTCTGAAGAAGTCATGGGATTCAGGGAGCCAGGAGGGCAGGTATGATGAGGGCTGTAGGCAGGTGGCGGCGGCAGATGAAGGTCAGATTGCTGGGAAACAGTGAGGTTCTGGAAGGCAAGTACACAATGAAGCAAAGACCTTAAAAGAAGAGGTAGGATACAGTAATAGAGATAACACTTCACTCTGAGATTGGAGGTTGTAAATTTGTGCTGACTTGTGGAAGTCCTGAGGTAAAATGACCTTAGTAGACAGACAAAAGCACCTAAGCTGGGGAAGCACATAAGACTGAGGGGCAGTGCTGGGATGGAAAGAAAGGGAGGAAAGAGGGAAGGACACTGCTACACTGCCCTACAAAATGTCTGCCCAAATCCACAGAGCAAAGCTAAGAGGGAAAGTTGCTGATTTGAAGGTGGCAGACTGAATGCCGCTGGCAAATGGGATTGTGTTCTGTCATTCCCAGCTCCCTCCTCTAAGCCATTTGCTATGCCAGCTCTGTCACACTAGCCCCTGTGAGTGAGGCTGGCGCTGTCAGAGTTAATTTGCTGCTGGCCTCTTTCTCAGATGCGCTAAAGAGGGTTTTTTTTCCTGTTTGCCTGTCATTTCCTTGCCCCAGCAGTGAGGCTTTTTAACTCAGCCTCCATTTCAGGCTGCTTATGCGAACACCTCTGCATTTGGAATTTGGACCCTAATCACGAGGTCGGAGGGAGGAGGGAGAGACCTTTGGCAGAATACCCAGCGAGGAAATGATAGCAGCCAAGGGAACAGCCTTCCTGAACTGAGGTGACTGTTTCACTCTGGAAGAGGGGCCAACTAGGGGACATGGTGGTAGCCACTACCAGACTGTTCTCTCAAGCATAGAGCAAAAATGTGCAGCCTGAATAATGACATTCAGACACAGAATTCCTTCTCCCACTCTGAAATGAAGTAAGAACCTGTTCGGAGACCTCACACACAGTTCTGCCCATGTCCACCATCTCCAGCAACTGCCATGACCCCCCTGGCCTTGCAACTACCACCACACACACAGAGCAGAGGCCTACAAGAAGTAAACGTCCTCTTGATTGCACTGTTAGTATGCCAGGTTCACACAGAAAGGCCACGGAAAGAATGGATCTCCGCGGGTGACTCACATTGGTGGAAGAACTCTTCCTCTGGAGCCGCACTGAAGTCTGAAATAATCCATCTTTTTACTTAGGATAGCTTCTGGTGACTGACGCTCAGCCAATAGGGATTGGTGCTTGAATGTTCAGCCATTCTAAAGGGGGGGGGGAAAGCCAACCCTGGATGGGCAAAGAGTGGCTTGAAGATTTACTGTTTAGTTGGTCTCCAGAGGATACCTACCTCTCCATTCTGAGATGGTGCTTTGCTTCTAATAGCATCGCTGAACCTAAGAATGTGGACATCAAGTAATCACTTACTCTTCCTATTTCCCCCGTCTACACCTCCCTCTCTTCCCTCTGTTGCTTTCCTTGTGTGTCTTTTTCAATTGTGAGAACCTTTGACATCATCTCATTCTGTGTAAAAATATCATGTATGTTGTTGGTGCAATAATAATAATTGTTATTACTATTGCTGCTAATTTATTTTGGGAAAGAGCAGCCTTTATTCTTGTTGGCAGTCTTTTTCTTTGTTATTAGCTGCAAGAGTGGATTGTTTCTGGGGCATGTTTCCAGGTTCTAGGATTGCTGTGGATGGAGAGTCCGTGTGCTGAAGGGTTGTCTAGTGTGCCCAGGGGGGAAGTATATTGAAATGTATTTTAGTTTCTACGTTTCTGTCTTCAACAACTGATTATTTCATAATGCAGTAGAGGATCAAAACTGTGTTTTGTACGTGTATGAAGTTGCTTGCTTGGAATGCCGGCTTATAGACTGACTGGAGCATATCTACTTTTGTTAAGTTTGATTGATGGAGCATGATGTGAATTGACTGGGTTTAAAAAAAGGAGAAAGAAATATTTGGGCTGTACAGTCACAGTCCAGTCCTGTGTAAGGATACGTGCCTGGCCTAAAGGGCTGGCCGCCGTATCCTCTGTGACATCCGGGACATCCCAGGAGCACCTTGGGGAAAGGGGACGCTCCGCTCATCCCCTTCCCCGGGTTCAAGCCGGCCAAGGCCCTAAGGGCCTACTTGAAAGTATGGTAGCTCTGAAGCTGGCGTACATTTGAGCTGGGGGTGTAAGGCTGACCCGGGCTGGGAGAGGGCTCAGGATATCGGCGTAGCGCACTGCCGATATCCCCACCCGCTTCCAGCCCGGGCTGGCCAGTGGTAGCTGCGCTGCGCTGACCCTCCCTACCCCTGCCCCCAGCGGCAGAACTTCGGTGGAGCACATGGAGCAGGAGCTCCAGGCGCTCGGGCGCGCGCGCTCGGGGGCACTTACTGAAGCGAAGTGAGGCGCTGGGATCAGCCCTCCCTCCCTCCCTGGAGCCCATTCGGCTCCGAAATGAGTGCAAAACGGGCAGGGGGCGCGTCAACGTCACGTGAGGGGCACGTCGACGTGACGCGCGCAGGCCCCGCCCCCACGTGCCCTGCCCCGTTCAGCCTAGGTCTTACCTGGGCCGCCCAGTGCAGCTCCGATCCCCCGGCGGAGTGAGAGCTGCGGCCCTTACTCTCCGGGAGTCGCAAACATGCTTTACGGTGCGTTTGCGACAGCTTAGAGTGGCAGAGCACTTCCTCCGTACACTGGATTGCGCCATCAGTTGTTGTGATAGACTGATTGTATTGAGAGCTGTTAGGTTGTCTTGCTTAACTGGACAAATTTAAATTTACTAATGGTAGGGCAAAAGAATGATGCAAGAATTGTAACATTTTCTGATGAAATGGCTGCTCAGCTCAATTAGGTCTGATTCAAAAGACAGAGACAACAGTGAGGATGCTCATTATTCTAAAATTGCGTTGGAAGGCAAAAATATTTTTAAAACAACAACAACACAGAAACAAGCATATTGAAATGACCTATTGATAGAAGGACTGAGATATTAGTTAAACAAGCTGAAGATGGAATGAGAAAATTGAAAAATAAGTTGGATACTTTGGAAAATAAACTTAATGATGATAAGATATAAAAAAGATCTAAACCTGTATGCGGGTCAAGAAGCAACAGTTCGAACCGGCCATGGAACAACCAATTGGTTCAAAATTGGGAAGGGAGTACGGCAAGGCTGTATATTGTCACCCTGCTTATTTAACTTATACACAGAGTACATTATGAGAAATGCAGGGCTGAATGAATCGCAAGCCGGAATCAAGATTGCCGGGAGAAATATCAACAACCTCAGATATGCAGACAATACCACCCTAATGGCAGAAAGTGAAGAAGAACTAAAGAGCCTCTTGATGAGAGTGAAAGAGGAGAGTGCAAAAGTTGGCTTGAAACTCAACATTAATAAAACTAAGATCATGGCATCTGGTCCCATCAATTCCTGGCAAATAGAAGGGGCAGAAATGGAAGCAGTAACAGATTTTACTTTTTTGGGTTCCAAGATCACTGCAGACGGAGAGAGCAGCCATGAAATTAAAAGACGCTTACTCCTTGGAAGGAAAGCTATGGCAAATTTAGATAGCATAATAAAAAGCAGAGATATCACCATGCCAACAAAAGTTCGTATAGTCAGGGTGATGGTGTTCCCAGTAGCAATGTATGGTTGCGAGAGTTGGACCATAAGGAAGGCTGAGCGCCGAAGAATAGATGCTTCCGAACTGTGGTGCTGGAGAAGACTCCTGAGAGTCCCTTGGACTGCTAGGAGATCAAATCGGTCAATCCTAAATGAAATCAACCCTGACTGTTCCCTGGAAGGACAGGTACTGAGGCTGAAGCTCAAATATTTTGGCCACCTAATGCAAAGAGAGGACTCTCTGGAGAAGACTCTGATGCTGGGAAAGACTGAAGGCAAAAGGAGAAGGGGAAGGCAAAGGATGAGACAGGATGAGACAGATAGTTAGACAGCATCACCGATGCAAGGAACATGAAAATGAGCGAACTCAGGAAGATAGTGGAGGACAGGAAGGCCTGGCGGGATATGGTTCATGGGCTCACGAAGGGTCGGACACGACTTAACGACTGAACAACAACAACAACAACAAATACAGTGGGTGATAAATTAGCTAGGCAGAAGCAGTTACTTAAGAAGTTAACTGTGCAAGCTGAAGATCTGGAAAATGAATCCAGAGGAAACAATTTGATAATGTGTATCATTGGTATAGAGGGGGAGAAGCTTTTTAAAAAACAAAAACAAAGGTAAGAACTTGCAGGCAGAAACAAAGGTAGATTCAGTGTTTAGACTAAAATATTGGTCCAGATAAATGCCCCAGAGTCAGAGACATTTTTACTTTACTTTTTTTGATGATGATTTAAAGAAGTTAATTCAGCACCTTCTACGACAGAGGCCTTATTTGTTGGTTGGTCAGTCCTAAATTCAGATATTATCAGACTTATCACCTGAAACTTTTTTAAAAAAAACCATTTACGCTTTTCTTGTTGCAGTGTAGAAGTAGCCTTCTTTGGCTACTTCTACACTGCAACAAGAAAAGCGTAAATGGTTAATGGTAGTAGGGTTTCCCTATCGTTTCTGGGTGAGTACTGTATATACTGTAAGTATATATTTCTATATGTGAAATAAGTATATATTTCTACCCACTGTTTGTTTTGGGAAATAATTTATGCTATCAAAATCAATGGGTTAAAGCAGGTCTCGTCTGGCTCATGTTTTGATTACTGTTCTGAACAGTTATTACTTTTGTGCAATCTGATGCATCTTTCTAATTTTTATGCAGTATCTGCTGCCTGGATCTTTGTATCTACTGTATGCCTGTATTGATATTCTGATTTGAATATTATTAGATAAGATACTGCAAATTATCTTAGTAGTAGGACTACTTTATATGTATTCCTATGGAGTGTAGCCCCCTGTGGGAGGCCTGGGACAGAGCCTGTTTGGGCCCTGTAGAGTTTCTGTAGGGGAGAAGAAGAGATTTTGAAGTGCAGTTTTCTGATCAGTTTTTTTGAAGGGAAGGTTCTAGAGAGAAAATCAGAGAGAGGAAAAGAGATTGAGAAGACGAGCAAGACCATGAACAGAACAGCCATCCTGAGCTGACAGTGGAGGAAAAAACAGCAGGATTCTTCTGCCCTCAAACAGAGTCTATCCAGCAACAGCATCAGTACTCAAGGACTGAATGAGACGGAGACTGAGGTTTTCCAGTCCAGGATTGTGTAACAACAGCAAACAGGTCTGAGAAATCCTCATTGTTCACTTGTGAATAGTGTTATTGAACTCCGTCCTCTCCTAGATACCGGTTTAAACCAATTTATATTTACCTATAGTGTTCCCTGTTTCCTCCCATTTTCCACTTTGTTAAATAAAACCTAGTTCTTGTTCTGTCCCCTTTTGCTACTGGTTTTCCCCCATAGACTTTCAGGAAACATGGGGTTAGTGGGCTGAAGCACTGATTTGGACATGGGCAACCCCCCCCCCCCCGCATCTAATCTGCTACATTTTGAAGAAGAAACAACCTCACCAGCAAACTCCAGTTGTTTATTTACAAATGTGCAGGTGGTTGAGGAGCTAGTAGAGGAAAACAGAAACACACAGGTAGTGCAAGTCTTAACACAACATTACTCGTATCCACCAAATTTAAACAGGTTTCTGGTTATCCAAACCCAAAATGCCTTCTACTGAGTTTTTTTTTCACATATCAAACCCTGATGGAATAAACTACTTTCAGCCACCTTAGAGCTGTGTGTCACCCAGGCTTTGGGATGTGTGCATCCCAAAGAGCAGCCCAGAGATGTCTATTGTTCTCCATCACTACCCAAGCTATGCCAAGCCTAAGGGGAGACCCATTTTTTTCCAGCACAGGCAGGTGTGCGTAGGTGGGGGTGGGTCACAGTGGGTAGCTCATTGAAAATGTCAGCTCTGAGTGCAGCAACAGTATAAAGGGCAAATTCCATGTTCGAGATTATTAGGAAAGGAATTGAAAGTACAATAGCCAGTATCATAGTGCCTCATATAAATCTAAGATATGGCCACACTTGGAATGTTGTGTACGGTTCCAGTTGCTTCATCTCAAAAAGGATATCATAGCACTGGAAAAGATAATGAGCAACTCAAGTGATCAAAGGGTTGGTGCACCTTCCTTATGAGAAAAGGCTAAAATAAGTATTTTTTGTTTGTGGGATGGTGGCATCAAAACCCCATGTTCATCATCAGAGAGCTCACCTAGCCAGAGAGCCCACCCGGTTCATCAGAGAGCCCACCTACCCCTCTGTACTGGTGGCAGTGGGAGTGCCCCCAATGTACCATCAGGGGATGGGTGGAGACACCATGGGGGACCAGTGCAGGGCTTTCCCCCAAGGAGTGCAGCAGCCTGGCACCAGCACTGAACGGGGGCATTATAAAAGTCTATAATGTTCTGCATGGTGTGAAGAAAGTGGACAGAAAAAGGGGTTTCTTCTCTCATAGTGCTTGAACTCAGGGTCACTCAATGTCATAGATTGGCAGTAGGTTCAAGAGTGACAGAAGAACTTATTCATGCAACACGTAATTAATGTAGGGAATTCACTGCTGCTGCGGAGGTGGCTGTTAGCTCAGATGTTTTAAAAGATTAGACAAATTCATGGAGGACAGGTCTGTCCTTGGCCCAGGAGGGACCCATGCAAGGGGGGGGGGGTAAAGGGAGTAAATTGTACCCGGGCCTAGAGTCAAAAAGGGGGCCCAGGAGCCAAAAGAGGGGTCCCATAAATTTCCTGGGATCTCAGCTGGCCTCATGGAGAGTGAAAGATGGAGGCCGGGCCAACTGAGAGGCCAGGTCTACCAGGCAAGTAGACCTGGGAGCTGCATCAGGAAGCCTGGTAGACCTGGGTTCTAGAGACTTTTCCAGCTACTGCTGCCATCCCCCCACTCTGTCTTGCCCCTCCCCCTTTGAGAAGGACCCCAAAAGAAACTTTGTACCCCCTGATAAAATTCCTCTCAGAGGCTCTGTTCCCAGTCATGAACCTGCTCTTCAACCTGCACCTCCACCAGCAGCCAGAATGATCCTGTCAAATCAGCCCTGCATGGACCAGGCCTGCGATTTCTCATGTTCCTTCCCTGGCTCACATGTAGGGACTAGTTTGCCAAAGGAAACATATTGCTGTAGTGAAACACTTGTCTGACTCCCGGCTTTTACAATGTTTGGCAGAGTCGCTTCCAGGAAATTTGCTGAAGGTGTGCCTGAGCTGCATTCAACATCCGACTACTTGCAAGTCACGAAGGCACATCTTCCACTGGAAGAGGAAGGCCTGAAGGCCACTGGAAACACTTCCATATGAAAAGCCCCAATCACCAGGTGGGAAAAATGTACACCAGTGCCAGCACCTGCCAGGAATGTGTAGGACTGACATGAAGATGCTCTGGGGGGGCTGGCCCTGTGGGGAGCAGCCTTCACATGTGACACTTTAAGGCTTGTGCTGCTGCCATCATCATGAAGAAGCATTTCCAGTGGCTTCCAGAGGATCACTGTAGTGCTTGCATTGGCCCTTAGTTAGTGCTCAAACCTGAATGTTTTTGGAAAGGCATAACAGTATCCTTAAAATCCATGTATCCTTTTCTCCCTTAGCCTTTATTCAATAGCACAATCCTATGCATTTCTATTCAGAAGTAAGTCCTGTTGAGTCCAATGAGACATTCCTAGGTAACTGTGTAAAGCAGTGTTTCTTAAAGTGTGCTCCTGGGAGCCCTGGGGCTCCCTGAGACCCCCTTCATGGGCTGCACGAGCACAAGTGGTCATCATCTCCCCCTGCCCAGTTTGCTCATCCGTCCCTCCAGTAGCGGCCCTACAACCCCCCATTGGGGCGCTGCCGCGACCCACCACGGGATGCCATACACCCCCCATGGGACACCACGCACCCCAATCCTGGGGGGCGTGACGTCATCTTCGCGCACGGTGGCAGTGGCGCGGAAACACCCCTGGCGCTTTTCGGCCCCTTTTGGGAGCCGAACGGCGCTCAGGAGGGCGGGAGGGCCAAACTTGCAGCTGGGAACGGCTGCACGAAGAGGAGCCAGCGGTAGAACGAGCCATGGATCTGACTCTAGGTACACCCCCCGCGACCCGCTGCTTGGGGCCCACCGCCCCCCACCGTCACGACACCTCTGCGTCCCTCCTGCCTCCCCTGTTCGTGGCTCTCCTTCCTTGTTCCACTCCTATTCTGTCTCTTCACCAATATTCAGTGTTGGGCTCGGCGCTGCGCCACTCCGTTATGCTCCGGCACTCTGGGGCTCCCTGAGCCTCTTTTTAAAAGGGCTCCAGAGACTAAAACGTTTGAGAACTGCAGGCGTAAAGGATTGCAGCCTAAGTATATACATGCGAATAAATTGCATATTCTTCCTCCAATTTATTCCACCACCCCTCCCCTCCCTTCCCCCTCCCTTCCCTTCCCCTTCCTCTGTCATCACTCTTGTATTTCTTTCTAGACTGTGAACCTCTTGGGGCAGAGACCTGTCTTCTCTTCTCTTGTAAAGTGCCATACATATTGATGATGGTGCTATATAAATAATAATAATAATAAATAAATAAAAACAAGAGTCTAGGCTACTTAACTGTTTCTAGCTTCAGACAACTAACAGTATTATGGATAGAGACAAGTTAAGATTTTAGGGTGAATCCAGGACATTGACAATCTTGGGGTCTACTTAAAATAGGACAACACACACACACGCACGCACGCGCACGCACGCACGCACACACACACACACACACCCCACTCTCCTATCCCCTTCCCCTGCTTATACAGACTGGATCACTGACTCTCACTCAAGGAAGGAGATTGTGGCTTCTCTCACTTCTCCTTTGTGCTAGAATGCCTGTGCAGTAGGCATTAAGGCACTAACCATTTACACCTCCTCCAAAGCCATTAATACTTCATTAACACCAGTAGTTTCTGTGGCTTCATTCAAAGTGCATTAGAGTTTATTGAACAAATTTGAAGTACATTGTCTAGTTATTTTTTTCGAAACTGTCAGCAGGTGCAGCTGCTGCTGCTTTGGTTCACTCTGCTGTAAGGAATTTGCTGGTTAAAGAAAAGCAATCTTGGCACTTTTTCTGCCTAGAATTGTAGAGAAATCTCTGGGAGAGGAGGGCTGAAAAGTTGCTCCATCATAATGCCATATGGTTATTCTGGTCCTGGCAGCAGATGCGCTGGCTGTTGGGATGGAGATGCAAGCACTCTTTCCAATAGCTACAGATATTCCTATTTTTCATTCATTTGTCATACCACTTTTTTAAAAAAAATCTCAGCCATTTTGTAGGCCATCAACTACTTCTGATTAGCAGTGTTTAAATGCATCTATGAAGCAGCCTTTTAGAACGTGATGTAAGAAAAACCCTGCTGGATCAGGCCAAAGGCACACCTGCTAACTGGGCAAGAGGCACTTTTTCAATTGGTACTCCTCTTATATTTAGCAGGGGAAGAGTAACTGCCCCCCTTTCACCCCCAGCACAGTGTCTTTTCTGGTGGCTGTTTGCAGGTGTTCTTCTGCATCTTTTTTAGATTGTGAGCCCTTTTGGGACAGGGAGCCATTTAATCATTTGATTTTGTCTGTAAACCGCTTTGTGAACTTTTTGTTGAAAAGCGGTATATACGTAAATACTGTTAATAATAATTAATAGTCCAGCATCCTGTGACCCCCAGGGCCCGTGACCAGCTACCTGCAGGAGCTCACAAACAGAAAAGAAACGCATACTGCCACTGAGCCCATAAGCAGCGCATGGCCATCACGGCTAGCAGCCACTGATGGACCTGCCCTCCATCAATGTGTCCAGTCCCCTTTTAAAGCTATCCAGGCTAGTGGCCATCACCACGTCTTGTGAATGAATTCCACAGACTAATTATGTACTGTGTGACAAAGTACCGGCGGTATCTCCTATTATCTGTCTTAAATCTCCCACCGATCAGTTTCATGGTTCTAGTAGTGTGTGTGTAGTAGTAGTAGTAGTAGTAGTAGTAGTAGTAGTAGTAGTAGTAGTAGTAGTAGTAGTAGTAGTAGTAGTAGTGTGTGTGTAAATCAAACGACTGAATCAGACTGTTGGTTCATCTCCCTGGCAGCACAATCCTATCCAACTTACACCACCGGTGTAACCAGCAGGGGAGGGCAGGGCGGGAGGCTTTGGAGGATCTCTTTGGAGACTGAAATCCCCTTTGAATCCCCCTTTGGAGGGGATTTGAATCCCTTTTCTGTTCTGGGGCCTCCCATTCTCACTGCACCGCTGGTTACACCGGTAGTGTAAGTTGGATAGGGTTGCGCTGCCAATGTTATACATTCAAACTGGCAGTGGCATTCCAGGGTTTCAGGTGGCACCCTTTCCCAGCCTGGGCTGGATATGCCAGGGATTGAAACTTCTGTCCCTCTCCAAAGGGGCTGTACACATGTCCACTTCACACAGGTCAAGTGTGTGGAAAATGGTTTTAAATTGACTGCAGGTTGGCCTGATCGAGGTGTCTCCTGGTTCTAGTATTATGTGTGAAATTTGCTTTGATTTACAGAACCTGCAAGGACATGGCATGTGTGAGACAGTTTGCAAGGTCTGTGACTAAGCATTTGACTGTACAAAGTGTGTGTGTGTGTGTGTGTGTGTGTGTGTGTGTGTGTGAGTGAGTGAGTGAGAGAGAGAGAGAGAGAGAGAGAGAGAGAGAGAGAGAGAGAGAGAGAGAGAGAGAGAGAGAGAGAGAGAGACTGGATGTGTGACTACATGCATGGCTGTGAGTGACAGAGCGATCTGTGTGCCTGTGAGAGTAAGAGAGGAGGCATGATCAGGTAACAGTTTGGTGCTGCAAGATGGAGAGGTCCATCCTTGAGAATAGGTGTATTTAGATGAGTGTCATTTATTAATTTATATCCCACCTTCCTGTATACTAATGCATTCAAGGCAGCTAACCGTGAAACACATCAAAACACCATGTAACATGACAGAAAACATCAAAGTACGGTTGGCAGTAGATTATGAACATCACAGAGGGAATGCTAACAAGCTTGCTGGAAGAAAATAGCCTTCAAATAACCTTCCTAAGAATGGTGACCCTCTCTAGGGAGGCTGTTCCAAAATCTGAGAGCCATTGCAGCAAAGGTCCTATCCCCTATGCATGCTCACCCACCAAACTTCTGGGGGGGGGGGTTCCGAAGAAGGACATCAGTAGGGTAGTAGAGCGGAGTTCTCAGGGAGGCTCATATGGGAAGAGGAAGCTCTGGTGTGTGACCATCAGATAAATCCTTAGACTCCCTTACGCCACTGGAACTAGTGTTCTGGGGGTGTAAGTAAGGCACTTTATGGTGGTTGCAAATATGACGTGAAGGTGGGTTGCAAATGTGACGCAAAGGCAGGATATTACGTCTGAGTAGACATGCACAGGGTTATGCTGTGTGTATGTACATCGTTGTTGTACTTTAAAAGTACTGTAAAAGTGATTTAGCTGTGTGTTCTGTAGGAAAGCAATCTGAGAATGCATGAGTGAGATGACTGAGAGCACACTTGAGGATGATAGTGCTCAGCTCTATGATATTCCAGTATCATGTGATACACTCCTTACCAGCTTACCCCAGGAACTGGTAGCGCTCACTACTATGCTGTGTTTGTATTATTACCCACTCGAGCAGGGGTGGCTCAACCGTGAGGCCACCTGAAGTGTTCGCGTGAAGGGGCACCCTTGGAGGAGTGGCGAAGGATGAGCCCCCCCATCCGTCAGCTACCCGTTCCAGCCTGCAGCTCCACTGGGCTCTCCGATCCTCTTCTGACTTGCTGGGATCGCAGCAAGAAGAAGTAAGAAGAAGATCGCAGCAGCAGCAGCAGCAGCAGCAGCAGCAGCAGCAGCAGCAGCAGCAGCAGGCGGCTCCCTCCCAGTGCTAGGGAAAAAAGCGGTTGCAGCTCCAAATCACTTTGAAAGCACCAAGTATGCAGGGAGGGAAAGGAGATTTGGAGCCCGCCTGCTGCCCTTTCCCTGCACTTACAAAGATCTCTGCATGCAGTCTCCCAGCTCCACCCCCTTCTGTTGCAATGAACACGAGCCAGCTAGGGATGTTGGGCTCCCAGCATCCCTGCGCCTGTTCATTTCAGATAGAAGAAGCGGGGACCAAGCAGGCTGCATGGCGCACACTCTGTAAATAAAGGGAAGTGCACCCGCTCATTCGCCCGTCCACACTCTATAGGAGGGGTGCGCACAAGTGTACGCTAGCAGAGGCGACAGTGGGGGGAGATTCAGGCAGCACAGCACGGAGGCACATGCCACCCCTGTGCCCCCTAGGCATGTTTCCATGATTCAGTCAATGATTCCATCTAACTTACTCAGAGTCTGAGTAGCCTCTTCCCAAGATTGGGCCCAGCCAGGGTGCAACTGAGTATCTTTCCTCTTCTCCAGAGAAAGATGAGGATTGTGTTGTGTTCCACATAGAGTAGCTATAGATGCAGCAGGTTAAGAAGTTACTGCCCAGAACTCAGGGGCCCCAGTGAGTCCTGATTTCCCCATAAGGCTTCCTTGTGGTTTTATGCATAGCCCTATCCTGCTAAGTGCCTCAGTTTCCCCATCTTTCTCCACATAGGCACACCTGTTTCTGTCTGCAACAAAAAGGGGAAAACTGGGGAATGGTGAGTTTTCCAACCAAACTGGCTTTTACACGGATGGTGTAACTTGTAAGGAGAAGAATCAGAAATGCTGCTCTGACAGTAGTCTTGTCTGGCAATCAGACCGTGGAGAAGCTGGGCTCTGTGGTGGCAGAACCACCCAAGGTTACCTTGGCCCACAGGCACAAGCACAGGCTGACAAGAGCACAGGGTTTTTATTATCATTCAAATGAAGTCATAGCCAGGGATTTCATGTGATTGGGAGAATAATAGCAGCCATTTATCTCCTGCTTCCCGCTCCAGCACTGCTTGCTGGTGTGCAAGCCACTTGGGTGCAGAAAGGCCAGACTATTCCCCTTCTTGAGGAGGCTAGTTTAGGAGAGCTGGCAGATCCACACACCCCTTTCGTAGACTGTAGAACGGCAAGATGTGAGTTTGGTTAACAACAGAGAGAACCTGATGGTGACTTGAGGATACTTTCATCGTTTAAACTACAGCTGTTCCTTGGAAGGGAGGTTGTGTGCATAAGGGCTGTTGGATGTTACCTTACAAGAGGGAGTGAGAAGTGGAAGGGGTAGCAGGGCAGAGTGGATGGAAACAGAACAGCTGTGGGAGCCCCCCTAACTCTCCATGACATTCTCAGCATTAGAGGAACAGCAGTTCCCAAGTCACTTGTGCTTTCTGAATCGTATTGTCAAAATCACACTTGAACCTTGAAGTGCATTCACACAGTGCCTCAGGCTCAAAGGCCTTTGACGACCGACCTTTATAAATTATATGAAGTGCTGTAGTGAACCATTCACATTGGGGAATAAAATTCTGCAGTAGGCCAAAGAGACCATATATCCAGCCACCCCACCCTTTGGGATCAAACAGTTTTGTCCTGGGACATCTATTGAGCCCCAAGGTATGCTGGAATTCTGCAGGAGCCGAGCTGCCATTATTAACCATTTTACTGTCCAATCCTATCCTCGGCCAGCCTGCGGGGTGCGGTGCTGACACAGCCTCCACTGCATCCTGCAGACTGGCTGGGGACCAGGACGGCAGGGAGAGGTAAGTAATAAAAACTTTAAAAAATGAATCCATAGTCTCCTATGGGCCTACTCAGATCTATGGTGTAAATCTGCACCGCTGCAGGGGGTGTGTCAGGCTCAAGATGGGAGCTCTGGATCCCATGGACACTGCTGCTGCCAAGATCTGCCCCATCCCTCTCCTGATCTGCCCTGGTCCAGCCCGATCCCTGCCCCAATCTGCCCCCACCGCCAAAACCAATATCCCTTTGGGGAGAAAGGCAGGGTAAAAATACCACAAACAAACAAACAAACAAACAAACAAATTATAAAACCAATGTTTGAACACTTCCTGGTGTTAAGGCAAGGCACCATCGGCTAATGTAAAAGCTTTGGTTGTACCAGTATATAGACTCTATGTTTGCATCTCACCTGCCTCATGATTCTCTCTACCAGTGTTGCCTATGTGGCAGGGGTAGAGATGTTGCTTGCGGCACAGTAGGTCAAGGCTAGATGTCCTATTTAGCCTGCCTTTGGCTTATGTCAGCATTCCTTTGGGAAGCAGGAGCTCTGCTCCCTGGAAGCATTCCAAGCCTGGGCATAAGAATTCTTGATAAACGCACAGGGCAGGATTATCTGGCTGCAATTCAGGGCAGGGTCTGTTTTGACTACTGCCATGACATGATGGTGCTTCTAACTCTCTCAACCCCCAGAGCCATTGCGTCTAAGTCAGCCTGTTGCCCACACGCCCCAGAATTAACTGCAGGATGCACTCTGGGCTGCAAGGTCCCATTACAGTGCACTTCATCGAAATATAGCTGCCAGGGCGGGTCCTGTGGGCCATTGAGCATCATCTGCCACAGTCGCTGGCTGGGCTAAGCATGGGGGGGGACACTTTGAACTAATGTTCCTCACTTGCTCGTGCCCATAAATTTCTTAGCTTGTTTCTGGGGAATAAAAAGTGCTGAGCATGAATGAAGCAGCCCATCCATCTCAGGACCAGCTCCCTGCCTGGCACAGCACTACGAAAGAGAGGAAGGGAGAGGCGTGCAGAAGGCACATATGTTCAGGTTTACGGCCAGGTCTACACAGAGATATTTGTAGAGCAGACAGACTGCCAAAAAGGGGAAACTGTACCTGGGGTAGTAATAGGCAGTGGTTGAAGTGGGCAGGGGTGTTGTTTCAGATAAATGTGGCAGAATTCCAGAAAAACATTTTATCCATGGCTGAGCATAGATTTCCATGCAGCTTGAATTCCTTCGCTTTCTTACCAGGTGTTGCAAGTGCTATTTTGAAAAGAAAACTTACACATCATCAATGCTAATGACAGGCTTAACTTAGTGTGTGGTGGTGGTTTGGCCTTGCAGCCTGTCTCAGAAAAACTACAGCCTGCACTAGCCGTGGGTGCGGCTAGCTATTCACATTGCTCATGGGTGGCCTTCGTGAAGAAAGCCTTGCAACATGGAAAGGGGAAGGATGTGCTGCCCTGTTACCTTTTCGGTCTACATACCAGGCCCGGCCCGGCCCACCCATGAGGTGGCAAAATGTGGCTGCTTTGACGGGCAGTGAACTGCACCTCGTGCCTGCCTGCCCTGCCACCTTCCCCTTCTCCCAGCCCACCACTGTTCCAGCCGCTCCACCCAGCCAGGATGGTGTAGTGGTTTGGGAGTCGGACTTAGACCTGGAAGATCCAGGTTCAAATCCCCACTCAGCCACGAAGCTTCCTGGGTGACCTTGGGCCAGTCACTATCTCTCAGCCCCACCTACCTCACAGGGTTGTTGTGAGGACAAAAAGGAGGGGAGGAAATATGTACACCACTCTGAGCTCCTTGGAGGAAGGGTGGTATAAAAATGTGAAAAATAAAATAAAATAAATTGTCCCATCTTCTTCTCACTCACTCTCTTTTTCCAGCGAGTGAGGAGCGGTTGTGGAGGGACTTACTTCCTTCTCCAATGCTGCTACCAAAGCAGCAGCGCTAGAGGAGGAAGAAGTCAGGATGGCTGCTGTGACCTTGTTCCTGATCACTCTTCAGCAATCAAAAAGGGGGGGGGTCGCTTCCTCCCTCTGTCCCCTCTGCTGTGTCTTCACTGGCTGGATGAGAAGAATCTTGGGAGTTCTGCTCCCAAGACCCTCCCTGTCCAGCCAGTTTGAAGATGTGATGGGCAGAGAAGGAGTTGAGAAGTGGCGGGGGTGGGTGTGTGGAGTGCATATGCTGGTGTTGTTAGATATCCCAAACACAAAAAAGGGGGGGAATTTGGACATCACTTCAGTGTAGCCAGTTTGGTTTAGGCCAGGCCTGCCTCAGACCAAAGAGTAGGCCGGTGCTGGGGCCATTCTTGGACTCTGTGTGCTGGGGGTTAACTTCTGTGCAGTTCTCTGTCTTAGGCAGAACTGTTTGCTTTCCAGCTCCTCCTCCTGAGACTCTCATGCTGTGTGGAGGAGGGCTGGTTATTATAGACATCTAAGGAACACAGACCTGTGGCTAGCCCCCACCCCAAGGCTAAACTGGTGAGAGGTCCTGCACCATCACCTCTTCCTCTGGAGTTGGTCAACTTCCACTGCCGCAAAGGCTGCAGATATTCAGCCTTGTCAATAACAATAATAATGAAGATCTTCTCCTAATGAAAGAGTGGAGCAGATGGTGTTGCGTGTGGCTAGCCTGGCAGAGGAACTGAGTGGTGCGGGTAGGCGCTTTGCATGGTAGGCAGTGTGCCGAGCCCAGACCGTGCTGCATCTACTGGGAAGGGAGAGCTGGCATCTTGCAGAAGAACAGGCAGCAAGTGGTGGGGAGGGAGGCATCTTCCTATTGGACTCATCCCTTCCCGTTCTGGCAGAGGAGGCTGCATGCAGAGCCAGGCTAAGGGAGCCTTTGCACAGGATCTCCAACTGGGGTTCCTAAACAGAGATTATATGTGGATAGGACATGGTTCCATTTAGCCCCAAGCCCTGGCAGTGCTCAAGCAAAGGGGTGGAGGTGGGGCATGGTAGAATTGTACTGGGGCATCACAGTTCAAGGGGTCACGCCTGCTCCCAAGCAATAGGAGGCCTGAAGCATAATAAGAATTGCATCCAACTCTGGAGAGGAACACCCTCACAGCTGACCCTCGTGATGGCGCTTTCCGGAATGAGGTTAGCCTGGCAAGTGGTGATAGCATATATATTATGGTTATGATTAATATAGCAATATCACTGAACATGGTGCTTAACAGAATAACATGGGCAAAAACAGAATGACAGATCCATGCCCCAAGGAGCTTATGCACATTTCGACCGTAGCAGAGACAACAAAGGGAGGAGACAGGAGGGGGGAAGAGAGACAAGCATAACATAGCTGATCAAATGCAGCTCCATGCACTTTTTACCTGGGAATTAGGACTAAGAAGCTTTTTCGTTTTATAGAAAAAGGTGTATTTTGAGGAGGAATTGGAAGGAAGACAGAGTAGGTGGGGCTCGCATAAGCGGTGTCCTGGGTATCCTGGCTCCTTTTTGGTGTATTAAGGTGGGTGGGGCACACTCTGAGCTGAGGTGAGACTCAGCTGATTCCCAGCTCAGTGCAAATGTGGCCTGGCACATCTGCTGCTGTGGGCAAGTCCGCACTGAAAGGCTGGCCAATCCTTGGCACGAAGGCATTCCTCCTGCTCTAGGCCTGGCCAGACGAGTCTGTCAAGGTTCTGAAAGATCCTTTCTCCATAATCCCAACCAGGTGGTCTGTAGACAGTACTTGGCTGATTGCACCAGCCATGGCCTTATCTTCCCCCACTCTGATGGGGTCACCTTGATTGGTTGCCAGCAGGTCAGTGGGAAGCTGGCACAAGGCCAAAGCTGGAAGCATTTGTCTCCCCCACCCCCTCACCCCGTTGCTATCTCCTTGCTTGCCTGTGCACTAGGAACACTGCCAGTATACACTCCCACAGTCCTATCCCAGGCTGCATGTTCTTTCCTGCTGCCTGTGATTGATGGGTGGAAAGCCTGGCGGAAGGATGCATCCCTCTCCTTTTGCAAAGCTCCCAGATTAGCGTATGGTGGGAAAGGGCACTCTGCTAGTATCATTCAGGGCCATGTGGTTGACTCCGTAGTAGTATGTGCTATGTATAAAGTATGGGAGCAAGCACTGGCGTCACTACAGGAGGGGCGGAGCTCTAAGTGCTGCTGAAATCAGAGCCTCCTTTACACAGACGAACAAAGCGGCCCCGCCCCCTCACCCTCAGAGCCTTTCAGGGAAGCGAAAGCAGTTTTCGCTTCCCTGAAAGCCTCCAAGGGTGAGGGGGCGGGGCTGCTTTGTTTGTTTGTGTAAAGGAGGCTCTGATTTCAGCAGCACTTAGAGCTCCGCCCCCCCCCTGTAGTGATGCCAGAGGGAGCAGGTTGGGACTTTGATGGTACAGTAGCAGGTAGGCTGCATCATAAGAACATAAGAAGAGCCCTGCTGGTTCAGGCCAAAGACCAATCTAGTCCAGCTTCCTGTATTTCACAGTGGCCCCACCAGATGCCTCAGAGAGCACACAGTCAACAAGATTTCCTGTTTCCAATCACTTGCACCTGGCATACAGAGAAAACCTACTTCTAAAACCAGGAGGTTGCTTATGGCTTGTAACTTATGATGGACTTTTCCTCCATGAATCTATTGAATCCCATTTTAAAGGCATCTAGGCCAGGTGCCATCACAACATCCTGTGGCAAGGAGTTCCACAAACCAATTACACGCTGGGTAAAGAAATATTTTCTTTTGTCTGTTTTAATACTCCCTCCACTCAATTTTAGTGGATGTCCCCTAGTTCTAGTGTTGTGTGAGAGGGAAAAAAAACTTCCCTCTCTCCACTCTCTCCATCCCATGCATAATTGTATACGTCTCAGTCATGTCCCCCTTCAGGTGCCTTTTTTCTAGACTGAAGAGCCCCAAACGCTGTAGCCTTTCCTTATAAGGGAAAGTCCACTAATCCAGCCCACTAATCATTTTGGTCTCTCTTTTCTGCACCTTTTTCAACCATACAGTGGCATCAACTATAGCGTGGGGGGGCGCCGAGGGTGACACGGCGGGAGGGGGTAACGTGCCAGGAGGGTGACGCGCCGGGAGTCCTGGCGCATCACCCTCCTGGCGTGTCACCCCCTCCCGGCGTGTCACCCCAGGAGCGGGTAAAAAGCGGCCGAGTCACTGAGGAAGACATGGCTCGGCCTGCCAGCCAACACCTCACCCGGGGTGATGCGCCGGCTCGTGACGCTACTGCAACTATATCCTTTTTGAGAGCATGTCAATGCGAGTAGATAAATAGGTACCGCTTGCGGGAAGGTAAACAGCACTCCGTGTTCCAGCTGCATGCTACGCGCTGCGGCAAGGAGAGTCATGCCGGCCACATGACCACGGAGGCGTCTTCGGACAACGCTGGCTCTTCGGCTTTGAAATGGGGATGAGCACCACACCCTAGAGTCGGACACGACTGGACTTAATTGTCAGGGGTCACCTTTACCTTTTTTTATTGTGCATCATATTGTGATATCGCAGACTTATATAAGAGGTGTTGTGAAAAGGGCATCATAATGGGCATAATGGCAACATCATAGTAAATGATGACTAAAAATAGCAGCACCACTACATGGGACCAGGGGGAAAGACATGTATATCTTTTGCCACTTGGGCTCTCAGTGCTGTGCATATGCTGCCCACATAAATAGAAGAGTGCTGTGGTGCTCCATGTTTCAGATTGACCCTGCACTTCTTTTAAAGCATTTTATAATAAGGGTCAGACCTAGCTGGAGCTCACCTGAGAGATGTTGTCACCCTGCAAAGGTGAGACAGAGGTTGATGGAGCAGGCGCATGGGGAGCTAAGCTATGCACCGTGACTCAGTGGCAGAGCGCATGCTTTCATGCACAGTGTCCCAGGTTCAAATTCAGGAGGCAGCAGGGTTGGGAAAGTCCTCTGCCTGAGATGTTGAGTGTGGTTGCCAGTACTGGGCTAGACAAACCAATGGCGTCTCCCATACTCCAGGTATGGAAGAGGAGTGGCAAGTGTAGACAGTGCCCTGCAGAGGGAGCCAGGGATTCTGTACAAGTCGCTGCCCTTTGAGAATCAGTCCTGGCGTTGCCAGAGGGAGGTGCTGTGCTGTGCTGTGCTGCTGGAGAAGATCTGGAGTCAGAAGCAGCAAACTGAGCATACATCTTAGTTCAAAAAGATTAAACCGACACTCCGGTGCCACTGCATCTTTTCGAGCGAAGGTGTACACTCCACTTGCTGCTTCTCTAGCCTGAGCCCTACACTTGACAAGATTGACAGCATGAAGCATACACACCTGGCCTGACTGGGCTGTGTGGCTCTTGTTGCTGCACTTCATGAGAAACGCATTGGCAGCTGCAGTGCTGGAGACAGCTGCTGCAGGCACCAAGTGCGACAGAGATCATCAGTTTTCCCTTCAACGGCAAGGGGGCAATGTCAGGCACCTTGCCTGCCCAGCTGCTGTCCCCTCCCCGCCCTCCCACTTGTATTGCCTCTGCCTGTGCTCTTGCAGTTCCTCTGAGCTGGGCATGCAAACAGCTGCTTGGCTTTGCCTGGGCTGAATCGATGGGTAAGCTGCGGCAATCGTTTACAAACATCTATTGACAAAATATGAGCAAATCCATTAAAGTAGCAGTTCTGTAACAAGCGCCCACCTGATAATTTGATTCTTCCCTCCCTTCTCCCCAAAGCTGGAGTGACACAATCAATCCTGCCACTTGCAGGCTGCCTCATTACAGCTAAGCCTAGGCTTGCTGTAGCCCCTGATGGCTCCAATCAGCACACACAGCAAGGGAGCCCATGCTGGCCTAGAGAAGGGGGCACATGCCAGCAGGAGCCCCCTCATGGGCCCCTTTATCCAGCAGCATGAAAGATGCCTAAGAAAATACTCACCCAGCCAGCAATGTCCTTCCTTGCATATGAAACTGGCGTATATGCTTGCACATGCAAACACTCACACACACACACACACACACACACACACACACACACACACACACACACACACACACACACACACACACACACACACACACACACACACACACACACACACACACCCCTCACATCTACCCCCTGTAGAGATGCTCCACATGCAGGGGCAGTGTGACCAGGAATGCTGCCAGATACCGCCCTGGGTCCACTGCTGCCTCCTCACACCAAGGAACATAAAACCCTTACCATGCTCCATTTTGCAAACCCAGAGATGCAAGACTTCTAATTTTATTTGTAAGTAAAATCCTGCACTTCCAGGTTTGTGAAAACCATGCAATGGAGCATGGTAAGGAAGTGAATCAATGTGGCTCATGTCCTCAAAGGACTGGAGGGAGGTGGTGGCAGACTCGGGGTGAAGGGCATTACAACCCCCCTCCCCCCGCCATCTACTGCTGATGCAGGCTGCCTCAGGTTGCCTCATGGCTGGGCTGGCCATGTCCACATGCATGTAATAACCCTAATAAACGATGCATGGCTGTAGTACTGTTCTATTAAAGTTCCGTCTCTGTCTGTAGGCCTCCATGCTGGGTCTAGGTCTGATCCAGATGCGATCTGTGTGTAGGCGTCTCATCATCAAGCTAATCCTGACCTGGCAACTGTAATGCTTCAGTCTTCATAACTGTCTTGAACTAAGACATTCTATCGAATCTCAGGCTTGTGTGAATTCATCTATAACTGATGCTACCTATTGTCTGGTTGAAAGATTTAAATGGATCTTATTGTCACTTCACCGGTAGTCGACTCTTTGTTCCAGGAGAAGGGTTCTGTATTGGTTGTGGCAGTTAGTTGATGTTTATCCAATAGACATGTCTGGCAAAGGAACTTTGTCTCCTCACCCTCCCTGTCAATTGGCTATTTGTAATCAGCTGTTGTTATCAAGCAGGTAGCAATTCTTTCAGGTAATCAAATCCCTAACCTCATCTGCCTTGGGACCCAGCTTCCTGGGTCTTGAGAATGGCACAGCAGCCTGTTTGAATAATAATTCTTAACTTTTTATATGTATACAGATTCAGACCACTTCACATATATCACCTCTGTAATCCTTACAACAGCCCTGCAGGATAAATCAGTATCTTCTATCACTGACATACTCCATCTGAAGGACCAAGAGAGAGAGAGAGAGAGAGAGAGAGAGAGAGAGAGAGAGAGAGAGAGAGAGAGAGAGAGAGAGAGAGAGAGAGAGGTTTACATGCAACCACCTACTGAGCTCATGACAAAGGCAAGATATGAACCAGGAACATCCTGGCTCAGAGTATAGGCTAAGATAGATGTTTGGTTAAACAGAGAAGCATGCTTATAAACTAGAAGTGCCTCTTATGAAGCAAAAAGACCCAATCCTGATAAGGGCCATGGCACAAGGGGAGGGAAAGTTAGCTTCATCCTCCTATGCAGTTTTCTAACTGAAAATTGTCATGCCACCCAACAGCTCTTTGCCCTCAAAGTGCTGTTTCAGTCTCTTTGCCACTATGCCTCAGCCACCACACATGTTACGGTATATGTTTCCTTTAATTTGTTTAAAATGCAGAACTGGTTGTATACTCACTCTTTTTTTTTGTCTCTCCCCCTCCCCCACACACACACCATGCTTAGCGTTGTTTTTCTGGCACCCAGAAAACGGAAGGCACTTCTATATTACACTGCTATAAGGCACCCTCTATAAATAAAGTAGCCAAGAGACTTCAAAGAAACTGGTTGGCTACTAGGCAAACGTTAGGCTTCTGGAAATCCTAGTTATTAGTGGTTTGGGGAGTGGCGGGCAAAGCCTTTGTAGGAGCATCCCTAGTTAGCCTGAGAGCTCATGATTCCTGAAGTCCAGGATACTGGGAGCTGAATGAGAGAGGAGATGCACTGAATCTGTCACAGGCTGATTTCAGGTACATAGTACAGACACACCTGTCCTGCACATTCCCTGGCCCCATCTCTTGGTCATGGAAGGGAAAAGGGCAGAGACAGAGCGAAGCCCTGTGCATGATGCCACCCTGACATTTTGAAATGTTAAGATTTGCTTGTGACTGCCATGTTGCAAACGGACTCTTTGTTATTGTCAGATGTACTTTTAAGACCGCTGAAGTAGGCAGGCATTGCTTTGTAATTACAGGGTTTAGCCTAGCGTGCTGGAGTGGAGGAAGACGCTACTCTGTTATTGTAGGGCTGCTTCAGGGATAGCGGCTGCTATATTACTCTTGGTCTCTTCAGGGAGATGGATGCTGCCCTGTTTCAATCGGGTTTGCTCCAAATTGCTGGGGTAGGCATTGCTCAGTTATTGTTGTGTGCTGTCAGTGAGGGTATGTGTGTAATACTCTTAATTGTAAATGTGTTGGGGGGGGAGTCCGACAATACCATCTCTTTGTAGTGTTGCTGTGAGGAGGAGGTGATGTGGGCAGTGCTGGTTATTGTAGGGATGGAGGGATTGTGTGGGGACACGCAGGCCCTTGTTATTGTACAATAGCTTGTGGGATGGACAGTGCAATAGCTATTACTATTGCTAAAGAGATGACAGAGACACCTGCGTATGCAGTGGAAGGAACAGAGATTCATAGTAAAAGGAGATAAGTATGAGAAATACAGTTGAAATAGAGAGGTGGAGAGCCCTAAAGCGATGCAAGTCGAAGCCTGAACTTGATGCAGAGAGTGACTGGGAAACAGTGTAAACATTTAGGGCTTTCCCAATCAGATCATCAGTTCACCGCACAACACAGTGGTTGTTCATTTGTTGCGTGGGAACAACAGACATCTTCTTTCAAGGAAGCTCTTCTGCTTTGAGATACCACATTTCTCCAATATTCAAGCTGCTCGTTCTTTCTGAGAACATGCAAATTTCCCCCAGCAATGGGGGGGGGCAATCTCAGTTTGGAGGGTGGTCTGGGCTGGAACATAGCAGTATGAGAGTCAAGGGCATCCAGTGTCAGGGGAAAATAGACAGGTCTTGTTCTCTTTACAAGAGCTGCTTCCCCAAGTGTAATCTTTTTCTCCATAGAGCAGAGTGAATGACTGTCACCGATTCTATGGATGGAAATGTAGGTGCTCAAGGATGCTGCTTGGAGATGGGGCGGGGAGAGCTACAGCTACACTATAAAGATCTCTGGCAACGCCTCCTTCTTGGGGAAGCAGAATTTGCCCCTCCCACATTTTGCTAATTGCTATTTACTTTGTCCCATTGGATCTGAATGAGAGTGAGATATGTTGCAAATTGAGCTCGCCCTTTCCACAGAGCCCCATCCTACCCAGGGTTTCAACCAGCAGTTGTTTCTACCTATCTGCTTTGCTCTGCTGCTATCTTTATAGCCCACCTTTTCCATCTCTTGGTCACACTGGAAGGGGAATAAAAGAGATGGATATTTCTTTGCCTTGCCATTTATTCCCATAGCCTTTGCTTATAAGTTTTCAGTACAGGAAACTCTGGGTGGGTGCAGGGAAATAGTGGAGAGGGGGACTAGGGTGGAGAAGAAGCCACCACAGTGCAATTGGATAGCTATTCATATGAATGCTCTATATCACATCGCAGACAAGTGGTGAGATTGCAGTGCATAATCTCCTGTACATCTTTTGAAAAGTGGGGCAAACCTGGAGACAAGTGAGCTGCAATTGCTCCACTCACCTGTGATGTGTAAGAGCATCCATGGAAACAGTCGCCATACACACTTCAAATCATCCCATGCTGGTTACCCTTAGATCCTTGCCTGCCTACATCTTTGTCATATTGCCCAACCACCATGAGCCCTTTTTGGGCTGTACATATTATTGCTGCAAACCTGCAATTACTGTTATATGCAAAATTCCCCTTTCCCCAAGTTCTAGTATAGTCTGGTACCTGATGGCAAACAATAAGTGTTTTGATAAGGGCCTCTAATGGCACATCAGACCAATATTTGTCGAAAACCCACCATGACGTGAACCAAAGTCCATACCTATCTGCAGGGTAAGGGCTGAATTAACAAGTTGGAATTCATCCAGAAAAAGAGAGAATGGCATTTGCATTTTGGAGTTTGAGCTCCTAGGGTTTCTGCTATTCATTCTGAAGACTGATGTTGCTTTGAGGCTAGCATAGCTTGCCTATCTGCCTTCTTGCTCACTGCCTGCTTGGCCTGCATATTTGCAAATAAACAAGTACTAGAAAACATCACTGAAGTCTCCAGAGCTCTCTCTCTCTCTCCTCTCCGAAGGAAACAAGAAACACCTGCCACCCTGCAGTTCTCTAAGTACTCTGAGGGATGTGGTTCATCTGCTTCTTAGCCCAGATAGATGTCCTCCTGTGCCCCTAGCACCCTCCCTGCCCCTCCATCCATGGTGATCTGGACATACTGCCCCTGCCAGACTGATGGGGCCAGTGCCTCTCAGGGCATCAGGGAAAACAAAGGTGTTGACGGCTGCTCAGCCATCACTGCACTTTATTGGGTAGGTAATGGGATGGATGATTCTGGCTGGCAAGCAGGCAAGCTTCCTCCCCCCCCCCACTGCAGCTGGGAGAGAACAGGTGGCAAAACACCTACAGAGTGGGAGGAGAGGGGGGGGGGGAAAGAGGCTGCAGCACTGTGCAGTGGTGCTCATTCATCAATCAAGCCATTTATAAGCTGTATAGCTCCACCACATGTGCTACCTAGATCAGCACAGGAGTTGTGACAAGGAAGTGACCATGAGAAACGTAGAGGAAGCTGAGTAAAGCCAGCAGCCACCCGTCTTTATCCTCCTGTGACCTCCAGCTATCCTGAATGATGAAAGCTAAAATCTCTTCCTTCTTGCTTTTGCACATGAGTACATAACATAGGGAACAACTCCTGGCTTCACTTATTGCGCTTGCTCCATTGAAGGCTGCCGCTGAGGGGAATCCACCACGTGGCATTAGCATTGTTTGACCTACCTCATCAGTGCAGGGAGCTGGGGACCGGGGACTCCCTGGCTTTTTACAGCAAGTCCCATCTAGGCCATGAGGGGAATTGGTGGTGGGCTGAGCAGCTTGCAGCACCTCTGCTCTGGCTTGTCTCAAAACTACCTTTAGCAATGCGAAGACCTCGGGAGAAAAGGAGGAGGGACATGAACGTTGATTCATTTGATTGTGTAGAAATGTCAAATTACTCATGGCCTAGTTAGGCAAAACTGCACATTATACACTCCACAAGGCTGCCACTGAAAGGTGGTATCCTCGTGTCCCGTTCTTCCTGTCTTGCTTTAATTATGTTTCGGCAGACGTGCCCATGCTGTGATGTCAACAGCCCACTTCTCCCTTGCCTTGCTCCATCTAGTGGCTACCTGGGTGAGGGTGGACACACACACCCCCATCAGTCTGGCAGGGGCAGTAGGTCCAGATCACCATGGGATGGAGGGGCAGGGAGGGTGCTAAGGAGGACACCCAATGTGGTGGAGCAGTGAGGATGTTGTTGAGATCAGATGGGGAGCCCAGGATTTAATTTTCGCTCAGCCATGAAGCTCACTGGGTGACCTGGGCCAGTCACCATTTCTCAGCGTAGCTTGCCACACAATGTTATAAAATGGAGGAGCTCATGGATGTTACCCTGAGCCCCTAGAAGAGGAAGAGCAGAATAAAACGTAATGAATATGTTGAAAGCTGCTTTGCTGATCCTTGTATTTATTGACTGAGGTCGATCTCGTTCTGTTTTGTTTGGGACAAAAAAAAGAACCCCTCTCTCCTCCCAAACAAGCCCTAGTTAGGTCAGTTTTAAGCTGGAGTCAGGAAAGATTTTTATTTCCATTGCAGAGAGAAACAAACAATGGCTCTGGAGATGTCCTAAGTACTCTATGCATCACAGAACTCATTTGTTCATCCCTTTCTGCTAAATTTGTGACTCGGTTTTTTAAAAATTCCTAAACACAGGCTGGCCCTGCCCAGGAGCTAAAGGATCTGGGTACCAGCGTGTGTATATCTAACTCCACTGGAGGTACTTTACTCCCACATGATACAGATATAACCCCTTTCCCACCCGCTTACACTAACAGACACTTTGCCAGTTCCCTCCAGCATAGCACTGTGTGTGGTCACTGCAGAAGATGCTGCTGGAGCTGTCAATAAAAGATGCACATCCCTGCAAACAGCACAATTGTCTGAGACATTAATTAACTTCAGAGTCAATCCTTCATCTCCAGGGATGCAGGTGAAGAACTGGGATTTAGGTCACTAGTGAGACGAGTTTGGTGGTCTCTGTTTCTTTTTGCTTTTTAAATTGATGTTGGAAGGTTGTCCATAGCCTTTTTCATTGTTAACACGTTCTGATACAGAATGGCAATAGCCATTGGCAATGTGCTGGCACTCAAATAGCAGGGAAAGAGATGCATGTTGAGTTTGAAGAGCATTGGCAGTCCTAGATGTGGTGGGAGGAACAGCGGGACTGGGACAACAATGGCTTGTATGTGACGAGGACTATAGGAAGGCGTCAGCCCTGCAGCCTTGCAAGGGAAGGAGCCTCAAAATAGAATAAAAGGAAAACATTAATCCTGAGCTAAAGGTGACGCAGCTTTGCTTGAGGAATGTGTGCTTCTCATACTAGAACAGAGAGGATAAAATTACAAACAGGACTGTGTTCATTCCACAGTCTTACCATATAAAGCCACTAATTGGTACTAGCCACAGAACTCAGTGATGAAAAAGCTCAGCTTTTTAAAGGCAAGTTTCTAGTCCTTAAGACTGTAAAGCAAGGTTGGAAAATGTGTGGTGAAGTCTCTGAAAGGGAGGAGCTCAGCAGGGTCTCCAGAGACCAGAGCAGGGTCTTCAGTCCCGGCATTTGCTCCTCTCCATGACCAGCAGAAACAGAATAAATTGTCCAAAATAAGCAAATCTGTATTTGAATTTGCGCAACTTGTATCATTTCACAAGCCAGAATCCACTTTTTCTTGGCACAAAATGTGTTTTTTAAGGGCAGCGTATATGGGTCCAGGAATGGGCAGACATGACACATAGGGTAAATGGAGAACCCTGATCAAGTGGAGTTAATGTTGAACCTAGTACAGTACTGCAATAGCAGAGATATAGGTAGGCTCCAGAGGGAAGTTCACTGGCCACCCAGGAAGACCATAGCTGGGACAGATAGGTGTGGCTTGTATGAGAGGGCACTGTAGGTACAAATGGGTTCCTGGAATGAGTGCAGCGAGTCAGGATAAATGTGCAGAGAGGCAGAGCCGTATCTGTATGTTTGGAGATGGCAAGACTGGAATAGTAAAAAGTGCTGCATTGAGGTGCATTGGCAAAGCTGTATGGGGCTGGGCTGGAGTGTGACAAGGTGTAGCAGGTCAAGGCACAGATGGAGCTATGTGTGGGCAGCTGCCAAGGTCCTGCCATGCTGAACGCCTAGCCTCTTGCCCTCCTGGCCACTTTCACTCAGAGCTGGGATTTGCTGAAGGCACTTCTTGCTGCCTTTCTCTTGTACACACCACCCTGTTATTATAGGGTTGCCCTTGGCAAGTGCCAGGCAGTGAGAGTGCCACTTTGTGTGTCTGCAAATGAAAACTCGACATGGTGCAAAGCAATCTCTGCAGAGGAAGGAGGTTAAGGCTGCTTGGCAACTGGGGGAGGGCGAGGATGTGCGCATGCGTGTGTGTGCGCGCGCATGTGTGTGTACGTGTCTGGCAGGGAAGATAGCAACCTCTGAGGTAGGAGGCACAAAACAAAACACTCTAGGGGATACTGTGTTCCATCTCATAACTGACTCAGCCAGCGACTCCTGAGCCTTCCCTCAGCCCGGAGCCCACACACTCAATTAACCATCAGCCAGTCATTCTCATATATCCATTTGATATGCTGCATGTGCCCCCCCCCCCCCCGCTGCAATGCAGGTTGACTATGGCATTCTTGTTACTGCAGATCTGAGAGCACAGTGACTGTGGGCCCAATCCTATCCAACTTTCCAGCGCCGATGCAGCAGTGCCAATGGGGTGAGCGCTGCATCCTGGAGGGGGGGGCAGTCACAGAGGCCTCCTCAAGGTAAGGGAACAAGGTAAGGGACTTGCTGCCTCAGAGCTGCATTGTGGCTGCATCAGCGCTAGAAAGTTGGCTAGGATTGGGCCCTAAGAGTAGAAGCCTCTGCAGGTCTAGTCAGAAGTAAGCACCATTAAATTCAATGGAACTCACTCCCAGGTAAGTGTGTATAATAAGGCTGCAACCTGAGAGCCAGAGCTGTAAACTCTGCTGTGAATCAGGAAGTCCCTGATTCAGGTCTGCCATGAACTCATTGCGTAGACTTAAGGCCGAGCTACATTGTCCATGTCCACGTTTCATGCGCGTCTGGTGTCCCGCCCCCAGGTCAAACAACGGCTCTGATTGGCCGAACGTAGCACGAACACAGCAAAAGTTGAGGTGGCCTCGACTTTTGCTGTGTCCGCGCTACGTCCGGCCAATCAGAGCCTGTTGTTTGACCTGGGGGCGGGACACCAGACGCGCACGGAACGCGGACACGACACGGACAATGTAGCTCAGGCTTCAGGCAAGCCACTTCTCTCAGCCTCAGGTGCCCCCATCTACAGTATGGGGATAATAATACCAATGTATTTTACAGGGTTGTTGTAGAGTTTGAGATTATATATGTGAAGGATTTGAACATGCTATTTTACTTTATAAATGTATCGGTTTTATTGTTATTATTATTCTCTTGGACAAGCCATCAGGTGAGGAGACTAAAACTAGGCAAGAGGATGTTGAAGAAAGAAGCCTTCAGGGTTTGATATGTACTGGATGCATGCTAAGCACTAAGACTGCAAAGTGAGAGAGTTTTCTCCACAACAAGTTCTAGCCAAGACAGAGGCCTTTATTCTGCCAGGGAACGATCTGTCAGCGCAACCTGCTATCCTCCCTCCTTGTTGCAAGTTCAGTTCATCATCCTCATGGGCCCTTGTCTTGCCACAGAGGAATGATAGAAACTGCACTCTGCCCCAGAGTGTGTACTTTTCTGCTGTTCCTTTGTGGGGAGCTCAGGGCCTCTGTGTCCTCCTCAAATTCCTGGGCGATTCAAGTCAGCTCTACTAATCATTTTGCATTCAAGTTTAAGTGGGGTAGTAGGCCATGTTCCCATGGCAACCTCCCCAAGCTATAGAAGAGCGGAGAAGCTGAGTGGTTTGCTCCATCACTCTGTGTACTGTATGTGTGCCTGTGAGAGAGCGAGAGAGAGCACTATAGCTCCATGCCGAACCAGAAAATGAGAAAGTCTGGGTGGGGTGTGAGGAGGAGGCTTGTGACAGAAACAAAGTACCCTGCATAATAACCATTGGGGCTAGGATAGCTGCAATCTCTTTTCACCCCCAGCATCACATCTGGTGTTCACACTGCTCATAAGCAGAGAGGCTAGGTTGGGAACTACAGTATCTGCAGCAGTTACACCTACAGTATACAGTTAACCTACGGTAGTGCAACCTTATTCATGTCTACACAGAAGTAAGTCTCTTAGGATGTCACCTTGTTTTCCAAAAATAAGGCTTCCCTTAAGCCAGCCAGTAAGGGGGGGGGGGGAGGAAATTGCTGTAACACACCAAATTTTGGCCTGTTCCCTAAAGGTCTGGGAGACCTGATGCTTCCTTGTCATCAGCCCAAGCAAAATGATGTGAGACTGGTGTGGGTCACCTTACATGCACCCCCAGCACCCAAATACACATGTACACAAAATGTGTCAGGCAACAGGATGGGGCATCACTTGTCAATGTAGCCACCGTGCTCCCCTCGACTGCTAGTAAAGAAAGTGGAGGCAGCAACAGGAAGAGAACCACGACTGAGAGATACACAAGGCAGACACTGTTGCTCGCGCTCATCCTACCAAGCCGCCTTCCACGCCTTCGTGCACTAAGCAGGTGCACGCTCAGCCTTCTCATTGGCAGCAGTTGTAGCAAGCGGCACCTGACCAGAGCCTTGCAGGTGTTCCACTCTTCCCTCCCTCCTCCCCTGCAGACAGGTAAGATGAGCGCAAGCAACAGCGCACACCATGTCTGTCTTTCAGTCGTTGTTCTCCTGTTGCTGCCGCTGCCTTCTTTGCAGTCGAGGGGAGTGTGGCAGCAAAAGCAAAGGGCTTTGTGCCCAGCTGCAAAACTTGGCTAGGGAGGGAAGGAAGGAAGGAAGGAAGGAGACTCCATGCAGGCGGGTAGTCCTCAGGTAAGGGCACACTGCACAGCTGGCACCTGGGAAGGCTGAGCAGTCAGAAGCATTTGCTTCAGAGGAAAGGCTGCAGGTGGGAAATGCATCTTTGTTTTCCTCATTGCCTTCTCAGCCATCAGTAGCCACTCCCACTCCCATTAGCCTCCCTCTCTCCCCCTACGTCATCTAGGGCAAGCAAAAGTAGTCAGTGTGAGTGTTAAATGACTTTTCCTCTAACCCAGGGCAATCCTATTGTTTCCAATAGGAAAAATGTTTTTAATTAATGCGTTTTCAATATATGAGCAGATTTCCAGAAATGCAATCCCCGGGAATGCAACACAAGCAGGCCAAACTGAGAGCTGCCTGTTAACAGCAAGATTGTTTCCTCCCATGGATGGAATCCATAGTTACCTGAAAAAAATGCAATCTGAGAATGACCCAAAACATTTAGCAAGGGGGAATATGGCTGAACACCCCCCCCCCCCGAATGTCTTCCTTTCTGGTTTGTTATCTTTCGATAACAACTCTGGCATAGTAAATGTACGATGTCAAACTCTGAATCTTTGTAGTGAAAACAAGACAAAATAGACAGGTCCTTTCTTCAGCCAGTTTTCATTGCAGTTCTGTATTTGTGTACAAACACACACACACACACACACACACACACACACACACACACACACACACACACACACACACACACACACACTACATATTTCCATAGGGATAATATATAGTGCTTCTGACATATTTGTCCTATGCACTTGTATCAAGTTGATCTTTCTCTATCCCACACTTCTCCTAAGCTCAAGACAGCTCACAACAGTATTTAAAACAATAAACTGTTAAAAACATCGTAATATAAAAATACAGCAGCAGTCACCTCCACTAAGAACCCTTTCAGCTCCCAAAAGCCTTTTTAAAGAGACAGATTTTACAATCACTCCTGAAAAACACCAGGCTTGTGCTCTTCCTTATGCAACGATGGCACTTATTAAAGCAGGGCACCCAAACCAGATCATAACTGGCAAGTGGACACATATGGGTGGAGGGGAAGATAATCTCTGAAGGTCCCACGTCCCAGGCCATGAAGGCAGAGGCGTACCAACGCCCTGCGTGAGGGGGGCAGCATCAAAATATGTCGCCCCCTGTGATGTCACCACCAGAAGTGACGTCACTCAGCCCACCTCCGGTAACGTCGCCACCGCCACAAAAAAATAAATAGGGGGTGGGAGGGCGCCAGGTGGGCGGGAACACCCTTTCTCACTGCCGCCCGCCCACAAGGACGCTCCCGCCCTTCGTTCCGTTTTTTTGCGGTGCTTTCCCCTTGTCACAGATTTACCACCGATGCTGTGGATTTGTTGTTGTCCCACTTGTTGCCCGGGGGCGGATCGCCCCCCCTCATTCCGATGCCTCTGCATGAAGTGTTTTAAAGGTTAAAGCCAGCAGTTTAAATTGTGCCCAGAAACTGGCAGTGAATGCAGCTGCTGCAAAACTGACTGGATAATATGCTCCTGCTGCCTCCTTGTTCCTAAGGAGGCAGGCCAAAGCATTCTGCCCCCACTGCAATTTCTGCATTGCCTTTGAGAGCTAACTGCCAGCTCTCCTTCTACTGGACCCCACCTGTGAAGTACAGAACTTGGATAACTTCCAAGATCCTTTTCTAGCATTCCCAACTTCCTTTCCCATCTCCTCTTGTAGCTTCACTTCTTGATTTTCTCCAAGTCCAGTCCCTGACACTGTAATCTCAGCTCCAGTATGAGGTTTGCCAAATCACCGTCTCGGTTAAGAAGTTTTGATTTATCTGAAGGAAGTTTCCCAGCTCATAACCATGAATCCATCAGCTGCCTTAGCTGGCCTGCTCAATCTTTCATAACTCCCAGTTAAGGACATGGCATGACAGGGGGATAAAGGATGAAATAGGAGGGTGATACGTGGGATTTACAGGGATCCCTGCAAGTGTGGCTGGGGAAAAGTTGCCTTTATGCTTGGCAGGAACGCGCTGCATGCAGGGCACTTGTCCACTGGAAGAATTACAGAAGCAAAAGGGACAGTTTTTGAGAGCCCACTGGACCTGAGATAAACATGGAATTAGGCAGGGCCTTCTTCATTTAGACTTCTCTGCTGCAGCTGGTCCTATCCAGCTGTCCCATATCTTAATAGGAACATCACAGTCACATTCCCAGCCCTGTGTGGAAGCTGGTCAAATGCCCCCTGCCCAGGGCCACCAACTCAGAACTGAAGCCAGCTTCTTTGACGTAAGCCACTTCAGCAGAACTTTCTTGGAAGTTAGTGCAGGACTGGAGACTTTAGTGCAGGACTGCACTTTATGTCTTGACTTGTGCAGATAATGGTTGTGACCCGTGGAAGTAATAAAGTCTTGTCCAATAGGAGAACAGCCAGGAAATCTGACAGCTGAGCTTTACCCCATCTCCCTGAACCAGGAGCAAACCACTGAGAAGGGAAGTGAAAGTTAGTCATCATGTTAGCAGTAGAGTCTCAGAAGCTAGACAGAGGCTGTAGGTGTTCTATCAACTCCTGATCTGTTGCTATCTGTAGATTCAGGCAGGGGCAGGGCTCCTGCTCCTGTAAAGCTAACAGGGTTAAGGGAATACTGTGAAGACCTGCTTTTCTATAACTTCATAAACTTCAAGCTGAAATCTCCAGCATGCCAATAAAGAGCTCAGCCTCACCTCCTCAATGCCTTGAGCCTGTGAGGCTAATGAGTGTCTGAGGACAGCAAGTTTAAATTCATAACTTGAAACATGGATGTTCTATTTAGCAGCCACCATGGCTAACAGCCATTGATAGTTCTCTCCTTCATGAATTTGTCCAAGCCCCTTTTACAGTCATCTAAGCCGGTGGCCATCACTCCAAGTTCTAGTGTAATGAGAGAGGGAGAAAAAAAAAATCTCACTCTCCGTCAAATCCAGACTCTATCTTTGGGACCCAATTCCTTTTATCTACAATTCATTCATATCCAGCTGCAGGATGCAGCATGGCATTTGGCTGCCTCTGATGTTTCTCATCCTTCCCTCAGGATCAGACACAATTTTTCCTCCTTACCTTTTGATGTGAAATCTTGTACAATCACTGATAGCCTCCCCTGGCTTCCTCATACATGGGACACAGTGGCAGAAAATGTCTCTGTGTTTCAATCTCCTCTCCGTCACGCTGATTGCACAGTCTCTTCTCTCTGGGTATGCTCTCTGTGTGTGTGTAAGTGTGTGTCTGCCTTGTGTCTATAGATTGCATTTCTAGTCTGTAATCATTTATTCTGTATTTGTAGAATGTCTGTCTTAAGGGTGTTCAAGAATATGGCACTGTACTCACAGTCCCAGGAGTCCCCCAACTATTCTGTGAATTTGGGAGGTGGGGGAATCATTGTTCCTATTATATTCCTTCTTTTGAAGGCAGCTTGAGCTTCATATTTCACAAGGGTGTACCTCCAGAACTCATATTGATTCAATTTCCTCTATAACTGCTAACCCCAGTGTATGGTATTCCTCATTAAATGTCCATTTCATATTAGACAATATAGGACCTTTCCTTCACTGAAGCAGACATAGTGACAGAACCAGATGTTTGTGGATAAAGGGGGAGATCTGCTTTTGGAAATTGCCAGTGGTCATAGTAGAGAAAAATGGAAGTGCATGAAAATGTATCAGGAATGAACTTACCCAGCAAGGGAACTTCATTAAATATGTGTATGACTGATGGTCATGTCTTGGTCCTTCACAAGAAAGCCAATTTCAGCAACAGACGTTTGTACTGCATGCATTGACATTTGGTTCCCACAGCAAGCTCATGACTTGGTCCCATGCCAGTAAGATCAAACAGTATAGGATAGCACATGAAAACCCAAGCTACATGATCCCGAGACATGCATCATTCAGCAATTGCTGGACTGGACTGTACCACTTCAAACTATAGGTGGGGATTGATTATCTGCAGATTTCCCACATTAGGTGTGCTAGTTTAAAAAAAGATGGTTAAAAAATCACCCCACATCATTAAGCAACTATTCTGGAAAGACCTCAAGACTAACGTTGCAATCCTAAGCACACTTACTAGGGTGTCAGACCCATTGCACTCCATAGGATTTACTCTTGAGTAAACTTGCTTAGGATTGTGCTTGTCCTTAGGATCCCCCCCCCCCATATACACTCCATATACACTCCATTCCCAACTCCTTGTGGAATTATAATAGCAGCAGCAGCAGCAGCTGCTGCAGAGTGGCATAATTAAATGCTGCCATTAATCCCAGCTCCAGGCTTGAGATTGCTGCTGTTCTTTTCAACAAGACAGGTGGGGAGCTCAGGCATGTGGGGTGCATGGCAACCATTGCTTTTGTTTGCAGAGCACTGAGTGCTTGTTTTGTTTTGTTTACTTTGAAAGCTCTTGCTGCAAACAGGTATGTCTAATGGTGCTCCAACTGCAGTAAGAGGGTCCATACTCTGCTGTTTTTCCCCATACGACTACCATGGGGCCCTAATCCATACCATGCAGACAGAGTCTGCTTCTGCTTCCAAAAAATGCATTTTGCCCCATATGGTTGCAACTTGCTGTCCCAATGGCTCATGGTCCCTACTCAGATTATCAGACTATCTTGGGTTACCCATTGATACGTAGTTCCATTTACAGTTGAAGCCTTCTTTAAAGCCTCCAACATAGAGAGCTTTCTGACCTTCTGGAACTGGCTACCTTTTGATGAAGCAGAGTAAGGAAACCAAAATGCGTACAGTATATAAGTTATAAGGAACATCATAGCTTAGGTTTCAAAATAAACAGCAAAGTTTTCTGTCAATATCAGGAGGGGTTTACACATGCAGCAGAATGAAGAGGTAGAGTTCTGAGGTGACAGAATATGAATGGGCTATATATACCACCTCATCCTGCAAAGGGGGAGGCATCACTTTGAATGCTTCCCCATGTGAAAAAGCACCCTGCAAACAGAAAGCTAGCACGTCGGGGACAAGGTTTTAATCAAGCCCTTTAACTGTTGCGCTGGTTTCCTTTTTGCAGGGAGCTTTTCCTCAGTAAGTCTGAATCTGAAGAACTTTAAAGAAAACAGCATGAGGTTTGTCAGTCCTTACAGAAAACAAGTCATTCAGAAACGATAAAGGGGAGCCTTTGGTGTATCTTGCAGTGGCATAGCTGGGGGAGGGGGCGGTGAGGCCCACCGCTCCAGACACCAACCCAGGAAGGGGTGTCATGACAGCCCCGTCAGTGGTGGCAGGAAGGGGGGGTGCATGCAGCACTTGCCACTCTGAGCAGTCGGAGCTGCAAGCAGAGCAAAGTTCGGCTCTCCCGCTCTCCCCTCTGCTCCCACTTGGCTCCAAATCAGAGCCATTCTGGGAGCAGGGGTGGGGCTATGATGCGAGGGGGCGGCCAGCCGAACTACGCCACTGGTATCTTGTAAACGTATGTGTGCACTTCAGAGTTATACCAAGGACGGAGGTGCTTAACCACCTTGCCCATATGACTGCTTCCCCCCCCCCCCCCTTGCCTGCTCCACAGCAAACAGGTTGTTGTTTGACTCCTTTGCCATGGGCAGATCTTACAATTTTGCACAACACTGTTCAAATGCTCACTTTTGAATAAGGGGTTGCTGTCATGTGCAAAATTGCAGCATCTGCTTGTGGCAAATGAAACAACCTGCTTGTCACAAACAGGAAGCCACTCTGCCGGGTGGAAAACGGTGAGGATAAGCAGGGCAAATGTGTGTGATGGCCCCCTACATGTTGCTGATTGACTTTGTCATAAAACGCTGCCTTGATCTGAGCAGAGGGCCCATTTTTCTGTCATCCCGATTCAGGTAAATGCAACCAGGTGAGCTAAGCCATTGGCCTCTCAAGCCAACTGCAACCTCTTAGTACATATTGCTGCCGCACCACTTCCCAACTATTTGTAAGAAGCCTGGTAACAAGTCTGTAAAACCAACTAATCAAACACACCCTCTTTCTAGGTGACAGTGAACTCTCCTCCCTCCTTCCCTCTATAACACTCTGAACCATGGAAATACAATACACCGTTGAAAAAGGCAAAGCTTGGTGATGGTTAAACCTGGGACCTTCTGCAAGCAAAGCATGTGCAATACTGAGTCATGGCTCTTCCCACATCAGATACAAATACTTACTAAGCAGGGCTTCTAAGCTAAGATTTCAACCAGTTCTAGAAAGCAAGACATTCATTATTTGCTTAGAGTTAAGTTACCATGGCTGCGACCCTAAGCATACTTTCCTGGCAGTGAACCTCCTGAAATTCAGTAGCACTTGCTTCAGAGAAAATATGTTTCAGATTTCACTGTAATAACAACATCATAACAACATAGTTAAAATGGTATGTGATCTCACACCCCTCATGGTGGTGTACTGATCCTATAATAGTATAGTGTCCTAAGATCAGTTGGACATTAACATTAATCATTTCCAAAAGTAAACGTATTCAACTGTAAAATTCCAGGTAAACCTATTCCCTAAACTCAATTTCCTTGATATAAGTGAATCTCCAAGGCAGGTGGGAAAGAGAAAGACAGAATGGGCTAACTGTCCCAGTAGGGGTTCAGACTAACACAGCCTTCTGAGCACGATGATACTCCATTAATTAGGCCTGGGACACCTGACAACTCCTTCCCTCCTAATAGGTGACACCTATTTTTACAAATCTCTTTGAAGTGTGGCTCTTTGAAATTCATCATTTCTTGATCCAGCTCTGGTTGCCAGACCACAAAATGACTTTCACCCAGCTATACAAATATGCGGTTCTTTTAGATAAGAGAAAAGCAAGAATAAAATACAGGATCATATAGCCAAGAGTACTTAACACTCCTCTATCGTGACAGTCTTCCTTTGGTTTATTCTTCAGGGCCAGAAACTAGTGTCAAATGATAAGCATCTACCACATTCCCTTCAGTCAATAATAGACAATATAGGGAAAGTGCGTTGCTTGCACAGTCATTTTGTAAATCAAATCTGTGTAATCCTTGGAGATTCCCTGATGATCGATCAGCTTTCAGATTCCTAACAATGGTTCATGTCCTCTATAATGCTAATCAAACACATTTGTAAGTTACTTTTCCCAACCTGTAGCCTCTTTTTCTCTATTTTTTTTCCACATTTTATACCGCCCTTCCTCCAAGGAGCTCAGAGTGGTGTACATATTTCCTCCCCTCCTTTTGTCCTCACAACAACCCTGTGAGGTAGGTGGGGCTGAGAGATAGTGACTAGCCCAGGGTCACCCAGAAAGCTTCATGGCTGAGCGGGGATTTGAACCTGGATCTTCCAGGTCTAAGTCCGACTCCCAATCCACTACACCATCCTGGCTCTTGTAGTTCCATTGTTCTTTCCAGGCTGGGCACTCAGCACTGATTCTTCTACCTCTGTATTTTAGGCTGAATAGTTAATGCTGTGTTGGTCCCACAAAAATGAGACAGGAGAGAAGTCAAAGATGCATCGATATGACATATACATAGTACAGAGCCCTAACCTTTTTTAAAATGAAAAGCAGTTTTGGGAGGTTGCATTTTTGAATGGAGGAGTAGCAGAGTGAAGGATGCTTTCCCCTCTTTTTTAAAATAGTGTGTGAATTTCAAAGAGCCACACTTCAAAGAGTTATGTACCTCTCCCCCACCATCACTGCTTATCTCAACTGCAGCATCCTGAAGCTGCTTTTCACTTAAAAAAATAGGAGCTTTGTAATATGCATCTATTCTTACATAACATGCAATTTGCTCCTAAATTCATCAACATCAAATGAATCAACATTCATATTTACTGTGTCTGGGCAGTCTAAAGTAATCCGTTCTATACTTGGGTCTTGGGAGACCTTAGAATTTGAATCCCTAGGTTTATGAGCAACTTTCTTTTAAGTGTAACTGGATCATCTTATTTCTAAATAAAACCGGTCAAGAAGTCTTTCCATAAAAACAGACTACATTTGCTGCTTCTGTATGTCATTCTGGGTAAGAATAATCTCATACCATTAGAATAGTATCCATGACCTTATTTCTTATCTAATGAAGTCAAAGGTGTCTCCATTTTGGATTTTATAGTTTGGCTATTGGCAATTTACACATAAACAGTTGCCCTGCTGTGGTATAAGTGCAAAACTGCACACCATATCAACTACTGTACAGTGGTGGGTTTTTTTCTTTGTGGGAAGTCCTTTGTCTGGGACGACCCACCATGCAAAGAAACCTATCATTACTATCCTGCCACAAAAACCATCTCTACACTTGGGTTTGTAGACCAGTCAGCAAGGATGGCTTGCAAGTGCCACATACATAGTGATTTAAAGCTCAACACATGTTGCCATCTAATAACTCATAAATCAGGCCACACCTGGCACAGCAGTGGTCTGCAATCTTATGTGTGCTGGAGAACGTATATGTTGTGCATTGTTGCATGGATTCCCACCCTTTCTCCTCCTGACAACTGTGAGCACATCATGCCAAGAGTATCCAATCCCCTTCTCCTCCTTCCTCAATAGAAGCTCCAAATGGCTGAAACTTCACTGGAGCTACCAAATCACTTTGCCAGCTTCCCCAGTGTCAAAGCACAAACCAACAATTGATATCATTCTGGAAGCAGGCATTGCCTCTGTCGCTTGCCCAACGACAGACAGCCCTGAGTGGCACTCCACAATCTGCCAAGAGGGTCTTTTGTCTCAACACTCCTGCTTGTAAAAGAGCCAAGTGGCACTCTTTGCCATGCCAACAGTTCATTGATACTGCCCCTGACATTTGGCAAGCCGTCCTTGTCATCCCACAGACACTCAAGCTCCCTGGAGAGCAAGACCCTGCACCTACCCTGCTCCCTGGAGTATCTAGGAGACCAAAATGCTCTTGGCATCTCCACTCTAACAGAAGACTGTTTTCCACTACTCATGATAGTGAATATGAATCAATCCCACTCCCTCCAAGGCATATCTTATTCTTTGTCCCTCAATATTGCTCTGTAAGCTGCCATATTTGTGGCTCTGTATGCCACTTTGGGTGCCCTTCAGGGAGAAAAACGGGCACAAAATGAGCAAACAAACAAACAAACAAACAAACAAACAAACAAATAAATAAATAAATAAATATTATTTCACTGCGCCCACATTCAGTCTGACAGGCTAGTAAAGAAGCCTGTGGTGAGGCTGCTCTATTAGCCACAGGAATAAACTCACGACACTTCCCTGAGTCCAGGGCCCAGATCCACAGCAGACGTTCATCCACAGTCGGCATTAGTCCACTTACTAGTAATATCACATAATACGGTAATTCATAATTTAGGTTAATTAATCCGCTTCTTCTTGTCCCAGTGCAATGTTCTGGCTGCTCCAAAATGGCCATAAACAATGTCAGGCAGTTGAGGTTATTATTGTTATTCCTTCAGGGAGGGAAGTTGAAGCTGACGCCCACTAGGTCAACCTGGTTGTAACAATAACAGCCCAGTCCTGTCCCCCACCATGTTATAGCATGCAGCTGCACCAATGCAGGCTGTGCTGCATGCAATGGGGGGCAATCTGACAGCCTGCAGGAGATAAGTAAAAAAAAATTACATTCCCCCTCCCCTGTTGGACTGCCTGATCACCTATAGGTCTCCTCGAACCTATGCCAGCCATTTTGCTGGCTAAATCTGAGGAGAGCCAGGGGGCATTCCAGGGAGGGGTTTCAGGGATAGGATCCCGGCGCAAGTTGCTGCTGCCGGATCCACCTCTTCCAGTTCCTCCCCCAACATGCCCCATTACTCCTCCTCCTCCCTGCCCATGACCCACCCCCACCAACAACTCACCAGCACTGGCGGAGCCTCTCCGAGATGCTGCCATGTGTGCCGCACCTCTCACTGTTTGTGGCAGTGGCCCAGCAGCGTACGACAGCAGCCTGTTTTTCGCGCCCTGCATAAGGACCCCTGCTAGTTCAGGCAGCGCAGCGCACCCATAAGATTGGACTGTTAATGTCATTCTTTTTTCACTTTTTAAAAATGACAGCAGCTGGGGGGAAGGGACTGATCCAGATCAGCATATGAAACAGAGGAGGGGGTGAACACTTTCTCCTTGTGCTGCAGAAGCAGAACCAACAAAAATTGCTCCCTCCTGAAGTAGTTAAGTGCACTGAGATGGAAGCTTGGGATAATAGGTTGGAGGGAAGGAGTTAAACACTCTCCTTTCATGTCACAACCCTAATTCTGATTGGGGGCCCTGTGGCTGTTAAAAAATGCAATGTCTGACTCTAATTCACCTGACTGCAGGGGTAATGGGAAATAGTGCTCCCACCTTAATAGTAGGATTGTTTATTTATCACCTGCTTCCAACCTTTAAGGGAGCTCAGAGCAAAGGCATTGCCTTTGCTGCCGGAATGGCTCTGGGGGCAAGTGGGAGGGGCCGCATTACACTTGTTTGCATGCAAGGCGCAGTGCAGTCCCTTGCACCACTTATGGTGCTGCACCATCTCCAGCAATGCCACTGACACAGAGTGAGGTACATGTGATTATTCCATTTTATTCTCACAAAAGCCCTATGAGATAGGTTAGACTGAAAGACAGCAACTGACCTAAAGTCACCCAGGGGGATTCATGGCTGAATGAGCAGCTGAACCCAGTTTTTCCTTCCCCAACTCCAGCATTCCACCAAATAAAATGATAACATGTATTTATTTTATCATTTTTTAGTCCGCCCACCCTTCATTGTATTTGCAAGGGTGGCTAGCTACACTACACTGGCTGTCTCATCCGGCATGATCAGTGCAGGCACCAGTCAGAAAAGGCCTGGAGATTAAGGACAGGGTTTGGAGTAAGAAGCCGTGGTCATGAGGTTGTGTTGTGGGGGTCTGTGGTATCTGCCTCCCCGCCCAACATCTCAAGCAGCCCCCAGAAGCTCGAGCTCACTGCAGAGTTCCTGGCAAGGCAGTGATGTCACCACCAGATGCCTGCAACACAAGAGATGCTAGTGACAACCAGCTGCCAGCAGACTTGGCCTGACTGGCTCAGAGGGGGAGCAGGAGAGCCAGACGGGGAGGAAGACCAGAGTGGAGAAAGAAAGGAGAGTGGCCGGACAGGAGATTACAAGGGACACAGAGACAGAAGCGGGGAGGAAAGTGATGGAAGGGAAGGAACGAGCGAACGTGGAGCGAACGAGCGAACGTGGAGACAACCAGTCGAAGAAGGGAAAGGGACGAGACCAGCTCAGACAGAGGTGACGGGAGTAAAGGAGATGGGCAACCCAGCAAAGGAGGGGAAGATCGTAAAGGCAAAAGCAGGTGAACAGAGAGGGAAGAAAGAAGAGAATGGGGGAAGGAGGAGGCAACACAAGTAAAGCAGGACCAAAGCAAGGGAGGAAGGGGGGGGGGGGGAGAGAGTCAAACTCCTGGAGAGCCACACCTGTCATGCAGGGACTAACACCCACCCCCGGCAGATGGTCGCCCAGGCTACTCGTGCTTCCCATGGCAGCGGAACAGGACAGAGACTTCAGAAGGGCCAAGCCAACGCAGAACAAACCAACCCTGGAAGGCCTGCTGGTCCCTGGCCCCAGCACCTCCAGGAGGCCCACCCAGCTTCCTACTCCTGAAGAGGGTCTGTGTAAAGGCAGAAGACAGCCAGCACCTCCCAGAAGAAGGTTACAGGGGCGACTAGAAGGGAATCTGGGAAAACGTCCTGGTGCTGCTGCCTGGTGTCAACAAAGAATATGACTTGAGCAGCATCTCCCCTGGTGCCCGTTGCATTTCAGGCCTGCATTGACTTCCCTGCACCTCTAAAGTCATTCCCCAACCCGATGACATCGAACAGGCCTCTTGGGGATGAACCCGCAAGGCCCAGGGTGACCACAGGGCCACACTCATCAGTGCACTCAGAAGCCCCTTGTAAATTACTAAAATTACAGGTTGGGTGTAGCCTTTGTCCCCCCCCCCCCCCAGAGTTCGACTACCTACTTACTTAACAATATTTCTGTACTTTCTGTACTCTATTTTTGTATTTTTCACAAAAAAAGTTCACAAGGCAGAATAAAAATGAAAACCTATCAAAACTTCATAAAAGTAAAAAAAAAAAGAAAATTATATGAAACAATAGGAAAAAGCACCTTCTTGCAAAATTCCCACAAGTCCTGATGGAATAAAATGTTTTTACCTGCTTCTGAGAGGAGGCTAAAGGGAGACAGTCAGTCATCCCAGAGAGGAAGGTATTCCACGCTGCTGGAGCCATCACAGAGAAGGTCGTGTCATGCCTTTGAATGCTAGATGACACAGTCTCAGCTTCTCAGAGGAGCTAGGTGCTGTTGCCAGATCTAAACATTTGGAGTGAGGAGGAAATCATATGGGTGAGGAGGAGGGTGCTCCCTGAGAGAATCAGGAGAACCCAGACTCTGTAGGGCTTTGAAGTCAAAAGTCAGCACCTTCTGTTGGAAATAAACTGGTAGTCCCTACTGCAGATGTTTCCAAACAGGTTTAACATGTCCTCTCTGACCCAGACTCGTAGCCTTGTACTACCTATGCCTGCTGTCAGAGACAGTTCTGTGAGAGCAGCAAGGTTTCCGCTGGGCACACACCATATCTTGTTTCTATTTCACACCTAAACTGCTGACTTGCTCTGCACCAACATCATCCCTGTGACCTTGTTGTGGACGGCATTGTAGCCAATGTATGGTCTATTATTGTATCCAGTGGGTAGTGAGCCAGGGAGAAGATCCTCCCCTCCCCCAAGTCCCACCTTGAGGCCCATTCAGAGTGTTGTCCTCCCAGGCTGCACAGAGGCAGGCAGCCTGATCAGCATCCTGCACTGCCTTCTGCCTTCGAAACCTAGTCCCCTGCTGTGTTTGTCTGCCTGGCTGCACTCATTGCAGGAACTATGCATTTTTCTGTTGGTTCCCTGGTTACGCAGCACAGCTGGTACCTGTCCTCCTCTCCTCCCCACTCCATATGCTTGTCGTGGTCTGTGATGAGACTGTGACAAGTAGCTGTGTGTGCACACATCCCCTCCCCCCCCCCCCCATATACACATACAGCCAAGATTAAGTTCTAACTCTCTGGATCCTACATATTTCTATGCCTGTTCTGGGAACAACCCATGCCAAAAGGACTGTTGTGCTCAATTTCACCTCTCAGTGGGGATTGGAAGGGGGCATAACCCAGTGATAGGGCACCTGCGTGCTTTGCATGCAGAAGGTCTTATGTTCAACCCCCAGCATGAACAAGTAGGACTGGGAAAGTTCCCCTTCTGAAACTCTGGAGAGCCACTGCTAGTCCATGTAGACAATATTGAGCAAGATGGACCTAGGCCAATTCGTATACAGGTGGGCCCCCATATCCGCTGGGGATATGTTCCAGGCCCCTCCGTAGACACTTGAAACCGTGGATAAGAGCAAACACCCCCTCCATGGTTTCCTGAGGGCTCCCCCCACCCTGCCTCCCCTGCAGGCAGGCATGCTTGCCCCCCCCCAGCCCTTATTTTTCTTTCAGCAAGCTTTGTTTCTTCCTTAAAACAAACAGAGAAGCAGCCTCCATTGCAGGCAAGTAGAACGAGACTAAGTCCTAGAGAGGCTCTGCAAGGTTTCTGTTAACCTTGCAGAGCCTCTCTAGTACTTAGTCTCATTCTACTTGCCTGTAATAAGCAGCCAGAGGCTGCTTCTCCTGTTTCTTTAAGGAAGAAACGAAGCTTACAGGGAAAAAAGTAAAAGTCTGGGGGGTCCCCACGATCCGTGGATAACTGAAACCGTGGATAGCGAATCAGTGGATATGGGGGCCCACCTGTATTCTCAAATCACCTTGCCTCATCCTGACAGAGATTTGACCCAGTTCCTAGTACAGAGCAGCAACTCTGTCCCCCCCTGGCTCTTGGCCTCTGTAGGGAGATCTCACATTCTTTCATGAAGTCCTTTCCCAGAAGACCAGGTTCAGAGAGCCTCCTGCAAACACAACACAACAAACGACTTCTCCTGCATTTCTATCCATGTGTACTCAACTATATGTTTACTAGCTGGACCAATTGAGATGCAACATTGGAAATCCATGATCAGATCCCCTGCCATTTTTGAAATAATAGTAGCAGCTATGGGGAGGCTCAAATTGAATCTCCAGTTAAAATAACCCCACACCGCTATTTGTCCTGCATAGAAAACATACAGGTCCCATACAGCTTTGGTGGTGGTGGGGACCGTGGGCTCCAGTTTCTTAAATCCACTTTGGTACCTCCTGCACGTCCCCCCCCTCCATTTGTTGTTTATTTGTTCAGTCGCTTCCGACTCTTCGTGACTTCATGGACCAGCCCACGCCAGAGTTTCCTGTCGGCCGTCGCCACCCCCAGCTCCCCCAAGGTTGACTCCAGGCAAAACCCCACAGAAAGACAAATGGCACACATGAAATATCATAATTTCATGACATTCCCTCACTAGATTCCTTTTGAGATCTACATAAGAAACAAGGGATAACTTTTTTCCTGCTGGTGACTTTGCACAATTAATGGCAGGGGGACAAGCAGAAATTCAGCAAGTGCAACTGTTATTTTTTATTTATTTATTTGTATAACATCATCTCCACAACTCCAAAAAATTGACACAAGGGAGACTACTGATGAAGCAAAGGAGATGAAGGAGAGGTAAACAGGACACATATGCGATTCTTTCAGTTTCACATACTTCAACTTAGAGCAAGGAATAGGGACTAAGACATGATGCCAAAGCCTTCATGGAAATGTTCTGGCTTCATGGAAAAGTGTTTTTTTGGATGGGAACTGAAGATTGTGGCTAAGGAAGCATCCCATAGATGTTCAGGGAGGTGGTTCCAAGTATAAGGGGTGGTAAGGGAGAAAGGGCGGAGTTGTTCAAGGAAGCAGGAGGCTTTTGGATGGTTGAGGTTGAGGATGGTGGAACTGAAAGAGTAAAGCTCATGAACAAGAGTATAGTGGGATATGAAAGCTGAGAAGTAGGGAGGGGTGAGTCATGATTGAAGACCTTCAGATGCACGGACAAGGGGTCTGTGTTGGATGTGGAAGTGGAGAGGATGCCAGGGAAGGGATTTAAAGAGGGGCATGGTGTGATCTGTGTAACAAGACAGACAAATGACTTTAGGCAGCAGCAAAGTGTTAATTGGACGAGAGGGGACTAAGAGGAACCAACAGAAGACCAGCAAGAAGGAGGTTGCGGTAGTGAGCGATGACCACAGCAGACAGAAAGGAAGGGCCAGATTTGTGCAATATTGTGAAGGGAGAACAAGACAATTTGACAACAGACTGAATATGGGGAGCAAAGGAGAGAGTGGAGTCAAAGATAAAGTCAAGACTACATGCCTGTTCTACAGGGTGGATGGTGACATTGTCAATGGATAAGAAGAGGGTGTGAGGCGAAGAGGACTTGGGAGGGGGGAGATAAGAAGTTCAATCGTTGACATACTGAGCTTGAGACAACAACGAAGCATCCAAGCTGAAATGTCAGACAGGCAGTTTGAGATACAGGATTGGATGAAGGGAGAAAGTTCATGGACAGAATGGTATAGCTGGATATTGTGTGCATGGGATTTGATGAGGTCCCCCAGGGAGGGTCAGTGGGTAAAGGGAGAGCAGCAAGGGGCCAAGAACAGAGCTGTGTGAGACCCTGACAGAGAGAGGGAAAGAGGAGGAGTTCCCCCCCCCCCCCGGTGAAAACATGAAACAAGTGATTAGACAGGTAGGAAGAGAACCACTTGTGGACAGAATCACAAAAGCCTAATTTATAAAGGGACTTGAGCAACAGGGATTGACTGTATCAAATGCGGCCAGAAGGACAAGAACAGAGTAGAAACCTTTCAGTGTGGCAGTAAGGAGAACATTGGTGATTTCTGTGAGGGCAGTTTCAGTAGAGTGCCATGGGTGAAAGTCAGACTGGAGGGGGTCAAAAGTGGAATTGGTGGAGAAAAAGTCAAAGCAGCTCATCCCAGAAACTTGGAGGCAAAGGGTAGAAAGGAGACTGGGTGGCAGGTGGAGAGGGAATGAGGATAGGTCAAGGGATGGTTTTCTGAGAATAGGGGAGACAGGGATGTGTAGGGAAGAAGCTGGAGAAGAGGGACAGGTTGATGATGATGATGATGGTGATGATGATGATGATGATGTGTAGAACAGAAGGGTTGACTACAGTGGGTGGTGGTGTTTGCAACCAGTAGTTGAAAGGGAATGGGATCAAGGGGGTAAGTGGAGGAGTTTCAGTGAGGACGGGGTAATCATCTCATTAATTGGGAGGGGGGAAGGGTTGAGGAAGGTGAAGGAAGAGGGAGAGCTGGGACAGAGGAGGCAAAATTGGAAGGGATGGTTTTAATTGTGGTGCTGAAGAAAGGAGCAAAGTCATGGACAGTGCGCAAGGATGGGAGGGGGGAGGGGAATGCCTTAGCAGGGAATCAAAGGTCGTGAAGGGGCCCCAAGGATTGATGTGGATTAGAGTAGAATAGGAAGAACATAAGAAGAGCCCTGCTGGATCAGGCCAAGGGCCCATCTAGGCCAACTTCCTGTATCTCACAGTGGCCCCACCAGATGCCTCAGAGAGCACTCAAGACAACAAGATACCCGTATCCTGTTGCCACTCCCTTGCATACATCTGGCATTCAGAGACAGGCTACCTCTAAAACCCGGAGGTTGCCATTGCATGCAGTCATCATGACTTGTAATATGACTTGTTGCATACAGTCATCATGGCTTGGCCAGGTAAAAGGTAGATGAGAAGAATACATTTGTAGTGGAAAGCTAGCTCTTTTGTTCTCCTCCAAAAGCATTCCACTGCAAGAGCACATGAAAGCAGATGTTGAATGGAGTGAGTGAGTCATGGCTGAGGATGAGTGGGATGAACAGGATGTGTGGAGACTGGGGCAAACAAGGATCACTGAGGACAGGAAGGAGTTGAATGCGGAAACTGCAGAATCTAATGAGCACAAAACTAACAGTAACATGACTGCTAAAAGTAAAATGCTTTGGAGAACGCTGATGTATAAATGAACCGCAGGTCTGAGAAAGAGCAAAAAACAGAACACAGGGAGGGTGGACTATGATGAGCAACGTTGAATGGGATAAGGTGACGATCAGATGATGATTGGAATGGGGGAACTCTACAGCAGAAAGGTTAGAGACAAAGCAGATTGGCGTGAAAACAACTTCAAGAGACTGGTCATGGCAATGCATGAGGAAGTTTGTTCAAAGCTGGAGATTGGAGCAAGAATTTAGAGAGAGAGGAGATGAGAAGTAGCTGAGTCCAAGGGATCATCCATGTGAACATTGAAATCACCAAGGACCAAGACAGGGATGTTGTGTCAGCAAAGGAAAAAGTGAGCCAGGCATTGCAGTCCGAAATGAAACTTGAGAGGAGGCCGGGGGGGGGGGGGCGATATACAGTAATACCTCTCATAATACTGCTTCCTTTAGCACTGATTCATTATAGCTCCTTTGTCCCAGCATGATTCTAGCCAATGGGAGCAGTATATTCTGGGCCAATCAGCTCTCATTTCCTGCATATTAGATTAACAAGTTATTTCTGGGTCACTGACTAATGCGGGACACGAAGAAGCGAGTCGGCCAGGCTTTGTGCCTCCAAGCCTGGTCTGTTGAGTTGCTTCTTCCTGTTCTCGCAAGCATAGCTCGTGAGAACAGGAAGTGGACACGGAGCAGCCAAAGATGGCTGTGGCCAAACACCCTGAGGGGTGTCACCCTTGCTCAGCCATCTCCGGCCACACAAAACTGAGCAGCTTCTTCTTCCATAGCACGGATCCTATCGCCTCTGTTAGCACCTTCTTTTTTTCCTCAGACTTGCACCAGCTAAAGAGCTGGCGCAGGTCTGAGGAAACCTATTGCGGAGCGGGAGGCTTATGGAGTTGTAAGGGGATTTAAATCTTCTTTCCCCTCTGAAGCCTCCTGATCCATACAACATGCTCCTTTTCAGCGTAGCTGCACCAGCCCGGGGGGGGGAGGATATGTTTGGGCTCATAATTTTTATTTCTTTGTGCTTTACAGCGCAGTCCTAACCAACTTTCCAGCACCAGTGTAGCCGCGCCAACAGGACGCACACTGTATTTTGCAGCGCAGGGGCAGTCATGGAGGCCTCTTCAAGGTGAGGGAACATTTGTTCCCTTACCTCAGGGCTGCATTGAGGCTGTACTGGTGCTGGGACGTTGGTTAGGATTGCGCTGTTAATCATATTACACCTCTATATGTTTCTCTTCAGTGGCTCCCTCTGTTGTCCCATACTGAATTTAAACTTCTCTCAGCCTTTAAGCCTCCTCATGGTCTTGCTACTTCTCATCTCTCTTCATTGCAGGACTGGCCCAAGACCTCATGGCACCTGCAGCAGCAGCAGCAGCAGGAAAAATGTGATGCATCAGCCTCTGGGGGTTGGGGGGTGGAGGAGAACAGGAAGGGTGGAGAGAATGGTGGGCTCTAGCCTAAAAGACGCTCTAGCTCACCACTCTCCTCTCTCCCACACTTCCTCTTCTGGATGGCGGTGGGCACCTCCTGTCAATCTGCTGCCTGCCCTGTGGTGACCACTTCAGCAGGCCCTGCTGCTTTCCTTTCCTTCTGTTCTCCTCTTCAGTCCCTCTGTTTATCAGAGCCTCATCTATTTACTAAATCTCCACTCCCTTGTTCCATTTTGTGTGTGTACTTTCTCTCTTGCAGCCCTTTCTGCGTACAACTCGCTCCCTTTAGATATCTGGCTAGCTTCTTCTTTGTCTTGTTTTAAGAACGCAACATTTTTTGGGGGGCGACTCGGTGGGACTCTGCACTGGGTACCCCTGACTCTGCCCCCCTGACTGTTGCCGAGAACAGGCTTACTTCCTGTCACTGTGTGTGTGTTGTTGCAGCTCCGTTGCAGCTCCGTTGGATTTGCCATGCAGCCGGCAGGCAGGAAGAAGACGAAGAGAGACCAGTCGAACCTCGTGCGCAGCTTCCTCTTCAGCTAACAGTGCACGCGCAGCCTGCCCTGAGTAACAGCACTAGCTGCTGGAACGGGGTGCGCACGGCGGGCTGGCCGGTGGGCGGCGGTGCATCAGGGTGGCCGGTGGTGTGGCACGCGTGGCCGGTGGCATGGTGCACGTGGCCGGTGGAGCAGCGTGTGCAGCCAGTGGAGCAGCGTGCCCAGCGCCCCTCGCGGCACGCCACCGTAGTTCTTAAATTAAGAACATATTAAAAACTCATCGCTTCTCTCTTATATTCCCTTCTTGAGGTTCTGTTTGTTTGTTTGTTTTATCCCTGCCTTATTGCTAGGTTAATTATTGAATAGGATTTAACTCTTTTGCTTCCTTTTAGTCTCACCCAGCAAGTACAAACGTTTCCCCTGCGCTCCGAATCCTCTCTCTTTTTGTCTCATGTATTTTAGATTGTGAGCCTGCGGGCAGGGACCTGTGCATTTTATTCATGTACAGTGCCTAGCGTATGTGTATTAGACACTTTCATACATAATAAATGATGTTGCCATGTGGGCACTCCATGAACAAATGGGGGCACTCCATGATGCAAATGGTCACAAGTTATTGGTACACATGGGAAAAGGAGGAATCATGTGTTCCAGTGACATGAAGCCCATGCGCACACAGGCAGATCCTTGTGCCTGAACATGCACAGGACAGCTAGTTGGCAGAGTGTGTGCTTTTAGATGTAAAATGGAGGCAAGTCTGTGTGTGCTTAGCGGTTTCAAGCAGAGTGCAGCCCTTCATCTAGTGGAAAGTGATTCAGTCAGTGGTGTTCTCCAACAGAGGCTCCTGGATGCTGGCCACAGACTGAGTGCTGCTGTCACAAGCTCATAAGCAGCCTGCGCTGAGACCCAGGGCCCTCTTTCTCTGTGCTTTATGGTTGAGCATCTCCCTTGCACCCCTGTTCCCTGGTAAGGACTTACTTCCAAGCCTGTCAGAATTACTTTGTCTGATTGTACCTGCTGCAGAGAATCAACCTGGTTTCCTTCCTTGATGTAGATTTATCTGAACAGCTGGGGGTGGGGGGACTCCATTATCACCAGCCCAACTCTCCCAGAGTGCATGTAGCTCCTGACAGGTGAGAAGCTGTGCATTGCACAGTTACTGCAGTGGCTGAAAGCCAAGGCCCAGCCATTTGCATGGAGAGAATGAGAGGGAGCTGCGTGCCGACCAAAGCCGTTGAGGCACGCAAAAGTCTTGCTGAGGAGTCCTTCTTTGTATGGTTTCCCCTTGGCACGATGCTTGCTGGCATAGACATCCACACCACGCAGCATGCTTTTTGCACATGGTCTCTCTTGTTTGGTCCCCAAGCCCATCGGACACGCCACGTAGATGGTTATCTGAGCGCAGACCCAATGCATGCTGGGAGTGCCACCTGGTGAGGTGCTAACTCTGATGATTTAGCATTGTTGAATTGTAATTAGTTGGTGGCAAAGCCTACCTGACAACGGGTAGTTAATTGTGCAATAACATAGGGATTCCTGGGAGCAATGTACCTGGGTGACTCATCTGTAGCACAGACAGTACCAGGGATTTCAGGTGAATATGTCCTGTCCTGACATACCACAGAGATAGGCTATGTTATTGTATGTGTTCCCTCTCTCACCTCTCTCTGCCACCAGGAGCCAGAGCACCCCTGCAAGCCTTTGCTGATAAGAGCTGGGATTCTTTTTGTTTCTGGGCCAATAGAGCTAAGGGGTATTTATCATACTGCCACAAGGCAGGTGTTTAATCATGTTACCAGAACAGACATAACCACTTTATGGGATAGGTGTTGCGTAGCCACTTTTCCCCTGGGAAACAAGCTGCTATTGGTCTTTGTCCCAAGCATGACCTGGTTCTTATCTCAGCCAGAGACAAAAGCCTCTGAGGCATGAGAGGAGAGATGGAGAAAGTAGAGTTCATGCTAGCAAGCAACAAAATGAGTGGTGGGGATGGGTCACACTGAATGGAATCAAGCAGAAGGCAGACACTGAGACACAGGTCAGTTAAATTGGCAGGGAAGGATCAATGGAAAGAGGAAGAGTAGGGCAGAAAGGGGTCAGCACTGGCATCTGGCTGCAAGCAGACAAAGTACAGAGGCCACGGTGGGCTGGACAGGAACAGCCCATCCCTTGACTCATTTGCACTGCTGAAATCCTTCCCCGCTGCTCTCCATCTGTGTTTTCCCTCCACCCCTTTTCAGTCACCTCCTGTAAGATCAGGTGCACTCGCTCCAGGGATGGTGTCTTTGTGTTGAACTGTAATGAGATTTCTGCTTGGCTGCGTGGAGAGAGGATCCAAAGCAGACATCGTGTAGTTGCTCTTCGAACCATGCTACCAGCTTGCCCAGGAACTTTCTCACACATGGGCTGGCCCAGCTACTGTCAGTCAGAAACCAAGCCTTTGTGGTACCCAGGCAGAATCACAGCAAGGCAGGACTAGACGCATGTGGCACAAACCTGCACATGCTCCTGGCCTGGCCCTGCCTTCCTCTGATTTTGCCTGGGTACCACAAAGGCTTAGATTTCCCTAAGACTCTCCTTATGTCAGTGGTGTTCCATTCCGCGCAGCAAAGCCGAACGGGCAGGGTCTCCTGCCCGTTCGGCTTCGCTGCACGGAATGGCTCCGACGGCGAGGGGGCGGGGCCTCCTCGCTCCGGTTCGTGAACGCAGTAGTCGGTCGGGGTGTGACTTACTGTCGAGCCCCTACTGCAGGAACGCCACTGCCCTCCACTCAATTTTAGTGCATGTCCCCTGGTTCTGGTGTTGTGCGAGAGGGAGAAGAATTTCCCTCTATCCACTCTCTCCATCCCATGCATAATTTTATAAGTCTCAATCATGTCCCCCCTCAGGCGCCTTTTTTCTAGGCTGAAAAGCCCCAGACGCTGTAGTCTTTCTTCATAAACTCCGACCGCCCCCCCCCCCCCGCACCAGAAGTGACGTCACCTCCGCTGCTATTTTTCCATCAGAGGTGCAGGGCGGGCAGGAGGGCCAAACCCGTCGCCATCCGCTCGCGCCACTAAAACGGCTCGATTCACCCCACAGCTGCCCGCTTTGACACACACACCCCGCCCGCCTGCCGCCCGGGGCCCAACGTCACCACTGGGGGGCCACCGCCCCCCTGCCCAGCTCTGCTTCTGTTTCCGCTAAATGCTCTTACGTTCAAGTCTTGCTGTTATCAAATCCACTCCTTCTCTTCCCTAGCTACTATGAATGTGTTTCTCATCCTGATCTTATGCAGTTATGGGGCACATAGAATCATAGAGTTGGAAGGTCCCTTCAAGGCCATATAGTCCAACCTCTTGCTAGAAGCAGGAAAATCCTCTCTCTTCTAGAGCATCTCCAAAAAGTGCCTGTCAAGCCTCTGCTTGAAGACCTCCAGCAAGGGAGAACTCATCAGTAATCGGTTCCATTGTCGAATTGCTCCTACTGTTAAACATTTCTTCCTAGTATCCAACCAAAATGTTCCCTCCTGCAGCTTAAGCCCATTAGATCTAGTTCTATTCTCTGGAGTGGCAGAGCAGAGAACAAATCTTTGCCCTCTTCCATGTGCCAGCCCTGCAGATATTTGAAGAGTGCTACTATCATGTCCAGTGTTCTGTCTAAGCTGCGCAGCCACGCATCTTGAAACTGAGCTCCAAGCATCTCGGAGCTCGGCTTTCCTGGAAGTCCACCGATGAAGAGATGGCATCATCACTGAGCCTCTGGAAACACCTCTGCACAGCCACGGAAGGGGTCTGCACAGCTGCGCGGACCCCTAGAGGGAGCACCGATCATGTCCCTCCTCAGCTTTCCCTTCTCCAGGCTAAACATGCCAAGTTCCCTCCACCTTTCCTCATTGGACTTGTTTTCCAGACTCCTCAGTGCCTTTGTTGCCCTTCTCTGAACCTGCTCTGGTTTGGCTCCATCATTCTGAAAATGTGGTGCCCAGAACTGGACACAGTACTCTAGATGAGGTCTGACCAGCATGGAGTAAAGTGGAACCACTACTTCTTGTGACTTGGAAGCTATGGTTCTACTAATGCAACCTAAAATTGTATTAACCTTCTTTGTAGCTACGTCATCCTGCTAACTCATGTTCATCTTGTGATCCACTGCAACATTAACTGCTTGCTCAATCTATTGAAATGTATGTGCTTATGCATGCCGGACTCTGCAGTGCATTGAATCTCATAAGAATGGGTGCTGCAACCCAGGTGTGCTGCACACCCATGCTGTGGTGAACTTCTGTTCTGTGTGTAACCAAATGAGCTTTATGGCTGAGCAAAGATTTGAACCCGGATCTCTCTGAGTCCAACAAAAAGTCCAGCACTATCCACTTTACCACACTAGTTGTCACTTTGTCCATCACTAGAGGCTTTCATAGAGTCAATAAGCATCGGTCAAGGATATGTTAGGTCAATGCAGTAGACAGCAATATATTTCACCTCAGTGTAGTTGATTGGACAGATGACCTGAGATCACTTCCAGCTTGACAATGCTATGATTTTGCTGCAACACAGTGCTGTTAAACTAAAGGACAATTTATATGGCTACTATTTAAGCTTAATTCAATCTGTGAAGCCATCGTTTTTCCCTGCATGGAATGAACATGTGCATGGCAAACTGGTCGTGTGCATCAGACCTCCATAAGCACAAACTGACAGCATGCCATCGATAAGCTGTGGGAGGAAAATCCACAGAACTCATTGTGAACAGGCCAGAGATTTGTGCTTGTGCCAGGCCAATGCACATGACCAGTTTGCCACAAGCACATTGTGGTGGGGTGGGGGTGAAGTCTGCATGGTTTGAAAAAAACAAGCCCCTGAAGACTTGGGGAAATACGCGTAAAGCTTGTTTCTCCCTGCATGATGTTCTGCTGGATTTTGTACAGTGATAGGCGATGCGGATTCCCTGGGTCACAATATTATTTCCTTTCTGACAGCCTGTAGGGAGGTCCCTCCATCTGCACGCCTGTCCAAAATGCTTAGGGTGTTTTCACAAGTGATGCTAAAAATGGCTTTTAGTCTGCAATATGTCATTTGTAAATGTTATTAATGCATAGATAGAAGCAAAGGGTTGGATTATTGTGGATGCTGAGGGAGATATACAGTAACTACCAGTATATCCACTCCACATGTGAGCATGTGTCCATATACAAATGTGGTTGTATAGGGATTCCAATTTAGGGATCAGATTATATGCCTTGTGTGCCTGTGCATGGTTTTCATCCCTTCTCTAACTGTCTTTTAACTGAAGCTAAACGTGGCTATCTGTCATCTCTGAATCTACTTCATGATCTCATCTCACACCACAGGGATGACTGCCTAGCTGCATTTGCACAAACTCAGCATTAAGGAAAGTCTCCCAAATCCTCAATTTAGGAAGATCATATTTATGTGAAACACATGAAGCTTAGGACAGAGAGAAACAAAACCAGAAGAAGATGAAATGCAACAAGGATGCTGGTTTGGAAGCACAGTAATAACCGCATGTTTAAGCTGTTCCAAGATAGCAGCTTCCTCCACTGCTTGTTGCATATTTTAATGACAAATCTGAAATGGGGAAACAGTGCTCACCACAACGATTCACAGCTGAACATGCGAACTGACTCCTTTGAAAAATGTTGTGTTTGAAGGGATGCAGAAGGATGTGAAAGTTCAATCTGTGATGGGTCATTTCATACATGCAAGTCACTATCTGATGGTGTAGTAGTAATCAAGTGATGAACAAGCATGTGGGAACCAGCCCTTAATTTACATTTTCTGGCATTGTCCCTTGTCCCCAATATTTGCTTTCCTGGTATTCTTGCAAGGAGACCCTGACCGTAGGATGTCTCTACTAGCTGTTCCTTGGACTAGTCTCTGAGCCCAGACTGCAATATGTACAATCTGATCTTGCTGCTGCCACAGCCTCACATTCAAGTGCCAGCCGCCCAACCTGCTGATGCTATCCTTTTGATAGTTTCTCGGGCCCTTCTCAAAAGCAGCTGAGGCAAGCTGGGGTGGTCAGCCCCGACCCAAGATGCAGTGTGCCAAATGCTGCCCCTCCTTGCCTGGTGATGTGCCAGCCTTTGCTCCTCCCAGTCTTTGGAGTGGAAAAAGAATAGAAATTGTGGAGGAGTGTGGTGCCCCTCTGATGCTCTTCTACCCCACCACTCTGTTGAAAACCTGGAGGGCAACTAAGATGGTGAGGGGGCTGACGACCATGTCCTATGAGGATATGTTGAAGGAGTTGGGCATTTTTAGTTTGGAGAAGAGATAGTTAATAAGTGGCACAATATAACTACCTATAAATATATGAGGTGCTGTCATGTGGAAGATGGAGCAGATTCATTCTCAGTTGCTCCAGTGGAAAAGACCAGGACAAATGGGTTTAAATTACAACAAGGGGAGATTTTGATTAAACATTAGGAAGAACTTCCAGATGGTAAAAACTGTTCAGCAGTGGAACAATCTGCCTCGGAAGATGCTAGACTCTCCACTGTTGGAGGTTTTTTAGCAGAAGATAGCCATCTATCAGGGATATTGTAGCTGTGGACAGCCTGCACTGGCGGGCGTTGGACATGATGATTGTGTAGGTCCCTTCCAGCTCTTCCACTCCATGATCTCCCTCTTTCTTTTCCCAGTTCCAGGAGAGGGAGGAGGAGCAGTGGAGGCAAGTGGGCACAGAGAGGTGAGCATCCCCTGCCTGCCAACCTGAGTGATTCCTGGGGCGAATCAATGTCTGAGCTGGCATCGTGGATGGGCTGGCCCTGGGAACCTGTGATACCCCCCCCCCAGGCCCATTACAAATTTCTCCCCCTGACCAGCTTTTTATTCCACCCCCTCTCCAAAGAGCTCAGGGCAGCATACAAAAGTCCCCTCCCTTTTATTGTCACAAATCTCTCACAGAGGAACTGACTGGTCTAGGTCTAAGGTCACCCAATAAGTTTTGTGATAGAGCTGGATTTGAACTCAGGCCCTCTCCCAACTCCGCACCCTAACCAACAGACAGGAACAAGAATCGCATTCGCAGCCCTCCCCTGTGCACAAATTCTTGGGAGTAAATCCCAGGGAATACTGTGGACGGGGCTTGCAGTTGCTTCTCAGGGAACGGGTATAGGATCGGGCTGCGAACGTCGGTGGCAAGAATTGCAGCAAACGACGAGCGAGCTGTGATCGGCGGCGCTTCTCAGGCCGGCGCCTCCACTGGGGAAGGGAGGCTGCTAGGGATAATTGGCTTTAAATCTGTTTACCTCAGCAACTCGCCTTCCCTCTCGCTGGCTGCTGTGTCTCCAAAGCCACCTGGAGCCGAGCCCGCATTTCCCGCTCCGCGCAGCGCAGGCCGTGGCGCGTGGCCGAGGGGGGCGGGGGAGGAGCTGCCGCTACATCCAGCGAAGCAAAGCGAACAATTGAATCTAGCGATGGCTCCCCAAGAAGAGAGATAAACAAGCAGCAAAAGACTCCGGGCCAGTGCGGCGTTAAGCAAATGGCACAGCAAGTCCCCCCGAGCCCACTGCATATGATATGTTGACATCCTCTGGCTGGCTCCGGACCCGGTGCTTGAGCCTTGAATAAGGGGGACAGGACGGGAGAGGATACTGAGAAGGGACGGAGAGCGGCGAGCTGGCTCTCTTCCCTTCAAACACCAGCCAGCCACATGCTCCTAGGTGACCTCCTTTTGAGTACCTACTGGAAACTGGGACAAATTATATGCTCATCAAGCGACGAGCAGCAGTAGCCAGAGGGGATTGTCTCTACACCCAATTTCCCGCCAAACACACAGCCCTTTAGTGACACACGGTCCCCTCCTCCCCCCTCCCAACTTGTGGACGTGGACGTGGTTGAGGTCCGTGATTGTTACTAGACAGTTTGCGCGGGGGGGGGGGTATGGCGGGGTCTGCTGCCTGCACGTGACGCAAGCTGCAAGAAAGAAAAACCCAAAAGATCATGATGATGAAGGACAAGGACGCGTGCCTTAGCGTTTTTCATCGCAGCAATGCTGGATCTGATAACCCAAGAACTGGTGGCGAACAACTGAAAAGGGAGAAGTGAAGGGGGGGGGGGGGGTTGGTGGAGTTCAAACGGAGATGCCGCGGTCAGGAAAGGGGTGTTGCTGAGCCTGCCCTCTCTTGCCCACCACTTTTCCCCTGCCCTGCTGCAAGTTCCCTCCCTACATTTTTCCCGCTGGGATTATTTCTTGTTTAGAAGCTCGGCTGGGAGAAAAGCGCATGGAAAGGGGATGGGTGGGGGTGGGGCGGTGGGAAGATTTCAGCACCCCCCACCTCCTCCTGCCTGCCACTTCTCCGCTTGAACAGAGCGATCCTATGATGAGTGCATGGGAGTTATTTGTAGCGTGTTCAGTGGGGCTTCCTCCCTTATATAAGTGTATTTAGAATTGCCGCCAAAAGTCGCTCTCCCGTCCGCTGCTGTATGGTGGTTGCGTGGCAACCCGTCCCTTCATGACTCTGCCGTCAAACACGCGGATCGGATCGGATTTTTATTAAGAAGTGCATAGGCATAGATGCGAGCTATGATTAGTGGATTTGGGGCATCTGCGTATACAAATCCGGAGAATACTGCAGCTGCTTGCCCCAACCCCACAGTTAAAAGTGCCTGTGTTTGGCAGCAGGCTGCTGTGACATGGAGCTGAAAGCCAAGGAGCCGTCCTTAATGGATTCTAGCTGTGTGGCAGGTGTGCTGCAGGGGTAGGATGGATGATAGGTTGTTTTGCTCTGGGTAGAGGAACTGGGATTCGAGTGGGAATTCGAGTAAGGCTGGGGAAGATGTGCTACTGGGCTATTACCTGACAAATTGGTTAGTTAGGGGAAAAGTCAGATCTATGGAGATCTTCATTACAGATCCCCAAATCCACCATCTGTAGCAGCTTACAATAATGCCTGCTGACTGCTGCACCCTGTGACATCACAGCTGTCACCTGAAACCCAAAGCCATTCACACTGAAAATAAGTTTTCGAACATCCTACCTGGCCTGTGGGAACTCTCCACATTGGGCCTTTGGGCTGTGCACCCTTGAACATGCCCCAAACATGTAACAGCAGCACATTGTGGGGGAAATGGTGGCAAGTTGCGTTTCCGAGAATCTTCCTGGTCTTTCAGAAGACTTGATAAGATTCCAAGGAACCCCAAGTCTTCTTTGGGACACAGTAGTACCACAGAGTGCTGGCAGGTGAGGCGGCAGAGCACCCAAGTGCGAGTGGCTGCTGCAAGACCTGACTCTTAAGGTTAACACCAGAGGTTAATTCAGCCATCCAGATCCTGTAAACATTGGCTGGCCCTGGAAACTGCTGCCTGCCTTAAGATGTCTCTCTAGCGTCTAGACCGCACTTACACAGATTGACTTGCCATTAGTTCTTTCATAAGCAGCACCCCTCACCCCTTTAGCCTTTCATGACTCACCAGCTCTTGGAAAGGCTGTGCTGGCCACATGGGCTCAACAGCTGTCGGAGCCTGCAAGAAATTTCAGGCATGATTGATTTAAATAAGGAAAAAATCCCTAGCATGTTGACCGAGTGACACAGTATCGATTGAGATGGAGGAAAAAGTGGCCATCAATCACCATGCTGCCTGCCCACACTGGAGAGGGGGGGGCAGAAGGAGGTCTTCTCTGCCCAAAGGATTTTAAAAGAATGAGCCACAGAAGGAAAAGGAGCACACTTGTGTTTCCTGCACTGAGGTTAAACTAGGCATGATGACTAGTTTCATGTATTTAAATCAAGAGTGGTTAAAAGCAAAAGGGGTGCTCAGGTAAGGTATCTTCCTGCAGCTTCTTTGTTCGAATGCTTTTCTCCCCAGGCACGCTCCAGTCCTGGAATGGCTGAGGGAAAATGGCTTGGGGAGAGAGGCTGCATGGAGAGGTAAGCCACAGGCATTACACCCTTCACCAGGGTGCCCCTCTTTTGCTTTAAACATTGAATGTACAACCCTTTCAGAGTTATTAAGGCAGCTCCATGTTTGAACTGCCATTATCATGTCTAGTTTGACTCTTTCCCAAGGGCTCTCCTACATCCCAGCCACCCATAATTGCCACTTCTGCATGCTGTGGTCTAGCTGTATGGGAGCCAATATACAGTACATGCAGCTTTTCTTATACTAAAACCTCTGTGAAGGGTACTGCCCCCAATCTGTAAGACTAACGCTGCCTTGAGCTGCTTTGGGCTCCCTGACTTTGGCGGGTAGTGCATCAGAGGGAAAAGTATCTTGCCTTGTTGTTGATAGTGCTCTGAATGCAGCCCTGATACAGAGTGACCAGTTGAGAGCGAGGTGACTTTCTGAAAGTACCACAGGCCCTTCTGCTCCAGCCCACAGGTCTTGGTCTCCCCTTGCCCTGCAGAGCCAATGCCTGTGATGTTCCTCACTCCCTCACTTCCCCAAGATCAAGTGCTGTTCTACACTTCCTCCTCTTTTGAATATGTCCTCTGCCACCCTATCTCCCACGGTGAACCGAAGGCAATTCTGGCCCCTTGCCAGCAGCTGACTTGTTTACCAGCATGACGACAGTAAATTAGTGTCCTTAACCAGCATTGTGTGTCTCCTGGCAGAACCAATGGTATGTGCAGAGGGCAGAACTAGTGGGCCACATGGAACGACTGCAACTTGCTGCATATTTTAATAGACGCTTTCCACCCCCAGCATTAAACATATTTAATCTGCTCTTGCAAATGGCTAATTTTGAAAATCCTCTTATCAGCATTAGCTCCTCAGCACTGGTATTTATTTACTGTTCATTTTCATAATCTTTTCCCTTTTTTTTTACACTCGTGTGACTGAGTTCTCTATTCAAATGGCTGGCTCCATTTCAGAGAATCCTGGTGGAGGAGAGAGGCGGGAAAGGAGGACAGGCTGAGGGGGAGGGGATGTCATCACAGAGGGAAAGAGGACAATGGACATACAGAGGAGAACTGTTGCTTTTGTGCTGGATCAGGCAAGCCAGCCAGTCAGCCTGAAATGGCAACAACCTTGAATGCACTTGGGCTGTTGCTCTCTAAGATGTAACACTGAACAGCAAACTGACGAGGGAAAATGCAACATGTTGTTGTCCTTACACATCCTAAATACTTTTACTTCTTTCTTCTGCACCTGTCTTTTCATTTATTTTTATGTATTGTATATCATGTTATCCAAGGAATAGAAATAATGGTCTTTGGTCCTAGTCTCTTTTGGCAGTACTTGACTGCATCTGTGGAAAAGTGGAATGTCTTTAACAGGTTCTTTATGAAGATGTCACTCTTTTCTCCTGGATTAATTCATCAAGATCACTGCTTTGCTTTGTCTTAGCAGATCCGAAGGCTACTACCTCGTTTGTCCTAATGCATGTTTAAAGCGTTCTTTTTACAATCAGGCATGTGATGGAAGTGTGGCACCATGGTTTCACTGTATGAGCATGTTCTTACAGTCCTTGCTTTTTATTTTGAAATGAATTGTTTCATCTGGAGAGTTATAATGATGGTTGTCATGGTATAGAACAGTCGGTTCACCGTCCATAACCCACTCTTTTCAAGCATGGCAAAATATTCCTCAGTTTGCCCCTCTTGAACCACTCTTCTCTGAGTGCAAAGAAAGGGATCACTGAAGCATGTAAAGTGTTGCTAACATACATTAAAGTGGTCTTCTGAATGCTTCTTGTGTGTCTACCTTTACATTGTCATTCATCTAATATTGGGTCTTTGGAATGCTTAAAATAAAGCATTCACTTATATGTAATCCAGTTGAATCCTATCTCTTGTGCTTCCCTCCCAGTAAGTAATCTTGACTTGCTGGTGCTTCTCTAGTCCCTATTCAATTATCTCAGTTCAGAGAAAGAAATCTATACAGAGTCTCCTTGACTGGAAACCAGCAGTTATTCTTAGCGAGAGATGAGAGTCTGTCCTGGGCCCGGTTCTTCTCTCCTCTGTCTTGCTGCAGCAGTTCTGGTATTCTGCCTGTGGAATTCAAATGAGTGGCAGCACCCATTATTTATTAACTCTCGCCCCATGCAGACTCCTTTCTGTATCTCCCTAAGGTTAAAAAAAAAAAAAGAGTACACGTTGGGTCTCCCCACTGACTCCCCACTGACTCAGCTTGAAAGGCTCACATCTTCCCCTTGTGCAATTTGAAATATTAACATGCAAAAATCCAGGCAGGGGTAGATCACAAGCTGGTCAGTGGTGGCGAGGCATAGCAAAAGCAGCCAAGAATTTGCAGAGAAAAAGACATGTCTCTCACATATCCCCTCTCTTTTGTCTTTCACATGCATATTCCCCAAGCCAATGCGCAAATGCAGCCAGTCTGGGAGACAAGGTGATGAGAGCAGGGAACAGAAAGCACAAGCATTTCCTGGCCTCTTAGCTAAGCCATTGGTAATGAGCATTGATGGGGGAAGCATTCAGGGTAGGCAAGTGGTTTAGGGAGATAATTACTCATCTCACAGACTTGTGCTCACCTAGATAAAGTTTCCTAAGACCACAGCTGTCAAGAATACCAGCATTCCCCTCCTGACCCTTTCATGCAGTAGCATAGCTGGGCTGGCCAGTATCCGGGGCTCAGGCTGCCCCCGCTCCTGCATCATCGCCCCACCCCCGCTTCCGGAATTGCTCTGATTTGGAGCCAAATGGAGGCTGAGGGTTAGCGGGAGGCCAAACTTCACTCCGCTCGCCTCTCCAACTCCTTAGAGCAGTGAACGCTGCGGGGGCCCCATGGACAACATGACACCCCCTATGGCTTGGCACCCGGGGCAGTGCCCCCCCCAGGTATGCCACTGCTTTCATGCCCCTCCTTTTTTCTCTGTTAGATAGTCACTGGATGCTGTAAAGACAGTTAAGAGTAGCAGAGTGGGAGACAGATCTGACCCATGGGGCACAATCCACCCAGGACGTTCTCCTGCACATGCAAACTCTTTTGCATACTCACATTCGCACTCTTGTGCAACCCCCTTTCATTTCAGCGAGGCTTGTGGAGGAGGCCTTCCCAGTGAATTGCGCCCTGTGTCGCAAAGAGAAGGATGCCATTTGGATTTTTTGGGCACCAAAATATCCTGCCCAAGACCTGCTAATTTAAAGACATGTTCTTTATTATTATTGTACAAGTTTACAAGCGCACAGTATACAATGGACATTTCCCCAATGTCCTAATGCCCTTAGCACACACAGATAATTGCTTCCAAGAAAGCAATGCCCCCAGTCACAACTTTTACCAATTCCACATTCTCTGATAAAACGGCACATCTCTTCAACATGCCTATACTAAAGCCAAATAAAGGCTTATTTAACAAGGTCTTTGATAAAGATTCAAATAGCTGCAAGTAGAAGGATTGGAAACAGATGGTTACAGAAGAAAAGAAAAAAAATCATAAAATGCATTTCAGAGCCTCTGCTTATTAACAAGATTCTTTCCTGACTAATAAGGTATGTCTCACCCAAATGGTCAACCCATACAGAGCTTATCCAGCCAAGTGAACTGGAATTTTATTTTCCTGAGACACTCATGTTGGCAATGTTTCCTCCATAATAAGACAACATGCATGCTTCTCATTCCACCAGGGTGTGATTTCATAGATCTGTAGCCTGATCTTGTCCATGTTTACTTGGAATTAACAGCCCAATCCTACACTCCAGATACACCAATGTAGCCCTACCTTCGCTGGTGCAATGATAGCCCTGCCAGCATAGGAGTGCAAGTGCCCACTGACAGGTGTGCGGTGGATGCTGGCGCAACGCCAGCAAAATGCCATACTATCATAGCTCAGATGTCATTCAGATGCTGGTGCAACTCCACTGGTGGAGAAGCCAAAACAGGAAGATTGGGGTATAACATGGGAGGGACGTGGGAGGGACAACAATATGTCCGTATCCTAATCCCCCTTCAGATGATGGACATGCCCCCAATGCTGGGAAAATGCTACACCAACAACAGAGCTGGCATAGGTAGGAGTGACCCCATAATAAGGAACAATGCCTGGGGAAGGGAAAAACAGCAGAAAATTGCACTTCCTGCCACCCCGCTGCCCTGCCCACCCTCCTACTACAGAGCATAGGATACAGATTACATTTGGCAGCCAATCACAACACCAACCTGCCTCAGCACTAAAGCTCTTCCAGGGAGACTACATCCTGGATGATCAGATGAACATCATGAGGCTATGCCTCTCTGGTCTCAAAGGGAACTTTGTGATAGGAATCATGGTGAAAAGGGCACTTCTTATGATGACCCAATCTTAATAGGGCCTTACACTGCCAGAACTAGTGTTCCAGCAGCATAAGGCCCTTTATGGCTATTGTTGCCACATGACCTTTCAAAATGAGAATGTTGCCAAGAGACTGTGATGCCAAAGACTTGTGAGCTAGAATGGAACATGTGCATGGCCAGGACTGTATCAAGGAAGAATGCAATGCCCATGCCGCGTCTCTGTCTCAAACCTGGATGTGTAAGCCACCACTGCAAGCGGTGAGTGGTGGGTCCACATGCCAGCAGGCCTTCCATGTTCCCTGGCACCCTTAAGTCAGCGTGGGAGGCAGGAGGGAGGCGGGAAGGGGAGGAACGAGGAGGAGATTGGGGCGGGGAGGAGGGTGGATTGAGGCTGGGAAGGGGGTAGTATCGATGGCAGTGGCATCACTCACACTGTCTCCCTTCCTGGCCTCAATCTGTCTTCCAAAGTCCACTTGGACTTGCACCAGCTATAAAGCTGGTGCAGGTCTGACTAGACCCATTTTCAGGCAGAGAGGGCTTACCCTCACCAAGAGAACAAATGTTCCCTTACCTTACCTGGAGAAGACCTCCAGGGCCTGAAACTCCCCCGTGGGATACAGCACACGCCTTGTTGGCGCAGCTGCATCACCACTCGGGGCGATACGTAGGATTCGCCTGGGAGCACTTTGCACAATCTCTTGTCTCTCACAACATGTATGGGAATATATCTTTTTAATTCTTGCCTTCTCAGAATTCTTATTGCAGGACTTCTGCCCCTGGAGGTTTCCACACACAACCCCCCAACTGGAATCTCTACCTCACCACCCCAACAGGGGAAGCAAGAACAATGCATCTTCCATAGGTAAGCAAGGGGGAGGAGGGTGTCCTGAGTAGTATTGATGCTGCATCTCTCATGCCGCTACCCTCCTCATTCTGACCCTTCAGGATTATCACATGTGTCTCTGCTATTATCCCGTCTCTGGCGGGATATGGTTCATGGGATCACGAAGGATCACGAAGGGTCGGACACGACTTAACGACTGAACAACAACAACAACAACTCTGCTATTAACAGTTGGCCCAATCCTATTCAAAAGAAGCACCAGTGGAACGCATGTTCTGCCGGTGCTGGCTGCTTCTAAAGCACTTTGTGGCAGTGCAGGGAGCCAGTGCACTGGCGGGAAGGCCAGAGTCTTCCCGCATATGCTGGCAGAGCATCAGAGGAAGAAAGAGGAGATGGGGTGGTGGGGTGGGAAAGAGGAGATGGGGTGGTGGGGAGGATTCAGCCTGGGAGGGGGTGGGATCGGTGACGGTGGTGCATGTTGAATCTTGACACCCCCCCCCTCCTGTGCCTGATCCACCTGCATGGATTAACGTGGACTTGCGCCAGCTATATTACTAGCACAGATCCGAGTTGACCTGCTTCATTGCCGAACTTCCAGGTTGCTGAGCTCTGTGCTTCACGGAGCTCAGCTTGGAGATGTGTGGCTGTGTGGCTGCTTAGCGCTGATGTCATTGTGATGACATGCTGATGATGCACCGACATCACGCCAATGATATGCTGAAGTCAGGATGCCACTCTGTGGAGAATCGGCTGTGTCAGTGTTTCTGTGGACACTGGGGACGTTACTGGGAAGGGCTACGCTGGCATTGCTTTTCCAGGACAGGCTTGGCATATGGCCCTTGCTGCACTGGCATTGGTGTGCTGTCGGCATGGCATTGCCAGGACGGGCTTAGGATGTGACGGACATTGCACTGGCATCTGTGTGCTTTCGGTGCAGCATCCAAATAGAATTGGGCTGTTAGACTCACTGAGTTCCATGGAATTTTCTCCAAGGTAGGTGTGCACAGAATTGCAGCCTTTGTCTTTTTACATAGCTAGACTGTTTTGTGAAATGTGGATAATCCCCAGTGGCTTCACTTCCAGTTCCTGGCCTGCACTCTTTTCTACTTTGTAGCAGGAAAAGATCCAGCCCTATTTAGATGGTAACTCAAAAGCAAGGATGGAACATCTCAGGAGGAGTGCCAACGTGAATGGGAAGAACAGATCCTCAACGTATTTGTTGGAGATGAGGAAAGAGGCCTTGCTCCACCAAATAGTACAGATTATTAAACCTCTTGATTGGTAGGCGCTGGCCTGAGCTATGCCAGAAGACATGATATCTCTTACTAGAGTTTCTTGCTACACAGGTTTCACAGGTGACCCTTCTCAGATGTAAAGTTTTGGAGAGCACCATTCTACACCATTTATGAGTAGGTTTTCTTTGTGCCAGGTGCAAGGGAGTGGCGACAGGATACAAGTATCTTGTTGTTTTGTGCTCCCTGAGGCATCTGGTGGGGCCACTGTGTGATGCAGGAAGCTGGACTAGATGGGCCTTTGGCCTGATCCAGCAGGGCTCTTCTTATGTTCTTATGTACACTTGATTTCACTCTTAAAGTATTGTTGTATAATGCCCCCATGTCATCCCCACCAAGTGTCTCATTGTGAGACATATATCATGTCAGGTTTGTTGGCGTGGTCACTGTCCAGGATTTTGATGCCCCCCCGGGCAGCAGGCCCAGGGGGCGGTCTGCCCCCCGCCCCCCCATTCCTACGCCTCTGAGTCTGTCAATCTAGGTGGGGCACAGTTCTCACTTTGGGTATGAGAGATCCTGGGTTCAATTTTCATTCAAGCCCGTGGTCCAAGGAAACGAAGGGCACACCTTTCAGGAGAGGGTCCAGAGCTTAGTGTTAGAGAACATGCATTGCTTGCATAAGGTCCCCTGGTTCTTCCCCAGTATCTCAAACTGAAAAGGCTGTCAAGTAGCAGCATGGAACTCGGAAAGATCCTTTCCTGAGAGATGCTGCCAGTCAGAACAGACAATATTGGGTGGTGGTTGGTTCAGTATAAGGCAGCTCACATTTGGTTCAACCTGTAATGCCCTCTTTCTTTGCTCTCATATTGTTGGAAAGTAGGAGGGGGATCAACCAACGCAGCATGCCAAGTGTGAAACAAGTGTAATAACTATGCAATAACTGTGCAATATCTATTCAATGACTATGAACAGTCAGCCTCAGAGTCAAAAACACAGCAAAGAGGAAAGGAAGAACGCTATGGGGTCAGGCAAAGGTCAGGCAGTAGATCCCAGTAGCAGTAGATTTACAAGCCAGGACTGGGTGCAAAGAGATGCCAGGTCAGTTGGTAGATCATTGGGACACAGAGGACATAGTTCAAGGGAACAGAGAAGAGGGGAAAAGTTAGGAAAACCTGTAAGGATAAACTGCATGGCTACATGAATAATATTCCAATCCTAATCAACTTTCCAGCACCGATACAGCCATGCCAATGGGGGGCACACTGCATCCTGCAGAATGAGGCAGTCACAGAGGCCTTCTCAAGGCAAGGGAACGTTTGTTCCCTTACCTTGGGGCTGCATTGTGGCTGCATCGGTGCTGGAAAGTTGGGTAGGAGTGGGCTGTAAAAATGGTAGGTTGTGAAATTCAGGATTACAAAGAATGCTCTATCTCAGGTAAGTCTGCTAAGAAGGTGCTGCTAGGACAAAGTACTCCTGGATCTGGGGCACTGTGTGGGCAATTAAACTTGATTCTATCTAGTCCAGTCCAGTTTAGATGGAGCTCTGAGATATATTGATTTACTTAAGTTTAACCTGCAGCAGTACCATAAGAACATAAGCAAAGGCCTGTTGTATCAGGTCAAAAGCCCATCTAGTCCAGCACTCTGGAAAGCCCACAAGCAGGAGAGAAAAACACACTCCGCTCCTGCCATTGCTCCCCTGCAACAGGTATTCAGATGCACACTGAACTGGAAGGTAGAGCACATAGGCAGCATCATGACTAATGGCCATTGATAGACTAATAATCTGTCCTCCATGAATTTCTCCAATCTCCTTTTAAAGGAATTGAATTCTCCAATCACCACAATTTATGGCAACAGATTCCACAGATGAATGATGCACTGTGTGAAGGACCTCCTTTTATCCATCCCAAATCTCCTGCCAACCAGTTTCACTGGATGATCCCTGGTTCTAGTATTGTGAAAGAGGGAGAAAAACTCTCTCCAATCTCTCTCCTCGCCTTGTATAATTTTATCTCAATCATGTCCCCCTTAATCACCTTTTTTCCAAACCAAAAAGCCAAAAGTTGGAGTCTCTCTCATAAGGAAGGCATTCCAGCCTTCTGATAATTTTAGGTGCCGGTTTTTGTACCATTCAACTCTACAATATCCTTCTTGAGGTTGACAACCAGAACTGATCACAATATACAAATATGACTGTATTATACATTTGTATAATAGCAATATAATATTAGCAGTCATATTTTCAATCTCTTTTCTAATAAACCCTAGCATGGAATTTGCTTTTTTCATAGCTGCCACGCACTGGGTTGATGTTTTCATTGAGCTATCTCTTTTCTGGTTTGTCACCAGCAGCTCAGATGTTCACACACACACACACACACACACACACACACACACACACACGCACATGTATATACACAGTGTTTATATTAAGTTGGGTTTTTGTTTTTTTGCCCCAATGTTTGTGCATCACTTTTCATTTATATACACTGAACCACATTTGCCATTTGGTTGTCTATTCACTCAGTCTGGAGATGTCCGGCTTTTGGTGTATTTCACAATGTACTTTGGCTTTTATCACATGGAGTAGTTTGGTGTTATGTGCAAACTTGGCCAACCTGCTGTTTGCCCCTAACTCCAGATTATTTATGAACACATTAAAAATCACTTTTCCCAAGATAGATTCTTGGAAGACCCTACTTACTTCCCTCTGCGGTGGAAGTTTATTCCTACATACCCCGTATTGTCCTGAGTATAGGACGCTCCTGATTATAAGCCACACCATTAAAGTTTGGTGCTATTTTTTTAAAAAATACATTTTAACTTAAATATACACATTAGTAGAACAGTAAAACAGTACTGCTTTAGTACAGTTAAAGGCATAGGCACCCTGTCCCTTATTGAATCTGGGCACCCTAGTATTAGTAGCCTTCCCAGATCCAAAGGGGGACAGAGTGCCTGCCTTTAACCTTTGGAATTTGGGCAGGTGCAGCTTGTTGCACCCTTCCATGATGATGAGCTGCACCTGCCCAAATTTCAATGGTTAACAACACAATCCTATGCATGTCTACTCAGAAGTAAGTCCCAATGCATTCAGTGGGGCTTACTCCCAGGAAAGTGTGCATAGAAATTGCAGCCTAAAGGTAGGCACTCTGTCCCTTTTTGGATATGGTTAGCCTATGCAGGAGCTCTTGCTCTCAACTTTTAAACTGCAAGATCAATAAATATCTTAGTTTCCACAGAGTCCTGGGGCTGGAACTTAAAGATTATTTTTTTCAAATGCTTCTAGAGGCTAGAGGCTGCTGAGAGATCATTGTTTTGGCCATTTAGCAAGTGATTAAGAGCTGTAAGGAAAGGCTTGAAAACACAGCAGTTTAAAAAAAGAGAGAAAGAAAAAAAGCCCGTTTTACCTTTGAAAAGAGATTCGGAGAGGTTTGTCTTGAAAGCGCTTTCCAGAAAACACTAGGCAGAAAACGCTAGGCTTTGATTGTAGGCCGCACCCCTACTTTAAAGACTTGTCTTAGGGGGAAAAAAGTGAGTCTTATACTCAGGCCATATATATATATATATATATATATATATATATATATATATATATATATATATATATATATATATATATATATATATATATATATATATATATATATATATATATATATATATATTTCTGCATCCCTTATTGCCAGCTTAGTATCCCTTTGCCAAAATTTGGGTTCCTTTGTTCTTATTTGGGCAAGAGTTTCATTTTCTGAAGAAAGCCACCTTGCCTAAATGACAGCTTCTTTGACGCCACTTGTGAGCCGTGGTGACATCCTCTTGGACTGGCTGGTGGCTTTCCTACTAAGTGGGATATGTGCTAATTGAGCTTCTGTAATTGTAGTTTTAGATAATCTCCATGCACTCTGGAGAGATCTGTCTTGAACTTTCCTTTCAGCTTCCTTTTTACTAGACCCCTCATTTTTGAGGTCCCCTCTTTTGAAGTCAAGTGTTGGACTTCCTTGGAAACTTTCCAGTTACATATATCTTGAACTGGATAGCACTATGGTCACTGTTCCCTGCTAGTTCAACAACACTTACATCTCTCACTAGGACCCAGGTGCCACATAGGATCAAGTTGGGTCACCTATGGCTGACTGCAAGACCAACAGTTCAAGAACATACAGTGCAATCCAGTCCACATTTGGACCGGCGGAACAATCGTAAAGCACATTTGCAGCACCCGATGAGTAAGCGGCACTAGTGGAGAGGATCCTCCGGCGCCATGGGATGGACTAATGCTGCGGCAGAGAGTGAGTCCCTGTGGTGTGGTGGTGGTGGGGGATAGACGGGGAGGGCGAAACGGGATGTTTCAGGGGTTGGGATTGGTTGGCCGGGCCCGGGCAGGGGGAGGGGTTGTTGGAGGTCTCCTCCAACATATCCTATCCCCCTTGCTGGGCCTGGCCAGTGTTGCATGGCTGGCTTGAATGTGTCCCAGCAAAATAGCTGGTGCACATTCAAGTAGATCCATTGGGGTGGCTGGGGCTCTACTTGGGGAAAAGGGACAAACAAACGTCCCTTTACCCTAAGGAGGCCTTCGGTGCCGGCACAGGCTCCATCCTGCACAGTATGTGGTGGGTGCCTTAATTGCATTGCTGTGTCCTGCTAGACAGGATTGGGCTGCCCATGTATCCATTTTTTTCTCTCTTTCTCATTGTCTGAACATGATTTTACAGAGTTTTTGTGAGGGTGATTGAAGTCACCCATTCCTACAACACTTTCTCCTTTAGATGCATCCCTTTCTCCAAGTCAAGATCACCCTCAGTACTTTGGTGGGGAGGGCTGCTATAGCATGTTCTCAATACTACATTATTGTTTGGGCTTGGTATTCCTACCCACAATGATTCTGTGGAGGTCCTCCTAAGTTTTCTAGTTTGTTGGATCCTATGCACTCTTTGCGGCCAGCGGGTGGCGCAGTGGGTTAAACCGCTGAACCATGAGCTGTCGATCGAAAAGTCGGCAGTTCGAATCCGCGACGGGGTGAGCTCTCGTTGCTTGACCAGCTCCTGCCAACCTAGCAGTTCCAAAGCATGTTAATGAGAGTAGATAAATAGGTACCGCTTGCGGGAAGGTAAACAGTGCTCCATGTTCCAGCCGCATGCTACGCGCTGCGGCAAGGAGAGTAATGCCGGCCACATGACCACAGAGGCGTCTTCGGACAACGCTGGCTCTTCAGCTTTGAAATGGGGATGAGCACCACACCCTAGAGTCAGACACGACTAGACTTAATTGTCAGGGGTCACCTTTACTTTTACCTATGCACTCTTTGACATACACCCCAATGAGCCCATCCATGTCCTTGTTAAATGTATCCTGGAATAACTTTATTCTTGTTCTCTCAATTCCACTAGGTTTCCCTTATGCCCACTATACTACAGTACTTCTTGACAACAACCCAGCACTCTAGCTCCCCCATCTTGGCTCAGAAGCTTCTGGGAATTGCATGTAAACACCTATACATTGTGGTCTCTTCCAAGTGTTCTTGGCTTTCCCCCCACAGTCTTTTACTCCCTTTGGCCAGTTGTTCTGCCATACGCTCATTTCCAAATTGTACTCCTGAATGATCTAGAACAGCAGTTCTCAAACTTTTCGATCTCTGAAGCCCTTTACACTCCTAAAAGGGGTCTTAGGGAGCCCTGCTGGTGCATGTGCAAAGAGTCGGGGAGCACCAGAGCACCAGCACATCATGCACTGAGTAGTACAGCGCAACACAGCCACTTGTGGTGTGCTCATCATTGAGCCCCTGAAGGAGTCTCAGGGAGCCCCAGGACTCCTAGGAACACACTTTGAGAAACACTGATATATTCTAGAGCATTTACACCCTCATTCCTTAAGGATGCTTTGGTCTGACCAGATACTGCCCAGTTCCTTTCAGTTTTCCTCTAGAGGTCAATTTGAAAGTAGCTCTGCATCTGTGGATTTGAAAGGTTTATTTCCTATTCCTCTACCATCTGATCTAGTGATTTTGCCTTTGTATTGGTCCCCATACAATATCACACAGGCAATGAAGGTCAGCTTTGCGGGAATTGACCCTGCTAGATCAAAACAGAAATCATTGCAAGACTTCTGCTCCTCTGCAAATTATTTAAAAAAAAACTGTCCTAAACGTGAGTCAACATGTGGAAATGTAATTATTTTTATTTAAATGCATTTAGGAATACTCTCAGAATGAGTGCAAATGTTAAAATTATTTACTCTCTTCGCTTAGTTATGTCAAGGGTGAAAGAGCAGGGAGTGTAAATTGAAGGCCAGGGGGAGGAGCCTATAAATCGTTTGAAAAGTTGACATGAATTCTGAAGCTCGGAGACACCCAGATCTGAAGACACTGTCGAGTTACGGCGCCGCCTCCGCCAGCCTCACCCTTTGCCAGCGACTAGAAAGCACTGCAAAGCGGAAATAGCTGGCTATGCCCAGGTAACGTCCGCCGCCCTCCCGGCTTCTTGGCGGATCAGCGTCTCGTAATCCCCATCTTCCATTTTATGAAGTCACAAATGATAGCGCGTAGGCCCCACCGGGCCCAGGGATGCGCTTGACATTTGTAGCTCCGAGTCGTACCGCTTTGATTTGAAAATGTGAACTCCGCGTTATAATATTGTTATGCCGGACCGATTGGCCACATCCATCAGCGGAGCCAGAGCGCGATTGAATCGGAGGTGGGTGGGAGGCAGGCGGCGGCGAGGAAGGGTTCTCGAGGCTAGCGAGTCATTCTTTGCCCTTTCTTGGATGAGAATCTCCGCTCGGCCAGCAGGTGGCGATATCGCTGAGCGGGGGGTGTCGAACCTAAGTGAACCTCCTCAGCCCCCCCCTAACATAAAATGGACAAAGAATCGAGCAAGGAGCCCGGGCGTGCAGGGAACCTCTCTGTCTCTGTGCTTGACGACAAAAGCAGTTTCTCGCCTGCCCGCTCGCCCTCCTGCTTGGATGGAGAAGAGCGGCGGCTTCTGTGCACGCATAATGCATTGTTTATTAGCCCCGGCCCGCGCTCTTCTCTCTGCTTGTAACTCAATTGGGCAGCCTGCAGTAGTTTAGCTAATACAGTGGCGTTTAATAATATTCCACTTCCTTACACCACAAGTGGGCGAGCGGCCGGGCAGGAGGCGCGGGGCTGAGCTATTCATTATACATGAGCGCAGATATACCTAGTTAAATATTTGATGGGAGTTTAGAAAAGCTCGGCCGCTCGGCAGCCCCTTTCCGATTGTTGGTACCGCTGCGCGGGGACCACGGGACCACCCAGGGGAGTTAACAGAGAGCACCGCAGGCAAACAGACAGTAATTGGAGAGGGGCGGCGTTCTCGCCTGCCCAGCGCTGGGGAAGAAGCCTCTTTGGCGGCAGTGGGGACTGATTGCCAGGCAAGCGGCGAAGGCCGAGACGGGAGGAGGCGGGGTGGTGGTGGTGGTGTGAACGAAGAGCCCTGTCTCTTTGTGTGCGCTGACATCTGAAGGCTTGTGCGCTGGGACCTCCTGGCTAAAATCCAGGACGGACTTTTCTTTTCTCCACGTCGGCGCAAGCCGCAAAGTGCTACCAGAGATCAAACAGGTGCCTCTTTTCTTAGATCCGGGAGTTTGCAGAGAAATGAGACACCAGGGAGGTAGGATCCATCTCCGTGGAAAGAACTCTGTGTGCTAAGTATGTGCATACCAGCGTACATGTGTAGTATATCACAATCCCAAGAATGTTCAAGAGCTTGTGTGATCCTCTCTCTGCCTAGAGAGCAAAGCTGGGGACCTGAGTTGGTGCTCGCCACCAACTTGGGCAAGTTCTCCACCTGAATGATGGGAATAATAATACAGTTGAGTTGTATTATACAGTACTCAACTGTATTATTATTCCCATCATTCAGGTGGAGAACTTGCCCAAGTTGGTGGTGAGTCTGTATACAGTCTGTATACAGGTAATGGGTTTCCTTCCACAGGGATGAGCACCATTTATTGTGCAAATATATAACATGCAATTAAGGCTGCATTCTTATATACACTTTTGTGGGAGTAACCCCCTTGAACTTAATGCGACTTACTTTTGAGTAAATATGCATGGGATTGCACTTTAAGAAAGGCTAAACTCATCTCCTTCATGGATCATTGCCTTGTCGTGGCGAAGGGGCTTGCGTAACTCAATGAAGCCATGAGCTATGCCGTGCAGGGACACCCAAGACGGACAGGTCGTAGCAGAGAGTTCTGACTAAAAGTGATCCACTGGAGAAGGAAATGGCAACCCACTCCAGTAACCTTGCCAAGAAAATCCCATGAACAGTACCAAAAGGCTAAAAGATATGACGCCGGAAGATGAGACCCTCAGGTCGGAAGGTGTCCAATACGCTACTGAGGAAGAGCGGAGGACTATTCCAAGTAGACCCAGAAAGAATGAAGCGGTTGGGCCAAAGCCAATAGGACGTCCAGCTGTGCATGTGTCTGAGGTTGAAAGGAAAATCCAATGCTGCAAGGAGCAATACTGCTTAGGAACATGGAATGTGTGGTCTATGAATCAAGGCAAGCTGGATGTGGTCAAAAATGAGATGATAAGATTGAACATTGACATCTTGGGAATCAGCGAACTAAAATGGACGGGCATGGGCGAATTTAAGTCAGGTGACCATCATATCTACTACTGTGGGCATGAATCCCTTAGAAGAAATGGAGTAGCCCTCATAGTCAATAAAAGAGTGGGAAAGGCAGTACTGGGGTGCAACCTCAAAAACGACAGAATGATTTCAGTTCGAATCCAAGGCAAACCATTCAACATTACAGTAATCCAAGTGTATGCCCCAACCACTGATGCCGAAGAAGATGAAGTTGACCGGTTCTATGAAGACCTACAACACCTTCTAGAACTAGCACCCAAAAAAGATGTCCTTTACATCATAGGAGACTGGAATGCTAAAGTAGGAAATCAAGAAATAAACGGAACAACAGGCAAGTTTGGCCTTGGAGCGCAAAATGAAGCAGGGCAAAGACTAACGGAGTTCTTTCAAGAGAACACGCTGGTCATAGCAAACACTCTTTTCCAACAACACAAGAGGTCGACTCTACACATGGACATCACCAGATGGTCAATACCGAAACCAGATAGATTATGTGCTTTGCAGCCAAAGATGGAGAAGCTCTATACAGTCAGTATAAACAAGACCTGGAGCTGACTGTGGCTCAGATCATGAGCTTCTTATTGCAAAATTCAGGCTTAAACTGAAGAATGTAGGGAACACCACTAGACCAGTCAGATATGACCTAAACCATATCCCTTATGAGTATACAGTGGAGGTGAAGAATAGATTTAGGGCATTAGACCTGGTAGACAGAGTGCCTGAAGAACTATGGACGGAAGTTCGTAACATTGTACAGGAGGCAGCAACGAAAACCATCCCAAAGAAAAAGAAATGCAAGAAAGCAAAGTGGCTGTCAGATGAGGCTTTACAAAAAAGCTGTGGAAAGAAGGAATGCGAAAAGCAAGGGTGAAAGGGAAAGATATAAACAACTGAATGTAGATTTCCAGAGAATAGCAAGGAGAGATAAGAAGGCCTTCTTAAATGAACAATGCAAGGAAATCGAGGAAAACAACAGAATGGGGAGGACTAGAGATCTCTTCAAGAAAATTGGAGATATCAAGGGAACGTTTTGTGCAAAGATGGACATGATAAAGGACAAAAAAGAAAGAGACCTAACAGAAGCAGAAGAGATTAAGAAGAGATGGCAAGAATACACAGAAGAACAATACAAGAAAGATCTTAATGTTCCTGATGACCACGCTGGTGTGGTCACTGACCCAGAGCCGGACATCCTAGAGAGTGAAGTCAAGTGGGCCTTAGGTAGCATCACTAACAACAAAGCTAGTGGAGATGATAATATCCCAGCTGAGCTACTTAAAATCCTAAGTGATGATGCTGTGAAAGTGCTGCACTCAATATGCCAACAAATTTGGAAAACTCAGCAGTGGCCAAAGGATTGGAAAAGGTCAGTTTACGTTCCAATTCCAAAGAAGGGCAGTGCCAAAGAGTGCTCAAACTATCGCACAATTGCACTCATTTCACATGCTAGCAAGGTTATGCTCAAAATCCTACAAGCTAGGCTTCAGCAGTACGTGGACCGAGAACTACCGGACGTACAAGCTGGATTTCGAAGAGGCAGAGGAACTAGAGATCAAATTGCCAACATGCGCTGGATCATGGAGAAAGCCCGAGAGTTCCAAAAAAACACCTACTTCTGCTTCATTGACTACGCAAAAGCCTTTGATTGTGTGGATCACAACAAACTCTGGCAAATTCTTAAAGAGATGGGGGTACCAGACCACCTTACCTGTCTCCTGAGAAACCTGTATGCGGGTCAAGAAGTAACAGTTTGGACCGGCCATGGAACAACCGACTGGTTCAAAATTGGGAAGGGAGTACGGCAAGGCTGTATATTGTCACCCTGCCTATTTAACTTATATGCAGAGTACATTATGAGAAATGCAGGGCTGAATGAATCGCAAGCCGGAATCAAGATTGCCGGGAGAAATATCAACAACCTCAGATATGCAGACGATACCACCCTAATGGCAGAAAGTGAAGAAGAACTAAAGAGCCTCTTGATGAGGGTGAAAGAGGAGAGTGCAAAAGTTGGCTTGAAACTCAACATTAATAAAACTAAGATCATGGCATCTGGGTCCATCAATTCCTGGCAAATAGAAGGGGCAGAAATGGAAGCAGTAACAGATTTTACTTTTCTGGGCTCCAAGATCACTGCAGACGGAGACAGCAGCCATGAAATTAAAAGACGCTTACTCCTTGGAAGGAAAGCTATGGCAAACTTAGACAGCATAATAAAAAGCAGAGATATCACCATGCCAACAAAAGTTCGCATAGTCAGGGCGATGGTGTTCCCAGTAGCAATGTATGGTTGCGAGAGTTGGACCATAAGGAAGGCTGAGCGCTGAAGAATAGATGCTTTTGAACTGTGGTGCTGGAGAAGACTCCTGAGAGTCCCTTGGACTGCTAGGAGATCAAATCGGTCAATCCTAAATGAAATCAACCCTGACTGTTCCCTGGAAGGACAGATACTAAGGCTGAAGCTCAAATATTTTGGCCACCTAATGCGAAGAGAGGACTCTCTGGAGAAGACTCTGATGCTGGGAAAAATTGAAGGCAAAAGGAGAAGGGGAAGGCAAAGGATGAGATGGTTAGACAGCATCACCGATGCAACAAACATGAAAATGAGCGAACTCAGGAAGATAGTGGAGGACAGGAAGGCGTGGCGGGATATGGTTCATGGGCTCACGAAGGGTCGGACATGACTTAACGACTGAACAACAAAAAACTCATCAAAGAACAGGCCAGAGGGTAGGAGCCATGCAAGATGTATTAAAGGAGGAGTGACCTCCTAGGTTAGGGATCAACACAAAGAAATACTGCTGTAGACTTAAATACCTACATTGATCTCTATATGCTAATCCGAAATGGTAGTGTATGTAAATGTTCAGCTGCCATGTCCAAGACGTCAAAAGGTCAAGGGATGTTCTGCAGCAGCAGCAGTGGTACCAGCTCAGTTGGGCTGAATTATAACGTTATGTTCGGAGGTAAGCAGACCTAGTTTTGCCAGTATAGAATATTCAGGGCCCCCATCAATTGGAAGGAGGAGGACTGTGGTAGAATAATTTTCCAGTTTCCACTGTGGAGTAGGTGCTGGTGCTCATCTTCATTTAAATTCCCAGCACATATTTTATTATTAATCTACCCCTCCTCCAAGCACCTCAAGATGGTATATTGTGCTCAACCCCTTTATCATCAGCACAACCTTGTGAGGTAGTCTTGGTTGAACTGTGGTGACTGTCTGGCCCCCAAGTCGCCATGTGATTGGGAAATTTTAAACTGATTGGGAAATTGAACCCAAGTCTTCCCATCCAGCACCACACAGTTGCTGCCTGCTCCCTCATGGCAAGGGGCACAGTGGCCATTTTTCCAGGTTATGAGGAAAAAGATTAATAGTTAGCAGACGGCTACCCTACCAAAGTTACAAGATCATCCCCAATATCTGCAATTGTAAGGTGCAGTCGTGCTTGGAAAACCCCAGTGGCGTCGTCAGCAGAGGGGGCCTTGGGGCAGTGGGTCCCCGGGCGGCAGGATCGAGCCCCAGGCGGCAGACAGGCAGGGTGTGTGTGTCACGGCGGACAGCGGAGGCGCAAATTGTCCCGTTTGTCAGGGCGAGCGAGGAGCGTTGGTGGCGTGTTTGGCCCACCCGCCCTGTGCTTCAGTATAGTGCATAATGGCTGCAGCCATTACATCACTTCCGGCAGGGGCGGGGGCGGTCGTAGAATTGCCACTGGAAACTCCTCCAATTTTTTTCTGCATTGCTAGCTAGTTTGGATCAACTCATTTGATCAAGAGATGAAAGCAGTCTTCAGGATGAACATTTGAGTTCTGATTGGAGTGAAAGGGTTTCTGGCATGGGCGTCCATAAGCACCATGCTGCTAGACCTTGCTTTGTATGCTCTCAATAACATCATAGATTCTTTGTCACCCTGGACATCATCGCAGGGCATGTACTGAGAGGACTGGCATAGTGCGTGATACCACTGAACATGCCAGGAGTGCATATTTATTTATTTATTTATTTTTCACATTTTTATACCACCCTTCCTCCAAGGAGCTCAGAGTGGTGTACATATTTCCTCCCTTCCTTTTGTCCTCACAACATCCCTGTGAGGTAGGTGGGGCTGGGAGATAGTGACTGGCCCAAGGTCACCCAGGAAGCTTCATGGCTGAGCGGGGATTTGAACCTGGATCTTCCAGGTCTAAGTCCAACTCCCAAACCACTACACCATCCTGGCTCATATTACAACCTGGAGTCCACAATCCACTCCATGTTTGGAATGAAGTGGCATGAATCCACTTCTAGCTCAGCCAAAGCATTTTGCAGTGGCACCAAATGATTCCCTTCTTCTTCATCAATAATAATAGCAGCAGAACCCAAGAAACTAAAAAAAATCACAATGCTGTGCTGAGAAATGCTGAATTCTGCAGCATGTTTATAAACTATGCAAATCAAGCATAATTGCATATATATTTGGCATGATTTCTTCTGTTAGTTATGGATGAAGGCAGAGGCTATGTAGGGCACTGAAGACCCAGCTTCCTACCCACTGCAAATCTGATTTATGGTAGGTTTTGCGAGATGGCTGCTGAACCAAAGACACAGGGACTCTGTTCCAGACATTTCTTTGCCCACAGACATGGCTTTGTGCTCTCCGGCAGATCTTGGATTCCTGAATCCATTGGTAGAATGTGCACGGAACTCCTAGAGACAGCGACTCCACACGGGCAAGGAAAAGGTGCTTGCTAGCCAAACAGAGAGAGGCCCCACTGAGTATCTCATCAAACCAAGACATCTCAGTCCCATGCTCATTTCTCATGCAAGTCGTTTAACAGGCAGTTAATCCCCGTCCAATCTCCCCCGCCCGACACAATCCAATTTAATTTAGAGAAAAATCACACAAAGGCTGTAACATCCAGCTTATCCCTTGAAATGCAATCACTCTGTAGAAAAGAATTAATTTTTAATTCCATCTTAATTACTCGGAGTAATAATCCATTTACACAGACCAATGCGGTCAGCCACATGCATTCCATCGCTCTGGAGGGCCAGAGTCACGTGACTAATGCCCTTGTCAGCTGACCAGCTGAACTAATCAATCAGAGGCGATTATTATGCCAGGAGCCCTGAGAGAGTCTGGAGCCATCGATTAGTCCCTTTGGATTGTGAGGCTGCGTCTCTCCCATTGCTCACATTTAATTAACAATTATTTTGGCACTAAGAACCACCACTAAACTGCCTTTGGTATGAAGACGTACACCCCAGCCTTGTACGAATCAGCTCTTTCCTTTTGGCAGAAGCCAGGGCTTTGGTATGTCCTTTGCATTGTTGTTTAATCTTGACCTTCAGCCTCTGTCTGAGTCCCCCACTGAGCAACTCTGCTACCCTGCCATCCCAACCCCTTGCTTTTTTGACATGCCCCATGGTCCCTTCGGCCCTTGAGTCAGAGACAGACTGGTCATTATCCTAGGTAGACTGACCATGCAATGACTCAGAGGGTCAGTCAGCTGTGCATTACTGTTTAGGGCCTAATTTGAGCTGGATCTTCTTGCTAGAGCTCATCACAGCAGGGCTTACTTAAATAACTGGCAAGCAGCCCTTACTTCAATTAGATTGGGAGGGGATCAGGTCCTGACAACCATATTTGCATCCTGATTGATCAGCAGTGGTGTTCTGCACATACGGATAGGGAAGCAGAGGGAACCAATGCAGCTACCAACATCAGATGTAGTAGGACCACTTTTGCTTCCCACCCAGCCAGGCATCTCAGTTCACCTGCTCCTCTGCTTGTGGATATTATGATCTGGATGATAATAACTAATCTGTTCTGGTTGTGCATAGACTCCAGACTTCATACAGGGAGTTGAAGTAGGCAAACATTAGGTTCCTTCCAATCATGTTCTTCACTCTTAGTCCACACTCTCTTGGCTCCATCTGGCTCACTGTCATAGGAAATGAGGCACAGCCAGAATGGATTGCTCCATGGCGCCATATCCCCACACATTCTAATAACAGCAATATAAACAATGTCTTACATGGGGAAAAAGGATGCCTGTACAGTGCTCTGTGTTGCTTGTCTTCCTTGCCCAGGTTGACACTTCCTTGTCCTTAGGACCAAACTAAATAAGAAGCAGGGGAAGGCTTGACCTGGGCTGCAGTGCTGGAGGAAGAGGAGGCTGCTAACCCCTCTTCCCATGCAGTTTTCAGAATCTAAATCCCGCATTTCTTTAAAGCTGCTACTTGCTCACTTGGAAAAACATTGGAATACACACATTTTCTCCAACAGGGCAAATAGCAGCTTTGGGGAGGGATCTAGACTAGGAAAATGGTATAAGGGAGAAAAGGGTTAAACAAACCCAGTCTCTCTCAATGCTGCAGCCCCAATGCAGTTCACCTCCTGGCCAACCCTGTGCATTGACTTCCCAGAGCAAGTTTAATTGTCCCCTCAGACTGCACTGTGATTTCACTCCCCAAAGCGGGGGGGGGGGGGAATCCTGGGACAGTGCTACAGGGTTTAGTTTCCTTTGGGTGAGAGAGCTTTGGCAATGTTTTGTGCCTTTCTTATATTAAGTATGCAAGCAGCATACATAGTGGAAGCAAACAGATTCCTAGAGTAGGCAGTACAACCACTGAGCCTGCTTCAAATACTCAAAAGCAGCAATGTGGGTCCTCTTTGCATTGGAGGTCCCCCTCCACACCTCCAGGTTTCTTCCAGCCCAGTTAAAGGCCACCCCCTCTCAAATTTAAACTACCATATATAAACTACCTGCTCTCACACAGAGAGACACACACATCCTGCAGTATAGGTCTCAGACCCCACCCTGCAGGTAAATTGCCCATTCAGGAAAATGTCTCCATTCATTAGCTCTCATTGAGAAACATCAACCAACCATCCCTGACTAGTGACAAGCAATCAGCTTAACAAAAGGATTGTCACCCAGAGGCATAATAGCGCTAATCCCAGGTACATGTCTGTTTCCTGGAAACATTTCTTCCTGGTGAATACAACTGTATGATGCACACTTGCTATGGCCCTAGCGATTACTATGTGCATCCACAGGAGTGGAGCTGATAAGGGCCAGGAAGCTGTCACCTTGGGTGGCAGAGCAAGCATGTCCTTGCCTTCATCCCTGCTCCAGTCTACTGAGCAGAATAGCTGACCTACCTTCCCATGCATCCCACAGATTAGGCCAATGAATGTTGTTTGTGCACAGGCTAGCAAGGAGGTCCAAGTTTCTGAACTGGACAGTAAAATGATAAGAGGAAAGACTCCTGAGAACAATTTACAGTTACTCTGCACCAGAAGGCACACAGCTCTTCTTCCCTAGATTAGAAGCTTCCAAGGTTCTTTGGGACTGCAGCTGTTATGGACACAAAATTTTTATTGTGCAGATTTTCTTTTGGAGCAATAGGTGGGAGCAGCTTCTCAAGTTGTGCTATGATAAGGAAGCTAACCCCGATACCAGGGTTATTACGGGACCCTCAAACCTACAAACATGATGGGGTTGGGAAAGCTTTGCTGTGGGCAGAAAAGCTCCTTTTTAAAAAAGTGGGGAGAAGTGCACTCCAGTGCTACATATAGGAGAAGCATGCACTCTTTGAAGAACAACAGATGTAAAACTATAATAAAAGCAAGGCATTGCTGCAGGGCAGCAGGCAATCTTGAACTTGGTTTTCTTTCTAAAGAGCCACATGTGTACTCATGTGGCCCAGCAGATAAGGACACTCACTCAGTCTGCTGTATCCACAAAACAGCCCTTTAAGAACCATTCCGAAGCAGTGCTGTGCACAGTGGGGGACATGTGTGTGTTACTCACCATCATTGATTATCAGGTTCTATCCAGTAGGTACCTGTGTCAATTGCATATGAGCGGTATGCTTATTCAGCAGTGCTGCAGTTCCACTTCTGGGAAGGTGGTTTCAACTTTTCTCAAGGTCCAAAACTGTGAAAAGCAGACTTGGCTATGATGACTGAAGTGCAAATGCAAGAAAAAAAGAGACATGCACTGCCAGCAGCTGCCACAGGAGGACAAGAGGGCTCCACTCCTCTGAAAGGTCTTATTTAGCTCCGTTATTTCCTTGCGTGGCAAGGAGATCCAGGGCAGCTTCTGCGAGGGTCCGTTGTTTCCTTCTGAGGGGAGTGTCCTGAATACAGTACTTTTTGTTTTTCTTTTAAAACATTCACAATGTAAAAACTGAGCAGGTGGGAAGCAAGTGTGCACATAGGCATACACTGAGTGCTCCAGAAAATCTTCCTTCAAGCACTCACATTTCCTAAAAAGAGAGCCTGGATCCTCCAGTCTTGGCAACCTTTCCCAGTTACCTCTCAAATGCAATCCTCTTTCTCTGGTCGAATTCAAGACTGCTCACACTGCACCTTTCAGTCAGTCCAAACCCCGTAGGTTGGTGTGATTCTGAGTCTGCAATGTTGTTGTTTTTTTAAGAAGAACCCCCCTAACCTGATGCATTATTAGTGATTTTTAGATGTGTTTTTATTGTTATATTGCTTTGAGTGCTGGAAAAGTGGTATATGGATGAATGAATATTGAAGAACTTCTGGGTATAATAGGCTAGACCGAAAAACCTAAAAACAGCAGGCTCTCTTTGCTTGGCACAACAAAATAGCACCGGCCAAATAATACTGTCTGTACAAGCCCTAAGGGACAAAGTCTTGGGTATTGACTGCCATAATGCTAATAATGAAAATAAACTGTAGCAGGAGTTTTGCAAGGATTCCCAAGAAGCCACCAATTACAGTTTACGGCCGCAGTGGGTGTGGGGAGATGTAGGGAGGTGGAGCGAGATGCATCAAAGAAGAGAAAACTAGACACGTTTCTGCATCAGTGTTCAGGCTGAGTTGGTGAACTCAGACAGAAAGAGATACTAGATGTGACCACCAGGGCTTTCTTACATTATATGTCAGGACACTGGAAGAAATGCTCCGAACCAAACCTGATTGCTTCTGAGAAATCAGAAGAGGGACTGTGGTAGGTAATAGTTAATAATAATACTTTTGTGTTTATCCGCTCCACAGTTGCATGGTCATGTTCAATAACTGAATAAACTGAAGAATACCCACAATGGAGCTCTGCCATCTAGGGTCCATCTGGTTTTTGGCACTCCATGTAGAGAAGGGAGTTTCCATTTCTTTTTCTACACTGGATGCAACTGCAATCTGCTCGTCTTTGACAAGGTTGCCTAGTTGTTAAAGAAAAGGAGCTGAGATAGAAAACAAACTGGAGTCTGAGAGTGATGATCGAAGTACCAAGAGCATGCCAGGAACTGCATATTAAAAAAAAACTTGAAACAAACCTTTTCTTTTAAAAGGACTTATAATAAGCCCATGGGCTGATTAGGCACCCATCCTGGCAGGAATTCCAACTGCCCGTTCTTTGTGTGCCTTTCTCATAACGTTATGGGAAAATCTAAGGCCTGCATCCAAGCCTATAAGAAGTGAGAGTGTGGAGGGGAGAATCCCTGCATCTCTTGACCTCTATTGCTTGTCCTCTTCTTGCATTCAGAGGCACATGGCGGAGGGCACCAATTATTTCAGCCTGTGGTAGCTGATCAGAGACACTGCATGGCTTACCAGGGAGACTTCTCCAGTGACGTGAATTTCTGAGAAAGTGAATGTTTTTTGTATCATTGTCACTGAGCTCAGTGAGGACAGGGTGTAGGGAGACATTGGATAGAAACAGAGCAAGCAGAGCTGTGGAGTGAGGAAAGAGGTGTAAACAGGCCTGTGGGTTGGGTTAATAAAGGTATAGTTCAGAAACATGGGTGCAGAAAGAGAGGATAGTTTTGTGGTGGAGAGAGGACAGTGGGTAGCTAAGAAACAGGGCTGCAAAGATACATGGGGTGGAGCAACAGAAAACAAGGGAATGTTTGAGAAGTGGGAGAAAGATATCTGCAAAGTGGTGAAATAAACAAATTCTGTAGGCGAAACATTTCAAACTTTGTTTTTATATATGATAAGTGCGGCAAGAATTTTATACGCACAATACTGGAAGAATTCAGAGATACCTTCGCTGGAAGATTGGTGGTTGAAAGTTTTGGATTATGCTGAAATGGATAAACTTACAATTTTAATTAAGAAAAAGTCACTTAACCTTTTTGTGAATAACTGGAAACCATTTATTGATTTTTTTTAAGAGAGAGAGAGAAGAATGAAGTGATGATATGCGGATTTAATGAATAGAATGTGGGTGTTATTTAGGCTTAATTGGATATTATATGTAGAAAATAATGAATAGTATGCTAGTAGGATGTATTGCTTCGCGCTTGCTATAATTTTATGAAATATGTATTTTATGTTTCAGTATAATATATATATATATATATATATATATATATATATATATATATATATATATATATATGGGGAAAAAAGAAATTGGGATAATAATAGCAATGAGATGCAGAGAGGCCTCCGATGGTGCAAGGAAAAGAGAGTGATATGGGGTGCGTCATGGGGTGTAAGGGAAAGGGGGAGTTAACAGAGAATGAAATTAAAAACAACAACACTATCATTGGCAAAAATGCTTTCCTGCAGCTAATGTCGCGATGAAGCCCCCTTGAGTTAGCAAAAATATAAAAGTGGCACTCCTGATTTGAGTTTTGCAACACACACTCCTCCTCCTGAGATTCAACAAGGATTGGGTAGGCAGAGGAAGGGAGGTACAAGGGGAGAGAGAGAGAGAGAGAGAGAGAGAGAGAGAGAGAGAGAGAGAGAGAGAGAGAGATATTAAAAACACGTCATTGTAGCAGAAACTCTTGAAGGGTTGAGTGCCCACTTCTGAATAGCTGCAGAGCCAGAAAAATTCCATTGGGAAGACTTTGTCTGCAGAGAATGCTCTATAATGGACAAGAGACAATATGCCCTCTGAACTAGAGCTGAAGCATTTGTGGAAGCGAACTCTCATTCAAATTTCTACTTGGTGTCAAAATATCTCAGAACTGACACTGAAAGTCTGTTTTTAAGTGTTAACTTCCGAGTGGATTTTCTGTTCAGGAGAATTCTCTTCTTAGGAGCTTTGTATATCAGTGCGTACATGTTGTTGACTCTGAACAAAAGGAGTTTTAAAAATCAAAGTTGTCTCCCCTTAAATACAATATTCCCAGAAAGTATTTATTTATTTATTTATAGAATTTTTACCCCGCCTTTCTCCCACCAGGGCAACCAAGGCGGCTTACAACAAAAATATTAAAATACATAAATACATTTAAAATCAAGGATTAAAATAATTAAAAACAATTAAAACAATTAAAACAAACAGCCCCAGTGGGTCATCCGCATTTACATTTGTTAAAAGCAATTTGTTAAAAAGCCAGCCCACCAAATGCAGACATCAAAGTACACTTGCTTTGTACTCTGAACTCTTCTTCCTGACTCCAAAGAGGTGTCAGTGACTTTTTCTTTGTGCCATTTGCCAGGTGTTTCATTCTAATCTGTGAGGAAATGAAGTTTGGTTGAGCAGTGGTTTCCAAGCTATCTGTGGACTATAGGTGGTCTGTGAGAACCTGAAAAGTGGTCCAAGAGCTCTCTCTCTCTCTCTCTCTCTCAAACACACACACACACACACACACACACACACACACACACACACAAAGATCAGTCTTTGGTAATTCTAATAAGTGCCGACCCCCACTTTGAGCAGCAGTATCAACCCAAGAATTTCGCAGCTAGTGAAGCACTTGCAAGCACAAACATCGATACCTACCCCATTAAGTTCTAATTTTTCTTTTTCTTTTACCATAATTTTTTTCATTTTCTTTTTTAATATCACAATACAAACAATACATAACAATTTACATATAAATGTAAGTACGAGACCTAATAAATCTCTAATTATTACAAATTTAGTTGTAATTTTGTGTACGGGGTTGGGGGTTGGATGTGATCCATGACGACTCAAATTTTCGCTTCTGTGGTCTCCTAAAGGTTGGGAACCACTGTGGTAAAGGTTGGGAACCACTGTGGTAGAGGAATTCTCAAATTTTTCATTTGCATAATCAGCTCATGTGGGGATATTTTAAAATTAAAAATATGCTTGCTTTTGTGATGAATTAGACACTGACCATCTTTGCAGTCAATATCCATTATTGCCTGTTCAGTTTGCATGAGGTTAAAAAGTTCCCTGTGGTACCTGCGTTTCCATGGATGAAGAAAAGCTCTGAAAAGGGCAGGTGCTTTGGAAGAGAAGACTATTATTCTGTAGGAGAAGCCACTTATTGGTAATAGTCTAACCTTTCCTAATTCTGCGATTACCCATCATATTGCCTTCAACAACTGAACTAGGACAGAATATTATTGATTTTATTTATTAAAATGTTTCTATAGTGCCTTTCTGCCTTCAGAAACACAATCAAAGGAGTGCACAACAAAAATCGTTAATACAAACAATACAAACTAGCATAAACAGAAACAGCAGAATTAAACAATATTGGTGAGGATGTATCTTTATGTTTCTTTATACTTCTGAATTTATGTTCTGTTTTCACTAAGTAAACCTTTTGTTGTGTGGAAGATTTTCTCTTTTGCCCTGGATGATTCAAAAGCTCTGTCTAAACTCTTCCGCTTTCTGTTACTGAAATAATACAATGGGGGGGGGGGGGGGGAGAGAGAGACAGTGGATGATGAAAATGAGAAGCCTGTATGTTAAATGGAAATGGGGTATTTAGAGGTTAGATTAATTCAGCTCTTCTTTTGCTAATCAGAAATCTTTCTGTACTTGGAGATTAGGTACTATGTGCTGCATTAGTGGCAACTAGCACTCAAATTACAAAGGGGGGCAAGCAGGGGTAGCCCCATTACCTTTTGTGCCAGTCCCCTCAGCTATTGGTTTTAGAAGACTACAGAGAGGTGATCATGATTTCATCCAGGATTAGGGTTTGTGGATTTCATTATGGCCTCCCCTCCTTGCCATAATATGAGCTCTGATGAGGTGCAAGTTCTGTTGTTTTCAAAGTCACCTCTAGAGTGAATCAGCTGCTGAATCTGTGACAGCTAGAGAGTAAAGCCACCCTTGCACCACATGCTTCTCGGAGTAGCTGACGTGTTGATTCTGATTGGCCCAACGCGTTGCTCCGCATTCTGCCCCTGCAACACTGAACACGGCCTCTCATTGGCCGAAGCTCGATTTATTAAAGTTGGAATGCACCAGAACGACCTTCAGCCAATGAGAGGCCACATTCGGTGTTGTGGGGCGGGACGCGGAGCAACGCGGAGAGTTTGGCGTTGGGCCAAACAGAATCGAATCCAGGATGCGACACAGTGAGACGCGTGTGGTCTGTTACAGCTTTAAGGCTTTTCTCCACTCCACCTGCGGCATAAGAAGCTCCATACACCCCTTGCCCCACACAGAGTCTCAACTGTCGTAGACCATGCCACCAAGGGCCTGGTGTCCAGGCTCTTGAAAATGGCGGCAGTGTGTGGCTCAGGTAACAATGAAACAGAAGAGATCTGATCTTCTCAGGCAACCCTGGGGAGATGAACCTCTCTTGTGGTCCTTATGAAAAGCAGCAATCCAAAGCTAAGCTGAGGTAGGACAAAGAGCTGCTCTGTAGCCTTGGTTGTGCACTGAGCTCTGCAGACACTACAGCCAGCGTCCTCTGTGGCTCTTCAGCAAGAGGGAGAGCTGGGGAAATTGAAAGTGATCTCCCCAATCTGTATTAATTAGAGTCTATTAACTCATCAGAGCGCACACAGGCGGCTGCATGGGCCGCTTCCCCTATGAAGGGAGCTGCCACCACCATGTCTTGGCAGAGAGGGGAGCCGAGCCAGGAGGAGAGCAGCTTTCACTGCTGTGCTGCTGGGGATGAAGCCTCGCCCTCGGAATTATATAACCTGGACAAAAAGCACTCCTGGGACTCATGGAGACAAGCTGGGTGGTGGGGCTAATGCTGCTTGCCACCTCTTGACATGTGCCAGGCAGGCAGGCAGGCAGGCAGGCAGGCAGGCAGAGTGAGTGAGTGAGTGAGTGAGTGAGTGAGTGAGAGAGAGAGAGAGAGAGAGAGAGAGAGAGAGAGAGAGAGAGAGAGAGAGGGGGGGAGCAGGAAGAGGCATCCAAGAAGAATGGTATGAATGACCTCAGGGTGTGTTGGTCCTTCAGTGACCTGTCTTTGCCTAAACAAGAGCATCCCTGGGAAGTGGTGCATGAGAGGAAGTGCTAGAACTGTGATAAAGCTGGTTCAGGACAAGCAGCAAACACAAGGAATTTAGTAGACAAGAATAAGGTAACTTGCTCAAAAGGAGAAACTGGCTTATTATGAGTAGGGATGTTTTTAATGGTTTTGTTTTATTCGCAGGTTTCAGTGTTTAACCAAAATGAAATAGCAGAAAGCAGTGTTATGTGTTTTTATTCCAACTTTTTCCCATTTTAGTGTACTAGGTATGTGGTGTAGGTTGCACAGTGTCAGTACAGGAAGAATGACGCAAAATTACATGGTTAAAAAATAATAATTTTGCAGACCTTTTTAGCAGAAGCGGTGTTTTGTGTTTTTATGCGGTTATCAACAACAACAACAAAACCTACTTATGAGTCTGAGGATATAAACATGAATATAAGAAGAGCCCTGCTGGATCAGGCCAAGGGCCCATCTAGTCCAGTTCCCTGTATCTCACAGTGGCCCACCAGATGCCTCTGGGAGCACTCAAGACAACAAGATGTCTGTATCCTGTTGCCACTCTCTTGCACCTGGCATTCAGAGATAAGCTACCTCTAAAACCCAGAGGTTGCATATAGTCATCATGGCTTGTTACCTGAGTCTGGTGCTGAGGAGAGGACTGTTGTGTAATGGAGACACCAGAGCAGCACAGTCTGGAGTAGGTATAGTAGAGGGAACTGTGCTCAAATTACAGGAGGACCAGAGGGAACCCAGCCCACTAGCTTGGGTTCAGCTGCTGTTTTTAGAAGCTGTGGTGTGTGTGTGTGTGTGTGTGTGTGTGTGTGTGTGTGTGTGTGTGTGTGTGTGTGTGAGAGAGAGAGAGAGAGAGAGAGAGAGAGAGAGAGAGAGAGAGAGAGAGTGATGATATGGCTTAAATGGAGGGGAGTCAGGAGGTGGGGTTGTGGGTTTCTTTGAGGAGCCCTAATTTTTCTATTATAGTTTGAGCACTGAATGTTTGGGGTCTCCACCATTTCTATACATTGGATATATGCTGAGTTTCTTCTATTCCTGAATTGTAGAGGGCCCTCGTAGAACAGTGTAAACCCACTCAGTGCCTCACTGAATAACTCTGTCCTGTTCAGAAGGCTTTCAGGAACTGACACAATGAAAGCTTCCGTCTTCCCACTCCAGCTTTTTTGCTTTCTTTCCAAGTGTTGTTTCCTTCTTTCTCCTAGTCAGCTTTCTGAAAACTAGAGTGAAAAGTATCCCCATTGTTTCCTCTCACTGTCCCTTCCTAGTGCCTCCACAAGTGGGGGGGGGGGAGAGAGAGAGAGAGAGAGAGAGAGCCCTTCCCCACAAAGTTGAGCACCTCACAAAAAAGAAAAAACACAAGTCTCTTGAGTGCGTTGGCTCTTTTCTCTCCTCCAGACACAATGGTTCTTGAGAGCTGCTCACAAGGAGTCAAAGAAAAGAAGCACCCCTGAGTGCTGGTTCACCTTGCAGGTGATACTCGGGAGTAGAAAGAGACAGATACTGACTGAATATGCAGTTTAGTGACCTGCACGACAGCGGTAAGGACGGCAAGATGTGATCCAGGAAACCACAAAAGTAAACGCTTCTCAGATTCTCAACCTAACCAAGGACGAGGGAAAAGGAATATGGAACTTGGATCCTCCTAAAGCTTTATGTGCCATGTGTTGACGAATAGTTCTGTGCAACTTCAAAGCTTGCATGCACTTGCCAGCAGTCACGTCACTGTAGCGTGGTGCGTGGGGCGGGCCGCCCGGGGGTGACGTGCGCACGCACGGCGCCCCCGCGCGCGTCGCCCCCATCCGCGCGGAGGCTCCGAGGCCAGAAGAAGGCCTCAGAGCGTCTGCCCCGTCCGGCGGTCCGGGGCCTTCTGAGAAGGCCCGATGTGTCGACGCGTCATTTATTAGCTTTTTCACGCATGCGCAGACCGTTTCTGAGGGCAAAAGGGCAGCCCTTGCCCTCAGAAACGGTCTGCGCATGCGCAAAAAAGCTAATAAATGACGCATCGACGCATCGGGCCTTCTCAGAAGGCCCCGGACCACTGGACAGGGCGGTCGCTCTTAGAGCCGGGGGTAAGTATCACCCTAGGGCAGGGGTGACGCGTGCGTCCCCGCTCCAGGGTGACGTGCCCCCTAGTGACGATACTGCTTGCCAGTAGGAATTGGTAATTTATTAAGAATGTCATGCTAAGTTACGGCATCTATCCTAGCACTGGGATAAACAAGGGCCAGCCAGATGTCCCCGGCAAAGCAGTCAGTGCGCTTCATCACTGAGTAGAGATTTGAATGTGGGTCTTCTCACTCAGCAGTGGCTTAGTGGTTAAGACGCTGAACTGCAGACTGGAAGGCAGGCAGGATAGCAGTTTGAGACCCGAGTGCCGCATGACAATGTGAGCTACCGTCTTCAGCCCCAGCTCCTGCCAACCTAGCAGTTCGAAAGCAAGAAATTGCAAGTAGATTAATAGGTACCGCCTTGGTGGGAAGGTAACAGCATTCCGTGCACCTCGATGTTGAGTTATGCTGGCCACGTGACCATGGAAGCGCCTTCGAACAGCGCTGGTTCTTCGGCTTTGAAACAGAGTTTTGCACCACCCCTAGAGTCAGTAATGACTAGCTTTCGAGCGAGGGAAACCTTTACCTTTACCTTCTCACTCCTAGTCCACACTAACCACTACGTTTTCCAAGCCGGTCAGTGGTTTGGATCTCAAGCAATACTATCCAGCAGGCTGAACACAAAGAATTGGAAATGGAGCTGTCAGCCTCTTGTGCTGTGTGGAAGAGAAGGAGAGCAAGCACACGGCCCCATTAAAGGCAGTGGTAATTATGGTAACGAGTTGAGCATAAGTGCTCCGTTTTCTTGATCAGACACTGTGCTGTCTGCACAAAGGCTTGCTTTGCTCCCCACCAGCTGGCTCATTGCCTGAGTCTGCCCTTTTTTTTTTTCTTTAATGCTTTAAAAGCTGCCCCTCATCTGCTGGGCCAGGTCAGCATGGAAGCCAGATTGGTATGTGAGAAATGGGGCCGGACATTAGGTTATCACAGCGGCACTCCAACTTGACGTAAGGAATCTTGCACCAGAGGGACACATGAGGCTGGCCGCCGCTGGCAGTCATGTGCTGTTTTTCAGAGGAAGGGTAACAATTGCTAGCCGGGTGCCGAGCAGTGTTGGGGGTGGAAACCTTTGGTTTGAAGAGTTGCCACAATAACAAGGATGGGGTCAGACCCAGCATGGGAAGCTATCAGGGAAGATCTTGTTTTAATTGCTGGACTTTACAACCTCTGCCATTGAGAAGTGAGAAGGAGTGGCTGCTGCTGCTGCTCTCCAAGGAAGTGAAATAATTGTTGGGGAAAAAAGAAGTGAAATTCTCCCATGCAAAGTTTTTTGCGCAAAAAAGTCCATCAGACTCAGTTTGCAGGAGACATATGGGCAAAATGTGAGTTCCCCCATGAAATCCAGATTTAGAGCCCATAGTCATAGAGTTCTTCCTCCGTTTTCTGTTTGAAAAGCCATGTGCTGTGACCCAGAAAGCTGAGTTTTGCACTCCAAAACCCAGAGTTCTGTGAGCGTTGTGATCATTTGCAAGTCTTCCAAACAGAATTAAACACTTGCAAATGAAGGGAATTGGTTGAATTTTCCATTCCTGCAATGTTTTGTTTAAGCACTAATAAAAGCCACGCTCTCATTAAGTGTAGGCAAGACTCTGCTACCAGTGCCCCTCCCATCATCCCTGTGTGGGGGCGTTTGGCCCGCTTTACACTTAGCTGGGGTGTGTTTTTCCTGGCATTGGATTGGCAGCACCAGAAGCCAGAGCTGGAGACCATCCTGAATGGGGAAAAGATAGAATAATAACAGAGGGGGGAACAGATGGAGCGTTTGAGTGCTGGCCGCTTTGGCAAAAGATATGATACCACAGTACTTTGCCCTAAGATAGTCCCACTCTGTAGTTTGAGTATTAGGGGTTAAGTACGCACTGGGTGGCTGATGTTTGCATGCAAGGTGTGCACTTTGGGAATGTGTGTGCAAAGTTTTGATGAGCATGTCTACATGCAAAGCCTGTTTCTGCTTGTCCTTTTACGTCTATATTTGATGTGTATATCATGGAGTCATGGAGAAATCTGTCCATAGTTGTGTCCCCTGATGACCCCTAGTGGAAGAAGAAAACAATGGGATTGTGTTTGCCCTCCTTCCTGTTTACATGCAGCTGGTGGCTGACACATTTGCTCTGTGTCACCTGTACTCTATAAGCATCTAATGCAGATCAAGATACTCTGTTTCTGCAGCCACCTGTTGGCTCTGTACAGGACTGGGATGATGAACAGCTGCATGCTTCCCTCCCCACCTTTTCTCAAATCAGTCGCCTTTGATGGTGCTTTTTCAAAGACCAGGCTCAGCTGTGCACAGCGGGACCAGGCCCTGAGGCCAGCTGCTCCCCCCTGTGCACCTTCTGTGCGAGAAGATAGTGCAGGGCTCAGTCGTCATGCATGCTACCCCAGCAGTCTTTGATCCAGACTGCCTCCTTCTTCAAGTGCTGTAAGGACATGGTCCCGGCACTGGAGAGTTATCATCAGAGCCAGAATGATGAACCTGGGAATGGTGGGTATGGTGTCCTGCAACAAGCAATCATGACATGGGCCTGGCAATATATCAGTGAAAAAAAGATCACTGATGCTAACTTGAAGGTGGGGGGGGGGGAGGAAGGGAAAACATATATTTTGAGGAACATCTGTCTCACATGCACGGTCTAGTAGGGACATAATGATTTGCAGTGGGGACAGTTTTTTTACTGGGAGGGATTTGTTCCCTGTAACTACTCAGATAACACAGAACAGGTCACATATGGTGGGAAGCCCCTCTGATGTCCTGACATTGAATCCCATCTTCTAGTCAGGTGCAGAGCAATGATCCAGCAAGGTGAAAGCTGCTGACACGAGCTGCATTGTGACATGGATATTTTGGGGGTTCAGGATTTTAATTTACAATGGGTGTGTGTGTGTGTGTGTGTGTGTGTGTGAGAATGGAGAACTAGAGCCACATAGGTAGGCAGGCTCCGTGGCGTGTGTGCCACTTTGTGACGTGTCAGTCTTGTGTTGTGTTCAGCGTTATGTTCAGAGTTGGCTCAGTTGCTTCTGCCCAGTTGCCTCCTCTGGAGTCCTCAGCTCCTGCTAGAGGTCCACTGTTGCACACCTCCACATGTGAGATCACGGTTGTCACTATGGCAACTTGCAGTGAGCTCATGCACAGGGGCTGTGACTTCAACAGGAACAGATGGAGCTGAGAGCAGCAAAACATCCTGTTTTTATGCAAATGCTGTTAGTAATATTTAAAAAAAAATTGAGAGAGGATTATGCCAGGAGAAGATGTTTTTCTCTGTATGCTCTGTGTGTGTGTGTGTGTGTGTGTGTGTGTGTGTGTGTGTGTGTGTGAGAGAGAGAGAGAGAGAGAGAGAGAGAGAGAGAGAGAGAGAGAGAGAGAGAGAGAGAGAGGGAGGACTGGTGCTGACATAGAGGAGGACAGTGATCCCAATAGCGTGGAGCCTAACAGGCCTTTTAATAAAGTTGACAGAACTGTGACCTGTAAGTCAGATTCACCTGGAGCAAGAATCCAGGCATCCTTCAATGGATTCTTTTGGAGGAGATAGGGAAGAAGATGTAGTTCCTTTGTGCATGTTCCTGAATGACAGCTCCCTCCCTGAACCCTTGGCCTTTAACTTAGTGGAGACTTCATTCACATTCTAACCAGTTGGATGTTGGTAATCAAATAGTTTCAGGAAGTTTAACAAGCTGCTGGTTCTTAAAATCAGATACAGAATTATTATTATTATTATTATTATTATTATTATTATTATTATTATTATTATTATTATTAACAGTATTTATATACCGCTTTTCAACAAAAAATTCACAAAGCGGTTTACAGACAAAATCAAATGATTAAATGGCTCCCTGTCCCAAAAGGGTTCACAATCTAAAAAAGATGCAGAAGACCACCAGCAAACAGCCACCAGAAAAGACACTGTGCTGGGGTGAAAGGGGAGCAGTTGCTCTCCCCCTGCTAAATGTAAGAGGAGCACCAATTGAAAAAGTGCCTCTTGCCCAGTTAGCAGGGGTTAGATCTGTTGCTGACTTGGTAGAGAATGAGATGCTATTGAGGTCTGGTTTCTCAGAGATTGCTTAACTTTGTGGGTGATTTCTTACCATTGATTCAAAGCAGGTGCTGCTACACGGATTTGGTGGTGATTTGAGCTTGTTCGTTAGTCAGGGCTGCATGTTCATGTGGAGTTGGGAGAACGGCCAAGTGAGTCTCCTTGCAGATGCAGTTGGTTCTGGATTGAAGGATGATCCTGTGGGGTTAGAGAGAGCAGGAGGAGAGCCTGCCCAAATGCCACGTGGAACACTGCTATTGTAGCAGCCTCATCTACTGTAGAGTTGAAATGGAATTTCACATAACTGAAAAACAAGCAATTTTCATAAGTGGATTTTGAGATTTTGAGATGGTGATTTTTATATGCAGAGTCAAAGCGAGAATTTGAATGAGCTGTTGCAATGTTTCAACTCTTGTCTGCATAGAAAAGTACCTAAAAAGTCACAACCGAAAGGAACTCTATTCCTTATCAGGAAGAAGGGGTCAGAAATGTTAGCGAAAGACACAATCTGGAGCCATTTGCTATGAGCAGAGAGTAACTGGGTAGTTCAGCTGTCAACACTGGCATACATTCACAGAAGCTAAAATGCCGCAAAGCACAGAAGAATGTTGAAATTTGAGTTTGAGCTCTAGATAATACTAACAAATCCAACATTTGCTGATGTAGGTGAACAATTTCCCTAAGATTTATTTCAGCTCGGCCCTCCACTACCTTTGAAACCAGGCAGTGTGGGCGGGGGTGGAGGGTGACCCTCACCTGCCTTGCCAGGGATGCAGTGCTGCAAATTTTCTGTTCCCCATACTTGTAGAAAATCTTTCTCCGCCAACAATGACCAATGTTCTTAATAGTGTGGGAATCAAGTAGTGTGGGACTCAAACTTAATAGTGAGGCATCAAGTGTCTCTAGTGCCCTCTCGGTGTTCCAATCCGTTCTTCACATTTGGGAAGGTCAGCCACTGGCATCCCTTACCCCAGGCTCCCCACATCATTCCCAGCCTCTCCCACTTAGTCTTACGGCACAATCCTGTGTAGGAGTGCACCAGGGGAGCGCGCGCTCCCCCGGTGCAGGGTGTCGTGAAAGTGCTGTAACCCTGGCCCTTACCCCAGATCCTACCCGGCCCTACGCCCACCAGAGCAGGTAAGGATTACACCAGACTGGGCAGGGGCGGGGCGAGGGCGTACGGGGTGGGTGAGGGAGGGTGGCCATAGACCGCAGCGGACCTGGAGAGGGCAGGGATATCGGTGGCAAGATACGCCAATATCCAAAGCCCTCTCGAGGCCTGGCCCAGCCTTACACGGAGGGCTCCAGAGCTTGCATACATTCGAGGAGGCCCATTGGGCCTTCAGTCACTTACATCTGGGGAAGAGGACAATTGTCTTGGATAGGATACGTATCTTACACAGGATTGGGCTGTTAAATTAGCACCAGGAAGGCAAAACTTTCTGTGTTCACCCTTTCTGAGTTTTTACACCCAGGAGCAGAAGCAACTAGAATGAACTAGCCTGGGAAGAGGGCTGATACCATTTTCGCCCACCCAGGGAGAAACAAAGGGAATCACATGAAAAAAAATCAGTGGGAAGGAGCTGGAAAGTTTGCTCTTAAAAGAAAGTCAGAAAATCAGCATCTTTTCATCTGGAATAGTTGCTGGAGCTGCACCTTTATCATAAAAAGGTAAAATATCATCACCCCTCAGATAACTCCCATATCTTCAGAAGTCAAATATACCCTGGAACTGCATTTGCACTGATTTTGCTCTGCAGGGGTCCATTTTATTTTCACCTGATCATTTTCCAAGCAACATTTATTTATTGACATTTGTTCCCCATCCTATTTCCAGGGAGCTCATGGGCTCCCCATTTTATCCTCATAATGACCCTGTGAGGTAGATACATCACTGAATTCAGCCAGTGGTCTGAGCAGGAATTTGAACCCGGGTCTCACCTACAGTAGGTCTACCTCCAGCATTATATCCACTACATTGTATTGGCTGCCCTTTTGGCTTACTAATTGGATTTGCAACATTGAGTGGTTAACAACTGGAGAACTGAAATAAAAACTGAAATAAAACAGTAATTTTGGAGCATTTGGGTGTTATGAAGACAGTTAGCCTTTTCTATTTCTTCTTAAGATAAGAACATAAGAACATAAGAAGAGCCCTGCTGGATCAGGCCAAAAGCCCATCTAGTCCAGCTTCCTGTATCACACAGTGGCCCCAACAGATGCCTCAGGGAGCACACAAGACAACAAGATAACCTGTTTCCCGTTGACACTCCCTTGCACCTGGCACAGAGAAAACCCACTTCTAAAACTAGGAGGTTGCTTATGGCTTGTAACCTGTGATGGCCTTTTCCTCCATGAATCTGTCCAAACCCCTTTTAAAGGCATCTAGGCCAGGTGCCATCACCACATCCTGTGGCAAGGAATTCCACAGATGAATTACACGCTGGGTAAAGAAATATTTTCTTTTGTCTGTTCTAACTCTCCCTCCACTCAATTTTAGTGCATGTCCCCTGGTTCTGGTGTTGTGTGAGAGGGAGAAGATTTTCCCTCTATCCACTCTCTCCATCCCATGCATAATTTTATACGTCTCAATCATGTCCCCCCTCAACCGCCTTTTTTCTAGACTGAAGAGCCCCAAACGTTGTAGCCTTTCCTCATAAGGGAGGTGCTCCAGCCCACGAATCATTCTGGTCGCTCTTTTCTGCACCTTTTCCAATTCAACTATATCCTTTTTGAGGTGTGGTGACCAGAACTGGACACAATCCTCCAGATGTGGCCTTACCATCGATTTGTACAAAGGCATAATGATATTGGCCGTTTTATTCTCAATCCCTTTTTTAATTATCCCGAGCATGGAATTGGCCTTCTTCACAGCCGCCGCACACTGGGTCGACACTTTCATCGACCGGTCCACCAGCACCCCAAGATCTCTCTCTTGATCTGTCACAGACAACTCAGAACCCATTAGCGTATATGTGAAATTTTGGTTTCTTGCCCCAATGTGCATCACTTTGCACTTACTTACATTGAAGTGCATCTGCCATTTTGCTGCCCATTCTCCCAGTTTGGAGAGATCCTTCTGGAGCTCTTCACAATCCCTGCTGGTCTTCACCACCTGGAAAAGTTTAGTGTCATCTGCAAACTTGGCCACCTCACTGCCTATCCCCGACTCCAGGTCATTTATGAATAAGTTGAAAAGATCTTTGAAGGGCTCTGGATTTGGGGTGGCAGCACTGGAATTTCCCAAGCAGTGAGGGCCAGACTTATAAAAGCATTATTGTTTTAATTATAATTTTAAAATTGAACACCTGGTGGCCTGGTTAAGAAGTAAATAAACAGAAACAGTGATTCACAAAAATCAGATTAGAAAATAAATGGCCAGCAAACGTTTATTGGGGATAAGAACAATTCCAATATGTGAAGGTATACGATGATTTGGTCAAGGACTCGCAATAGGGCAACTCTTCCTCTCTTATCATGCTAGTTTAGTTTACTGTTTTAGGTGCCTACCAACATTTTAGCAACTAGTCCCTGTAGTGGTGTTACATTTAGAGCACAATCCTATGTAATTTGCAGGCGGCGGACCTAGCGGAATTTACGGCACATTTGCGGACTACTTTAGAGCCGGAAAAGCCGGCGCAAGACTGGCCTTCCCAGCTCCGCCATATCCCAGTCCCCGCCAGGCTCCGTAGGGTGGCTGGGCCATTACACAGCCTCCTCCGACTTCCACCAGCAAAATAGCTGGCGGAAATCCGAGGAGACCTACCGGCCCCAGCCACCGTTACACTCGGGGAAGGGGACAAGTGTCCCCTTCCATGAGTAGACTTTCCGCTGCGGGCTGCCTGCTGCAGGCAGCCTGCGGCGGAGCACTGGATGGGGCGGACGGCCTCAGCCAGCCGCCCTATCTTTAAGTAGGATTGCGCTGCCCAAAGCTTACAGAGGGGAAGCCATCGTGAAATGGGGATATTGTCCATGAAACTTTACATTACTCTTATTAAGGTACCACAAGAAGCCTCACACAAAACAGTGAGACTTACTTCTGTAAACACATATAAGATTGGGCTGCTTGTTGCATTTGCATTTTGAATCTAAATCTCGTCTTCTTAAGCTTAGAGGAACCTGCTTGCAACTTGGAGCAGCTGGAGCAGCAGCACTGATGCCCCAAAGAGAAGAAGTGGCTCGTTTAGAGAAACAGGAAACTGGCCTGGGCCTGAGGGTATCAAATGGGTACTTAACACAGTTTGACACTGAGTCTTCAGGGAAAGGTCTAAAGTCCTCTGCTGGAGCTGAAGGGAACCTGTACCCAAGCATGTGTTACAAGGTGAAGGAAGGCAGCAGCTGGGCCAGGCTTTTCTCGCCCACTTCAGCTCTTAAAGGCATCAGAGCATCTTGTTAATTGTTCATTTCCTGGAGCTACTAATGAAATTAGCTCTGTAGAGCATGCAGGCACATGGCAAGGAGTAGATCACGTCCCATCACTCTTAGGCCTGCCTTCCCTCACCCGCTCCTTGACTGCTGTAACCTCTTCTCTTTGTCTTTTGTCAGTTTCTCATTTTGTGCCTTTGCCTGACCCAAGTTAAACTGGTAAAAAAAGCTTTTGCCTTTTTTCGACTGCCCTTGGCCTCACCTGGTCCAAGCTAAACAAATGGACTCCAAAGCCAGGCCAATAATAGGCATTACTGTCCGTGGCTATTGTAGATGAGTCTGTGAAGAGGAGAAGGCTGGAACAGGCCAGGACTGTGAATGAACAGAAGAGAAACAGTTTTCAGATGGGGTACACTGAGTGGCAGACTGGCAGGGGACCAGTACCATATCTATGCCATGTTATTACTATTGTTTCTTTCCTAGAGATTTGCCGCTGGATCAGCACCAGTCCAGAGACCATCACTTTGAGTAGCACAGCACTAGAGGGCTGGTTTTCAAATTCCAGGGAACCCAGGCCAATTTTTGTTCAGAAACTCACCCAGAAGTTAGGCCAATAATGTTGGATAAGCTTTCCTGAAAGACAATTCCCCACTACTTGCTCATCTTCCCCTATGGACAGCTGCAAGGGAGCTTGGCATGTGATCCAGGGTGCACAGAGCAAAGGTGATGTTCAAGAAGCCCAGACATTTATGTGAACTGAATTTATACCCTCCTAGACTATGGCCCGAAATCCTCTGCTCAAGGATTCTATGGTAGACAGGAAGGGGTCTTCTGAAAACAAAGTGACATGGAAAGGTTTTTCTCATGTTAAAAGTTTTTAAATCACTGAACAAGACCCTTACTTGACCCAGGAAGATTTGGAGACCCCAAAGCAAAAATTAGGCAGAACAGAAAGACGTGCGTATTGTGACATTGCTGGTGTAGAATGATTTCACCTCTCTGTCTAACCCACACCACAATGTGCCCTCCCTGAGTGGACTTGGCTACCCTAAATCAGCAAGAGGGAGTTTCACTTGCACATCAACCTCAGGCTATCATCAACCTCGCCTTGGTTTTTCCCAGGACTAGAAGTGATTGTGCGCTGAGCTGTTTTGGATCCATCTTTGGGGGACCCAGTTCTGTTGATAGGCCCTTTGAAATGTGCTGCTTTCACTGAGTCATCATTACACCCAGAGTCAGCTAGTCTACCAAGCAGCACTTCAAGTAGAGCTTATAGTGCAACATCAATACGTTTATTAAGGAGAATATGAGGTAATTGGGTGTGGGTGGGATGAGGGTAGTGAGAAGCAAAATGGCTATACAGAAATAAAACACCAACCCATTTCTAACTTTAACATTTATATTCCTAATGCATATGCATTTCTTTTCTCCTCACACAGTAACCTCCTGCCGAAGAATTAGTTCCTCAGATAAAGGAGGGGTACATCCAGGGCTCCTTGTTGGCTCTTTGAGGATGTCCCACATGATCTCTTTTGTTCTTTGCTAAAAATGGTTGAACATTCCTAAGACTTGCTCTTCCCACACTCCATACCTGACCATACCAACCATACAACTTTAGCTTCCTGGTCAGGAACTAGGTGTACTGGAGAACAGCTTTGAGGAGGGAATGGATGGTGAGACCAGCAAGTCCAATGCTCACAGCTGCTGCTCCTTCTTACCATCTTCAATCACATGATAATCCTAAGGGGCCCATTTGGCTCAAGGGCCACCAGTTGCTAATCCCTAGACCAGTGGTTCCCAAACTTTTTAGCACCAGGACCCATTTTTTAAAATGACACTCTATCGGGACCCACCTAGCTTTACGAGACGATTGCAAACTGCAGGTGCTCAGCTGTTTGCAGGGTAATTAGCAGCTATCTTGCAATCTTCAGGAGCTTAGCTCTTTGCAGTGGCGTCGGTCTAGGTGGGGCGGAGCTCTAAGTTCCGCTGCGCTCCGACCCACCATTACACGCCCGTACAAGGTGGCCCCTACTTTCAGTGCAGCGAAGACAATGCGCAGGAGACTCCCTGTGCGTTGCTTTCTCTGCCCTGAAAGGCTCAGATGGTGAGGGGGAGGGGCCGCCTTGTACGGCTGTGTAACAGTGGGTTGGAGCGCAGCGGAACTTAAAGCTCCGCCCCATCTAGAGCGACGCCAGTGGCTCTTTGAAGGGCAATTAGAAGCTATCTGATTTTTGAATATCCACAGGACTTGTGGTAATTACTTGTGGTAATTACTTTTTATCACCTGGGACCCACCAGAAATCAGGTCGTGACCCACCAAGTTGGTCCAGACCCACAGTTTGAGAAACACTGCCCTAGACCACTGTGCAGAAGGAGGTGCCTTTTTCCTTCAGTGGACAATTGGTTAGGCATTGGCAACCAAAGTGGGCAGGAGGAGCAAAGTGGATCTTCTTCCCTGGACTTTTGATAGAGATGGAGCACCCTGGCCTGTAGAACTCAGATAAAAGGAAGAATGAAGGTGAAAACACAGCTTCCAAAGGACCAAGCCAATTCTTCTGGCCTGCTGTGTCTTTGGTGTGAAACCCCATCAAGAATGAAGAAATGAGGTACCAAGGTGATAGTGAGTGGCAAGCAGAAATGCCACGAGCCCTCCCGGCGCCCGGGCCAAGGGGCGGGGCCTAAGTGGCGTGACTTCGTCGCGCCCAGCGCGACTCCGAACACGCCCCCCCCGCTGGTTTCGGCACCTTTTTGGAGCCAAACAAGCTCCAGGGAGGGTGAGAGGGCCGAGACAGCGTTCGGGTAAGTACGCCCCCCCAACATTGACTGCGCCCCCTGTGCTCCTGCCCGGCGCTGCTGCGCCACGCACTCCGTCCTACTTTCGCCTCTGGTGGCAAGCATCATCTTGCTCTATAACTTCAGGGAACCTGGCTGTGAAGTCATCATGACCAGTATTCCTGCAGCTGTAGTGGCTAAGGGTTGTCTTGGCAGAATAATGAAAGAGGAAGAGGAACCTGTCACTCCATCTGTGGACGCTTTCTATGGGGTCATCTGCTGCTCATTCTTGGTTCTGGAAGTGAAGAACTAAAATGTGGTGGGGAGATGATAATGCTGTGGTTAAAGGGCAACTTGCCTGCAGTGTTCCTGGGACCAGCATCCGAATGTGCCTCCCATATTCATAGGAAATAACTTGCATAGGCAGCCACATGACAGGTATAAGCTGCACCCAAGCCAGAGCAGGTGCTGCTGGGAAACACAAGCCCAGATGTAGCACCAGTATCTCCTTTAGGACTGTTTATCAGCTTCATGCAAATAGAAGAGACCAATCAGTCTCCAACTGTCTGCTGCCACGTGGATATGAATAAATATCCTAGGCAGGGGGACCAGCAAGTGGGAGCAAGCATGCTTGTGTCCCTCTCGTCAACCACTGAACCTTTCCAGACCAGCAGGGGCTGTTCTACAGTTCCAGCCTGCTGCATAATTTGCAAATGAAGGGTCCCTGTGAAAGACTCAGCAAATGTACCAAATGCTAGGGAATAGGAGCTAATTTTAAAGCTGGGCAGAGTTAGGGGGTGGGTAGCAGGCATGTGGTGAATGGACACCTGGACAAGAAAGCCCTCTTCCTACAGTGGTTGTTGGCTAGGAAGATCCTTCTGAACAAAGGGGGGAGAACTGCAGTGCTCACGTTTATGTGCAGTGAAAGCTGCCCCAACCAGATAAAGGGACAGTCATTCACTTCCCTCACTCCTTCCAGCTCAGGGAAGGCCTAGCCAAGTGACCATTCTCTGTGCCAAGAAAGGTCCTCTTAAAGGACATTCTTGAGCTATGCTACCCTCACAGCATACGTTTCTTACCTCACACCTGTAATCCTTATTCCAATCACAGGCATTTGCAAAATTTGGGATATTTTGGCAAAGAAAGGCAAAGTGTAAGCTAAGCTTGGAGGTGGAAACGAGAGCAAAAGAGACTTGGGGACAGGGAAAAGACTGATAGGGAAGTACAGAATCCCTACTTCATTCTGATCACTGGGGGCCTTGACCAAGATTCTTAGCTGCTCAATCCTATCCCCCACCATTAGTGACTAACTGGGTACGTGCTGCATCCAATGGTGGTGGGGCAATCAGGAGGCCTGGGAGAGGTAAGGAAAAATACGTTTCCCTTACCTCTCCATAGGCATCCTGGTGGCCTATGGGCCTCCTTGGACCTACCCCAGCTATATAGGGTGTAGGTCCGAGGGTTGCAAAAAGGGTTGCAGATGGGTTCAAAAAGAGGATCCTGGCACAAGGCCCTGCCAGTGGCGTCGCTTCGGTTGGGGCGGGGCTGTAAGTATCGCTCCGTCATAGTCTCTTTACAGAGCGAGCAGGAGGTGGCCCCGCCCCTTCACTGTCGGAGCCATTCCCGTGCGGAGAAAGCAGCAGGCAGGGTCTCTTGCCTGCTGCTTTTTCCGCACGGGAAAGGCTCCGACAGTGAGGGGGCGGGGCTGCCTCCTGCTCGCTCAGTAAAGAGACTATGACGGAGCGATACTTACAGCCCCGCCCCTACCGAAGCAACGCCGTTGGGCCCTGCCCTGAAACCCCCCTACCCTCGCCCTCCACACTCACAACATGCCTCCACCGCCAACTTACCATGAGCAGCAGAGCCTCTTAGAGCTGTTGCCACGCATGCCACACCTCTTGCTATTTGCAGCAGCGACCCAGAAGCGTGTGACTGCAGCCTAGCTTTCACACCTCCGTAAAGGGCCGGCCAGAATGCGAGTTCCAGCAGCACAAGGCCAAGATAGGATTGAGCCCTTTGGGTTGCTGAGCTATCAAGCAGATATGCTGTCATTAAATTATTCTTAGCCATACTGAGACCTACAGCGCTATCTTGTGTAACCTTGCACCAGTGTAACAGCAGATGCACCAGTGTAAGTGCACTTACACTGGCATAAGTGCACTTACACCTGTGCATCTACTGTTACACCAGTGCAAGGTTACACAGGATTGTGCTGCTAGACACTTCCCCTACACACCCAGACACAAACACCAAGGTTCTCTGTCAGTCAAACTCCATACAATATTCTGTGATAGTGTGATGTGCGCCTATACTGGCGACACAGAGGTAGACCTTTCAGTCAGTAATGACTGAATGCCTCCCTAGTAGGGATAGGCTGATGGACTCTGAGCTCCAGCCACCAAAGTGGTGTTGTAAGCAACCCCTGGCTAAGACGTTCATCTCCCCTAATGCTGGCCACTCTCACTAATATCAAGACTTCTGCCCATATGTCAGCTCCTCATAGTAATGAATGCCTGCCTGTTTCCCCCTTTCAGAATGTCCTGGGGTGGTGTGGGGCGGGTGAGTGGCTTGTCCTACATTTTCCAGGCTGCCTCCAAGGTTGTCAGTGGGGGCTTGCAATTGTCATTCCTGGGACCATTGGCCATCCTCTTTCACTAACAGCAGGAGAGCAGTCAAATTACTGAGATGTGATCGCAAGCAGGGATCAGTTGTGTGCATTCACATTTCCTTGATGCAGCGCAGTACCTGAGATCCCTTTCCCCAGTCAAAAGCATTCAGGGGATGATGAACACCTGCTGGCACATGACCAAGTCTTCCCCTCACCCTCCCTTCAGCTCAGGTCAATGTGTGCTGGAAATGGGGGTTTTCTATGGAAACCCCAGTGCTGGGCAGTGATGTCACTCCTGAGACAGTGCTTCATTCAAGTGGGGGGCTGGGGCTGTCAGGGTGGGTATCCCCCCTTGGGAGCATCGCTCCTTTGACATTTAAAGTGTGCGTGTATCATGGCTTGCTCTTTACAGAATGCTCAGACCTGAGGTGCCAGAGGTTTGGCAGTGCTGCCAAGTGAAGCAGAGTCAGGCTGGGATGGGGGAGGGGAGGCACCCTCTAGGGAGAACCTGGGACGTGGGCATTCCAGGCCAGAAGGAGAAAGCTTCCAAAATAAATGCCACACAAACGCAATTTGTAGGAGGGTTGCTGGAGCAGATGTATTCAAAGTTCAAAAACAAACAATGCATTTGAGGCCACAGGGGAATTGTGTGTGTTAAGAAAATGCATGCTTTAAATAAGCAGAAAGGCTTGTAGGTTGTTGTTTTTTTGTGGGTTTTTTTTTTAAAGTCATGAATTTCTTTTGAACTTTGAATACATCTCCTCCTGCATCCTCCTCTTATGGATTCTTCTTGGGTTTACCACCCTGCCTGAGCAGCAGTTGACAGCTGGAGGGTGAGAACAGGAGGGGCTCTCCCCAGCCATGCCTATGCTCTGTTTCTCACTGTGATGATGGGGTCCATGCATTTACGGATGGCTGTAGCTGGCTGGCACATGTGCAGCACAGGAGTTAACTGTCGGTGGGAGGTTCTCTTTCTGCAAAGTAGGGGCAAAAGTTGGGTGACAACGGGAAGCCCCAGCTTGAATAGCTTTTTGCTGTCAACCATTTCAGTTCCTCCCTCTCCACAGGAAGGATTTGGCCTTCTTCTCAGTGTCCACAACTCTGCCTCAGGCACCAAACTCTAAAGCCTGTGGAGGTGACAGGCGAGGCGGCTGGATGGAGAGAGAGGGTGTTTGAGGAAGGAATGAGCCTCTTTGCTGGACACTTATGTCTCTTCTGTGTGTGTCCAGACGTCCACCCCATGTGGCTGTATGTGACGTTGAGTGGAGCTCTGAGTGCAGTTCTGCACCAAACGCAGCTTTGTGTGTGAGGGTTGCATGCAGCTGTGTTTTGTGTGTCAGAGGATGCTTCTGTTTTGCGTGGTCTGTGTGATAGTCTGTTCTCCTCTGTGTTGCTTTGTTCCTCTCTCTCTCTCTCTCTCTCTCTCTCTCTCTCTCTCTCTCTCTCTCTCTGTGTGTGTGTGTGTGTGTGTGTGTGTGTGTGTGTGTGTGTGTGTGTGTGTGTGTGTGTGTGTGTGTGTGTGTGTGTTGCTTTAGTGTGTATTTCTCCCCGTGGCTGTGTGCTATTGTTTGCATGTGCGCCTCAGCCTGCCCGTATTGTTCGGTGCCTATTTTGTCCCGTCTTTGTGTCTCTTCATGCGAGCTGCGCGTCTCTGTGTGAGCAGAGAGGTTTCCTTTCACAAGCTCTGGCCAGCCTGAGCCTCCTTGTCTGACCCTGGCACTGCCCCCCTCCTGCAGTGTAGGGTGCCCCGTGGGCTTCTTCACACCCCCAATCTTCCCCTCCCCCTCCCCGCCCTGCTGCGGCAGAGCCAGCACCAGGAGAGCAGAGGGGTCCCAGGCAGCTCCTCAGGGGACGTTTGTCCAGAACATAAATGCCGATGATTGGCAGCCCCTGCGCCAGACAAGCCCAGGACTGGAGTGGGAATGAGACACCAGCCAGACTAGGCTCCGAGTCCGGACCCCTTGGGGAATCTTGCTCCCTCCCCATGCAAGGTGAAGAGGGGGGGAGAGAGAGAGAGAGAGAGAGAGAGAGAGAGAGAGAGAGAGAGAGAGACTGGCCAGTCGTTGAGGAACACAGTACACAGTTGAATCTTCTAGAGCAGGGGGGCTGCCCTCCCTTGCTGTCCCCTTCCCCGCGCTTTCCCTTCTGCAAGGAAGGTGTGACTGATTCTTGGTCTCAAGACGAGGTGCTATGTCTCTTGAAACCGTAGAGACGGCTAAAGGGGAAAATCACCGCGGGGGTGGGGTGGGGAGGAGAGCGGGCTAAAGGACCCTCCCTCAGCCAGGGTAACCGCGGAGCGGTAGACTGGACTGAGCTCATGGGGTTCTCTGGCTGGGAGGGCAGATGAGGGAGCAGAGTTTCTTGGGTCGCCGTGACGCCTGTTGATCTGTCAGGGTTGGAGTGGCTGCGGCGGGCGGGGGGGTATTGGTCGTCTGTGGCCTGTTGGTTTGTTTGGGGCGGCGGGGGGAGCAATAAACTATTGCGATGGGGGGGGTCTCTCTATGGAGATCCATCGAGAAGATCAGAATTGTTTATAGCCTCCTCCCGGCCTCACTCTCGTGACAGAGGGGCGCCGTTTGCCCTTAGCAAAGAACCCTCTATTCCCCCCCCCCCGCCTCGTCCCCGCAGGCGGGCTTTTCCTACCCGGTGGTGCCGAGAGCCAAGCAAGGCAGGTAGGTGTGCGCGGCTCCGCCTGGCGGCTGCGGCTCCCTCTCCCTCCCAGCGGAGGGCTTGTTTGCGTCTCAGGAGCTTGTCAGTCTGGAACCAGCTGTTGCTCCGTCCCTTCCCGTGGTGGATTCCAGTCCGGGTTTTGCAGCCCCTCGCTGGCTCTTTCTTCTTTCTCTTCTGCATTGCCGCGGACAAGGTGCTCGCAGCCAGCCCAGCACTGCCTGGCAGTGAGAAGGAGGGAGAGAGACACACACACAGAGACAGACAGACATACACGCACAGTCGCGCCGCGGCGACCGGCTGGCAAGGGGGTCTATGCGGCTGCCCGGCGCGGATCTCCAGAGCTGGCTGTCGGATCGCGCCCACTCCTCCAGCCTCCGCCGCCGCTGGCCCCCACCCCCGCCTCCCCGATTGCTCACCCTCGGAGCCCCGGCGGCGGGTCCGTCCGGCCATGAGCAGCAGATGGAGCGTGCAGGGAGCCCGCGGCGGACGGGGGTGTTGAGTGCCCCCAAGGTCCCCTGAGTTGGTGCAGCAGCGCGGAGCAGACTCCAGCTGGGATCCCCTCCCCTCGCTGCTCCCCCGGCCGGCCGGGTCCCGTCCCGTCCTCACTGCGATCCTCTCCTGCCACGGAATGGCTTTATGGCAGCAGCTCGGAGCCGGCGCCCGCGTGGGCACGGGGCTGTGGCATGTCCTGCTGGCTGGCACAATCCTCACTAGCCACATTCATCCCAACGGTGAGTCAGAGCGATTTTCACGCGCGGTGGCGTCGGTCTCCTTGGGCAGCGTCTCTTGCGCTCTGCTCTCCTACCTTCCTTGACGGCTGGTGATCGGGAAGAAGGGAGAGGGAGCTGGATCGGGGGGACGGAGCTGAGGTTCGACGGGGAGTACGGCGCCCAGTGGAGGAGCAGGGTCTGACAGAGGGCGCAGACTCGGCAGGGGATGTGTGGGAGACTGACGGGTGGCAGAGGATACGGGGTTCTGCAGGGAGCATCCGATCGGGCAGGTGGCATTCGCATCGGATTGGACATGGAATGTGTTCCATGGAGGCCAAAGGCTTGGCAAATGGGCACAGAGCTCTGTGGGCACCAAAGGACTCGACAGGGAACACTTGGCATCACAGAGTGGAACAGCAAACTTTCCAATCTGGCTGCGCCCCCTGCTCCGTCTAAAGGAATCATGGGCTAAATGCCATGTGGAACTCTACCTCTGCCACCCACTATCCTGGCACTACCAGGGGGCCTGCCCTGTTATTGCAGCAGATTCCTCTTCAAGAGCTCCATCCTGAGCCTCGGCATCTACAAGTCCATTGCTCCTGTCTTCCGACTGAGCCCAAAACAAAAGCTACACAGCTGGGTGGGTGGGTGTGGGTGTACATGTGCCCCCCTTTCCTCCCATCCCATGCCTCTGGCTTCTGCTGCTTCTCTTGGCTTCAGCAAAGCACAGTCTTTGGGTCCTGTTTCTCAGATCTGGCAGACAGCTCTCTTTGCAAGGTGACTGAAGGATTTTGTGTTGTGTGACCGTTCTGGCCTCAGCAGGATAACTGGAACATGAACAATACTGGGGTGAGACTTGAACAACTCTGAGGGCAGCCGTGGCCAGTTCTTGGTAAGGGAAGTGGAAAAACAGTCAGTGTGCAGATCGATGTTTCACCTGGACAGCCTGGGTGGGTCTGCTATGGGTACCCGAAAGAGGGGATTTGATGGGGACACAGGGCCTAGTGACACGGCTGTGTCCAATTGTTTGTGTGCCAAAGAGAGGAATACTGATGTGGGAAGGGGTGTTGCCAGTGTTTGTATCATCAGGACGACAGGGTGTCTTTAGAAGGCTGGCTAATAAGTGTTTCACGTTCCTCACCAACAATGACACCCATCTGTTCAACCAGAGACTATGGTCTGGCTGGGCTCAGATGCAATTTTCTGTGCACAGCAGCATCCAAGCCTCGAACAAACAAACAATGCAGTCACCCAATCCCTGTGGGCAGGGCAGGGCTTCTATTCCCAGGGTACAGGTGGCAAACTGAGGCCCGTCGCCTCCAAGACTTTGCCCAAGGTCAACCAGCAGGTCAGTAGCAGCTATGAGACTGGAGCAGGTTACCTTTCCTTGGCCCCATCTGGTCTCTTTTCCATCAGAATCCCAGAGAAACTGGCAGGGCACACAGGTGTCTCTGGAACTGCAATTCTTACAGTTACACCTGCAGAAGAATTTCCAAGCTACGATCTCAGTCACTCCATCATAATGCACCAAAGACACACGGACACACACACACATGCATACATGCACTCATGCAAACACACTTTGTTAGATTTCTCAAGGATTTAAAGAAACTTCCAGATATTAAGAGACTACACACCCACACATAGCTTCAAACATACAAGAGAAGCTCATGTAAATGCATGGTAACTCTACATGCACCTGCATGGTGACTGCACGCACAACAAATATTCACGCATAAAAACTGCACTTGCATTTGGTAATGCAAATGCCCATGGCAATCACAAATTCTCTCTAGGCAACCTGCCTCCAGTCCCTCATGGCCATGCTTTGCATGTCACAGAGTCACTCAGTTCTGTACATAAGCAGAACATCTGGCAACAAGGAATATGCACTCTCTACAGAGTAACCATCACCAACTGCGCAAACAAGTCCTCTATTGTACAGCTGTACAGTGTTTCTTTTAAAAAGCTGCACATGCCACAGGCTGCTTTGAAGCCTAAGAACCTGGGCCAGGCAGCAGAGAGGAGACTGTTTTCTCCTTTCATTCCCTTCCCACTGATCTCAATGCCAGCCTGCAGGGAACTAGCCAACTCTCAAGCAAATCAGGGGCCAGGTCTGTCAGCCTATAGACACAGTTGCCAGAGGGGACATGCTCCCATGCAGTGGACATGCCCCCTCGGTGTTGAAGGAGGGGTGATGTTCCACCTAACCACTGGCGTCGCTCGAGGTGGGGCAGAACGGTAAGTTCCGCACTGTGCTAACCTCTGTTTACTCCCTGGCACGAGGTGGCCCCGCCCCCTCGCCGCCGGAGCCATTCAGTGCGGTGAAGGCAACGCACAGTAGTTGCTGGGGAGTAGCAGCCAGGGAGTAAACGGAGGTTAGCACAGTGCAGAACTTACTTTTCCGCCCCACCTTGAGCGACACCACTGTACCTAACGGAAAGCTGTGGATTGGGTTTACTTTGTCATCAGGGCCTTGCACTGGAAGGAGTCTGGTAGGGTATGATGCCTGCCCATATTGGTGAAGGCAGTTTGACCCATTTGCCCAGGAGGACTGACAAGTTCAGAACGCAGCCAGCATGTTCTTTCTTTCAAATCCACAGAAGCATAGGCCAACTGCATGAGGATGTTGGCCGTTGACTGTGGGATTCTGCAGAATAAGGGAGCCACAGTGTCAGCCGTAGCCAGGCAAGGAGTTGAAACAAGCTTTGCAAATCCACTTGATGAATTCACCTTCATTCCAACACTCAGCAATCTTGATTTCCCCCAGTTCCCCTTTGGAATACCAAAGATGCCCTCCTGTCCCAGACTGGATTTCTCCCTTAGCTGTACTTTTGTCCACCATGGGCCATGCATCACATCCACATCTTGTCCCCTGGTTTTCGTGCTGGATCTTTGTTGCTTAATTCAAATGTGTGACCCTCTGCTATTTTTGTGTCAGGTTTGCTTCCTAGAGGGATGGTGGACTCTATCACTAACAGCACATAACATAACAACATACCCTTGTACATTAATCCAGAATAGCTGCCTTTCCTTGTTTGTGTACATTTCCTGCACAGTCACTAAGAATAATACCCTAATAATTGGGTCTAATATCTGCTTCATTCACAAGCAAGCATTGAAACCAACTACCTGAAGTTATCTAGCTATTTATGGGGCTCAGTGTAGATAGACCCCCTTCTTATTATGAATTGGAGCAAGTCACTGCCCTTAGACTTTTCTTTCCAGCTTTTTCAGTTTTGGCCCAGTGGTTGCTTTTTGGTTCCTTAGCCTGCAAAAGAAGTGAGTAAAGAATGTTATTTATATGTGAAAAGTTGTTCCTATACAAAACTACCCAATTTCCATTCTTTAACTGCCCTGAATCTTTGACGGTGTGGCTAAAAGGGGTTGGTTGAAGGCACTAATGGGTCACTGACCTGTATTGATGCTGAACTTAAGTGTTGCAGCATTTAGAAAGATGCACCTGGCCAAAAAGAGGGTCTGATCTGGAAATATTACAGCAGATGTAAAACGTTATGAAGCAACAGCTGAAGACAAAGGATGCCTCTGAGCTGTGCCGGTGGTGGGATGCAGGAGGTCAGCCACTGTGGGAAAAACATCTGGATCCCATAATTCAGCTGGTGCATTTCTGGAATGCTTCTCCATTAAGCAGCCCAGGCTAAGAACTGTCCTGTTGCCTTTAAGCCAGCAGTGACCTGGAATAAAGTACTGGCTGCTCTCCTGGAACCCACATGGAGTTCCCAGATCAACCCCCCCCCCATTTCCCCTTGTACAAGGTACAAGTTAGGCTTGATGAAAGTGTAAAACCCCACTTCCCATGATAGACCAAGGAGGGAAGGATAAGGCTGCCATATGAAAGTAAAACAAAATAAAGGGCACACTGGAAATGTGATTTCTATTGCACAGGGTTCTGAGGTGTCATCTTTGGAATTAAAAGGCCTACCAGTCTGCCCAATGTTCTTGATATGCTCTGAAGTGAGGGACCACCCTTTATGATGACTGGCATTAAAGGAAAAAAAAAAAGACATTGGAAACTTTAATGAAAATACTCCAGGTTCTAATTCCATGGCAAATGCCCTCATGAATGTTCCCCTTCTCCTCTGCCTGGAGTGAGCACATTCTTCCACTGGAGGGGGTGCTGTATTCAGGCAGATATTTGAGACAAGATTCTTTCTGGTCACATGTGGGAAGGGCATTCTGTGTAGAAGGGGGAAGGCAAAGGGCTGAAAATCTGAAGGAAAAGACCCATGTATCCTGCTGCACCATGCCCCAATCCCCCTGTGATTACATTATAGTTTTTATGGAACTCTTGTGGCAGTACTTAGAAACCCAGTCATGAACCAAGGACCCTACTGTACATGTGCACAAGAAACAAGCTGTCACAGACATGACCTCTGATGGCTCTCACAATCCAGCTAGAAAATATCAGACAAATACTCTGGTCAGAAGGAGGAAGCCCAGAGAACATTCTCAGTCCATTGTTTTCAGCATGCCAGCTTTCCCACTCTTGCCCTTCCCTTGTTTTCCCTCCACATATCTGCACTGAGATGGCATGGCCATTTTCTGATGTGATACAAGCTCCCTTTGCTCCACGCCACAGAGGCATAGCCAATCCCCAAGAGTGCTAGATTGCAGCTGAGAGCTCTTTCTATGATATCCACTAGGGTGGTATTAACAGCTTTGGAAGCCTTGGTTTTTATGACAATGTGTGTATGTCTTAGATAGGATGGGACAGAGATTACAGTGTTAGAATTGTCAAATTTGTACTGTGTTTATCTTGCTGACATGGGAGTAGAGAGAGGGAGGAAGCAACTCAGCAGTAGGGTAGGTTTTGTGAAGATTTTGCTATACTTGCTTTCTCTGAGCCACTGGATCCCATTCTTTGGGTGGACTCCTGTGTGTTTTGGCAGCTTGGTCCCCACTTCTGGCAAGCAGCAAAATATGCTTAGTGGACCACTAGTGTACAATCCTTGTGACCTCTAGAAAGCACAATCAGTGTGTAGCTCAGTAGAAAGCACAATCGGCGTAATGTTTTTTACAACATTACAAAAGGTTTTAAAAAAATCTCCACAACATTATTTTTAATTAATGGTACACTAACAAAGCTAACAGAAGTATCAGACAAAAACAAAAAAGCCCCATCACTTGGGGCTTCAAATTAATCCAAATAGAAGATGCATCAAAACAAGGCAGTCTTCACCAACATAAGGGAGGTTAAAATAGGAATGAGCTAGATGGATTTCTCAAGGGAAGGCGCTAAGATCCAGGTGCCATAACTGAGAAGGCTTCACCCCTCTGATATTAAGCCCACTAGTGGCGAACCAGGAATATGAAGCAAGTCTTCTCCAGCAGATCTCAGTGCGGGAGCTGGATCATATGGGAATAGGAATCCTTTAAATACCCTGGACCCAAACCATTTTGGGCTTCACCAAATCACACCTCCCCAGCGTGTTTTAGAATCTCCATTCAGCTCATTCTATAGTGTGCATTCTGAAGATGACTTGACATGTGCTAGGCCAGCTTGTTGTTTGCATAATTACAGTGGCTAAAACATGGTGAGATGATGGATTCCCGATCCTCCTCCTTTGATGCATATTCAAGGGAATGTTCTCACAAATCTGTGCTAAGCTATGTCTTTGATTCTGCACTAATTAACCTAGAGTGTTCCTTACAATCATCAACAGATATTACAATCACCATTCCATTCTTGGAACACTCTTTGGAAGGGGGGAGAGTCTAATTTACCACTCTTCAAACATCCTGATTATAGAGTGGTTAAATGTGGGTAAAGTGTGTGAAAGGTTAGCATTATATTATCTTGTAAACATTCCGTTAAATAAGCAGGGGTCATCGCAACAGGGACAAGAAGGCGGTGTTACCTTTGTGTGTCGTTAAGAGACCGTTGCTAAATACTGCATCACAGCTGTGCTTATATACTGCAAAAATGTGTTGAGTAAAAACGTGTTGATAAATCAGAGAAGGTATGGAGAAGCTGTAAGAATGACTGGAGGGCTGGGAGCCCTGCCTTACCAAAGCAGTTCGATCTGTTTAGTCTCTCCAAGAGAAGGGTAAAGGGTGACTTGATCACAATCTCTAAGTACCTACATGGTACGGAAAGAGACGGCAGACGGCATACAAAAGCAGAACGAGAGCCCCTGGCTGAAAGCTGAAGGCAGACAAATTCAGACAAGAAATTAGGTGCAGATAAGCTGCACCCTCTTAGCACAAAAAAAGAGTAACCATTGGAACAATCTAGCTAGAGAATTGCCAGATTCACTGTTCCTTGTTACAATAAAGCCCTCTTCCACAATAGCTCCTTATGGTGGAACAAGGTATGTGTAAAATCTCACCTTATCCCCATTTTCCAAGCAGCACGACCACCAAATGCCTCTTTGTTGTGACTATGGAAGGGTGTCTGCTGGGTAAGTTGTGTCGATTTGGTGTTTGATTCTTACTGGTTCATTCTGGGGTCAGGAGCATCCAGCACTTTTCCTCAACTGCATGCAGAAGTAGGATGGAGGCAAAAGGGCCAATTTATTCTCTTCTTGCATCAGAATGATCGTCAACTAGAAACAGACTAGTAATATTTCTAGGAGCTATGCTCCAAGGTACTTCTGAAAAAAAGAAATGCTTGAGTAAGAAACTCTGGCCCAGGCCATGCAGAAACTCACAATGGATACTTCTGATGTTATAGTTTTCTCATTTATAATTCCAGGATTTGGGTCTACCAGCTTCCACCAACTCACGTCTCTCTACCTTCAGTGCCTTGAGAGTTCCAGAAGGAGGCACTTCATGATTCTTCCCCTGCAACATAGTTATCTCATCTCCTCTTCTTATTAGAAAAAGAGAAACCACATGCCCATTGTGCAATCCCACACCATTGAGGAATGTATGTGGAGGATACCACATGGTAGGGTCAAATACATGGGTCTTTCCCAATTATTGGAACTAATAAATAGCTGGGGAAGACCTATGCAGTCAACTCGGCCCTCATGGTTGCACTATGCACACATATTTCCCACTGGCATGTTGTTATTATCATCACTCTCTGTGGTGCTTTTGCTGAGGGCACAATGCTCTGTACTTGTATAGCTTGAGTGTGCGTTCATAATACTTTCCTTAGCCTGCCCCACATAATCTGTAGCTCCAGATTAGAGAATTTCCAGTCACACAATAATAATGATCTTTACTTTGAGGTTAATAAGGCATGGGGTTCCCCTAAGGCCAGTGTTTGGTCCATCCATGTAGGAGCAGTAAGAGCTTAGAAGGAGGCCTGGAGCTTCTCTCTGCCTTCTCCCACCCTCAGCATCACAGCAGGCCAGCTGGGACTCCAGGATCAGGGGCATCTCTAGGCATGAAGCTGTTCACTTCCTTCTTCTTCCCAGGTTTCCAGCACCAGCATGATTATTATGATATTGCTGCCATTTGCTACAAAGCAAGACCCTGCAAAGCCATTTGACTCCTTTGTCTTCCCCAATTCTTGGACTGCCTTTCTTTAAGCCCCAAACCATTCCCTTTCCAAAGCTTGATCTGAAGACAATTCAGATATCGAGAGTCGGACCCTGATTACCCAGGATGAGACACGCCACCCACCATTAAAGTATATGGGTTAGAGAGATGGCTGTCTACTCTAGAAGAAGTTTGTCCACACAATCAATTCGTATAGGATAACAATTCCTTCATTCTCTGATTTGTCTGCCTCTCCAGGGAATACATTATAAGCCATTTAAAGACAGGCTGCGGCTGGGGGAGGGGGGACCCTGTTAAAATCAAGGGAACTTGACTTGCTTCTCTTTCAGCCTCAAAATAAGTAAGGATGTAAACAACTGTGGAATTTTGTCTCTGATTTGTAATGGTTGTTGGATTGCAGAGTTTCCTGCAAATGTAAATGAGCAATGAATGTACCCTAGACAGTAGGCAAAGGTAGTTGTTTTCACACCCTGGGATTGCTTGACCAAGTAGACAGAGATGACTGATTTAGGAAAATAACACAAAGTTAATATCTTCTGAAACGACCACAGGTATCCATGCTCATGTAAACAACACCTACATTAAGAACAGCAGAGATCCTGGAAGTCTGCCCAGACCTGAGCAATGCCTAGATACAGAACTTTGCCAGCATTCCTCTGTCCCAGTTTGTATTTGCTAGGATTCTACCTGAAGTTCCTTGCATTCAATCTGTACCCATAGTTGTTTTGTCTCCTTGTCTCTCCAGCACTCTGCTAATGTTCCATAGTTGTGACCCATCCTCTTCTGCTCTTCTGGAATTGGCTTTCACATCACTGAAGATGTGAACATGAGAATGGAGATGGAGGAATTACCGTACTGGAGCAGCCTAAAGTCCGCTGCTTCCAACACTGACAAGTCAGGTGCCCCTAGGATGCTCATGGCCAAGGCATGATAGGGATTTGCATAGCCCCAGCATGTGGCAATTAGAAATAAACTGCCTCTAAGAACGAGTTCTTAGTTTTTATGAAGAAGACCCATTAATAGACTTGGCTTCAGGATGGTGCACTAGCTAAGTGGTAGAACGCATGCTTTGCATGCAGATAGTCCTAAATAAATTCAATTGCCGGCATCTCCAAGTAGGGCTGGGAAGGTCCATGCCTAAAGTCCTGGAGGGTCACTGTCATACTGTTGATGGATCAAATGGTCTTACTCAATATAAGGTATGTTCCACTTTAATTTGACTAAGGGCCGACTCCTATTCTTGGCTGCCCTGTGTGGTGCAGTCTTGCTGACGCAGCCTCCACTGCATCCCACAGGCCAGCTGGGGACCAGGCCAGTGGAGAGAGGTAAGTAAAGAAATGTTTTACCTCCTCTGCTGCTCCCTGGTTCCCCAATGGGCTTCCTCAGACCTGCACCTAAATCTGTTAGGCCAAAGGGGGCATGTCAGGCTCAGGACAGGGGCTCTCGTCGAAGTCACTGCCACCGAGATTTGCCCTGCCCCCAGCCTGGCCCAATCCCTGCCCTGATCACTCCCTGCCTGCCACCACCTTACCTGATCTAGCAGCTGGTCTGCTGCCCGCCACTGCCAGCATGGAGCTTACCAGCTTCCGCACCTTCAGCAGTGAGCTGCCTGCCATCGGAGCAGCTCGTGCGATGGTAGCCCATGCAACACAATGGCAGATGGCGAGATCCGCTATCATATTGTGAGGCTAGGATTGGGCTGTAAGGCTGCAATCCTATGCTGTACACAGTTTCTTGGGAGTAAGTCCCATTGAACACTGTGGGACTTACTTCTGAGTAGACCTGCCTAGGATTGTGCTATAAACCACTTCAAAGCTAGTGACCACCACATGGTTATCAAATAGCAATGAATTCTATAAGTTGCATATGCATGGCATGAATGTATTCTCATTTGTCCTGGGCCTACTGCCAGTCCATTTCACTGGATGACCCAAAAGACCAGAGTTTTGAGTGTGAGGGGGGGGGGAAAGGCCTATTCACTCTCTTCATGCCATTCATAATTTTATAAGCCTCTTTCATGTTCTCTCTTAGTCATCTTTGTTCTAAACTAAAAAGCCTCTTTCTTTTTAGCATTTCTTTGTAGAGAAGATGCTCCAAGCCCCTACTTTTTAAAGTTGTCCTTTGCAGCATCGCCTCCAGCTGCAGTGATGACGCCCTTTACCAACGCATCCATGCCTCCTACCTCCCACCCCATCAGTCGCATGTTCAAATCAAGCCGGTTGACAGAAACCAATGAAAATCCTTCATTATAAGTATAATGTACACGACTGTACACATATGTTCATGTCCAGGCTTACTTACATGACACAACATACACAGAAGGGAACAGTTATTTCTGCCCAGGTTTATGATGATGCCCCAAACCAAACCCATTATGCTAGTATCTGAGCACAGGTAAATCTGTTCACACATTCAGAAACATGATGAAACACTGACCTCCTGGGAATAAAGCACCACCTCAGAATGCATCTATGTTGGAATACTCATGCGTGCTGTAGAATGCAAGGAATTCTCACCCACAGACTTGACTTTACTATTTTTTCAAAGACAGGGGTTTGTTTGTTTTTTAATGTTAAGGAGCATGCACTCATTTGATCCCTCATCTGTATTCTGAGAAATGTTCCAGTTCTGGAAAGGTAGTACCATGTGATACTTCTGAATGTATTGTTCCCCTGAACCCTTCCACTGTGTATCTTGGTTTGGATTGATCCTACTGCCTGAGGGCCCTTTCAAGTGCTAATCCTGTCTGAGTCTAAGATTTGCCTTGGGTTGTCTCTGCATTATATGACTAGTCCCAAGGGAGGTGTTGCTTTACATAACGGAAAGGTGGTAAATAGGATCTGCCCTCTGGGGTGGTCCTCTGCTCAGACAAGTTGGCAATCAGTCCTACTATTGTGACTTCAGATATGGCAAGCGCAATGGCCCCGCAATGGCCCCAAGGCGTAGTAGGCTTCCAAGGGGATTTCCCTGTGGGCTAGGCCTCCCACCGATGGTCAGAGTACTGTATGCACATTGGTGCACGAATCCAGAGGGGTGTGCCAGCACAAGTGGGCTGAGCACAGCAGGTTGATGTTTTGGTGTGTAGTGTCTGTGAGAGAGCAGAATGGAGGAATGAATCTGTGTTGGTATGTGCCTGGGGGTTTGTAGCAGCTGGTATTTACATCTCTGATCTGGACTTTGGATCAGCATGTGGTGTGGAACGATAGCCAGAAGTAAAGAATGAGGGCTGGGAATGACAAACGGATGCAGCCCAAGAGGGGGCTTCTATAACTTCCAGGATCAACATCCCATCAACAGCTGACCCACATTACAGCAATATAGACTATGTACTGCCATCTGTGTAGGAGAGAGCCAGGCTAAGGGACACAAAGAGTGCTCTCTCTGGCCACTGGACTATCAGTGAAGGGTGTGTGCAGAAAGGACCTTTCTGCTGCATGCATGCATGCATGTATCTTGCATGCCATGCATGAGGGCAGGGGATCAGTATCACTGGAGAAAACTCCCTGTGACCACAATGAAAGGCTTGGCTCCTCGGACCAGAGCTAGTCAGTTAGCCATTTCATAGAGCGATGCAAGGAGACCCCTACTGGACAATTCTAGACTAACCTGTTATGGGGCTGTCACTCAACCTTTAGAAGGCTGTCACACACCTGACACCAAAAGCCGTTCTTGTGCTATTGTGTGCACACAGGAATATTCTTCATGCAGGATGGAAAGTGAAAGTTAGCCATTCTTGAAAATGGATGTATATTCAAGCCAAGTAGATATTACATTTGAATTGCAGAAGAGACGTGCAAAACACACTGCATACCATGTGAAAATGACCTTAGAAGAGGGTAGCTGGCTTTTGCTCTGGAAAGGAGAAGGAATGATATCCCTGAATGCAGGCAGGGCCTGTTGCTGGTCAGAGATTCATGAGAGCTTGACCTGTCTTCCAGTCACAAATAATACATTTACATGGATTTTGCTGTGGCCATCACTGTGGTTTATAGGACTGCTGTGGGCTGGAAGAGACCGCAGAACAGGAGACGTTGGGGAAGGTGCTAATTGTGCAAAGACGAGCCAAGTCAGTGCTTCCTCACTTCGCAAGACTGTCTGATTCAGAACTGCTCCATCTCCACACAGGTGTGTTTATTAAGCAGGTCAAGGGACAAAGAGGAAGGAAATGCATGAGTAGCTGGAAGATGACCTTCATGGAAGTGAATCTAGGAGATAACTCAGTGGGGCTAAGTTTGTGGAGGCAAGGTTATCATCACTGAAATATAGGAAGTCAATGTTTCTCTCTCCACCCCCACCCCCCATCAGATAGGGCAACTTGTGTTGTATCAAATAGAATTTGACTCCAGTGACAAATGGACAGAAGTGTATATGGGATGAGACAGCGTGAGGCCAGCTGAAAGTCAGTTCTCCCTGGTTGCGTCTTCTCTCTAATGTGGGGCAAGACAGGGATCCCACTACTGGGTGCTGGCTGTGTGTGGAGGAAGCCTACAGAGGTAGGCTTACCATATCCAAAGGGGGACAGGGTGCCTACACCTTTAACCATTGTAAAAAGAGGGAATTTGGGCAGGTGCAGCTCATAATGGAAGGGTGCAACAAGCTGCACCTGCCAAAATTCCCTCTTTTTACAATGGTTAAAGGTGTAGGCACCCTGTCCCCCTTTGGATATGGTAAGCCTATTCAGAGGCTGCCTGCGACTGCAGCAGCCCCCTCCTCCTCCTCCTCCTGGCCTGTGTCTCCTTCTCCTCCTCTTTCTCCTTCCCACTCTGCAGCTGGAGGGACCAGAGCTCAGGGTGACCTTGAGGCTCCAGCAGGAACGTTATTGAATCCAGGCGTTTGATCCTCAGCTGCAATTAAAGGAGAGGCAGAGCATTTGCTTGGCCTCCTAGAGACATGGCAACACTCCCTGCTGGAGCAGTTACTGTAGTGTTAGGAGGAGAGGAGAGTTGAAAGGGAGGAAGAGGAGACTGCATGGGATGGACGCAGCAGCTATTAGCTGAGCAACACTCCTACCCAGAGCCTTGGTTTCCCCTACAGCCCTGCCTGCTGGTGTCCCTCTGTCCTATTATGCAGTGCCTCACTGCTCCAGCTTCACATCCCTTTGACTGAATCTGGGCTTTTCTGTTGTTCTCCCCTCTGTAATTTCAACTCTGGGCTCCTTCCCCCCCCCCTCAACTCTGCTGCTGCCTGCCCCTAAATGTGGGACAGGTGGAAGTGACTGTGGCAAGCGGTTGCTGAGGTGAGTGGTTGCCACGGCAGCACGCCTGATGCCTGACGACCAGGAAGCATCTGCCATTAATCAGGGCAATAAGTGGGTCTCTCAAGGCAGGATGCATGGTGCAGATCAGCAATTAGCAAGGGCAGCTCCCTGTAATGAGCAATTGTGGTAACAAGGGGGAAAGCACGGTGAGGCAGCCGGAGAGCGGAATGCCCAGTAGACCCTTTACGTGCCTGTGTGAGAGGGAGCAGTTAACAGCTTCTGTGCTGCACTTGTTTGAGCCCAGCTGCCTATTCCCCAATTAGCCCAATGCCCTTTCCACTCTAAGTTGACGTTACCAATGGGGGCTGCAGGCTGGCCTTTTAAGAAGCAGCTTTAATGTATGCAGTGACAAGTGGGGAGCTTAGTTAAGTTCTAACTGTCAGAGCAATAAGGTCTGGATCTCTGCTGGCAACTTTATGTACCCCCCCCACCCTCCCACCCGTGGGCAGAGCTAGTGCATCTACAAGGGTAGTAGTGGAGAATGGGGGCTTATAGACTCTGGCTATGTATGTATCCCTTCTTGTGTCCAATGCTTGACAGTGCCATTTTTGCACACTCACCCTATTATGCATCCTTTGCTCCAAGATTCAAAAATGACTGGTCAGTGCTGGGGCTGAGGCCAGTCCATCCATGAGGCCAACTGAAACAGTCGCTTCAGGCAGCAGACTAGTGAAGGAGCGCCCATCTCTGTCCAACTACTTACCTCCACTGCTCCTCCTCCTCATTCTAATCCATGGATTGGAAGGAGAAGAGGGGGGCAGAGAAGAAGAGGAAATGTGGAGGGGAGGGGAGTGCTGAGCTAGAACATTAGAGAGTGGGAGGAGCAGAGGCTGGCACATGCACATCATCAGGCAAGAAAGAGGGGCAGCTTTTGGCATGCCACGTCAGGAGGTCTTGGGCCAGCTCTGGCTGGGGCAGTCTTCATAATAAATTGATACTTTGCAGCACCTGCCTGAAGCCTGTCTCTTGGTTTTTTGTTGCTTGGTGGTGGTGGTGGTGGGGTTGCTCCTCTTTCTCCAAGTTTCCAAAGCAGTAAGCCCTATTCTGTTCTACCACCTCCTGAATGCCAACAGATGGCTAGCACCAAATCGGTATGTGGCATCTGTGTCGAGGCATGGCTGTAGTTCTCACTGAGGTGGTAAACACAGGCAACACAGGTCTGAATTATACCACTTCACAGTGCAGGAGGGAACCAACATAGTTGAATGTTCATGCTAACAACAACAATCCCACACTCATTCACATAGAAAACTAGATACCAAGTTCTAGCCTTGCTTTCTCCCTGATGTGCCAGCCTTCTGTGTGCAGAGATTTTGTTGGATAGTTTAGAACAGGGGTTCTCAACTGGTGGTACGTGTACCAGTAGTGGTACGCAGACCCCTGGCCGCCAAGATGGTGGCTGCCAGTGTGCCCGCACTGCAACCCTGGAATCAGCGGCTTGAGCTTTGCAGAGCCTGCAGAGCTTGAGCGCATGGCAGAGGCGTCGTTAGGGGGGTGGGGGGACGGTGGGCCCCCAGGCAGCGGAGGTGTCAAGCAGTGAGGGGGGGTGCACTTTTGCCATGCCACCGCCGAAATTCGACAGTGGCGCAGCACAAAAGCACCCCCTGGTGTTTTTCAGGCATTTTTAGGCCGTATAGAGCCTGGGAAGGCGGGAGGATTGGCCCTCCCGGGCTCTGTACAGCCCCAAAATGGCTGGGAAAACGCGGGGGAGGGGTTGCTTTTATGCCACACTGCCACCAAATGTTGACAGCGGCACGGCAAAAGTGACATCATAGCTCCAGGGGGTGGGGCTTGTGGCATCACACTGGGGTGTCGTGTCGACGGCCGCCCCACAGAGGTGTAGCAACGCCTCTGGCGCATGGGTTTCTAGGGCTGGAAAAGGCTCTCCTGCCCATCCTTGCCCCCCTTCGCTTATTTTTACAGGTCTCCGGTACGGCCAAAACCCAGAAGTGCCAATGATGTCATTGGCACTTACTTCTGGTGGTGTGTGGCACAGTGGCCACCTGGGAGGTGGTACTCCACACCGCTGGGGTTGAGAACCCCTGGCTTAGAATAGCTTTCAGTCCTAGGAGCCCTCACCTTTAATTTGAAGTGGTAGAGCAAAGACACAGGTGCCGTCACACATCACTCAGGTCTCGAACTGCTGTCCTACCGACCGTCTGGTCTGCAATTCAGCATCTTAACCACTAAGCCACCGTGGCCGTACGTAGTTATGTAGAGCCTCATGATGGGTGCAATTCCGCTTGGTTTCCCCATCCTGCTGTCTGGTAGAAGGGGGTGTTATAAGCTATGGGAGAACAGTAAGCCACCACGGCCATACGTAGGTACGTAGAGTACGTAGGTAGAGGTTCTTCATGTTCTAATGACCGAGGCTATGGCTTGGGATGACCACGTAGAACTTGGTTTCCTAAGATGTGCAACTCGTTCAGAGCGACTAGTGACTTACAGAGCATGAGATATGCTTCCCTATTTGAACTCCCAGCAATGCTTATTCTCCTTAAAGGTATTTTGGCATTGAGGCATGGAGTGGAACCAGATCATGGGCAAAACCCAGGGACTGCAGAACACTACCTCCGTTTTGGGGTTCTGGGTAGTCTTTGTAGTCCAACCCCACCTCCAAGGATAAGCTTGGTGGCTGGAGAGGGGAACAGCATAGATATTTCCAGCCTCTAGTGCTTGCTAATTGCATGTAATGGGAGAAGTGTTATCAGCTGAAATACTTAATTAGCTAAATTCCATTGTGATGCAAAACTGCCACTGACAAATTCATTTATAACAATCACTGACTTAATCAGCACTTGGCCCTACCATTTATTGCTAGTACAACATGAGGCTAGGAAGAGGGAACCAACTTCAGCCTCATGAGTGCAATTCCGCTTGGTTTCCCCATCCTGTTGTCTGGTAGAAGGGGGTGTTATTATAAGCTATGGGAGAGCAGTACAGTACTGCTCTCCCATAGCTTATAACACCCCCTAGTACAGCTAGGGAGAGCTCCCAGCTCTAAACATAGGAAGCTGCTTTATTCTGAAACAGACCATTGGTTTTTCTAACCCTAATGCATATTGTCTATGCATTATCTGTCCTGGGTTTTAGGCAGGGTCTTCCCTGCCCTACCTGGAGATGCCCAGGGATTGAACCTAGGGGACCTCCTGCAGCTGCTGCAAAACAGGTGCTCTTCCACTGAGCTATCATCACCCCTTCCTAGTGGTGTAGCAAGCTGCTTCCTCACATTGTCAGGGGAATGGAAAATGTTGTCAGCCAGACCCCCAAGTGATGATGACAAGTTGTGCCTGGAAGAAAAAAAAAAAGAGAGGGTGGGGGAGTAAATGGAGTGCAATTAGTTTCAATTTGTGATAGTGAATAAGGAATGAACTGGGCAGCACTCTAGATTTACCATATGAATCCCAAATATGGGATCTAGCCAGAGCTCAATTTCTGCCAGGGCTCAGCCTCAATGCCAGCTTTCAGTGCCAGGGCTGCATATTGCAAAGTAATACATCAAGAAAGCAAAATCTCTGAGCATGTGCAGAGTGCCTCTCCTTCATCAGTGTTACTACGACACATGGCATATTTTCTCAGCAGCCTTCAACTCTTTCTCTCTCTAGAAATTACACACCTGAACTTGTCTATTTGTCCATTCTGTGTTGGCTATATTAGGATACTGTATATCATGAGGACTACCCTCTTATAGTTCAAAAACAGTACTGTCAGTAAAATTTCTGAACTTAATTTTGCAAGACTATTCATTCTATTGTAATTGTTCGGGCTTAATGGCCATGGTCTCTTGTGAGTTTTTCGTCCTAACGTTTTGCCCGTATCTGTGATGGGCATTGTCAAAGGAGGGGGGGGGCAACAATTACCCCACACCATCCAATCTCTTCAGATGAGTGCTCCAGTTGAATCACAGTAGGTGTTAATACTGGCTACAGCAGGTGTTAACTGCCAGTGTTTCTGCATGACATAATTGATTGATTGTTCATCTTAAAGTGAAACTGACAAATTCCACTGATTGACCACGAATCTTCAAATCAGCGAAATTTTGATTTCAAAATTCATTCAGCATGCTGGCACTTCACTTCCATCAGGGCTATTAATGCTGGCAAAGTGCTTGCATGAAACCAGGGCCTCTGAGGGGGGGGGTGTTAAGGGGGTATAATTGTACCCAGGCCCAAAAATGGGTCAAGAAGGAGGCCCAGGAGCAAAAAAAAAGGGGGCCCAGGAGCCAAATTTACATGAAGGGAAGGGCCCAAAAGAAACTTTGTACCCCCTGATAAAATTCCTCTGAGTGGCCCTGCATGAAACTGAAGCATTGTGGAAGCCAACCCCAAGCAAGCAGTTTTGTGGTGGCAGCCGTGCTGTTGAAGAAACACCTCACTTGAGCCTCGGGGCCGATTCACACTACAATTTTCCAGGCTCGTTGCGGATCTGCGGAGGGTAGCGCGGAGCTGTTTTTATGCTTGCGGAGCAGCTTGCGGAGCAGAAACGCAGAGGCAGGAAAGTTGGTTTCCCCGCAACTTTTGAGGCGGTTGTGCTTGCGGAGCTGGGGATGTTTGCGGAGCTACAGCAGCCCACCAATCGGAGGAGCACACTTCTGTTCACCAAATCACAGCTGCGCTTTCTTAAGAAGGCGGGACAGAAGGAGGGACAACAGGCGGCAAGACGCTCCCCCAGCTCCAACCGCATAGACAAGCGCATACGCAGGGGCAGAGGCAGGGCCATCCGTGCCAGGAAAACTGTAGTGTGAAGCGGCCCTCAGAGTCAGAGCCACTTCCTAGTGAAGGAGATAGAAGGAGATCAGCAGCAGCAGCAGCAGCAGCAGCAGGCCTTGGTTGATTCAGAAGCAGTTAATCATGGAGTTGTTTGGTGTGGAATTCCAGGGGATTACTGTAAGCAGAGAGGAGCTGAAAGTGCATGAGAGTCAGTGAGTTTTTGTAAACTTCTTCATGGCTGATGGGTTCTCCCACCCCTTTGCTGCTCCTGGCTTCAGGCTGGCTGGTGGGCACAATTCCAGTACTGCCAGCCAAGGCCTGCTGGATTAGCTTGGCCCAGGTGTGATGCGAGCATGTGGGTAACGCAGCAGAACCAATAGTATGAGCAGTGCATGGAGGTTCCATCTACCCAGGACTTAGAACATGGGAGGAAAAGCCACATAGGCAGAAGATGTCCATTTCCAGGGAAATATAACATTTTAGCCCTTTTCCATTTTTCCCGTGAAGGCTTTTTGTGTATCACATTTAGAGCTGTCACTCAGTCAAAGGAGTCAATCAATTATATGAGTTTTATAGCCCAGTCTTATGTGTGTGTAATCAAAACCAAGTCAATTTCCTAACCCTAATGGGACCTACTCTCAGGTAAGCATGTACAAGACTGCAGTCTTAGTCAATGAATTGGTCAGTTTAATTAGCATAAATTTGCATGTAGTAAAAGCCATCATTTTGAAGCAAGAAGCATACTTTTTGCTCTTAGATGACACACATGTGTTTTGAAGAATGCCTCACCTTAGAAGAGCTGTTCCCCTCCTATGTGGGAGAAAAGCAAGAATACCGTATTGGCCTGAGTATAAGACTCACTTTTTGCCCCTAAGGCAAGTCGTTAAAGTAGGGGTGCGGCCTACAATCAAAGCCTAGCTTTGCCTAGTGTTTTCTGCAAATAAGGCATTTTCAAACCAAGCCTCTCCGTCTCTTTCAAAGGTAGGGCTTTTACTCCTAGCCTCTTAATCACTTGCTAAATGGCCAAGACAATGATCTCTCAGCAGCCTCTAGCCTCAAGAACCATTTGAAAAAATTAGCCCTTAAGATCCAGCCCCAGGACTCTGGAAACTAAGATATTTATTGACCTTGCAGTTTTAGTTTAGTTTCTTGCACTCTCAACTTTTAGAGAGTGCAGTCTGAAAGTTGAGAAAAAGAGCTCCTGCATAGGCTTACTATATCCAAAGGGGGACAGAGTGCCTACCTTTAGGCTGCAATTCTATGCACACTTTCCTGGGAGTAAGCCCCATTGAATGCAATGGGACTTACTTCAGAGAAGACATGCATAGGATTGTGCTGTTAACCATTGAAATTTGGGCAGGTGCAGCTCATCATCATGGAAGGGTGCAACAAGCTGCACCTGCCCAAATTCCAAAGGTTAAAGGTAGGCACTCTGTCCCCCTTTGGATCTGGGAAGGCTACCAATACTAGGGTGCCCAGATTCAATAAGAGACAGGGTGCCTATGCCTTTAACTGTACTAAAGCTGTACTGTTTTACTGTTCTACTAACGTGTATATTTACGTTTTTAAAAAAAGGTTAAATGTATTTTTAAAAAAATAGCACCAAACTTTAAGGGTGCGGCTTATAATCAGGAGCGTCCTATACTCGGGACAATACAGTACTTCTTTTCAGATGGTGCTTGCCATCTGTGCTTTTATATGTACTTGTGCGAAAGTACTTGTGCAAAAAAGTGTATATTTTTATTTCATTATATTTATGAATCTACTACTACGCACACGCACACGCACAGAGAGAGGGAGGGAGGGAGGGAGGAGTCTCTTGATGGCCTCCTCTTGTATAGTGCCCTTAGATCTAGTAGTCAAGGACTGCCATAGGTGGGTGGTTAGAGGTGGCAGGATAGTGACTCATGGACTGTGTCAAGAATGGGAGTGGTGCCCAGTGCATTGGAAGCTGAGTCAGGACTCCTCTTGAGTTTTGTTCTTTCAGGAAGCATTTGTTCTGCATAGATCAGTGAGTTGGCTTTGTAAACCATGTAACACCCTTGTCATGATGTACAAATAAGAAATCATTCTAGAAGTTAGCACAGTAGGGAGTAGATATCAGGACCCCCAGGTTCTTACAGGTTATGGATCAATGCAAAATGAAGAGGGTAGAGGTGTTTTCTGTCTTTGTTCCCACGTCTGCCCATTCTCTGTTGTGTTACTTGCTTCCTTTCCCTGGGTTGGGAAAGGGAGATGGATCTAGCCCTGCGGGAGAGTCTCTCACTCACTATCTATGAGTGAGGAACATATAAATGTTTCTCAAGTTACACAACAATCTACTCCCTGCCCCTGGGCACTACACTCTCTCTATATGACTGAAAACACTCTTGCCCAAAGTGGAGGATGCAATCAAATTCATACAAAAGGCCCCCCAAGGCATTTTGACCTGACAGGTCATTGGATGGGGGTTTCTCTCAGAGTCTGTCCAACCTCTTCTGGGTCTCTCTGTTACTCACACCAGTGCCCTCCTCCTCTCACAGGACTTAGACTTTAAGGCATTATTGCCCCTCTTGTATTCAGCTCTACAGAAGGGTGTTTCTCAAGGATGAACTTGGGTGAGCAGAGCTCCACCTTGGGATTGGTTCAGTACTCATTTTCTGTAGGGTCAGGTTAGGAAAACAGGCCAGTTCTCACAGAGATGCTAACATATACCTGGGTTGTAGCACTTCACTGTAGGTGGCAGTTCCCATGATGACTAAATGCTCCTTTATCATGAGTATTTGGAAAGCTTGCACGTGAGGGGGAAGGCTAGGCTAGAATCCTAGTCCCAGACATCTAGTTTTCTATACGCAAGACATTTCTTCCTACGGAAGTACATTCAATCATGCAAACCCCCAACCTGCAGTCTAAAGTGGTACAGCTCAGACAAAGATTGACGTCCTCAATGAGAACAATATTTTTGTAGCTCATCATGAGGGCAATGCAACCCAGCTGGGATTAGGACTCCCAGTTCCTTTTCACCAGTCCACCATGCCAGCCTCCTGCCTGGTAGCTTAACATAAAACGCACTTTCTTTTTACTAGCAATATCTGGCAAATACTGTGTCCCAGCTAGGTGGTAGAATAACCTCTACCATGTTCTTGTTATTCCACAAAAGACTGGGATTCAGACATCCTGGCTAGTTCAATGGCTGGATGGAAGTTCCTGTAGCCCTGGGCAACTCAGATACTGCTCTGCTAAGTTATAGCAGATAATCAGACCTTCACCTGCTGCCCTCTCTCCTCCCTTGAGTTTACTTCTCCCTAAAGCAGCGGTGGGGAACCTCCGGCCCCAGGGCCGGCCGCCGCCTCGACCCCTTCTCACCAGGCCGTTGGCCATTTCACACATGCGTACCACGCCGATGAGGGCAAGCTCTTGCCCTCATCGGCATGGTACGCCGGAGGTGACGCGCGGACCCGGCTGCGGCTTCGGACGGTGAGCGCGGAGCCTCCGGAGGCCGATGGGGGGCGGGGGCAAAAATTAATTAAATAAATAAAAATGGTGCCAGGCCTTATGGCCGGCCCTCAAGCAAATTTCTAATATTTAAAACGGCCCTCGCCAGGGAAAAGGTTCCTCGCCCCTGCCCTAAAGGAACACAGGAAACCCCACTGAAGCACTTCATTTTAACATGTTTGTCCATACCCAAAAAGTCAGAGCTATGAAAAGTGCCAGCTAACCTTTGCTGGCCCAGTTAATCTTTTTTGAACCTCACTTCTCAGTGAGTGGTCTAGAGACATCAGCCACAGCTTGCCAGGTCCAGCCTGGCTTTGGCTGCTGACCCACTGGAGCTTTGCCCAGGTAGAATTGGTGCTTGACAACTCCAGCTGGCATATCCCAGACTTCTAGTATTTGCCCAGCTGGATGCCCATCAATATTGCATTCCAGTGTCATTAGCAATAATGAGCAGGACTTACTTCCTGACACTATCTGTCTCACTCTCAGCCCCCCCCCCCCCCGACTGTCATGAGGACTGTACACAAGGCACTTCACAGGTGGTCTGTCCTGAAACTGATGATACTGTGGGTGCAGAGTGGAATGTGGCTCTCTGAATGTCATCGGTACTGATTGGCTAGTGTCCATTACAGCACTAGTAGCTAGTGACTCCACTAGTAATTAAAAAATTAGTTGGTAGCCATGATGGCTCATTAGAAAAAAATCCAAAAGCCATAGTCTGGTAATACCTTTATTAGGACCAACCAAAATTACACAAAGTTGTGAGCAGAAAGCTTTTGAGTTCTCCAGAACTCTTAATCAACCTGCATGTTAAGCAAATAAAAAACACAAACAAACAAACAAAAAGGCAGAGGGAAGCTAGACATGGTACAAGACCCCCAAAGAGTGCAGTTTATACCAATCTTATTATGATGGAGTGCAGGAGGAGGGTCATAGACTCACAGTGCAATCCCAGGCATGCCAGCTTAGATGTAAACTCCATTGCAGTGTTTGTAGTAGCTAGTGACACCATTTCTTCTGCCATGTCAGAAGATTTAAAAACAACAACAGCAACTTTAAAACACATTATTTGGAGATGGAATATTCACTGTTGTCCATCTGTGGAGCAAAGCACTCATCTAGGCTTTAGGAGTGAAAAACGCCAGCATGGCTACCCTTTCCACCGGGAGCAATACTACACGATGATGCAATCCTTTTGGTTCTCCACATCCAGTTTCCTTTTAGTTCTGTCTTAGTTCATACATGCTGAAGCATACAACTCCCCTGACCTGGCGTGTGGCTATCCCTCTATTTGGATGGGACATACTGTTGGTACACTGGCTCCCCAAGGTACTGACATCCGAGTTATGGAAGGCTGTGTCGGCACTTTCGCACAGGCGCAGTCCATCCCAAAAGGCTTGCTTTTGCATAGATGTGATAGTGCTGGACTGGCAAGAGCTGGGTGTTTCGACCTACGTACGTTCTGACTTCCAGACAGACAGACCTCTGGATCTGAACCACCACTACAAACCGTATGTTGGGGACTTAGTGTACTGAATTGTTAACTAGTACAAATATCCCACTAAGAATAAAATGCAATTTGTAATTGCTGTCTGGAAAGCCTCTAAATTCTGCCCATGAAAACTAAGGATATTTTGTATGCTCCTCTCTGCTCATGGCATACTGTAGTCTGGATTTTGTGAATTAACCTTTAAGAGAGGGGATTGGGGAAATCATGTGTGGAGGACCCTGCTTTAAATGTGGAGGATGGGCAGAATTCTTGCTTCTTCTAGCCCTAGGACTCTAGGCTTGCTATATATTATGCAAACCAATAATATGTATGCAAATATCCTCAATTAGCATAAACTTGCTCAATTGGCATATTTTATTCTTACCCAAATATTTGAGTATTAGGAGAATTTGCAATTCTTTTGGAAGAGTGGTGTGATGGCAGGAAGAAGAATATGTGGCCAGGCAGAACGCATAAGCTTAGGCAGAGAACCTCAAGCCTCTGGGTGGGGGATGAGCCTTTTGCAGATAATTTCTCCTATATACAGAACTTTTGTATGGGTGCATAGATGCTCTGGTACACCCATAGTTCAGCTTATTCCTTTGAGTATGTCAGTGGCTCCCAAACCTTTTAGCACTGGGACCCCCTTTTTAAAATGACACTCAATCTGGACCCACCTAGCTTTATGAGACTTTTAAAAAAGGTGATCTAGAAAGAAATATTTTATGTATTTATGTACAATAATTTATTTGCAAAAAAACACCAAAAAACCTCAATCCATTTCTTGTAATGAGGCAGCCCTAATGAATAGCCTCAAGGCTTGAGGGGCTTAGTTATGTGACTGAGCCTTCACCTGCCCCCACTACCTGTCATTGACAGACTTGGGAAAAACACACCATAAAAAAGACGCTCAAACATTTACCTCCCTATATTTACACAAGCTTGCACGCTGCAGGAGCTCAGCCGTTTGCAGGGCAATTAGCAGCTATCTGGGTTTTTAATAACCTCAGGGCTTGAGGTAAGTTATCTGATCTTTCCATCACCCCAGTTTTCATTGGAGGCTCTGTGGGACCCACCAGAAATCAGGTCGCGACCCGGTGGATCCTGACCCACAGTTTCAGAAATGCTGGAGTATGTGGATCTCCTTTCCCCACTCAATGTATTAAGTATTTGCAAAGTATCTAAATTCTGTGCTAAGGTAACTCCTTATTTTTTGTTATGAGGACTTTTGTTGTTGTTCAGTCATTAAGTCGTGTCCGACCCTTCGTGATCCCATGAACTAGGCTTACCAGAGTCCCGTTTTTGACCGGGAAAATCCGGGTATCGCACCTTGTCCCCCCTGTCCCCCCTGAACTCTGTTTTAGTCCCGGCCCCGGCCCGCCGGCTGCATTGCGGCCAGCCGGAGCTCTTCAGAGACTGTGCTGCCAGCTGCAGCGCGTCTCTCTCTTGATCTCTGTAGTCTCGCGCTCCTGCGCGAGACTGGAAGCGCTCAGAAGATGTCCGAGTTCACTTCGGATGTCTTCCGAGACGTTCATGCGCGCGAGGCTGGAATGCCTCCGAGTTTGTCTGAGTGAACTCGGACATCTTCAGAGTGCTTCCAGTCTTGCGCAGGTGTGCGAGACTACAGAGATCAAGACAGAGACGCGCTGCAGCTGGCAGCACAGTCTCGGAAGAGCTCCGGCTGCGATGCAGCCGGCGGGCCGGGTCCGGGTCTAAAAGTAATAAACTAAACTAAACTAAAATAAAATAAAATAAACGGGATAAACTAAAATAAAACATAAAATAAACTAAAATACACAAACAGCACATAAAATAAACTACACAAATAAACTAAAATACAAAAATAAAATAAAAGAACACAGTCTCAGAAAATAAAATACAGTATTTTACCATTTTTCCCGTGCCTCTGAGCATGTGCAGAGTGCCATCGCTGTTTTTGTCCCAGCCACCTGGCTGCATTGTGACGGCCAGCACTGGCCATTACAAAGCACCTGGCTGGCTGGGACAAAAACAGCGGCGGCACTCTGCACATGCTCAGAGGCACGGGAAAAGGCAAAATACTGTATTTATTTTACAGTGGACACGCCCACTTCCGGTGGACACGCCCACTTCAGGCGGAAGTGACATCACAGTTTTTGACCCGCCTTCCCGTGATGTCACTTCCGTCCCCCTTGGGGGTGCTAGAAATCTGGTAAGCCTACCATGAACCATATCCCGCCAGGCCTTCCTGTCCTCCACTATTTTCCTGAGTTCGCTCATTTTCATGTTTGTTGCATCGGTGATGCTGTCTAACCATCTCATCCTTTGCCTTCCCCTTCTCCTTTTGCCTTCAATCTTTCCCAGCATCAGAGTCTTCTCCAGAGACTCCTCTCTTCGCATTAGGTGGCCAAAATATTTGAGCTTCAGCCTCAGTACCTGTCCTTCCAGGGAACAGTCAGGGTTGATTTTTATCAACATTCTGAATTGACCAGAAATCCAAATTATGAAGCTACACAGAATTCTCTGCATGCAAACGAAGAGAAGAAGAACAGCCCTATTTATAGTGGATCACAAACAGAATGCTTGTCAGTAAGGGTCATTTGGGATTGCATTAACCAAAGAGGCAGGTCTCAGATGCAGATAATAATATTGCTTCACTTGGCACTGGGTAGATTGTAGCTGGAGCAGTGTGTGTCCAGTTACAGTTACCAGATTTTAAGAACATAGCAGACGAATAAGAGAAAGTTCAAAGGAGGGTAGCTAAGATGATAAACGGTTTGGAAAGCAAGACATATGGGGAAAGGTTGAAGGAATCGGGGATGTTCAGCTTAGAGACAAGAAGATTAAGAACATGATAAGTCTTCAAATATTTAAAAGGCTGCTCCAAAGATGGGAAACTGTTGTTGTCCCTAACTACAGAGAGCAGGACAAGAGCAGGGCAAAGGCAGGAAGGTAGATTTAAGTCAACATTTGGGGAAATGTCTGATTCCACCAAATACTGGGCAACTGAAGGAAAACTTGGAACCTGAACTCCCTGCTTAAGGAACTCATAGAATTGCCTTCATTTGTGATTTTTAGAAAGAGGCTAACTAAATACCAACAAAAGTGGGTGGGTGGTTTTTTTTTTAAAAAAAAGGTTACCAAAACAACTGTAAAAGTGGATTTGCCTTCATTGTGGCAGGTTGAATGTTGATTGCTGGTTGCAGTGGATTTTATTTATTTATTTATTTATTTACAATATTTTTACCCCGCCTTTCTCCCCGAAGGGACCCAAGGCGGCTTACAACATGGGATACAAATACAACAAATAATCACATTTAAAACAATAAAAACAATCCACAAAAGCTAGTAAAAACATCATCTAAAATTAATAAAAACACATCAAATTACAATTAAAACAGAAGCATAAAAAAGCATAAAAAAGCAGCAGCACTCCACCTGTGCAGGATGTTAAAAAAGGCAAGGACTCAGAAGGCCTCCTTAAACAGGAAAGTTTTCAGGCCTCGCCGGAAGGTCTCCAGGGAGGGAGCAGTACGTAAATCAAGAGGGAGGGAATTCCATAGGGTTGGTGCCACTACTGAGAAGGCCCTATTTCTGGCCGCCGCCCCTCGCACCTCCCTGGGCGACGGTACCCTCAAAAGGGCCTTCTCTGATGACCTAAGGAGACGAGCCGGAATATATGGAAGTAGGCGGTCTCTCAGATATCCTGGCCCCAGGCCGTATAGGGCTTTAAAGGTCAAAACCAGCACCTTGAATTGGGCCCGGAAACGAATTGGCAGCCAGTGTAGCCGCTGAAGAAGCGGCCCGACAGAGTCGAACCGCCTACCCCCAGTAACCACACGGGCCGCCGCATTCTGCACTAATTGCAGTTTCCGAACCGTCTTCAAGGGCAGCCCCACGTAGAGCGCGTTACAATAATCTAATCGCGATGTCACCGTGGCATGGATCACCGTGGTCAGGTCTGCACGATCCAAGTACGGTCGCAGCTGGCGCACCAGCCGAAGCTGGGCAAAGGCCCCCCTGGCCACAGCCGCCACCTGGGAATCCAGGAGCAGCTGCGGATCCAGGCGGACCTCCAAGCTGCGGACCTGCTCCTTTAGAGGGAGTGCAACCCCCTTCAGAGCAGGACGATACTCTAGCACCTGCATCGTGGATTTCCGGACCAGGAGAACCTCTGTCTTGTCCGGGTTTAGTTTCAGCTTATTAGCCCTCATCCAGGTCCCCAATGCCTCCAGGCAGCGCTCCAGAACCTCAACAGCCACCCTGGAATCAGGTGGAAAGGAGAGATAGAGCTGGGTGTCATCAGCATATTGATAGCACCCCACTCCAAATCCCCGGATGACCTCTCCCAGCGGTTTCATGTAGATGTTAAATAGCATGGGGGACAAGATGGAACCCTGTGGCACCCCACACCTCCAGGGCCAGGGTGCCAAACAGGCGTCCCCCAGCACCACCATCTGGGACCAAGTAGGAGCGGAACCACCGCAGAACGGTACCCCCGACCCCCAGCTCGGCCAATCGGCCCAAAAGGACACCATGGTCGATGGTGTCGAAAGCCGCTGAGAGGTCCAGCAGAACCAACAGGGACGCACTCCCCCTGTCCAGTCCTCGGCGTAGATCATCCACCAAGGCGACCATGGCCGTTTCCGTCCCAAAGCCCGGCCTGAAACCAGATTGAAAGGGGTCTAGATAATTAACTTCATCCAGGACCCTCTGGAGTTGAGACGCCACCACCCGCTCAATTACCTTGCCCAAAAACGGGAGGTTTGAAACTGGCCGGTAGTTGTCCATTACTGTGGAGTCAAGGGAGGGCTTCTTCAGAAGGGGTCGAACCACCGCCTGCCTCAAAGCGAGCAGCAGCACCCCCTCCGCCAACGAAGAGTTGACCACCCTCCCCATCCACTCGGCCAGTCCCTCCCGGGCAGATCTAATTAGCCAAGCCGGGCAAGGGTCAAGCATGCAGGCAGCCGGCCTCACACTCCAAAGGAGCCTGTCCACATCCTCAGGCTGTACAAGCTGAAAAGAGTCCCACAACACTGGACAAGCAGATGCCAAGGGGACATCCTCAGATATTGTCAATGAGGCATCCAAGACATGGCGAATCCGATCGATTTTATCTGCAAAATGTTTAGCAAACATGTCGCAGCGGGCCACCGTGTGTTCCTCCTGATCTATTGGGGCGGCCTGGTGGAGTAGGCCTCGCACCACACGGTACAGCTCCGCGGGACGATTGCTTGCAGACGCAATGGTAGCAGAGAAGAAATTTCTCTTCGCTGCTATCACCACCACAGATTGAATGGTGGTTTGATCCTTGAAGCTCCTTTCAATCCAAAGATTCTATTTAAGCTGTGTGGACACTTTTCATAACAGAACTGGTGAGGTTGTAGGAGAGGATCCCCCAGACCTGCCTCACCAGGCCTATGAGATGTTGGTGGGGACGAGGAAGGGGAGAAATTCTGTTTGCAAGATTACACCTTGGAGGAACAGCTGCAATCCAGCAGTTGCCACATTGTGCCCCCTGACTCTCCTCTCAACTTCATAGCTCATAGCAGAGGAAGGCTGGCAGAACCTAGTGTAGGCTTGTGTGAGTGTATAAATAAGGTGGCCATGATCATTGCCTGAAACTTTGGAGAGCAACTGAGGTGAGTGTATAAATAAGGTGGCCATGATCATTGCCTGAAACTTTGGAGAGCAACTGATAGTTGCACTAGGCACTACTGAGCTAGATACATCAATGGACTGACTCCCATGCAAGGGGATGATAACATCTCAAGGAAGACTACTCTCCAATCGTGGAAATGTGTCTTGTTGTTGATCTCACTTTGCACCGTTGTGCGAGTCTGCTGCATGAGTTTCTGCAGGTATGCTGCTTCCATATAGCATTTTAATTGCCTTAGAAAATTAAGTAGACAGTTGGGGATGGGGAGGAAAACTGCAAAACATGGAACAGCCCTTTGGCAGGAGATAACCTACTGCTGGGTAAACACTGGGTTCACCTTTAATTTGGCAGCAGTTAAAGGACTACACGGAATCAAGATTGCTGGGAGAAATATCAACAACCTCAGATATGCAGACGATACCACCCTAATGGCAGAAAGTGAAGAAGAACTAAAGAGCCTCTTGATGAGGGTGAAAGAGGAGAGTGCAAAAGTTGGCTTGAAACTCAACATTAATAAAACTAAGATCATGGCATCGGGTCCCATCAATTCCTGGCAAATAGAAGGGGCAGAAATGGAAGCAGTAACAGATTTTACTTTTCTGGGTTCCAAGATCACTGCAGACGGAGACAGCAGCCATGAAATTAAAAGACGCTTACTCCTTGGAAGGAAAGCTATGGCAAACTTAGACAGCATAATAAAAAGCAGAGATATCACCATGCCAACAAAAGTTCGTATAGTCAGGGCGATGGTGTTCCCAGTAGCAATGTATGGTTGTGAGAGTTGGACCATAAGGAAGGCTGAGCGCCGAAGAATAGATGCTTTTGAACTGTGGTGCTGGAGAAGACTCCTGAGAGTCCCTTGGACTGCTAGGAGATCAAATCAGTCAATTCTAAATGAAATCAAGCCTGACTGTTCCCTGGAAGGACAGGTACTAAGGCTGAAACTCAAATATTTTGGCCACCTAATGCGAAGAGAGGACTCTCTGGAGAAGACTCTGATGCTGGGAAAGATTGAAGGCAAAAGGAGAAGGGGAAGGCCAAGGATGAGATGGTTAGACAGCATCACCGATGCAACAAACATGAAAATGAGCGAACTCAGGAAGATAGTGGAGGACAGGAAGGCCTGGCGGGATATGGTTCATGGGCTCACGAAGGGTCGGACACGACTTAACGACTGAACAACAACAAAGGACTACACACAGTTAAATACAAAGGTAGTGGCAGCACAGTGAACCAACACCACATCCAGGTTTGTGCTGTGTTAAATAAGCAACACTTTAGACATCCCCTAAACGAAACACCCTTTGGGGGACACTGATGCTGAAATATGGCGAGGAGGGAAGAAGAGCCGTAAGCCCAGCTAGTCAGGTCACTCTCAGCCTAACCTACCTCACAGAGGTGTTGTACGGATAAAGGCGCAGACCATGTATGCTGCCCTGTACTTGGAGGGAGGGCAGAATACAAATGCAATAAACAAACAAACAAACAAACAAACTGGGGCTTCCCTTTCTTGCTAGGCTAAGCTGCCCATCAAAATGAAATAATCTGCTTGGAAACTCCCTTGTGAATAGTCCCACGTAATGATTCACTTTTTAAAGAATTATCTTATGTCACTTGCCCGCATCTCACACATTCATTTTAAGCACAGTCACTCATAGGGACACGTTGGAGGAGAAAAATCACATTCAGTTCCAGTTTGTCTTATATATACACTCATAAACATATCCCCTCGCCCTCTCACTCACATACATACTGCTCAGGCACCACTGTCATTCGAAAGACACACACCACAGAAACACCACGAATCACACGCGTCCGTTCATTCAAAAATACAATCATAGACACAGACGCACTGTTAAATTCCCATTGCCTGCGGGGGCGGGGCGTCTGCCTTCCCAGGCTCCTCCCTTCCCAGTGACTTGGCCAACGCCCCCGGCTTTTTCCCCCTGCAGGGTTAACACCAAAGTTTTCTCGTTTAGGAAGCGCCATCAGAAGCAATTATTGCTTTAATTACCTGCTGTCGGCGCAGGCCAGGGAGGTTGTAAAGTGCGCTAAAATCTTTCATTGTAATGGAGTGCCAGCCCCTCGGCTGGGGCTCGATTTATAAGGCTCCAGATGGTATCTTTAACTCTGCCGTGAAAACCCGCTGATTCTAAAGGGGCCCCCGGGAGTGGGCGGGCCTGTTCTGCGGGGAGGGGTGGCCCTCGCAGATGGAAGAGGCCAGGGCGGGGAGTAGTACGTAGCCTCGTGCTAAGGAAAGCCAGGCTGGAGGGAGGGGCAGTCGCGGGGGGGGGGGGGGAAGGAAGTGGCCCTTAGCGATGTTGCGGAGGGATTCCCTCCCGTCAAATTATGTTACCTAAATGTTTAATTTCTGAAGTAAGAAGAGGTAAACCTGCTTAAAAGCCTTTCTCCACAATCTCCTATATACACATGCTGCTTTGCTTGTGGTAACTCATTGATAAAGGAAATACACTCTGCATATGCTCAGAGTTATTCCCTTATTTCAGTTCCTGGGCTGAGTCCTGACACTACAAGTTCTGGCGTTAAGTCCTTGAAATCATTGCCCTACATAAACTTTGAACTGCCCTTACAATTGCTACAATCAGAAGCAAGTGTGCTGCTGTCTTTGCCTCCAGGCATAAATACATTTATTTATTTTTAAATTGTATATCTTTGCTTTCCCTTCTCATTAGGGAAGCAGTCAAGACAGCTAATGGCACAAAGTTTAAACACAACAATAAAATCACTGAAAATGCAACCCCCCCCCCCAAAAAAAAAAATCAGCAGCACCACAATCAATCAGGGAAGGCCAACAACTGAAATAAAGAGTTGAAGCTGATTTAGAGTTGGCACTGACCTCACCACCTGTGGGAGGTAGGTCCATAATAATTTGGGTGCCACCACAGAGAAGCCTCCATCTGTTGTCACCAAATGTACTTCTGTTGGCAGTGGAATACGTAAAGGGCCCTCCCTACCAGTGCAGGCAGAATAACACAGGTACACTCCAGTCACTTGTCAGAGGTCATGCTGCAGCAGCATTCTGCACAAGTGGAAGTTTCCAAAAGTTCACACCAGTAGCCCAAAAAGGCAAAGCAAGATTCCTCTTAACAGGGATTTTTGAGGCACAGCAGTGGGAAGGGAGTGGATCAAAACCAGTAGCAAATACCCACCCAAGGGTTGTCTACAATGCCATGTGTAACCTCATTCTTCAAAATGGGATATAGCCTCAGCATTTGATACCCAAAAGTTGGAAGCAGAGACAACAGGTTGTCATGCAGTGGTACCATTACTTTGAGGACTGTAGCTCATAGTACCCCACTGTAAACTCTATGCACTCATTAGCTACAACTGGTTGGGAAATACAAAAGGAGTTCCTGATTCTTCTAGAAAGGGAACAGGATTTGGAGCTGTGATTAGGACTGAGTAGAGCAGACACCAACATTCTCTGCTTCCCAATCCCAAAGAAGAGCCACTTCAGGCCCAAAGGAAGATGCACCCATTGTTCCTGTGTGGTGTGGCACACACTGAGATAACTTTTTAAAAGTCATATGGGTTGTGCTCACTTTGTGTGCTTATGCTAAATAATCAGGCATGGGCCACTGCTTCACAAAATTAGCAAGCACATTTCACAATTTTTCTTCTTGCCTGCTTATGAAATACATAGAAGGACATTTCATGCTATTGTGGCCATATGAAAGCTTTTGCAAAACTGGCAATGTGAAAAGGTAGGATATCTTGTTAAACTATGAAACCAAATATGGGGTGTCGATAGGAAACTCACTACGAAGTTTGATACTTTTTTCCCCTTGAGGCAGATTAAAAAAAATGGATAAAGTTATTTCCATTTCACACAACTAAGTAGGGTGCTTTCCATGGTAACAATGTCCACAGCATAACTGTGTGAGTTTTAATAAGAACACAGAGTCTTGTGACACCTTTAAGACTTGCCGATTTATTTCAGCTTAAGCTTTCATCATAAGGGTTTTTTTTAATATGCCTTTCTACATCTAATGAAGTGGACTGTAGTCCATGAAAGCTTATGCTGAAACAAATTAGTCCTTAAATTGCTACTAGACCTTTTGTTGCTTTTGCTGCAATAGACTAACATGGCTACCCCCTCTGGAAGTTGACAAATTTATGTATTGTTGTGGGTCAGCCTTTGTTCTAGGATGCATTCCATGGGAGGAACTATTGATTTCTTGTTAATCGCTATTGTCAAAAAACAATTGTGTCTTATCTAATCCATTCTTTATGAACAGATCTTACTAGTTTTAAACTGGAGCTACTGAGAAATCACAAACTGTGGTTTGAAGTGAGTGGCTATGTTATTGTTTTACTCTCAGAATTCAGCTAATGACAGAGACCTGAACCTCAGGGATAGTTCTGGTGTTACTTTTGCTTAAGTCATGAGTACAAAGGAAGGGGAAAGGGCTGAGGATAAGAGTCACCATAATGTCAGAGTGATCAGATGTGTCTGAAAAATGGAAATTGAAAGACGGAGCCAGAATGGTCCTACCTTGCAAGGTTGTTGTGAAGACAAGCACAATAAACAATCTAAAGTGCTTTTGCAAATTAGAAAGTGCTAAATAGGAGCAGGAGTAGTAGTATAGTTCATGTGCTCCAACCATAAGTTATAGCAAAAGCAACACATTATTCCACAAGAAACCATCATAATCTATAATAACTAAAATGGCAGTTCCTTCCGTAGAGCAATTATATATTGTAATACTGAAACAATAAACATGATAGTGAGTACAATCAAAAGAATTTTAAAATGACTGAAAAGTATCAGGCTATGCAATTTTCTACATACTGTGTCCTTGCTTTAGTTGCTGCAGCAAATGCCACCCAATAAACAATTTTCTTATCCAAACCAATAAGCAGTTATGTGGTATTTTGGGTTTCTGCCAGATGCTGCTTATTGTACAAAATCCCTCTCTAAATAAAATAGGTGTAGGAGCTTAGAGATATCTGCTAGTTCTGTGTCAGATTCACACGGACTCTCTGACATTACAAAGTCTTGTGTCCTCCATTGTTTCTTCCCCATTCTCTATATCAAGATGCAAGTAGAGAAACCTAATAATAGCATGTCTATTAGTAGAGAACGCTAATATAGAAACCCACATTCCCTCTTTTGACGTACATCATGCACCATTTCAGAGTCCTACTTTAATAATATATCAGTCTCAGGGTTTAATTTGTGCCGGGCCTCAGCACCAGCCAGAATTTGTTTGCAACTCTAGGTTCAAGGAAAATGCAAAGCAATTAGGAAAATGTGTCCCTGAGCATGTACAGAGTGCGTTTACCTCCCCACCTGTCCTCACGCTTTTAGGATTGAGGAGCGGGGCTTTTAGATGGCTTGGCTGCCAAGGAAAGCTTGAGCCCCGGGGACCTTTCTTTTGGAATGAAACCCCACTAGTAGTTTCTTAGTAGTGGGTGATTACTGAAAAAAGAATACAGTACATTAATCCTATGGCGGGGGTGCCCAGTTTCCAGGCCACACAGCCACGTGACCTCCAAAGTTAGAGGAGAAGGCGCCATCAGCAGTAAGCGAGGCCGGGAAGGCTAGGCCGTGCAGTCCCCGCCCCCTGGCCGGGAGATGGATGGCTGCACTTCCTTCCCGGCCGGAGCTCATCAGCGCTTTCCTTCCACCCCATCACTCTTCGCGCCGCCTGACACTGCAGAACACTAATAGATTCCCCCGTGCTTGTTAGGGGGCAATTAATTAAAGCGTCTCGCCAGCGGGCCTGTCCTCGCGAGGGTGCTAGCAAAGAGAGTGCTGGGCGACTGCGGGCGGGGAAAGAAAGTGTGCGGGAGAGCAGAGCTGGACTAGCGAGCGAGCGAGCGAGCGAGCGAGGGGTAGGGATTGAGTGGCAGCCTCCGCTCTCGCCTCCCTCCGCCGCTACCTGCTGCCTAGTCCCTGGGGAGGCTGTGGCTGCGCTAATGGGCTTCCCAGCTCCAATATCGCCGTTTCCTTCTACCTGTCTGTACACATCGCATCAGCCCGTCTTCCGGGGGGAGAGTTGCTGCTGCCTGCTGCTGGGTTATTTTTGCAGGTGGCATCGGAATCTTGCTGAGTCTTCCGTTCCTAACAAACTGCGAGACTCTCCCGTTGCCTTCGCATATTTTTGGAAATCGACCTGTGGCAAGAAGCGACCTGCTCAATAATTCAGCAAAGGGGGGGGGGGGGAGCGTGGATAAACAGAAGAGGGAAAGAGCAGCAAGTTACTCCTCCGTTTGTTCCCACTCCCTGCCCTGCCGCTAAGCAGCCACGGCACAGTGCGAGGGGGCCGGGGGTGTCGGGTCGCATTTGCATAGCCCGCTGAACTGATCGGACCCGCCTTGGCAGCAGTCGAGAAAAGCAACGTGGAGAGGAAGCCGCGGCTGTTTGGGAGCAGCGGGCAGGCAAGGCACGGATTCGCGCCTGCTCTTCTGAGGCTGAGCTCCAGCGAAGGCTCTTCCCGGTCTGGTCGGCGCCGCTTGAAGTCGCCGAACAGCAGGAGGCAGAAGAACGAGGCAGCTGCGGCAAGCGATCGGGGAGAGCGTTTCTTCGCCCTGCTCGCTCCCTCCTTCGCCGCGCTTTCAGGAGACAGAACCCCACGTGCAAGCAAGGCGCTGTGCAGCCACGTGCACGTCTAGACGGAGGGCCATTTGTTCTCGGTGATAGGGGAAAAAATAGAGCGAGCGGGGAATGAATGTGCGTGGTGGGGAAGCCGTCTAGTTCATCCTCCTCCTGTCCTGATGCACGACTCTCGCTACTTACACAGACGTGGGCCAGAGAGGTGGGTACCAAGGACAAGTTGCACCAGGCAAGGTCAGCCTTCCAATTAAGTGCGCATCCAGGCATTCGCTTCCTGCTGTCATGCAGAGCACCACTGGAACCAAAGAAATCACCCTGGGGAATGGATGGATGGAAGGGACCTTTACACATGCCTGTATATGCCACAGTGACAGCTGTGCTGAATGCATGGCCCACTCATGGCCCCCCAGTGGAAGGAAAATGGTGGCACACACAGCATGCTTGGGGGGCCCTTGAGTCGGAACCTCCTCCTGGATCACTGTAGGCAGTTATCTGGCTGGGGCAGTTACTTCAGTGCAGTTGTCGCAAATAGGAGGAGAGGGCATGATGGGCAGAGGGCCTCATCTACAGACAGACACAGTCATGGGTGAAAGTGGGTAGGATAGGAACAAAGCAGGTATTGCCAGGGCCAGCCCAAGACCTCCTGGCATGCCCAGTACTGCTCCCCATACCCGGTGATGCACCAGCCAGCCTCTGCTCCTCTCACTCCCTGGCCTGGAAAAGAAAGAGGGGATGGAAGAGGATGTGTGAAGGAGAGGAGACTGGTGGACTCCCCTTCTCGCACGTTGTCTCTTCTTTTTTCAGTCCCTGCACCTTAGTTGGCCTCATGGACAGGCCAGGTCAGCTCTTGGTATTGTGTGTCAGGAAACAGCCCTGTTTTCAGGGAAAAAACACACCATTATTTCTCATATTTATATCCCAGACCCAGTCTTTCCCCTGGAAGCTCAGTGTGGTCATATGACAGCTACCGTATTTTATCCTCAGAACAACCATATGTGATAGGTTGGGGTGAAAGGAAATAACTGGCCCAAAGTCACCCAGTGAGCTTCATGGCTGAGTAGGGATTTGCTCCCCAGTCTCCCTGATCCAAGTCACACGTTCCATCCAATGCACTTACATTGACATATCTCAAAAGAACATAAGAAGAGCCCTGCTGGATCAGGCCAAAGGCCCATCTAGTCCAGCTTCCTGTATCACACAGTGGCCCCACCAGATGCCTCAGGGAGCACAAGACAACAAGATAAATCCTGTTTCCTGCTGTCACTCCCTTGCACAGAGAAAACCTACTTCTAAAACCAGGAGGTTGCTTATGGCTTGTAACCTGTGATGGTCTTTTCCTCCATGAATCTGTCCAAACCCCTTTTAAAGGCATCTAGGCCATGTGCCATCACCACATCCTGTGGCAAGGAGTTCCACAGACAGAGGCGTCACTCTGGTAGGGGTGGGACCATAAGTTTCGCACTGTACTAGTTCCATTTACCAAGCCGGCAGGAGGCGGCCCCGCCCCCTCACTGTCGGAGCCATTCCGTGCTGAGAAAGCAGCAGGCAAGAGACTCCCTGCCACGCACGGGAATGGCTCCGACAGTGAGGGGGCGGGGCCGCCTCCTGCCGGCTTGGTAAACGGGACTAGGACAGTGCAAAACTTATGGTCCCGCTCCTACTGGAGTGACGCCTCTGTCCACAGATGAATTACATGATGGGTAAAGAAATATTTTCTTTTGTCCGTTCTAACTCTCCCTCCACTCAATTTTAGTGCATGTCCCCTGGTTCTGGTGTTGTGTGAGAGGGAGAAGAATTTCCCTCTATCCACTCTCTCCATCCCATGCATAATTTTATACGTCTCAATCATGTCCCCCCTCAGGAGCCTTTTTTCTAGACTGAAAAGCCCCAGATGCTGTAGCCTTTCCTCATAAGGGAGGTGCTCCAGCCCACAAATCATTCTGGTCACTCTTTTCTGCACCTTTTTCAATTCAACTATATCCTTTTTGAGGTGTGGTGACCAGAACTGGACACAATACTCCAGATGTGGCCTTACCATCGATTTGTACAAAGGCCTAATGATATTGGCCGTTTTATTCTCAATCCCTTTTTTAATGATCCCGAGCATGGAATTGGCCTTCTTCACAGCCGCTGCACACTGGGTCGACACTTTCATCAACCTGTCCACCAGCACCCCAAGATCTCTCTCTTGATCTGTCACAGACAGCTCAGAACCCATTAGCGTATATGTGAAATTTTGGTTTCTTGCCCCAATGTGCATCACTTTGCACTTAATTACATTGAAGCGCATCTGCCATTTTGCTGCCCATTCTCCCAGTTTGGAGAGATCCTTCTGGTGCTCTTCACAATCCCTGCTGGTCTTCACCACCCGGAAAAGTTTAGTGTCATCCGCAAACATAGCCACCTTGCTGCTTATCCCCAACTCCAGGTCATTTATGAATAAGTTGAAAAGCACCGGTCCCAAGACCGATCCTTGGGGCACACCACTTTTCACCTCTTGCCATTGTGAAAATTGCCCATTGACTCCCACTCGCTGTTTCCTGGTCTTCAACCAGTTCCTAATCCACAAGAGGACCTGCCCTCTTATTCCCTGACTGTGGAGTTTTCTCAGGAGCCTTTCATGAGGGACCGTGTCAAACGCCTTCTGAAAATCCAGATATATAATATCCACAGGTTCGCTTGCATCCACATGCCTGTTGACCTTTTCAAAAAATTCTAACAGGTTTGTGAGGCAAGACTTCCCCTTGCAGAAGCCATGCTGAGTCTCCCTCAGCAAAGCTTGTTCTTCTATGTGTTTTAAGATTTTATCCTTAATGAGACTTTCCACCATCTTCCCTGGAACAGATGTTAGGCTGACCGGCCTGTAGTTTCCCGGGTCCCCCCTCCTTCCTTTTTAAAAGATTGGCGTGACATTAGCTATCCTCCAATCCTCTGGCACAGTGGCCGTTTTAAGGGACAAGTTGCACATTTTGGTCAAGAGGTCAGCAACTTCATTCTTGAGTTCCTTCAGAACTCTTGGGTGGATGCCATCCGGGCCTGGTGATTTATTGATCTTTATTTTGTCAATTAAGTCTGAGACGTCTTCTCTTTTAACCTCTATTTGAGCTTCCATTTTAAAGGGATGGGGTAGGAATCCAGTAGATGGGGAGTGAGGAGAATGCAGATTGCAAGGGCCAGTCTTTCATCAAGAGGTGCACAGGAAAGGGAGCAAGCTGGAGACTCTGGTGGGGGCAGCAGCTGGCTGTGTGATGGAGGAGGGAACACTGAAGAAGGCCCCATCGAGTCCCAGCAAGCCACAGTGTCAGGTGAGATGGCTAAGGAAGTCAGGAGCTCCAGCAACTGGGATGTGTAGTGCAAAGAGTTTAACATTAAACTCGAGCAACAAAATACTTAAGGTTGCCACCATCCTCAGGCCTCCCAGAGTTATCAAGCATTCTCCTGTGCATAATTGTGCCTGGAGCAACTCGGGGTCTCAAATATTTTTTGCCCAGAAAACCAGCACATATACCAGTGGTCCACAAGTGGAGAGCAAGAGGAAAGATTTATCATGCCGGAGGTGTCTACAGGACAAAGAAAATGTTTAGTAATCACCACTCTAGGTAAGTGGTTAATGCACTTAGCTGCTTGATAGTGTTTAGCATTAGGATCATCATATGTATAACTCATGGTTCAGTTGTCTCCTTTAATCTGTCTCCCAGAGCCTTTTTATCCAGAGGCGTTTCTACGATGGGGGCGGTACTGTAAATTGCGCCCCATCCTAGTCCCCGTTTACAAGCCGGCACAAGGCGGCCCCGTCCCCTCACCTTCAGAGCCATTCCGTGCAGTAAGAGCTACAGGCATGACTCCCTGCCCATTGCTCTCGCCATGTGGAATGGCTCTGACAGTGAGGGGGCAGGGCCGCCTCGTGCCAGCTTGTAAACGGGGACTAGGACAGGGCGCAACTTACAGAACCACCCCCACCATAGAAACGCCTTTGTTTTTATCATATGTTTATATTTTCTCATTCTCCCTTAGGTCTTCTTGTATGCTCCTGATGTCCCCCCCCCCCATTGTTGTTCATGAGCTCTTGTATCTTCAGTACCCCCATTCCCTGCTGTTTAAGTTTGAAGAATAGATCATTCCTAGCAGATTCCATGGTATAATAAGCTCTAGGCTGTGATGCATTGTTTTGTGGTATCCTTGGGGATTTCCACAATTCTCCTTTTCAAAACTCACCAAGCACCATTGGGACTTGGTTAGAATATTGGGTCTCTTTGATTTTCCAGCCTATGCATTTGCTTCTCATATAATCGTAGAAACAACTTACTTAATATCACTGGTGGTTCCTCACTTTTCAGTGGCAGCTTGTTTTATTTGTGTTTCTCCAGAATGTTTTGATGGCTCAGGTTCCACACCATGGGTTTATTAGAGTCTTGCTTCCACAACACCTACTACCTAGTTTTGGCAGCCCATGTATAGGGTACCAAGGAAATTCATTTCAGGAAGATCAACACATATTGTGAACCTCACCTGGCAATGGCTCTCTTCATCCATTCACTGCTGGCTTCTAGAAATGGGTGTCTGCTCAGTTTTCTGCATTCTCAGTTGTGCTTTAATGATGAACTGCAAACAGCTTGAACCAAGCTCCATAGAGGGATGGCTTGGAAGCCTCTTTGCCTGGTGCTCAGCCAACGTGCCTGAGCCATAACCTAGAGGGACATCCCCTCTGTATGTTCTTGGCTGGGCTCACTGTGTATGTCCGGTTGGCTGCTTCCATTGTCACTGGAGCTGCCGTGTGCTGAGGATCTGGAGGGCTCAGCAAGCCACTTAGCGGACAATGGCCCAATCACACAGATACAGCATGGAGGTGCATGTTGCCAGCCCCAATGAGCCTGTTGGGGACAATAGCCCTCTAGTTAATATCCCTGCCAGACAGGCCTCTTCTTTCAGAGAAAATGTTTTCTCTCCCTTTGTCAACAGATTCAGAGCATAACTGAAAAGGATGGAATCTAAAATAAAGATTGCACCAAGGAGAGCACATTTGGAACGTGGAAGTGTCTCCTTCATCACCAGCTTAACCTTCAATTATGTGGGCAAAAGCCTCAAGTCCCACTTGTCATAGATAGCCTGGTAGTGAGAGAGTATGGCTGCGATCCTACACACACTTTCCTGGGAGTAAGCCCCATTTAGTTCAATGGCACTTACTTATGAGTAGACATGCCTAGGATTGTGCTGTAATTACAGCCCGATCCTGCTTAAGATGCGTTGTCCGGCATAAATGGGTGGCCGCTGCATCCTAAGCAGAATGTGGGTCGCGCTGGCATGGCCCAGTCCTCCTCAGATGTGTGCCAGCTCTTTAGCTGGTGCACATCTGAGGAGGTTGTATAAGGCCGGTCTGAGGATGGGGATATGGCGGAGTGTGCTTCCTATATCTCCGCCCCCTCCAGGGCGGACCCGGCCAATGGGCCCTCCCCTGGCACACTGGCCATCCCTCCCCATGTCCTCCCGCTGCCCAGTGCAGCACCTACCTGCATCCAGAGTCCGGGGGACAGCCTAGTAAGTGGTGCCGCCCTCTGTGCCGGCACCACGTACTCTCTGGGTGCTGCAAAAGTGCTTTACGACACTTTCGCAGCACCCAATGCTGGCAGAGTGGGAGTTCCCCCTGCGTTAATCTTGGCAGGATTGCGCCCTCAGTGTGAGTCTGTGAGAGCAGTATCAGCACCATGGACAGCTCAGTATGTAAAAGAAGCTAAAATATCAACAAGGGCCAGCAGCTACCCTATTTCCTACATAAACTACATATGTGGCTGTCACATAAACTACATAAACTACATATGTGGCCAACAGCACTCTGGGGGAGGCAGTGTGGAGTGTGGTTTAGGTGGGTGAGGGGACTGTCAGGGTTCAAAGCAGTTGTAGCCTGAAATTCACTGAAAAGTATCAAGCAGGCAGCAAGGCAACCTAGAAGCCTTACTGAGCTCTTTGAAAGGAAGTGTATTCAGTTAACACTTTCACACTCTGCTGCCCAAGGCAGGAGAGCACCCACACTCCACCTCCCTAACTGGAGAAATTATAATCTTAAACAGCCAGGGTTGAACCAAGTGTTGCAGGATGTGTCAGGAATGACCAGCAGTGAGAATGAGCTACTGTACTTCAAGGAAGGATTCTAGAAACAGATTTTGGAAAAGCAGCTCCATGACCAGAGCTATGTTTGGAAATTGGTGTTGGGCATAAAAAAACAGCATCCTGAGAATCTCAGCTTTCATTTGAAAAAAACAAGTTTCTAGCGTTTAACACCCTGAAGAGAATTTTAAAAGTGTGTGCCTGATAAACTCTTGGAAATCAGAGAAGGACTTTGGAGGATTTTCCGTCATCTTGCATAGCTCCTTTGCTCCTCCTCAGGACCAAACAGAAGTAAAATAATTTATGCAAAATAAATTAATACAATTTGCATAATTGATACCAGTTGTAAAATCCAGATTTTCTTGGTACAGAATGAGGGCTACTTGGGCATAGAATTTTGAATGTTCCCTCCCCCCTCCCAACTGCAGACTACACAAAGCCCTACCTATTAACTAGATGGTAGAATGATGAATGTTTATTTTATTGTACTTTATTTTTTTGCAACCAGGACAATGTGTTAGTGCTTGGAAAGCCTCTCCTGGGAAATTAAGAATATCTGCTACTTTGTTTATATGGCTTTTGTGACATAGGCAACATCCTCTCTGCCTGGGCTTGAGTGATTGCAACTTGAGTGTGAGAAAAAAACGAAGATCCATTTGAGGGGCAAAGCTCCTCTCTCTCCCCTCATTCAGTCCCCCCTGCCCTACTGGCTCCCAAGGCAGAGATGATTCCTAGCATCTTCCTTTACCCAGTGCATCAAAGGTAGCGTACAAGGAACTGTCTGTCCATTCATAAATGGAACATTCCCGCAGTGCTTAATTAGGCTCAGCAGCCGAGACTAGCTGTGTGTTTCAGGCCTGATCTTTTGTTAACAAAGTCTGAGGGGACAGTAACTGTGGAGTGAGTGATGGCCACATGCCTTCAGACTGTGAAACGTAGAGACACTGCTGCCATCTACATCAGGGACAGGCTTTGGAGCTGCCAGAGAAGCAGTTTTCCTTTGAGTAGGGAAAACAGCAGAGCTGCAATTTTGTCCTCCTTCCAACGTCTCTGACTCCCTTCTTTTTTGAACACATGCACGCATCTTAGCAATCATGGTAAATTCTGCAGAAAACTCTCCAAGTGTTGTAGGAAGGAAGGGGGCTGGGGCTGGTCATATGGCGTTGGCCTAATGAATTTTTTTCTATCGATGATGCCATTTTTCATTGACAGAGGTGTCACTAAAATTGAGTGGAGGGAGAGTTAGAATGGACAAAAGAAACTATTTCTTCACCCAGTGTGTAATTCATCTGTGGAACTCCTTGCCACAGGATGTGGTGATGGCACCTGGCCTAGATGCCTTTAAAAGGGGTGTGGATAGATTCATGGAGGAAAAGACCATCACAGGTTACAAGCCATAAGCAACCTCCTGGTTTTAGAAGTAGGTTTTCTCTGTGCCAGGTGCAAGGGAGGGACAACAGGAAACAGGTATCTTGTTCTCAGTGTGCTCCCTGATGCATCTGGTGGGGCCACTGTGAGATACAGGAAGCTGGACTAGATGGGCTTTTGGCCTGATCCAGCAAGGCTCTTCTTATGTTCTTAAGTGTCATGTGCCCATGTCTCAGCACCCTCACACACAACACTGCAGAGCAATGGCAGGAGAAACGGAGGTCCTTTTGCTTTCTTGCCCAGATCAGAGTCCCATGCAGAGGTATTATCAGGATGTTGCATGCTGACAAATGGGCATGATAAATGGCCTGTGTCAGCATCACTCAGGTCTGTGCACTAACATTGTCAGCAAAGTGGACACCTTAGCCTGGGATGTCGATCTCGCCCATCAGTAAAGTCCAACACAGTGTCAAGGCCTGTCTCCTCACAGCCTCTCATGTCAGGATCCTAGGGCTGCAAATGTCATCTTTTCCTTTGCCTGAAGAAACATGAAGCTTGTTAGAGCTTGCTTAGGAGCAATCCCAGAAAGCTTTTTCTTGATGAGGTCTGGCCCCACATACTAGCAATGCTTTTGTGTTCTCAGAGCAAAGGTGGCTGGTAACCAGTTTGTAGAAGAAATCTTGCTTTGTTTATGATGTGTGCTTAAACTTTCAGTGAGGACTTCTATCTGAATGAGCACTGCCTGAGTCCTGTGCTCTGTGAAGAAGATATATTGCCTGATAAGGGCTCCCTGCTAGCACACCAGGCAAGCCTATTCATGCCAAATCCTAAATTTCTTGCATTTCCAGTGAAACTTCTAAATCAGGGGTTCCCAACCCCTTCCCGGCCAAGTACCACCTCCGGCACCACTCTCCTTCTGAGTACCACCGGAAGTGACTGGCGATGACATCATCACCAGTTATTTCTGGGTTTTCAGAGGCCAGAAAATGCAGGGAGGAGGCTCTGGGCAGGTAGAAGGGCCCTTCCCAGCATTCCTGAGAGGCTCGGCCAAAGGCAGGAGCTTCTTAGGAGCAAAAACGTGCCACCAACAGCACCGCATTGTAGTGGGGTTCCAGTGGTCCAGTGGTTGAGTACCACCAGCAGTCAGTCAAAGTACTACTGGTGGTACTAGTACCACAGGTTGGGAACCCCTGTTCTAAATGATCTAGTAGTGGGATTTTTTTATATTTTTAAATTTTTTGAATTGGGGTCGGACATCTGCTGAAATATTTTATTGGTTTTATCTGCTTGATTTGCCACGGTTGTTGTTTGTGGCCATATTGTTGGATGTTACTGTTTGTATATGTTTATGCCTAATAAAGGTGAATGACAGCACAATCTGACTTAACTTTTGTGCCTGGCCAGCTCCTGCCAACCTAGCAGTTCCAAAGCATGTTAATGCGAGTAGATAAATAGGTACCGCTTGCGGGAAGGTAAACAGCGCTCCGTGTTCCAGCTGCATGCTACGCGCTGTGGCAAGGAGAGTCATGCCGGCCACATGACCACGGAGGCATCTTAGGACAACGCTGGCTCTTCAGCTTTGAAATGGAGATGAGCACCACACCCTAGAGTTGGACACGACTGGACTTAATTGTCAGGGGTCACCTTTACCTTTTTAACCAGCGGCGCAGCGAGAATGGGAGGCCCCAGAACAGAAAGGGATTCAAATCCCCTGCAAAATAGGAATTCAAAGGGGATTTGAATCCTTTTCCCGTTCTGGGGCCTCCCGTTCTCACTGCGCCGCTGGTTACACTGGCACAAAAGTTAAGTCGGATTGCGCTGTGAATGAACTATTCATGCTTCTCTACCTCTACTCCTCCATAGATGAAAGGCTGGGTCAGTGAACTTCCCTGCTCTTTCTCAGATCGGTTGGAAGAGCTTCTGTCACAGGTCCTCATGGGTGTTGTGCTTCCCTAGCTGGTGCTTGGTCCCATCCCAGATAGCATCTGCTGGCTCATAGCCATTATAGGGTTGCAGGAGGGGGAAAAATGCTGTTTGGACAAATCATGGTACCTGATAAGCTCACCCCAGTGCAGGTTTGGGAACATGAAAAGAATAACAGCTAAATTTTTAGACCAGACTTTATCGAGAGAGATCTGTTGACAGCTTTGGATGATGGATGGTGGACCTAGAGTAGTAAGGGAGGAAACCCTCCTAGAATTACAGTTCTGAAGCACTCAGATGTGTTTATGGAGTAACATCTATGTGTGCAATATTTCTGCCCACGTTGCTAAAGATAATGTGTTCCCAGATCTGGAATACCCAAAGGGTTTGGGTCTGGGACTAGAGCCAAGAAATGATGTCTGCTAGACTCACTAGGTGTCCTTTGGCAATTCAGTTTCTCTCAGCCTTAGCCTCCTCCCCTATCTGGAATATGATAATAATATTGGCCTGCCTTACAGCATTGTTGTAAAAGCGACTAAAATAATCTATGCAAACGGCTTCGGACAATCCAAAACACCAGCTAGTGAGGACAGCTTGGTACTGTTGTGCCGCTAATAGGAGGGAGCTAATCACTAAAGAACCTCCATATAAAAGGGGACGTAACAAGAACCCCCATTCTACAGGCCCAAGAGCCTTCCCCTATTCAAGGATCAGAGGATTGTGCATCTTTTGCAGTGGGGGGGGGGCAAAGAACAGTGTCTAGGGGCGTAGTGACTATTGCATCAGGTTAACATGTTTTTGGCTTGTTAAATCCCATGGTGGGGCCTGATTGGTGTGTAGAGTAATAAGCCGGGGCAGCCTCTGGATCAGGAACACACAGACCCATCACCCTTATTCTTCTGCACCCCCAGCCCCTTCCAAATGCTTAACATTAGCTCTTTGAGAATTGGTTGCTGCACCAGTGATGAGAGGGTTGTTTCTGAGGATCTGGAGTAGTACTGATGGCATTGGGGTTCTGTCTGAACTCTTGATATGCTATTACCCCATTCCCATGAGCACCATCATTCACTGTGACTTTCAGTTGTTGCTTGTCTTTCACAAACCCCACTGCAGGTGGAGACATGCTCACTCCTGCAAAAGCAGCAGCCACTTTCAACAGGGGAAGCTAGTTCCATAGACTTCCTGCCATAACAGCTGCAGTGCTTTTGCTTTGCTAATGAAGGGCTCTGCATTGCTATCTGAGGAGCTCTCTCTCTCTTTGTGTGTGTGTGTGTGTGTGTGTGTGTGTGTGCACGCGCACGCCTGGCACTGCCCTCCCACAGTGTGTAACTGCACATAATATTTATGCCTCTTACAATGCATCCATTTCCCTAAATGAGCTCACACTTTGGTTGGCGGTTCTCTTTCCCTGTCAGGGCTATAATAACTAACCAGGCTGTGAAGAGGTGAGCTTTTTGATACTTGTCTCCCTTGCTCAGACACATACATTGCCATAGCCAGAAATAGCCATGTTAAGCAGCATTTCTTGGCCGACAGGAGGGCACAATAGAGGTATGTTGCAGTAACCTGTGGGCTTGGATACCCGCTCTCCTGATTCTAAGGATGGAGTTGGGCCTCAGATGAATGTTAAGCCTGAACTACACTATACGAATCCCGGCGCGGATGCCTCTGCCTCTGCACCAGGCCTCCGCACGCAGAGCTGGTCGGAGGAGTGTCTTCCCGCCTGTTGTCCCTCCTGCTGTCCCGCCTTCTTAAGAAAGCGCAGTTGTGATTGGTTAAACACAAGCGCGCTCTGATTGGCCAGAAATCCTTGCAGGTCTGCTCTTTACAGCGGGGCCATCAAGTTTGTTGCCGGTTTTTACTTTTTAACAACCCTACCCTATGCATCTTTACGTAGTCGCAAAGGCAGCTGAGACAAAATCACCCACAAGCTTCACACGTTTCTCTCTATTTCGTTTTAACACGCACGTTGAGGGGTTTCGGGTACTGCTCAACTTCCCGTGCATCTCTGAATGAGTCAACATGGAGCAGTCGTAAGCAATATTTTGCTTTCAATCCATAATCGGTCTGCAGTGGAAATATTGTTCTGCTCTGCCTGTGTACACACAACAGACGTTCCCTTGCTGCAAGCAGCAAGCGAGCACCGAAACGCTTCTCCCCCCCACACACACACTCACAAATCTCTCTGATTGTTCCTACTCTTTCTTGTTACAATTAATCCTCTTGGAATAAACCATGGTGACAGGAGTTTGGGCTATTTTGAGTATTTCCCGCCATTCTGGTTTTCTCTCTCCTCGTTCTGTGTTTTCCTCTGGGAATAAGCCTTGAAATAAAACCTCCACGGTGACTGGAGGTAGTTCTGATTGGCATGCAACCACTCTCCTCCCCCTCTCATCCGATTGGTAGGCTGCAGTGCGTATGTGAAGCCGCCCCTCAAAAGATGGGTAGGCACCATCTTTCCTGCTTTGCATACGCGCCTGCATTCGGGAGCTCGCAGCTGCTCCGCTTGCTTCCGAAATGCTGTCAGAATCTCTGCAACGCGCCGGGATTCATATAGTTTAGTTCAGACTTTAGGCTCATCATAGTATACACAATGCCCATGCAGGGTGAACAGATACAATGGAGGACAAAGTGCCTATACCTTTAACCATTGTATAGAAGAGGGAATTTGGACAGGTGCAGCTCATCATGGAAGGGTGCAAAAAGCTGCACCTGCCAAAATTCCCTCTTCTATACAATGGTTAAAGGTAGGCTTACCATCGTCCCGGAATTGACGCTGGCTTCGGCCTAGAGAGGACTCGAGCCTCTACCAAGGGTGCACTGCGTCTGTCCAATGGGCTTCCGGAACTTCCAGTCAACGAAACGACAGAAGCAGGAACCCCATTGGGCAGCCGCAGTGCACCCTTGGGAGTGGCTTGGGTACGCTCTAGGCCAAAGCCAGTGTCGATTCCGGGACGATGGTAAGCCTAGTTAAAGGTATAGGTACTTTGTCCTCCATTGTATCTAGTCACCCTGTGCCCATGGCTGGCTTGCTTTCTCCTAGAAGGGGGGGCAGTGGCATTCCTACACACCATCACATTACAGTGCCAGGCTAGTGGTGATCTGATTCCTTGAAGTTCAAGCAGATCCAAGATGACTTGGCATAAAGGGACACGGTGAGTCATACTTTTCCATGTTCCTGTCTGTCCTCAGCAAGGCAGCTACCTGGCTTCTGAAGCAAACTAGAGAGAGGCCCAGTGCATAAGACTTGTCCTTCCTGCTCTGCTTCCCTGACAAGGTCTGTGGAGGGGAGGGGAGATGCCAGCAGCACTCAGAGGTGGCAGCTCCAGCTGCCTCACCAGGTGGAAGACAAAACTGTGTGTCCGCTTGGATCTTGCTGCCACCAGTACAGATCACATACTGGAGCTAACCAATAGGCCACCTGGCTGCTAGCTCAAGAACAGGCTGTAAACCAGGTAGTCTGTGTAGATCACTCTGCCTCCAGAGCAGACATATAAGAAACAAGGAGGCTGGCAGGTATGTAGGGGCTTGCAAACTTAGTTAGAAGAATGAGTTGCGATCTTTCACAAATAACCTGAATACATGAAGCTGCCTTATAGCAACTCATACCTTGGTTCCCTCTAGCCTCGTTCTGTCTAATCTGACTGGTACAGCAGCTCTTCAAGTTCTCAGGCACAAGGTCTGCAAGGTCTTCCCCAGCCCCACTGCCTGAGATCCTTAAGAGAAATGTCCGAATGAACCTCTGCATACACAGCATGTGCTCCATCACTGAGCTTTGGCCCTTTTCTGGTTGCTCTCTGTTCTTAAGAACCCACCATGAACCCCAGATATATGCTGAAGAAGGGGGTGAGTGGCTATTCCGTTCTGGGACATCTGTCTTTGGCTGATGGCCTACGAATCCTATCTTATGAGATCAGAGCCAATAAACGGTCCCTTCGCCACGACAAGGCAATGATCCATGAAGGAGAAACGGTCTTCCTAGAGAACTGAAAAGACAGGCTTCAGGCACAGAAGGTGCAGGAAGGCTGGGTAGGATGTGTGGAGCAATGAGACAGAACAGAGTGGCTGGTGGTAAGGAGCATGCATGATGCACAGCACAGGGTTGCAAAATTGCCAGCAGCTTCCATGGTTAACCTACTCATGGTTTTGTTTGTTTGCCTCCTTGCACAGGATATGCTCAAGTGACTTTTGTTTGTTTGTTTTGTTCCTAGCAGTGAGGGCCAGAAACTTCTCTTTTGCCCAAAGTGAGGTGCATATTGAAGGCTGCCAGGGGCTGGCATCCTACCAACAATCCTCAAAGAATGGCAGTGTCTCCTCAAAGTCACCAGAAGGGGCAACTGCAAGACTCCTAGTTATATGCATGCACACTTCACTGAGCTCATAACCCTGGAATCCCCTCAGCAACGCTTACACTGAGGACCCACCACCTTCCTTGCTTGTGTCTACAGAAATGTATGCAGGAAACCGGTTCCCTCCAGAGTTAGCAGCAAAGTTGGCTCAATGCTCAGAGTGCTGAGGTGCTTCATTGATTGTTTCAGTGCAAGGTGAAACCATTTACTTTCCTGAGTGACTTTCTAGGCAAGGTGGATTTGGGAAAGAAAAGTTCTTTCAGAGCACCTATTAACCACTTACAAAATGTTTTGTACCAATGTACAAACAGCCAGCGGGTGGCGCAGTGGGTTAAACCACTGAACCATGAGCTCTCGATCAAAAGGTCGGCAGTTCGAATCCGTGTGGCTCCTGCCAACCTAGCAGTTCGAAAGCAAGAAATTGCAAGTAGATTAATAGGTACCGCGTTAGCGGGAAGGTAACAGCGTTCCATGCACCTCGGTGTTGAGTCATGCCGGCCACATGACCATGGAAACGTCTTCGGACAGCGCTGGCTCTTCGGCTTTGAAACGGAGATGAGCACCGCTCCCTAGAGTCAGACACGACTGGACTTAATTGTCAAGGGATGAAAATGAGCGAACTCAGGAAGATAGTGGAGGACAGGAAGGCCTGGCGGGATATGGTTCATGGGATCACGAAGGGTCGGACACGACTTAACGACTGAACAACAACAACAACCTTTATCTTACAAACACCTGAGTAGAAAAGACATGCACATTCAGGCCTAGCGCAAGAATTTTATGCGCCTGAGGTGGAAAATTCATAACATTTCCCAGCCTTTATTTTCAAGGTGGCTGTTTCATTCATGGTAGGGCTGATGGCATGTCCAATCCATTAGATTGGCTATTTGCTTAATTTACACTTGCTGTTTTTTCATGTAATTTTATGGCTTGCTTTTGAGATGATGTGGATTAAATTAAGTTGGCCTAAGTGGAATACAAAATGGAAGATTGTTCAAAATGGCTGATTGTGGTAAGTACATGAGTGAAAGGATCTATCAGAGGCAGTGTGCAAGAGAGCTGCTTAAAAGGAAGGGCAGACACCTGCTTATTTGGGAATTTTGCCCAGCTCGATGTGGCTAAACTGTGGTCAAATGTTCTGAATCATGCTATTTGGAGATTTTGCAAATGATATTAGTGGTTTGGCAGTCAGGCCCATGACTCAGAGAAGTTGAGATGCTGTGGACTTCAACAAGAATAAGGCTGTCCCTGGTCTTTCCACACAAAATACCCTGTCAAGATAAGGTAGCATTAAAATGACTTGGCCATATGATTACAGGTATTTCTCTCTTTTGTTCTCATTCCTATTGTTGAAAAGAACTATGTCTTTGAATAGCTGGATACAGCAGTTTTGTTGTTTGGTAACCAGAGCAGGGTCAATAGGTGATGAACTTATGCCAAGAAAGTGACATTTGGGAGATCTCCTTTGCTGAAATTTGCATGTTAATTGAACCTCACTTCAATGGAATTTGTAAGAACTGGTGCCATCAATTAGGGAGGAAGGAGCTGCCCCAAGTCTAATGAGGCATCTTCACACTCAACAGGCTGTCACAGAGGACCCTTAAAGTGAGTCCATCTCCATCCTTCCCCTCCCCTCCTCAATCTCTCTCTGATACTGTACAAAATAAGTGAAATTTTAGCAGATGTGCTTACCTGAAATTGACATATTGAGTTTTAGCTCTTGGGATAATTAGGTTTAATATCCCCCTGACCCAGTGCCAAATTCGACTTTGAAAGCAACATGGGTCTAAGCCCTGCATATATTGCCTTTTGAAAATAAATTTTTAAAATGTTTTCATAATATTGTTTGAGTTTTACAATGAACTTTAAATTTCTGACCATGTGGTCGTCATGTTTTAGTCTGATGCTTTTTATAATGCAACACTGAGCAAGTCTCCTGTGAGTGCCGTAGCAGCCAACGTCTAGTTGAAAACGTTTAGTCAGGGTATATGTCTTTTGTTTGTTTTTCTCTCAAAGTACGGCAGTATATTTGCATAGTGAGCGGCTGTCTATTGTGTTTGCATCTGGAAAATTCAAACATTCTGACTTTGTTCTCTAAAGTCTTGCTTAACTGCTGGCTTCTGGCATAGTGTGATGCAGAGAGTTGGAGAAAGAAAGCACTAAGACCTTGCTGTAGCGGTGAAACGGAGGGTGCCCAGGCTTCTCCTCATCTGCTCATGCCCTTGCTTGATTTCACAGACCTTCTAAAAGCTGTGGTGATGGAGGGGGAAGCAAAGTGCTCACTGGCGTACGGACGTCCCCTCATGTTCCCTATCTTGTGGACTTTGGTTAGGTAGACTGCTACCACCAGGGAGGAGGATAATACACCTGCCTTCAGGAAGGAAGTCCTCCCCCCTCCTTCCACAGTGATGCTTTTCCACATAGGAACCCCACTGCCAGGGATCCCAATTCTCTAGGTGACAGAACTTCCCCAAGTGGCTCTAACCGGGTCTGGGGCACCAGGTCTTCTCAGGTTTCAAGATAAATCAACCCTTTGCATTTCAATTACAGAGCTTTATTAACTTATTCTAGGCAGGTCCAGGGTTCATATGAGTTAAACATCTGTTACGTAGGCTAATAGGGTCGCCTTCTAAATTGTTCCAGGTCATTTTTTTGTACTGACTGAGGGATGCTATCCCTGCTATTCCCCACACAGCCGTGTCCACTCAACTAACTTCCAACCTCACGCCTACTTCCTGTTTCCCTCCTTTCTCTCCTTAACACCTTCTAACTGCTCCCATTCTCCCAACTGTTCCTCTCACCATTATAAGGACCGTTTCCACATTAGTGTGCTCCACCGCTGATTTGCTGGCCCCATCTGACTGTGCCTCACTCTCCACACAAGATGTATGAAATAATTGGAAAATGGTGGTGGCGGCAGCAGCAGAGCCACCAATATTATGATACTATCATTCACATTTTATGCAGAGGGTATCTTGGTAAGTGTGCAAACCTATGTTTTGTACCAATGTACCAATGACAAAAATGTCACATTCACACAGCAGTGGTGTCAGAAGTTGGGCAGGTCAGCTACTGGCTGAGGGTCCACACATCAGAGGACCCTCCTGGCCAGACTAAACCCTGATCCCTGAGTACCAATGGCAGCGGTAGCACCACCCAATGTGCAATCAAGGGGCTCCATGGGGGCCCAGTGGAGGGCTTAGTCTCTGCACATGCTCAAAAGCACTATCTCCTGTATCATTTCATATGTTTTCCATATTGCTGCTGTAGAGGCAAACAGTGCATTGCACTAACAACCACCACCACAAAAATCCGGTGTATTTTTGGCTTCCTCCATTCGGATTCCCAGCATGCCTGGTCAGTTTTTTGATTTGCAGTTAAGAACTGCCCACCCCTCTTTTTACCACATGTTGAACTCCTGACCCATGGCAATATTGCTGCTCCACATTCCTGCTGAAGGTTCTTGCACCTGAGCTTCTCTCTCTCCTTAGCTTGGCATTTGGGGCGAGGGCAACCAGAACCCCTTGTAATGCTTAAAGACATCAGTTTCCCCATACAACACTGCTGGGAGGGATATAATTGATACTAAAGCCCTGGTTAATGCACTGGCTTTGCGGGGGGATTTATCGCCGCCGATAGCGTCTCCTGCTCCCAATTACCCACTTAGCTGCCGAGATAACAGGCTGCTCAATCAGCCCCATCCCCATGGTTATATACTGCGGCTCGATGCTCATAAATACTGTCCAGGCACAGCTGCAAGGCACCTCCTTGCAGGGTCTTTCATGGGAGCTGCTGGCATCTTTTTGGTGGGGCGATGCCTGCATGCTGTCTGGCTCCTGCTGCCTCCCTTCCACCTGGCTCAGCCTTTGCCACTCTGAGCTCCCCCTTTCTGCCTCTTGTCGGGGAAATGTAGCCTCAGATCCATCACCTAGGTGACTTCAAAAGCTTTGAGCCTGTTTCCATGACAATCCTGAAGCAGGTGAAAGGGGCAGCAAAGGCAAGAGGGCAGCCGTTTGGCAAACTGAGCCATCTTCCCACTGGTTCCACACTGGGAGATGTTGTGCCCAGTGTGTAGGTCTTGTTGCCAAGCCAAGTATGGGAAGACTCTGGGCATATGCTACCCTGGGGGTATATTGCCTGGGGTTGGTAGAGGCTGCTGTGGTGGAAGAAGACTGCAATCCAAGCTACTACTTTTATGTTGTAGGGCACTATTCTTGTCTCCTTTGTTCCTGAACTCATTGATGTAAGCAGGTGGTTATTATGGGGCAGGCCACCATCACCCCTCACCGCTCCTTCCCGCCTGTAATATGGGGAAGATAATGCTGACTCTCCATACAGGGTTAGTGTAAGGATTACTGAGCACATGTATTTTTAAACATGCTATAAAGAGCTGAGAAGGTAACAGGTAAGGCAGTGTTTCCCAGACCTACGAAGCTGCCTTCAGCTAGGCTGGAATTGTCTACACTGATTAACAGCAGTTTTCGTTGCAGGTGGAGATCAGTCCAAACCCTCCCTGGAGATCCCAGGGATCCTGGCACCTTCTGTTTGGAAAGTATGAGCTTTCCACCATGGAGCCCAGTCTCCTCCCCTTCTAGTAGCTGAAGAGCATTTTTTAATAAATTGAAATTGGAGGTACATGTCATTCCTCCAGCCAGAAAGATTTACTATTGGCATGTGAAAGGGTAAAAATTGCACTGTCCTTGAGGAAGGCCTGGGGCTTAGTAGTAGAGCACTTGCTTTTCACGCAGAAGGTCCCAAGTTCATTCCCTGGCATCTCTAGGTAGGGGGCAAATCAAAAATTCTGTCTGAAATGCTGGAGAGCTGTTGCCAGTCTATGTTAACAATACTGACCTAGCTAGACCAGCACCTCTTTTTGTGTCTCTGTGTGAGTCACTGTTCTGTGTTTGCTTCCTGAATGGAAGGAAGCAATCCCAGAGAAGAAACTCATACAGAAATGTAACAGGCACCCTCTTCTGAAGGTAATACTGCTAAGTCACTATTACAGAAATGACTAAATAATCCAATACCTGGTGCAGAATTACCCATCCCTGTTGTTATTATTACTCACAGTTATATTTTAATTTAATGCCTTTATATCCTGCCTTTCCTTCACATTGTGAGTGCTCACAAGCTGGTGAGATAGAGCAGGCTGAGAAACAGTGACTGATCCAAAATCACAGTGAGATTCATGGCTAAGGATTTGAACCCGGGACCCCCCATTACTGGTCCAGCACGTTAACTGCTACACTGCATTGGTTATCCCTAGCAGAGGCTGTTTGGATGGATTCATGGCCAAAGCAGTGAAGAGAGACATGGGGTGGGGGAGAGACAGAAGGCAGCCTCTTTTGGGGCTCACATGGGAGACTTTAACATTTTAATTAATTTGTTTCCCATGGCATACGGTTTAGGAATGACTGTGCTAAATATAATTATTCTGTGTATGTTTCCTCCTATCCTGCAAATGCTTGACAGTCCAAGATGGCAGACTCCTCTGCAGAAGAAGGGGTTCGATTTTTGCATGTACCTACCACATATTACCACATAGGCCAGCGGGTGGCGCAGTGGGTTAAACCGCTGAATCATAAGCTGTCGATCGAAAGGTCGGCAGTTCGATTCCCGCGACGGGGTGAGCTCTCGTTGCTTGGCCAGCTCCTGCCAACCTAGCAGTTCCAAAGCATGTCAATGCAAGTAGATAAATAGGTACCGCTTGCGGGAAGGTAAACAGCGCTCCGTGTTCCAGTCACATGCTATGCGCTGCGGCAAGGAGAGTCATGCCGACCACATGACCACGGAGGAGTCTTCAGACACCGCTGGCTCTTCGGCTTTGAAATGGAGATGAGCACCACACCCTAGAGTTGGACACGACTGGACTTAATTGTCAGGGGATACCTTTACCTTTACCACATATTCATTCTTATGCCAATGCTGAATGGTACAAAATGGGACTGGTTCACTATTACGGCCATTAGTGTAATGAAAGGCGGCAGCCCCTTGATGTTGCTGCAACCTGGCATAAGACTCGGCTGCTCCTAGCCTCCGCCTACATGCTCTCCCCCCACCCCGCTCCCCCACACTTCTCCCAGCCACATCCCCAGCTATTAAAGGGGCTGGGAAGATAATGAGCTGACAGGGAAACACAAAATCAAGGCAGCCCCAAGCTCCCATTGTGCTCATAGAGAGAAACAAGATGGTAATTACAGGGACAGCGGGCAATTAAATGGGTTGAGGGCTAATTAGTGCCATCAGGTGGGGGCCTGCCACAAGGGACTTTCCTCACCAGCCCTGCGGGGATAGATACGATCAGGCCAGCTTGTTGCTCCAGGCATGCCAGCAGGGAGGGGATGCTTCACTCCGGCTAGCACTCAAGAGTCAGTTCCAGCAGGGAAACCCCTACCACAGTGCTATTGCTGCAAGGAAAAACCCCTAGGCCGTGCTAACCTTTCCCCACATTTATGTTAGGTTGTGTAAATGTTTACATATACATAAATTTATAAAGCCCTGTCAACAGTGTACATATGTGAAGGGATATGGAAGTGCCTGAATATGTATGCACATTTGTGTTCAACTGTGTACAACGTGCATATTTGCACATAGAAGATACACATGAAGAGGTTCTTCATTGAGGAACATGTCGCTGACGGGAAGAACTATACTCTTGATCCATGTTTTTTATTGAGTACCGTAGGTCACTGTTGGCACTTTGGGAACTAGAACATTTATGTAATTCTGGGGAAAACCCTGCAGGAATTGCATGACTATATAGTAATACAAGGCTTGATTCCTGCATGGAGTATTGAGAGTTGTACAAGAAGAAAGGTAACACTTGCAAGGATAAAACATCCCTGCCTTACCTCTGCTGTGGAATTCCGTGGATTCAGTATGAATTTCTAGGGCATGAAGAAGACATTAGGAAATCACATTACCACTGACTGGACAGGAGGTCAGGCAGGGTGCTGTGGGCACCAGGTATCCTATTCAGCAATCAAATTGGTAGGCTTGTTATAGAAACTGGGAAACTGTTCATTTGAATACTACATTATCAGATGCATACATTCTTGTGGGTAAGGTCCAGATCTGGTAAAATGAAGGAATGATGGAAACCAGTATATTGGATCAGTATTCCCTGGTGATGTGTGTGTATCTCTCTCTCTCTCTCTCTCTCTCTCTCTCTCTCTCTCTCTCTCTCTCTCTCTCTCTCTCTCTCCCCCTCCCTCGCTCTCTCTGGCTGCAATCCTATACACACTTTCCTGGGAGTAAGCTCCATTGAACACAATTGGACTTATTTCTAAGTAGATATGCATAGGATTGTGTGTGTGTGTGTGTGTGTGTGTGTGTGTGTGTGTGTGTGTGTGTGTGTGTGTGTGTGTGTGTGTGTGTGCGCACCCCTAATTCTGTATTTAAATTCTGCAATAGGAATCCATTGTGTAAATTCTGGTATATTTATGCAAATTTATTTAATTTTCATACTTTACGCAATTTGTATATGTTTTATTTTAGTCTTGGAGCAACTCTAAGAAAAATTAACTAGAGATTTGCAAGGATCATCCATCACTATATACCATGATGAGTTGATGACTGTTTACCTGAGCAGGGGGCATGGATTTCTATGAAAAACCCACCTGGTCTGTCAGAGTCCATCTGCACCCCTCTTGTACCTCCATGCCTTCTGAACTAAATATTATATAGGCCCTGGTTGTTTTCACATATGTTGCAGATATGTGTAAAATGAGCGAGTGAGCAAGAACTATACTGTGTTTGCATGGCAACTACAAAGCCCATGTTGCAGTATTTCTGTGAATAAAGCCCGCATGCATGAAGCCATATAAAGCCTACAACAACAATATTTTGTATAGAAAGTCTGGGGATGCAAACCTAGATTTTGCTGTAAATTTTATTTTATGTGGAATTTGGTAGCAATCCTAAAAAAAAAAGCTATCGTTATCTGGCAAATTCATATACTGTACAACCCTTTTTCCTATGTAACTGGGAATGGTTGGTGAATTAGTCACTGAACTATTAATACCAGAAATTGACGAATGTGTTTGGAAACATTTTGATCTTCTGTTTCTGTAATAACTAAGGGGGTTGAATCTAGAACATTAGTATTTTGCTAATGAAAAGGATTTGGGCAGGGGGAGCCCTTTTGTTCTACGTACAAAACTCAAAACCTTTCCGGATCATAAAAATATAGAGGTTTACTCCTTGCATTAGGCCTGATCCAGCACCAGGAGCCTGATCATTCATCCCCCCCCCCCCCCTATACACAGACAAGGGCAGTAGTGCTCTCGCTCGCTGCCACTTGTTTTTGTTAAGGAGGCTGGATGAGCACTCCAGTGCTGGCTTTGCACAGCAGGGGAGCACAGAGGCAGAGAGGAAAGTAGAAAAAAAATTACTTTGCGTAAAGGTTCCTGAAATGGCAGGGAAGGGAGGGGGCAAGGGAGGCAGCTTTCAGCTTTGGGGTTTGTTTGTGTGTGTTTTAAACAAGTGCTGAATGTGCACACCAGTGCTTCAGTGGCACATCAGGAAAACATACAGCCTTCCAAAACATACACTTTTAAAAACGAATTGCTTAAAATAGAAGTTGGCAAGATGATGCAGATGTGAGGAAGAAGAGGAGCTGCGTGGCTCATCATCGGTAGAGCTGCGAGGAGGCATGAGAAAGCCCTGCTGGATCATACAAAGCTGTGTCAGACCACTGGCTCATCTAGTTCAGTATTGGCAACACGGACTGGCAACAGTTCTCCAAAGTTTCAGGCAGGAATTTTCTCCCCCCCATCTGGGCATGCCAGGGATTGAACCTAGACCTTTCTGCTTACAAAACATGTTCTCTACCACTGTGCCACCACCCTTCCCCTATGAAGTCAAAGGCCCACCTGTCCAGCATGTTTTCCCACTGTGGCCCACCAGTTGCCCCTGGGTCGATCAAAAGCAGGAGGTCAGGGGGCCCCAAAGGGGGAGGGAGGTCCTGCCCACCACTGGGGTCCCTGCCTGTATAGGGTCAGTAGCTAGGCTTACCATATCTCCGACCGGGACGCTCCGTTTTGCCCTTAAGGGAGGGGGCGGGGGGAGGGGAACGAGAGCGCGCTCGGGCGCTCTCTCGTTCCCCTCCCCCTGCCCCCTCCCTTAAGGGCAAAACGGAGCGTCCCGGTCGGAGATATGGTAAGCCTATCAGTAGCCTAGGCTATGCAGGGCTTCCAGGGCCACACCCACCTGGTTTGTCTTCCTCCTCTGGGCCTCAGAGCAGAGGCAGGGAGGAAGTTTACTGCACCCAACTCTGCCTCTGGGCCTTCTCCAGCCTCCCAGGGCTCTGGAGTCTCCTCCAGCCAGCCTCCAGTCCTCAGCCAGGCCCTTCTCATCTCTGGCTCACTCCTTATATTCTCCTGCCTTGGCTGGTCCCTGGCTGGTTCCAACTTCCTTGCCTGGTTATTCTATACGCCTCCTCTCCCAGGGGACAGGTGGGCATCCTGTAGATACTTGCCACATGGGTGGGCTGGGTGTGCTCTGCTCAATTCATTGGCCAATAGCCCATACTCTGCCCTGCTGGGGTCTTTCTAGCCCCTCCTGGTCCTGGCCTGTACTCGGCCCTGTGCTTGCCAGGCTGGCTGCTCCCTGAGTTGGGTAAGTCCGGCCCCGGGCAAAGGAGATGATGAAGGTGTATCCTCCTCTTCCAACGTTGCTCCCCTGCATCTGACGTTCAAAGGCACATTAACATGCAAGAAGGCAGATCACCTGTCGTAAGAGTCCACATGATCTGACAATAAAGTATCTATAAATTAGAAGGCTTGGTTCATTTTTTCCTTCTTCTAGAAGACCATTATGTGCCACAAATGACTAAAGATCTATTTATTTATTTATTTATTTTAAAAGATTTATAACCGTTTTTCCAAAGCTCAAAGATGTAGGGGCTCAGGATCCTTCCACACGGTTTTGGCCTTTGTTGCCCCTTTAGGGCTGCCAGGTCAGGGCTTCCTCAGTAGCATCTATAGCCACAACTGGCAGGATTCCCTGTCAGGGTCTAGAATCTAGACCTAGTGCCCCTTTGGCTCCCTGACCCAAAATCCCCTAACTCTCCTTAGCTTGCCCACTTCCTGACTGCCAATAGTGCACAGTCCTAATCTAACACCCTCCTTTCTTCTCTCTCCACATCTTCCCCACCCAATACAGTATATCCTCTGGTCTCTATATGGGGTCCACTGCCTACTCTTTCCCACTTCCTTTCACCACCCTGGGCTGATTCAGATGATATTATTTCCCCTGAACCTGCCCCACGTGATAATAGATTGCACACTCATGCTGCGCGCACGTCCTGACTCCTCCCTGGTTACTTTCCTAATCGCATTGGGAGTGTGGTTCACCCTACTTTTAAAGTAGATCTCGAAGCACACATAGAGGGACAGTTTGGATGAACCAGCATCTCCCCTTGTGATTAGAGAAAGTAACCAGGAAGGGAGGGAAGGGACCAGGACCAAGGCACAGCTTGAGCAGGATGCATGTCTGTTGTTATCACATTGGCATTGGGTCAGTTCAGAGCAGGGGAGAAACATAATCCAATCAGCCCATTGCCTTGTTCAACCCCCTTAGCTGATGGGGGAAGGGATGGGGCAGGGGGGGCAACTGCTGAGGCTGAAAAACGGCAGTGCTGCACGGAATTTTGGCCTACCCGCCTGCACGGGCTCCTAGGAGGTGAGAAACAGCAAAAAAAAAAAAAAAAAACCACCGGGGGGGATTTTTTTTGCCACAACACGGCGGGGATAGGGACGCAAATGGTGGGGTGGGGCTTCTGACGTTCTACACGGGGATGACGATGCTAGCTAGCTACGCCTCTGTCGCTCATGGTGTACTGTTTCTCCTGATGTTAAGAGCTGTGAACTTTGTCCTGCCCCTTCATTCATTGGCCTTTTCTTGCCTCAGTTCCCTGTCTCTTGTGTCCTTTTCCTTAAGTCCCACCCTCCACTTATTTTTTCTTCAGGCTCCGCTTTCTCAGTCCACTTCCTATACTGGTCTGGCCCTTCCTGTCTGCTCCCTTGCCTATAAGCTCCCTGTGCCATATCTTTCCTATGGAAACATCTTCCCCATCCTCAGGCTGCCTCAAGTGAGGTTTTACTCCCAGCTAAACTGACAACTTTCCCTTCCCTCAAGATATTGGATTTCAAATTGTTTGGTTCTTTGAGCAGCTCACTGAACATTCCGAGTCACCTCACCAGCTCAGCCAATGAGGGTCAGATGCTTCATCATCACAAGTACAATTCAATATACAGTACATGTGCTGGCTTAGGGCAAAATACCATTTTCCCAGTGACAAAATATATATTCTTCAGTTTGCAGTTTGACTATAGCAATGCAGTTTCCCAGAGCACCATAATTTCAAACTTGCGCAGCACCTTGTTATCCTAGCTGCTTTCCCCGCCCCCACAATGCTGCCAATGCTCTAAATCCTGACCTTCCTGCACCTTTCCATAATTCCGGCACTTTGTTACCATATGCATAGCACTGCAGATATTCCACCTCTCCATCCCGCAAATCCAGTCAGTCTCACACAAGCATGCATGCACACAACACATAATGCTGCCAGTAGCCTGCTGTCAACCTGCAGTTGTCTTTCATTTCTGGTCTCTCATTGTCTCTCTCAGTCATATTCGGCACACTCCTCCCCTACCTGCTTCTGCTTGTCCCCTCCATCCTCAACCTCCACCCAGCCCCCCCCCCAGTTTAAAGACATTTCTCAGCAAGGACTGCTGCTTGTACGACTATGTGCTAGATCGTGCGCATTAGTTTTTGTGACAAAGCTGAATGCCCAGTTTTAGAGTCTGCTAAATTCACTTCACATGGTGGGATTAAAAACGCAGGGCTCTGTAGACGCACTCTTGCATTGCCAGGTGCTGTTTTACTGTGCCAGGCACAAGAGGCCTCTGGCTGGCAAGTGGAAGGAAAGGGCACATTGTGCTTTATTGCCATAATGGGTGAGGGGAGAGTAAGTGGAATGAATAAAGTGGTTTCCAATAAGATGATGTGACTGCCTTAGGTAATGTGCCCAGCAGTAGATGGATCAGGCAGAAGCACAGGATATGTCCGTGTAGGACTGGAGGAGGCTGTGCAATTCAGGATTACAATCAGGGTATTTGTTACATGAGTGGCATGGCTGTATGAAAACCTCTGTGTATATTTTGAGTTGCCTTTTTGGATATATGTATACACTTTGCAGAGCAGGTATGATGTCCTTATGTTTTGCTTCATATCTAATCATTACGTCTCCTTGTACATTCATAGGTACATATGTATGCAGTGGGTTATTTTTAATGGGCATGGTCAAAGAACACAGTGTGTATTTGCAGTGTGCAGTTTATTTCAATTATGTGTTTTTGTATGTGTATGCAGTACGCACACACACCCATGCATGGACATAAAGCAGCAGCATGCTTGCCCTCCATGTATAGTTTACTGCAGGTTTATCTGATAGACAGGTCGGTGTGTGCAATGCTCTGCATGTGCAAGCACTCGTGTACTAGTGTGCATTGGACCCAGATGCCCCCTGCCTACGCTGCAAGCAGCAGGGCTAGGGGTTGAGATGGGGGGTTGAGAGTTGTTAAATCAGTGAGTTATGAAATCCCTTTATATCCAGGACAGGGGTTTTAATTAAATTAATTGCCAGCAATGCTGTAAAAGTGCTGAGGGGTAATAACCGGAGCGTTATGGCGCCGTTTATCTTCCCCACGTAAATTAGCTGCAGCACCTTACTACACTAGGCAGCCAGACGTGAGCAGGGTGCAATGCCTGGCAGGTTGGCTTCTGGGGGGCTGCTGAGAGCAGGGAAAGGCCTCCTGTCCTTGGCTCGGCTTTTCCAGCTGCAGCGAGTGGTCTGTGTCATCTCACACATCCAGCTGACATGGGGCCAGTGGTGGAGGGCTGACTCAGCAAGGGACCTGTGCACACTAGTTCACACTGCCCTCTTCTGGCTAGCTGAGAAGATGCAGAGCAGAGATAATCTATGTCAACCTTCTTGGAGAAGGGTGTGAAAAGCAGGTAATTAGACAGGGCCTATTAGGTGGCTGTAATGCCTGCAACAGTAATTGCTGTGGTACTTGGTGTTGAAACAGGCAGAAAGAACCTTGTGCCACCTTGAAACATGTGCTCAATGATAGCAGAGACAAGGAAGGAAGGGCTGGGGCAGTCTTGGTGTTAGATTGCTGGGGCCCTGGAGCAAAGCCATCCACTGGGCTCCCTATGGCACCTCCACCCTAATGGCACACTCAGTGCTACCACTGCCGCTGGGGGTTAGGGGGTTTCCTGGCCAGGTGGGCTCTGATGGGCTGCATGGGTCCTTGGCCAATGCACAATCTGGCCCTTGACACTACCCATGGGCTAGGCAGAAATGGGACCCCAAAGGCAGCAGGCCGGGATCCTGTGTGCATGAATGGACAGGCTTACCAGATCGCCGCCGGGACGGGAGCAGTCTACCCTTAAGGGGGAGGGGTGTGGGGGGGGGGGCCAGAACGCGTCGCGTTCTGGGTAGACTGCTCCCGTCCCGGCGGCGATCTGGTAAGCCTGTGAATGGAGTACCAATTTGACTAAGGCTTTTGGTGGGGAAGAAATAGAACTTTGTATTATTTTTTTGTCACAAAAAACCCTGTTCTTATTTAAAGCAGAGCTAGTCAGCTTCCTAAGCCAGGGAGAGAAAACCTTCTGGCCAAAAAGCTCAGAGACTGGACCATTCCCAGCTGTGACATCATCATCATCAGGCTCAGAACATATAGAGGAGGTCAATGCAAAGAGAACGGAAGTGCCTTGCTTGTTCTTGTGACCACATTCAGCATGAATGGGAGGGCTTCCTCATTGCACACACACCCTCCAATTCCAGGCCTGGCAGCTCTGAAGCAGAATAGAGGGTGGAAGTTGAGTCAGTTCTGCTGTCACAAAAGCTAGGTGTGTGTTTGTTGGGGAACACATGAAAATGTGAACTGAACAGTTTAATTTTTCTTCATACTGAAATGATTGCACCTCCAAACACATGAGGCGCAAAGGGGGGTTGTTTTTGGAGCCCCATTTTTTTGCCATTTATACCAATTTGTAATGGGGGGCTTTTTTCCCCAGAGGCCAAGGCTCACTGGCGTTGCTCGAGGTGGGGCGGAACGGTAAGGGAGTCTACTGCGTGTTGCCTTCGCCGCACTGAATGGCTCCAACGGCGAGGGGGCGGGGACGCCTCGCCTCGTGCTGGGGAGTAAACGGAGGTTAGCACAGTGCAGAACATATCGTTCCGCCCCACCTTGAGCAACGCCAGTGCCAGGGATTTTCCCACAGTGCCCCAGATAGTTGATTTTCTCACAATAATGCCCCAGATAGGCACCATAAGGGTATCATCAACAAGGCAGGAGGCAGTTATGTAGAGAGCTGCTGCTGCCTCTAATGGCAGCAAAACCCCAAAACGTTAGAAAATTCAGAAATTTAAAAGCACAAAAATGCTAAAATGAATGGGGAGTAATGAAAAAAATGGAAGACAAATGGAAGAGTACCAGTAACTGAAGAAAACAAAACACAAAGGAAACAACAATTGGGCTTCATTAACCTAACAGCGCAATCCTAACCAACTTTCCAGTGCCGGTGTAACTGTGCCAACACGGCGCACATTGCATTTTGCAGTGCAGGGGCAGACAAGGAGGCCTCTTCAAGGTGAGGGAACATTTGTTCCCTTATCTCAGGGCTGCATTGCAACTGCACCGGCGCTGGAAAGTTGGTTAGAATTGCGCTGCAAGTGAAAAAAGAAACAACATGGGGGAAAAAATCTTGCACACCCTGAACAAAAGCTGGTTGGAGAAGGAAGCCAAAGCTTCAGTTATCCTCCCCTGTACACTGAGTCTGATGGGGCACAGCAGCAGATGACGGTTATAAGGACTGGACCGCCCACCATAACTGAACCTAAAACTAACACATAGTTTGAGCCTGGCTCTGCCCCTAATGCATTGTTCCAGCAGTTCAAAAATAATTCCAACTTACTCACAGATGATTATATTTAAGCTCTTCCCTCTCAGATGAACATAAATGTCAGTTTCTACATCTCCGCAATTTCTCACAGTTTAGACAGCCAATCTTTCAGTGGAGAAGGCATCTTTGCCTTAGCAAATGATGATTTTTGCAGTCAAAAGCTTTAATAAACAATTCCTGAACTATTGGAATGCAACATTCAACTAACTCAGCTTCTGCACTTCTGTGATGGGAGGCTCTGTTGTTATTTCCAATATGAGTCAGACCATTCCCCACAACCACAGCTCCAGCATTAACTCTAAGCTAGCATTTATAGTTCAGGTTCCTTTCTTCTTATTCCAGCCTCAAGAAATGCAAGACTTCCTCTCATTTACTGTAGGTGGACATCTATACTATATAAACTAATTACCAGGGCTGAACTGTGGGCAGTAACCAAGGGTCTGAGGCCAGGACCAGGAGGTGAGTTGGGGGTCAGGAGGAAGCCAAGAATCTTACAACCCAATCCACCGCAACTCCCTGTGTGGCGATGCAGCAGCGCCAACGCAGCATCCGCTGAATCTCGCGGGGGAATTTCAGCCTTGGGAGGCCTCCTCAAGGCAAGAGAACATGTGTTCCCTTGCCCTGGGGTAAGCCTCTGTGGGCCTGCTCGGACCTGCCCCAGGGATATATCTGGTGCAAATCCACGTTGACCTGTGAAGGGGGATCAGGCCTGGATTCGGCAGATGCCTCTGCCACCAAACCTGCCCCTTCTTGGGTCCGATCTGCCCTCCTCCTTGCCCCGTTCGCCATCCCATTCTGCCCACCCCCACCCTGTTCCACCCCTTCCTGGCCCCTGTGCAGCCTTACCTGAGGTGGCAGGCATCCATTGCCGCATGGACCCGGCCGCTCGCCACTTCCAGCAGTGGCCAGGCCACACTTTCTGGCACTGTTGCATTTGTGACAGCCGGAAAGTGCACTATGCTGGTAGAATGTGCATTCTACTGGCATAGCATGCAGTTAGGATTGGGTCCTTAGCCAGGAGTTGAATCAAGTCACAGGAGAGCACACCAGAGGCAAGGAAACCTTCAGCCCAATCCTATGCTTTCCCCCGCCATAGCATGCTGCCATGCCAAAATTGGCTGGCGCAAGTCCAAGGAGAGAGAATGTGTCAGGAGGCAGAGGCGTCGCTCCGGTAGGCGTCGCTCCGGTAGTCTCCTGCTCGCTCGGTAAAGGGTCTAGGACGGAGCGATACTTACGGCCCCGCCCCTACCGGAGCGACGCCTCTGTCAGGAGGCAAGGTACGGAATAGCATCCGGCACAAGTCGCCTGCGCCAGATGCCACCCCCTCCTGCCTCCGACACGCCTACTGCATTTCCCCTGTTCCACCCCATTCCACCCCTGCTGCTGACTCAGCATTGTCAGCGGGTGCTCCTCTGCCTGCCGTTACGTGCTAGGCCTCCAACGCCTTTTACGATGGCCAGAAAGCACGTTCCACCCTCATAACACTCGTTCCGTTGGTGGAGTCCATCGATAGGATTTGGCTGCTTGTTGTTCTGGCAATAATTCAGCCCAGAGAACTCCAATTCCCAGGCTGACAAGGTGAGGCCAGTCTAGTCTGAGACACCTTTACTCCAGCAGCAAACCAGATGGTGCACTTGCTTGCTCTTGTGCACGCAACTTATGACACTTAGGGCTCAATCCTAACTAACTCCCCCCAGCACCGATGCAACCACACCAACAGGGTACGTGCTGCATCGAAGAGGGAAGGGGAAACAGGGATAGGATCCCAGTGTAGTTGCTGCCACCAGGATCCAGCCTTCCCTTCCTCGTTCTGCCTCCCACCCTCCCCACCCAGAAACTCCCTTGTTTCTCCTCTTCCCTGCCCTGTTTCTTCCGCCGCCACCCCCTGTGCCAGCTTACCTGCACTCCCACGGGCAGCTGGTAATGGCAGCAGGCCAGGTTCTAAAATGGCTGCCAATGGTGTGCTCTGCGTGCCGCCATATACCGGTAACCATTTACAACATGTTCTGCTGTCATAAATACTTACTTAGGATCAGGCTGCCAGTTTTGCTTTATTTTTTTCTGCCATCAAAAGCCAGGTTTTGAAAGTCTGGGGTTGTTTGTTTTTAATGGAATGAAGGCAAGATATGGTAGCTGGGGAGCCTGGGGGTAAGGAGATTATAGAGACAGGGGCTAGTGAATCAGGGCCATTCTAGGCCATGCTGTTCTGTTACGTTAAATGGAGAAGTGTCTGTCCTTTTTTTTACTTTGGTTTGGGCTGGTCATGACTGCCAGACAAATGCAAACTAATGGGGCAATTTCTCTAGGAACACTCCCCCCCCCCAAGCATCTGAAATGTATCTGAAATTATACCTTATATTATATTGTTAGGATGGCAGCCAGAGTCAAAGGGGGGGGGGGGACAAGAGGGTCATTTGGTCTGGGCCTCAAGCTTGAAGGGGACCTCAAATTTAAATACTTGTTGGTCTGGAAGGGTTGTGGAAAAAAAATAACATGTGTGTGTGGTATACTCTCTCATTTTATTTTGTTATTATGGCTAGGGGCCTTAAAGGCTAGAAGTGACCCAGGCCTCCGTGTGTGGGGCTAGTGGCAGCTGAAGCCAGTTTTGCCTTGTCGAATGTGTGAAAGAAGGATTGAAAAGAGGCAGAGCAGGTTTGCATTGCACTCACAGATAGTCCATTGTATTTCAGGACTGATGAGGCTGTGGGCCTGGCACTACTTGTCTGTGAGCCTTACTTCTGTACCCCTGTAATACCTGCTTGATTTATACATTATTATACAGTGCTCTGTCCTCCAAAATAAACAAACCCTGTAAGGGCTTTTCATGCTTGATGAAGGGAAGCACGAAATGGTTTCGAAGTCATACTTGTGAATGTGCAACACACACACACACACACACACACACACACACACACACACACACACACACACACACACACATGGTCGCGGATGGCTTTTTTCTGAAATTTTACAAAATGATTCACAGGTTTTCAAGCTTTTCTCTACAGCCCAAAGGACTAGAAACTTGATTTGCAAAGCTAGATTTGAAACTGAGACTGTCAGCTCATCAACGTTTGATACCAAATCCTATGCTTGTACAGTGAAATAACAGGTGTGCACAATACATACAGTCATTGCCTTAGTGTTGCATTTCTGAACAGACTGAAAAAGGGCACACTAAAGGCGGATCCACACCGCACGCGGCTTGGGACGTTGTGTCCAGCTGAGTCCACGTGCGTCCGGTGTGGTTCTATTTGCACGTGATGGTGTTCACCTGCTGGCTGGTCGCATCCCATCCCATCTCAAGTGGAGTCCGAGGCGACTTTTGGCATGTCGGACGCTCCTGGAACGTACCGGAATGCGACCAATGCAAACGCGTGCGGTGTGGATCCGCCTTAAGTGACAACAGAGTTACCACAAAGAGTGCTTGCCCTGAGCAGCCAACTATGGGCCCACTTGACAAGCCCTGGGACAACAACAGTACAATATTACCAGGCTCAAGATGGGACATGGGAATATCCAGGTGATGGAAGCAGGGACATAAGTGGAAAGCACTGTGTTTCTGCATCTCTGCAAGTAAGGAGAGGCGTAGTTTGTAGGGTGGGATTAACACATTGCTTGCTAGGTCCTAGGCGAGTATACCTCTGCATTCCTGAACCACTGAATTGCAAGAGGAAGATCTAGCAAAAGGAAATCCAGAGAAATGCATAGTTGAAGTCAAGAGGTACTGGGTTTCCTTGCACTCAAATGCTCAGTAAACTTGGTCTTCCAAGCCCAAAAGGACCTTTACACTAGTTTTCATATCTGGAATTTAGAGTCACAGACGTTGATGAGATCCAACAGACTACCTCATCTAAGGCAGGGAATCTTATACCAACAACAGCTGATAGATGCCAGTCCAGGCTTTCTTTGAAAATCACCAAGGATGGAGATGGAGTAAATTCCTTAGGCATATTGTTGTTAGGCCCACACACCAGGAAGACTGATTTGGGCGACCTGCTTGATTAGATGGACTTGCATATCTCTCCAGCCAGGGAGGTACATGTGCTTGAACGTGCAGAAGATGGTCAGTAGGAACATTAGCCAAACATAACCTCCACCTTCAGAGGCAGTATTCCTCTGAGAGTACCACATGCTGGGGCCAAGAGGAGGGCTTCATGTTCTGCCTGTGAACTTCCCAAAGGCTTCTGGCTAGGAAGATTTGTTGGACAAAGAATGCTGGACGAGATTGACTTTGGTCTGATATAGGAAGGTTCTTCTTAAAACCTTGAGGGAATGTGTACATTTTTGCATTTTTGTGATGTTTACCTCTGATTGTTTATACTTTCCTTCAGTCTCCTTATTATGCTGGGGTAGGCTCTCCTTTACTTCTACTAAATGGCCTCTAGCGGGCTGCTTAGCTGGTCAGAAGTTAAAGTAGCAGGTTACATCTCTGTGCTGAGGCCTAGACATGGTCAAACGATCATGAAAAGGCCCTATATTGCAAGGGATCATGGGTAATGTCTGCGAATCTCAGAGGAGCATACAAAGACCTCAAAGCCAAGCAATGAATGTATACACACAGTCTGGGCTACAAGGAGAAGGCAAGAAGCTATGAGAACTGCAGGCACACAAATTGTATCTGGGAAGGATGTGTGTACTTGAGAAACCGGGGAGGTGTCTGACTCTAGAGCAGTGCTTCTCAATTATTTTCTGTCACGCCCCCCCCAGGAAGAAGAAAAAATTTCGCGCCCCCCGCGCGACTGTAAATATTTAAATTTTTATTTAAATATTTAATTTTTTAAAAGGTTTTTTAGCACTAGCGCGGGGCTTGCAATAGTTAGTGTATGCTTTGCGCCACTTAACTAGATTGTAGGAGCCTCCAGCGACGATCTACTTCACCGACGATCTCTTCCGGGGAGCAGATCGTTCCTCTGCTCCCCGGCGCGAACTCTGTAACGCGCCTAGGAGCGCTCTGCAGAGTTCACGCTGTGAATCAAGCATGCGCAAGACAACGATTGGCAACATCGTCGTCTTGCGCATGCGTGAACTCTGCAAAGCGTTCCCTGCTCCCCGGAAGAGATCGTCGGCGAAGTAGATCGTCGCTGGAGGCTCCTACAATCTAGTTAAGTGGCGCAAAGCATACACTAACTATTGCAAGCCCGAGCCCCCCTTTACGGAGCCTCGCGCCCCCCCTGGGGGGCGCGCCCCACTATTTGAGAACCGCTGCTCTAGAGTGACCTGAGTGTGGAGGGGGTCAGGAAACATATGCATATACACTGGTAGGAGATAAAACACTGAGAGACATGCGGGTGAGTCAGGAATATTGCACATGTGAGGAGTCTGGCATGGGAAACCCGTAGGAAGCATGTAGGTGGAGAGAATGGTATTGGAAGCCTGACGGGCGTGAGGGAAATCACTCTGCTGTCAGGCTTCCAATGCCGTTCATCTGGAGCATGTAGGCATTCTGGCATGAGGGGAGTATGTGGGAAGCTTGCAGGTGAGGACAATATATGTGGGGAGCTTGAGGAAAACAAGCTAGTGGGTGTGGAGCATGTGAAGAAATGGGTATGTGGGGAGCAGGTGGAAAGTGTGCAGGTGGGCGGGGAGCAGGCGGGGAGCATGCTCAGCCTTAATTCCCCTGCATTCCATTCTGTTTAATTGCTTATTAAATTCTAAGCAGCCAATTATCAGCAGCAATTACAGCTCCGCGCAGTGACACAATCGCCGCTTTAGCATTTGTTAATCAAATGCTTATTTAGGACTCAGCTTTATTAGCTGTTGCTGGAGGGAGAGCCCAGTCCCTGAGGCTGGATGAAGGGAGGCTGGGGGGTGAAAGCCCCCTCCTCACATTTTTTTTCTTTTTTCTTTTTTTGCCCTCTTGTGGTGTGGCTGGACTCTTCCCTCGCATGGGATCTGGAATCTCCCTCCCGTTTGGATGTGTCTCTGAGGAAAATAAATTGTGCAGAACCTGGAGAGAGTATAGCAGCCGCAGCAGCAGCAGTAGCAGTCCTTGGCTGCCTCACTCTGATAACATAGTTTCAGAGCAGCAGGGATGGAAGTATTCACCAAGGATCAGATCTGGTGGTGCCACATACTATGTGGCACCCAGGTTCATCAAGAACGAAGCAAGCAAGGGCCTCGGGGCTCTTTAGCCTTTACAGAAAAGAACGGCCCCTGCCTAGCCAATGGCATTCTTGATCCTTCACCTTGAATGCTGCAGCTGCTTTGTCTTGGGACAGGATGTTTCTCCTTTCAATCACATTCAAGCTAGCCAATCAATGGCAGGGCAATTGCCCCCAATCAAGAGATTGAAGGATAAGAAAATGCAGCCATTGGCAGCTCACTGGCTCCCTTTTTACAAGAGCGCGTGAAATTGCTGTGCATGTTTTATGCATCTGGGCATGTGAAGAGACATTCCGGATGTGAGTGACGCAGTGGGCAAAATGTACAGAGAAAGCATCTTTGTAGGAGTGTGCAGAAAAAATTGAGTGCCAGCGCCTAAGGAAGAAGTGCACTGAGCATATACAATACCATTGTGCAAGTAGGTAGTCATTGTCTGGCTGTGCAGGGTTATTTACTGCATCTAAAGTTAGCATTCAAGCATGATTTCACATGGATGTGAGCCTGTGTGATCCATTGGTAAAAATCAGTGATTAAACAAGTTAGTGCACGATCAAAATGCCAATACAAGAGCCTTTAGAGGGCATTGAAGGAAGGGCATAGTTTCTTTTAAAGGTGTGATCACTTGCAATTTAATAACCCAAACAAAGACATTATTTTTTTTCCTTTAAGGAAAGGCTGCCATTAATATCTTCTTTTTCATCAGTTTGGCAATCTAGTGTTCCCTACAACAGTGACAGACCACAGCCAAAATGGCTTCAAAAGTAAATAAGTGCAAATCCCATCAACGTTCTGGAGGATCCAAATGTAAAAAATGTATTGGCACTAACATTAGCTGTGCACTGCCTGTCACCTTCAGTTGCTTGTGGTTCTTCATTGCTTTTAGAAGAAACGCCATAGATGTTTTGCCCTGAAATTGCAAAATATCTCCCAGTTTGGATACAGAAAACTAGTATCTTTAAGGTTTTTTTAAATCAAACTTGCACAGGGAGGAAAAAGGTAGTGTATTATTGGTGCAACCTGTATAATGGTTTGCCCTTCATAGGGTTGCCAGGTTACCCAGAGATAATGACTGTCCCCTGAGGCACCGAGAGGGTCCCTTCATTCCTGCTGCACCACCAGCTTCTTTACACACCTTCCTCTCCTGACTGATGTGGAGCAGAATTAGACTCCCACCTTCTACATCAGGTAGGAAAGGGAGGTAGGCAAAGAGCTCAATAGAGCAGGGGTTCTCAAAGTGGTGCATCGCGACCCACCACTTGGAGAAGGGGCAAGTCGCTACCCCCTTAAGGGGAGTGGTGACCTGTGATGGCGGTGGCAGCAACCTGGGGATTGCGTCACTGTTGGGGACAAAAGGGGTATTTTTAGACTTACTTGGGGTCGGGCCTTCCTCTGGAGGGTGGGTGGGTCTGCAGCCCCCCCCCCCGCGGGCCTCCCCAAGCCTCCAAATGGCTCCTGGAGACGATTAAAGCCCAATTCCAGTTCCTGTTTTCCCTGAGAACCGGAAGTGGGCTTTATTCACCTCCAGGAGCCATTCGGAAGTTTGGGGAGGCCTGCTGGGGGGGGGGTCATGGGCCCCCTGCACCATCCAGAGCACTGCTCGACCCCCGGTAAGTCTAAAATGCCCCTTTTGTCCTGGATTGCTGCTGCCGCCACCATCACCCTGCCCCACAAGCGCTCAAAGTTCTCCCGTACTCACGGGGAGAACTTTGAGAAACTCTGCAATAGAGCATTGGAGCAGAAGGCATAATAATGAGGCATCCATGCCTTGGAGCTTTTCAGGAGACCATCTCCACATGATTTGAAGGCCTTGCTATCCTCGTCCTCTTGCCTCAGTCCCATTAATGATGGGGGGATTTTAATCTGCACTTAAGCTTTAGTTGGTTCATCTACTGATTTAATTATATTTACAGATCTAGACAGCATATTGAACTTGAACTAAGAGCCTCAAGATGGGTTCAAAGTACAGCTCAGTGGTGAACTCTCTGCGTACTCATGAGCAAATTCCTCAGCCTCAATTCCTGATCTGTTAATGGGGATTTGAGTCTGCGTTTCCCTGGTCTAAGGACCAAACTAGGCATGACAGTTGTGACTGGATGTCCTGTGGCTTTTTAAATGGCCAAATACAGATGGAACCCTGATTTGGATCAGGACTATGGTTCCAGTCTGAATCCCTTCTCACCCCCACGAGTGCTGCTGTTTGCCGCACTGGGCAAAGCATAACAGTTCCATATGGGTGGGGAAAAGAGTTTTGATTATCCCTAGAATGGATTGAACAATTCTTCCCCTGAAGAAAAGTCATGAGACTTGATACATGTCGGGCTAGTAAGAAATCATTCTCGGTGCCCCTTTGAGGTCTCGTCTCTCTTTGTTTTTGTCCTGGGACCCTCCCTTCTTTCTTTTGAGCAGGAAAACCATGCCCCTCATCATTTACAGAGCAAACCTCTTCGTTGAAGTCAAGCTAGTGATCTGAGGTGATTGTTCTAAGCCAACTCAAATTCCAAACAGGAGGGTGGAAATGTAATTTAACATGTGGATTTGATGCTAGCGCCGCTAGCCTAGCGGAGCATCAGCAAAAAGGAGTTGGAATCTATAACCTTCCTGCTGACTTCTGTTTACTGAGAAACCTACTGACCACTGATCAAAGGGCCCAGTGCAAATGGTTCCCTCTACAAGTTTCAGGGCAACAATTGTCTCTGACTGAAACACTAACCTTTGGCTCATGCGGGTGGGAGGTTGTAAACCATGAATCTGGAGAAATACCAAATCTAACAACACTATAAGCATAGTAGCTCTGTTTTCTCAGCTGTAAGGAGAAACGGTGGCCATAGTACAGCACATAGTTAGGTAGTATGCTTAACCCCCCGTGATTTCATTGAGACTAGTTTAGTGTGTGCAACTGTGTAGTGGATTGTCACCAGTGTTTGTGTATATGGCTGCCTGTCTATGTCTCTCTCCATGTCTCTCTCTGTATGCGCATTGTATATAGATATGTGAAAGCATGCCATCTATATAGTGTGCATGGGCGGTTTTATTTCTGCCATCCCACCCCAGCTGATGCCCACCCCAGTGCTTCACAGATGTGACAGAGAACCAAATGGGTCCTCCAAGGGGTGACCCTGCTGGTGTTGGTGGGAGCAACTAGTCTCTCTTGCAGCAGGGCTTGCAAATGCTTGAAAATTGACATCTCATTCACACCTGCACCCACCACTGCCACACATGTCCCCACCACCTGATTGGTACCTTCCTTCCTGGGCAGAGATGCCTGAGTGGGAAAGACCACAAAAGCAGCTTTACTCCGATGGTTGGAGTATTCTCCAGAAGTGTGGGATGATACCACAGGGAAGTGCCTCTCATACTGCTGGGTGTATGTGTGGAAAGTGCCGTAGACTTCAAGCCAAAGATGGCTTAGCTGATGCTGCTTGGGAACTGTGTGCGTGTCATGCACTGTTCTTTTCCAGACACACACTAGGAAAAAGTTGGGAGGAGGTGGTGGTGGTGGTGATTGCAGGAGCTGATCACGCAGCTGCAGCAGTTGCAGTTATCAAGGGTCCTCAGGAATTCAGCTTGAGCTAGGAGAGGGAAGGAAAAAAGCAGCAGACTGGCCTAAGGCCATGAAGTAAAGAGGAGCAAGGCAAGGTAGCGAGTGAGGAAGCTGGGCGAAGCAGCAGTAGAAGGAGGGATGAGGCTAGGGGGCAGGGTAACCACATGCAATCGAGGTCCAGGCTTCTGTGCCTTAATGGTTGGATACAGGAAGGGATTTTGCCAACTTCTGCTTATCATCATATTGTAATTCTGCCAAAGTAAGAATAAATCTGCTGAAAATTCCCTCTTCCACACAACTATAAAATGTATGAAAGCCTCATCCTCTGTTGTGTTCAGTTTTTGCGACTGGTGGGAAAGGGAGAAGCCGCTACAACAGCAGTGACTGTGAGAGAGACTGTTGAAATGGCAAGCAGAAGCCAGGGTAAAGAGTGACGAGGAAAGCCAGAAGCACCAGCTGTGAGTGGTTGAGAAAAAGGTGTGTGTGTGTGTGTGTGTGTGTGTGTGTGTGTGTGTGTGTGTGTGTGTGTGTGTGTGGTGGCGGCTAGAGAAGCACCAGGAATGTTGGCACTGAGCCATAGCATCGCGAGTTCTCATGTGCTGCTGCTCAGGCTTAGGAAAACTGTCTCCCCTTCTTTCCCCATGTTAGAGATTCCCTCAGCCTGAGGACAAGCAGAGTCTCCACAGCAGGCAGCTTTGCCCAGAGAGAGACCCAGCTCCAGACAGGATCTTTCCAGAGCTTAGCGGCACAGGTGCCGTGGCGCTGCCCTGCCAAGATGCACACCAGGCCCAGCAGAGGAGGGGGCAGAGGGGAGGGAGCAGGATCTGCTCAGTATGGCATGACGAGACGAGGCCCCCGGAGAAGTGAGCTATGTCCCTTATTGGTCACACTACATTTCTTTTTCATTAGCAGTTAAATGCAGACATGAGGGATCGGTGCAGGTTCACTGGGCACACGCCGTGCGGCATTTCCTGCCGTGATGGATTAGCCCCGGTGGAGGCAGGGAGGGCGAGCCTGTTGTCAGCAGCCCCAGCTGTGCTGCTGCCTCTTATAGGGGCCACAGTGATGCATCAGGAGAGAGCAGGATGGAGCAGTCACGGAGGAGGAGGAGAAAGAGTGAGTAAGTGAGAACAAGGCTTCACATGAGAAGCCCAGGATGAGAACATGCTGGGGATGATGTATCTTGGGGAACTGCATGCCACACAATGGCGCCTCTCGAATAGGTATAGCATCTATTTTCATGTGATCGCTACTTGTTGCCGGCATGCCTGCGAAATAAATGTATTGGGCTAAAGTTTTCTTATTTTGCCATGCAAGTACCAGTTGTTTTTATTTTGCAGACGTCTTGCATCTGACGAAGTGGACTGAAGTCCACAAAAGCTTATGCTGACATAAACTGGTTAGTCTTTAAAGCCCAACCCACACCGCATGAGTTCCGGTGCGTCCCAGGCGCGTGCGGAGCTTGCGCAGCTGTGTGGCCTCCATTTTTATGAGATCGCATCTGAACATGGGAGACCTGCGCGCTCCAGAGTTCTGGTGCGATCTGAAATGGCTCCGCTCAAGATTTTGAGGGGGTGGGACGCGGAGCTAGTTCTGTCACCAATGGGATGAGAGGGGGTTTCAGCCAATTGGAGCGCACTTATGTTTCATCCAATCAGTGATTAAAAGGCGGGACAAACAGGAGGGACTAATCGCAGGACGACACTGGTGGAGAGCAGGGCAGTGCTTGGAGGCGGGCGGCCAGGTACCTACGCTCATGCGCCTCCGTGCCAGAACTCGTGCTGTGTGGGTCGGGCTTTAGGCGCTACAAGGCATCTTGTTTTTGCCGCAACAGACTTAACATGCCTTCCCCTCTGGAAGTTATTTTATCATTGAATCTCAAAACTTTATCAGTATATATTGTGCTTTCAGAAATTTGATATTACTGTATAGCAGGGGTTCTCAACCCCCCGACCCAGCGTACCACTAACTGCACTGAGGACGTCCCCACGTCCCACCAGAAGTAACTGATGATGACATCATCACCAGTTACTTCCGGGTTGGAGGCCTTGGCATGAACCAGCAAACGCTGGTAAGAGGTTCCAGGCAGGCGGGCGGGTGGGTGGGCAGGCAGACTTTTCCCAGTACGCGAAACCTGCATGCTGGAGCTCTGGCTGCCTAGCAGAGCCACCAACCGGCATCTGCAGACTCGCACTGAGGTCTCCATGATGCGAGGTGGGTGACCGCACGTAACACCGACACCCGCCTTGCATACCACTGGTGGTATACGATACGTACCACTGGTTGAGAACCTCTGCTGTATAGTATTTATGTACTAGATATGCATGAAACACTGGGAAACTCTATACATTTTTTGTTTCTACATGTTTAAATGCATATTTTAGAATAGATTATAGGGCAATTGACATTTTGAAGTTAAGGTTTCCAAAATTCTTTAGCAGCAGGCAAGTTGTCTGCCAAATCCCACTGAAGTGGATTGTCATCTGTGCCTGAGCATCTTCACATTTATGTTATCCAATGTATAGTACTCCCCATCCTAAGAGCACAGATAATGCTGTATACTGTTTTGTCATAAAAACCCTAGCTATATTGCTTAAACTCCATCTTGTCCTATTACAGGCCACCAAAAGCCAATGGGAAATGGAAAAGAATTATGTATTTCTAACTGCTGTCAAATATTGGAAAGTGTGTGGTGGTCTCTAGTGCAGGTTCTAGCTTCCTTTTACTGGAGCTACTTGGGCTACACCTGCTAGCAAACAATCAGCAGATTGCACTTTCAACTTCTTAAAATTTTCACTTACAGAAGTGAGAATTCGAGCCTCAGTTAGATCCACATATCACAATAACACCACAGCCTGTCCACCAGGGCTGACCCATCTGTCCCAACAAGAGATTGAAAGGCTATCGGTTGACTGAGTGTGAAGTGGGGGGGGGGGGACAGGACACGGATGACTCCAGGTTTGTCTAGGAAGATGCTAAGAGTCAAGCTCCATGAGCATTGACAAAGTTTGGGATGCGGTGCTTATTGCGGGTCAAAGCTGAAATCCATTACTATCCCCAAATGACTGTCACAATAATGACCTTTACAACTGTGAGACACAACAATTTTTTACTGGAACTGCATACGCCAGTAATATACCATCAGTGTTGTCTGCTCCTATTGGGAATGCATGTGCAGTCATGTATCACAGTAATTGTTATTCAGATATAAATGTAGATATAACTCTTGTTATCACAGAGCATTTCCACAACCAAGAATGCTCACATTAATATATGTAAGGGAGTAACAGCAGTTTTTCAACAACCAATGGCCAATGCTGTTAAACCACCTCTAATTAGGAGCTTCTCTGCAAATGTTGTATCTGATTATTCATCTTGGTACATCACCCTGGGTAATCTTAAAATGGGGTATCATTTGACATTATAATTCATTATTGCTCTGGAGGTGTTTCTGACATTTCCCATGACCTCCTAAAATCTTAAGAATTACAGTACTTCTGAATGTAATCCATCATGAGTTTTTGACATTTGCTTTATTATATGTACACAACCAGTTAAGAGGAGGTACTGCTAACTTCTCTTATCACCAGTGGCTGCATGCACAAGGCCTGAGAGCAAGAGGTCCAGGCTATCTACATGACCATTTGAACATCAATGTGGAACATCAGCATGGCTGAGAACACACGTTGCAGTTGCTTTCGTGAACGTTACAGAACAATTAACTGTGTAGTAAGTCAAATATTTCCTAAGAGCTGCTGCTGCTGCTGCTCTGATCACAGCAAAGGAGAGATGAAGCCTTGCTTTTTAACTGAAGAAGTTTGGTCTTAGAGGGCTGTGTGTATCTGGTCAGTGGAGCAAATGCCTGACCTTGACGTATGGACCAAAGAGCCATGCAACCTCAACAAGCCAGGAACAGATTTCCTCTGCAGGGCCCAAGTTTGATCCTTCATGGTCTGGTTGAACTTTATCACTTCCCAAATGCCAGTTTCTAACTTCCTCCTCCTCTCTATCCACCTTGCACAGATGCCCAGCAGAGTGCGACAGTGCCCAACCCTGTGCCTGGCTCCACCTCAGATCTGCTCCCGCACTTCCTGTTGGAACCTGAGGACGTTTACATTGTCAAGAACAAACCAGTGACCCTGGCTTGCAAGGCCACACCTGCCACTCAAATCTACTTCAAATGCAATGGCGAGTGGGTGCACCAGGGTGACCATATCATACAACGCAGCATGGACAAAAGCACTGGTGAGTGCTAGAAGGAGACATCAAGGAGCAGCAGAAGAATCTGGGTCTTTATAGCCTGGGCTACTGACAGCCAGCTGCCATCCTGGAGTCAGGAAGTTCTCAGTGGGCATATCTCCAGTACACTACACTACAAATTAATATCACTTGTATCCAATTTAGCTTTCATGGATTTTTCCCTCAAATCCTGAGAACTGTAATTTGGTGAAGGTGCTGAGTATCCTCTGTTCAAGATCACTCATCCCGCTCACAGAATTACAGTTCCCAGAGGAAAGGGAACGAGTATGAAGCCAGTTATGTTTGTAGTGGAGATATGGCCGTAAGGTTCTTGTGGACAGCAGCCTTCCAGGCCGGCACAGTTGGGATTGCAGTCCTTCTCCACACAGGACAGGGGCCAGTTCTTTCAGGGCACATTTCATTATCAATGAAGGGTGCAGGGTGAAAGCTGAGAACCAAATACATTATTATTTGACAAGGCCAAAAAAGATGGAAGAGGAAGATTTCCCAAAGAACTGGGCTGGCACTTGCCCCCAATGCTCAGTGCACCCTTTGAGACATTCCGTCAACAAAGACAAGTATGGTGCCAGAGTCATAGCTGAGCACTGCGCTTCAGGGCCTGGGAAACAGTCGTCCCTGGAAGCTGAATGGTGGCCCCAGGATGTGCTGCCACCCTGTAATCTCTCTGTGCATCTTTAAAAAAAATCAGAATTCTAAATTACAGCAACAAAATTTTACACTGAGAAGAGCTGCGTTCTGCGAACTGTATAGGTTGTGCAAATGTGCATACTTTTTTTCTTATTTTATATAGATTTATTCTGTTTTACACAATTTGTTCTTCTGCTAATCATGGGGAGGGGCAAGGAGCTATGCAAGTTACTGAAGCGCCTCACCCTGATCATTGGAATTTTTATTTAGCAATGCTTCTTGGCTTCTGAGATTTAACTTGGGGTTGTTCACACACTTTCAAGCATATTTTTGCACTCATGCACTCTTCCTGCAGTTCCACAGAATTGTGGGATCCACACAGCACTGGTAATCAATGGTAATCCATTGATAGGGGAAGCTCTATCCTCTTATATTTAGCTTTATATTTATCTGCCCCTCTTCACCCCAGCACAGTGTATTTTCTAGTGGCTGTTGCTGGTGTCCTTTTTGGGACAGGGTTGATTTGACTTTCTCTGAACCATTTTGTGAACTTTTTGTTGTTGTTGTTGAAAAGTGGTATATTCTTATTCTTATCTTCCTGTCTTGGGTCTTTCCCCCCTGGTGTTTTGGCAGGTCTGCCCCTCATGGAGGTGCGGATTGACATCTCACGGCAGCAGGTGGAGAAGATCTTTGGCCTGGAGGAGTACTGGTGCCAGTGTGTTGCTTGGAGTTCTTCTGGCACCACGAAGAGCCAGAAGGCCTATGTGCGCATTGCTTGTGAGTGACGCTTACCCTGCTTACTATCCTGCCTGCCCAGGGGATTCATCTAGGATCCTGGAACGTCCATTATATCTCTTCTCAATCCTGGTCATTATGTTTCTCTTACCTACTTACCATCTTGTCTGTTCAGCGGCTCCTTGACTCTCAGTACCATCATCAGGCATGTGGATAGGCCATGGCCTGGACTTAAAACCAGTTGAATGTGACCAATTGGGCCGTGCTGTACTAAAGATGACCAGTTGGGCATTTGTGTTGGCAAAGAGAGGACACGTCTGTGCCAAAAGAGGAGTGGCCTGGTATGGTGTGGGGTCTTCGTTGTCATAACACCGCTCTGAGTCTCTTTACTTTCTAGATCTGCGGAAGAACTTTGAGCAGGAGCCAGTGGCCAAAGAGGTCTCCATTGAGCAGGGAATCGTGCTGCCCTGCCGTCCTCCAGAGGGGATCCCGCCAGCTGAAGTGAGTACCAGCCCTGCATGCTTATTTCTGGGCAAATACTAGGAGGACAAGAGATAGCCACCAGGTGCATGAAACCCACTCACTGCCATACACCCCAAGCAGCTTGACAGGGCCACCAAAGGTTGACCCAAATCCCGCTCCCCCTTAACTTTGCAACGCAACAGTGCCTGCCTCTGCCCTAAGCAGAGTACATGGTAACCTGTCCCCCTCCAGATTCACTGCTGCTTGATTGACTCCAGCTCTTCCCTCTGCAGAGCTCATTAACTCACACTTTGGAACCTCCTTAGGCTGCCCTAGTGCCAATTAGCCTGTCAATCTCTGTCCCTCACTAGGTCAGTGCCAGAATGTGTCTCCCTTTGAGACAGACTGCAGCACAGTGTCCTTAAAGGCCCCTGTGCAGCCTGACCCCCTCCTGGCCGCCATGTGTGGCTTCTGTCTCTTCAAGGTTGAGTGGTTGCGCAATGAAGAACTCCTGGACCCAGTGCTGGACCCCAATTTCTACATCACACTGGAGCACAGCCTGGTGGTGAAGCAGGCCCGCCTTGCTGATACAGGCAACTATACCTGCGTGGCCAAGAATATTGTGGCCCGCCGTCGCAGCTCACCAGCCGCAGTCACTGTCTATGGTAAGGCAAGAGTGAGAGGTGAGCAACGCTGAGGAAAAAAGGGATCAATGGGGAACAACACCTTTCTCATAAGCACCCCCACCCCCGAGAGGGGCAGGAATCCAGTACTTTTGGATGCTTGAACCCTGCCCTGCACCCTGTGAAGCCACAGGGGCTTCTGGGTTTAGCCATTGAGGAAGGAGGAAGGCAGAAGGGCTACGATGTACAGCTGTATGTGGGGTTTGGCAAAGTTTAGCAAACTTTGCTAACAGTATAGATCCCATCAGGGAGGGAACTGGGTGAGGCGTATGTACTGAGGGAACTCCAGGAAGCAGAGAGGAGAGCTGGGCTGCACACCCTGCCAGGGAGCAAGTGATGCTTCTGCAGAATCCCACAGGGGAAAGCTGCATGATCCTTCCCTCTCCTCCAAGTGTTTGCCCCTCTGCTTGTGACTCCTCCTGCATACCCCCCCCATGTTTTCCTGTGTATTTCCCCCAAATTGTACACACACACACACACACAAACCCACAACTGAAGCTTTCCCTGAGCGAGTCATTCTGCCCCAAGACAGCCAAAGGATTCGGTGGCGCCTTCTCCAGGCTCAGGAAGCACGATGCTCCGGATGGGGGAGGCAACTCACTTCAGCCATTGCCCCTCCCATGGTGTAGTCTTTGGGAGCTCTAGCTGATGCTATCCCTTCCCCCCAGTGAATGGTGGCTGGTCGACGTGGACGGACTGGTCAGCCTGCAGCACCAGCTGTGGACGGGGCTGGCAGAAGCGGAGCCGGAGCTGCACCAACCCAACGCCACTCAACGGGGGGGCCTTCTGTGAGGGCCAGAATGTGCAGAAAAGTTCTTGCGCCACCCTGTGCCCAGGTACTGCCCTGCCACTGCTATGCAACTGCTCCTGTGGCTCTCTTTGCTGTGCTCGCACCCTAAGCACTCGTTGGCACAGTCCCCCTTCCCCCGGCGACAGCTGAGAAATGTTTAGGAAACTGACCTTGTATGAAACCCAGATGTGGACTAGCAGCACACTTTGGCTCATGTCCTTCCCTCACAATTCATAGACCACCCCCTTTTCTGTTCCAGCCCTGGGCTCATCATTCGCACAACGCTACCTCTACCCTATACTACAATCCCTCTGCTGTCCCAACGCCGTTGCCTTTTCTCAGAGGTGTCCTGCTGCATTTACAATGGAATGGTGTCATGTGTGCCTGAAACATATATTTTCTGTGTCTTCAACTGTGTTTGAACCAGCAACCCCAAGGCCAATGGTCTTTGCCTCACCCACCCCTCCCCTTTGCTCTACCTGTCTTCCCCAGCCCATCCATGTGTCTGTGTTCGTCCTCTCCCATCGCTGAGCCCTTCTCCTTCGGAGGCATGTTACAAGTGTGGGAAGAACCCCCGTTCCTTGTTAGGGTGGCTTTGGGATCAGCCAGCCATGAGCCCCCACTCCATGGGTGACATCCACAGCCCTCCTGACCCTTGAGGTCTCCTTGAGCATTTGGATAGAGAGATTTGCTTGGGGATTGGGGAGGTGGAACATACAGTAATTCATTGTGCGGAAAAGAATGTTTTTGAGTTCACATTTTGGTTACTAAGCCTCTGTACTGCCTCCTCCTGTCTGGCAGTGCCTGGTGGTTGGTCAGCCTGGAGCATATGGTCAGTGTGTGGCGCAGACTGTACACACTGGCGTAGCCGTGAGTGTTCAGATCCAGCACCCCGGAATGGTGGGGACGAGTGCCAGGGGCCTGAACTGGAGACCCACAACTGCACCAGTGAGCTGTGTACCCATGGTGAGTTCCTGCCATTTCTGCGTCTGTGGGGAAAGAGAGTGCTGTGGTTGGAGATGCAGGGGCACTGGGGGTGGGGCATGTCGTGAATTCTGGCTGGGCAGGGGGGAGCCGATGCTGCCTGCAGAGTTCTGTTTTGAGTGACCTTGCATTCCAGTCTGATTGAGATGTAAGAGCAGTGAGGCCTGTCAGCTCTGGTTTGCCTATCTGTCCGCACAGGAACTAGCAGCCGTCTGCCCAGCACAGATGGAATCTCTGCTGCTGCTCCGCATTACCTAGCAGCGATGGGCAGCAAAGCAGGAACCCACCTTGGCAATGACACCTCCTCCCAGCCCTTTAGCCCATGTGTATGGACACAGGCTCTGTCCCTGTTCAGAGATTCCCGGGGGTCTGTCTGAAATGATGGGCTCCTTGCACCCAAAGATAATGACTGGTGCGCATTGGCCTAGCAAGCAGCCTGTTGCCCTCCAGGCAGGGATGCTCTGTGCTGGCATGACATGGTGGGAGAGTGAGTGACAGGTCCCATCCTGGCTCATTAGCTATCCTCGCTTGTTAGGCCTCCTAGGGGTTTTCTCTTCCTTTTACATCAAATTAACCATTCTCACAGCTGAAATGAAGCAATGTCCCCCTATCCTCCCAAAGGTATTCAGCCTGACAGTTTAGCCCAGCTGGCAGTGAGAGTGGGTGGGATGGGGAATCGGAGGGATGGCTGGGGTTCGCATAACACACACACACACACACACACACACACACACACACACACACACACACACACACACACACTTTCTTTCTCCCTGACACACACTACCCTCCTTGCACATATGTTGCCTTATAAACTAGGCTAATGTATGTGTGTCTGCTTGCTCTTGTTATACACACAGATGTGCTCTCTCCTATGACAGGCTTGTCTGCCTGTGCTATCCCCACCTATCACCCTCCAACCGCCACTGATACACCAGCCTGTTGTCTTGTCAGTCTGTGGGTGCCCCGTGCAAAGAACAGTACACACCTCGCACTCCCTCCTCGCACTGAGGATTTGGGTCATGGAGCTTTAAATATTTCTACTGTCTCAACATGACCACGAACAAGTGGACGGGGAGGGGACCACCATTTGTCCCTTTTCCTAATTCAAGACAGCCTGCCTTTGTTCAGAAATTGTGCAATGGGAGCAGAAGTGCTCTTTCTAATGCCAGCTGCCCCTCTGCAGCCTTCCTCCTGCCCACGATCACCCTTCTCCCAGCAGGGCCACCACCTATGAAAGGCAGGGCCCCCACTCTCATGTTTCAGGCCACATTACATTATTCCTGAGGGCTATGTATAGTTCTGACGCTCCCTAACACAGAGTTACTATTATTAGAAACAGTTCAATGTGCTCAGGTACTAGGTATGCATATGACAAAGGCACAGAACCCTGTGATTAGAAAGAATGAGAAAAAAATACTGTAATTATAAAAAGTAACAATAAATGCTCCTAAAACACTTTGCTTTTTTGCAATGTAATCATGAATTCAACAAAGAGGCAAGACTTTCAACCTTGCTGAGATTTTTCTCCCCCTCTGCCACTGCAGTCTGAAATGGCACCCAGAGATGACTCCCAGAGGAATTGCTCTTGCTTTTTATGCCTTTCTCTTCAAAATGGACTCTCCACCCCAGCTGAAGAATAAGAGAGACAGGTCCTTGATCCTGGGGTGTGATTGGAAATAGCACCAACTTTTGTGAGCTCTTGGGTGACAGAGTATTATTGGACCCCCTGTTGCTCTGCTGCCCCTTTGGTCCTGTCCCTTCTTCCTCTTGCCTTACCCGTTCCCAGTTTGGTCCCTCCCCTTGTCCTAAATGTGGTTCTCACAATTTCTAACATTGCAACAATGTCTAGGTGCTTCATTGAAAATGGAGCATTATGCTGCCTGTCACTGGCGTCACTGCAGGGGGGCGGAGCTCTAAGTTCCGCCACAGCTCCGACTCTCCGTTACACCAGAGCGCGAAGCGGCCCCACCCCCTCGCCTTCGGAACCATTCAAGGCGGTGAAAGCGCTGCTTTCACCGCCCTGAATGGTTCCGAAGGTGAGGGGGCGGGGCTGCTTCGCGCTCTGGTGTAACGGAGAGTCGGAGCCGCGGCGGAACTTAGAGCTCCGCCCCCCTGCAGTGATGCCAGTGCTGCCTGTGAACTTCTTAAGAACTACGTCTTCTGTACATGCACTCACAGATAACAACACATAGTTCTAGGGGACACGTTAAGGATTAACAAATGCATTGCAGCATAAGCTTTTGTGGACTAAACCCCACTGCATCCCTCTAGTCCACAAACGCATAATAATGCATTTGTTAGTCCGTAAGGAATTGTAGGACTGTGTCTTTTGTGCAACAAACAAAGCAGAGCTGGACACCGATTGTGGCTTCATTACGGGATCAAGAACCATGTAAAAGATTTTTATTTTGTTACGTTTCACTTGTGTACACGAGCCTCTTCAGGTAAAAAGCACAGCTATCCCTTTGGAAGTCATCACAGATCACAAACATTGCACATCTTGCAGACAAGTGGGAGGGAGATGCCCTTATATCTCCAGTTGCCATGCCCAGGGCAACAGCTGGCCCAGCTTACATCTCTCCTTTCTCCTGTACCCCTTCCTAGGAACTGGTGGCTCTGAGGATGTGGCTCTGTATGTGGGCCTGATTGCTGTGGCTGTCTGCTTGGTGTTGCTGCTCCTTGTGGTAACTCTGGTTTATTGCCGCAAGAAGGAAGGCCTGGATTCTGATGTGGCTGACTCTTCTATTCTCACTGCTGGCTTCCAGCCTGTCAGCATCAAACCAACCAAAGCAGGTGAGTGTCACCTAAGTCTTGCAGTGTCAGGGGAGATAAATGAGTTCTGTGCAGTGGGTGCACTGCCAGTGGCGTCATTGGAGGTGGAGACTCCCTGCGCATTGCCTTCACCCCACTGAATGGCTCCGAAGGTGAGGGGGCGGGGCCACCTCATGCTGGTGAGTAACGGAGGTCAGCACGGTGCGGAACTTAGCGTTCCGCCCCACCTCCAGCGACGCCACTGTGCACTGCTAGTACTTCTGTGCTCATCACAAGGGACTGTGAGAATCCACTACTGGGGCAAGCAGTCTCCTTGGAGCCACAATTAGGCTTGCATGGGGTTGCTAACACTCCATGGCACTGAAAGAGGATGCTATTAATGTGTCTCCCTCTAGCGATGTGCTGTGTGGGTGTGGTAAGTGAGACAACCCCACCCCCTCGTAATTCACAGTAAAGCGCTGCAGCCTAACCGGGGGATTGCGTGCACATGCTACCTGCTTGCACTTGAGTAAGTGGGTAGTGCATGCGTGCAATCCCCTGGTTAGGCTGCAGCGCTTTACCATGAACTACGAGGGGGCGGGATTGCCTTGCCGGCCATGTCTGCACTACACATTCCTGCCTCCCACTCTGCTGGAAAATACAGGTGGGCCCCCATATCCGCTGGGGATATGTTCCAGGCCCCTCCGTGGATACTTGAAACCATGGATAAGAGCGAACACCCCCTCCATGGTTTCCTGAGGGCCTCCCACCCTGCCTCCCCTGCAGGCAGGCATGCTTGCCCCCACCCCAGCTCTTATTTTTCTTTCAGCAAGCTTTGTTTCTTCCTTAAAACAAACAGAAGCAGCCTCCATTGCAGACAAGTAGAACGAGACTAAGTCCTAGAGAGGCTCTGCAAGGTTTCTGTTAACCTTGCAGAGCCTCTCTAGTACTTAGTCTTGTTCTACTTGCCTGTAATCCTATTTCTTTAAGGAAGAAACGAAGCTTACTGGGGGAAAAAAAGTAAAAGCCTGGGGGGGGTCCCCACAATCCGTGGATAACTGAATCCGTGGATAGCGAATCAGTGGATATGGGGGCCCACCTGTAGTGCTTCTGTTGGAAGAGCAATGGCATGTGAGCTAGACTGTACAGTAACAGTAGGTGTGGGCATATGTGTTCATCCCCATCAGTAGATGGAGCAGTTACCTACTCAATTCCTAGTTTAAATGTTTGTGAATTGCTGTCTCCTGCTTTGACTAGACTTCTAATTAGCTTCTTTTCCTGTCTTGTTACAAGTTTTATGTCTCCTTGCCCAAGCCTATGACCAGTTGCTTCTCTTGCCCTTATTTTGCAGTATGCATATAAAGTGTTTGTGTAACTCAGCTCTGCAGTGAATAAGTTGTTTTTTTCACTGCTCAGTTTCCAGATTAAAATGCAGAGATCTTGCCTGCCACTTTAAACACCCCATAACTGTTCCACCTCCTGTCCTGCTGCTCCTAAGATCCCTTTGCTTACCTTCTTTTACCATCTGCAGTAGCAACCAGAGCTCTAGTTTTGCCTCTCAGCAGGTGGAAGAGGAAAGGGGACAAAGAGCCAATGGGAGCAGTGGGGTAGGAAGTGCAGTAGTTGTGAAGCTTTTAAAGCAGCAGCCCCCCCCAGGGATGAGACCTAGAAATCCTAGTCTTATGATGTCTCTTTTCCTCCCTCTTACCAATTTGGGCAAGAGTCCTCCAAGAGGGACGATGATGCCACTTGGGCTATAGAAATTAGATGGTGATGAGCTCCACTGGTGTGGTGGAACACTGTCAGACTTCCTCCTTACGCACCTTATAGTTATAACTACATGCCATGGCCTGGCAGTTGTCCTGTTTATTTATTGGAGCTACCTTAAAAAAAACGGAATATCAAGGCAGCTTACAAACATAGAAGGGCTGTTTAAATGAAAAAGGAAGGCTAGAAATGCTGGACACTGAACATAAGAACATAAGAACATAAGAACATAAGAAGAGCCCTGCTGAATCAGGCCAAATGCCCATCTAGTCGAGCTTCCTATATCTCACAGTAGCCCCACCAGATGCCTCAGGGAGCACACAAGACAACAAGATACCTGTATCATGTTGCCACTCCCTTGCATCAGACATTAAGAGATAGCCTATTACTAAGATCAGAAGGCTTATCCCCATCATGACTTGTAACCAATGATGAACGTTTCCTCCATAAATCTGTCCAATCCCCTTTTAAAGGCATCCAGGCCAGGTGTCATCAGCACATCCCGTGGGAAGGAATTCCACAGATTAAGAACATAAGAAGAGCCCTGCTGGATCAGGCCAAAAGCCCATCTAGTCCAGCTTCCTGTATCACACAGTGGCCCCACCAGATGCCTCAGGGAGTACAAGACAACAAGATAACCTGTTTCCTCTCATCACTCCCTTGCACCTGGCACAGAGAAAACCCACTTCTAAAACCAGGAGGTTGCTTATGGCTTGTAACCTGTGATGGTCTTTTCCTCCATGAATCTGTCCAAACCCCTTTTAAAGGCATCTAGGCCAGATGCCATCACCACATCCTGTGGCAAGGAGTTCCACAGATGAATTACACGCTGGGTAAAGAAATATTTTCTTTTGTCTGTTCTAACTCTCCCTCCACTCAATTTTAGTGCATGTCCCCTGGTTCTGGTGTTGTGCGAGAGGGAGAAGAATTTCCCTCTATCCACTCTCTCCATCCCATGCATAATTTTATAAGTCTCAATCATGTCCCCCCTCAGGCGCCTTTTTTCCAGGCTGGAAAGCCCCAGACGCTGTAGCCTTTCCTCATAAGGGAGGTGCTCCAGCCCACGAATCATTCTGGTCGCTCTTTTCTGCACCTTTTCCAATTCAACTATATCCTTTTTGAGGTGTGGTGACCAGAACTGGACACAATACTCCAGATGTGGCCTTACCATCGATTTGTACAAAGGCAGAATGATATTGGCCGTTTTATTCTCAATCCCCTTTTTAATGATCCCGAGCATGGAATTGGCCTTCTTCACAGCCGCCGCACACTGGGTCGACACTTTCATCGACCTGTCCACCAGCACCCCAAGATCTCTCTCTTGATCCGTCACAGACAACTCAGAACCCATTAGCGTATATGTGAAATTTTGGTTTCTTGCCCCAATGTGCATCACTTTGCACTTACTTACATTGAAGCGCATCTGCCATTTTGCTGCCCATTCTCCCAGTTTGGTGAGATCCTTCTGGAGCTCTTCACAATCCCTGCTGGTCTTCACCACCTGGAAAAGTTTAGTGTCATCTGCAAACTTGGCCACTTCACTGCCTATCCCCGACTCCAGGTCATTTATGAATAAGTTGAAAAGCACCGGTCCCAAGACCGATCCTTGGGGCACACCACTTTTCACCTCTCGCCATTGTGAAAATTGCCCATTGACTCCCACTCGCTGTTTCCTGGTCTTCAACCAGTTCCTAATCCACAAGAGGACCTGCCCTCTTATTCCCTGACTGTGGAGTTTTCTCAGGAGCCTTTCATGAGGGACCGTGTCAAACGCCTTCTGAAAATCCAGATATATAATATCCACGGGTTCGCTCGCATCCACATGCCTGTTGACCTTTTCAAAAAATTCTAACAGGTTTGTGAGGCAAGACTTCCCCTTGCAGAAGCCATGCTGACTCTCCCTCAGCAGAGCTTGTTCTTCTATGTATTTTAAGATTTTTTCCTTAATGAGACTTTCCACCATCTTCCCTGGAACAGATGTTAGGTTGACCGGCCTGTAGTTTCCCGGGTCCCCCCTCCTTCCTTTTTTAAAGATTGGCGTGACATTAGCTATCCTCCAATCCTCTGGCACATTGGCCATTTTAAGAGACAAGTTGCATATTTTGGTCAAGAGGTCAGCAAATTCATTCTTGAGTTCCTTCAGAACTCTTGGGTGGATGCCATCCGGGCCTGGTGATTTATTGATCTTTATTTTGTCAATTAAGTCTGAGACGTCTTCTCTTTTAACCTCTATTTGACTTAATTCTTTAGTCAGGGGAGACCGTTCCGGCAGCGGTATTTGCCCGAGGTCTTCTGCCGTGAAGACAGATGCAAAGAACTCATTTAATTTCTCTGCAGTCTCCAAGTCCCCTTTTATCACCCCTTTCTCTCCCTCACCATCCAGCGGACCAACCGTTTCCCTGGCAGGTTTCCTGCTTCTAACATATTTGAAGAAGCTTTTATTATTCCCTTTTATGTTGCCTGCCATACGTTCCTCAAAGTCTTTCTTGGCCTCCCGTATCATCTTTTTACATTTCTTTTGCCACAGTTTGTGCTCCTGTTTATTTTCCTCATTAGGGCAAGACTTCCATTTACGGAAGGAAGCTTCCTTGCCTTTTATAGCCTCCTTAACTGTGCTTGTTAGCCATGCCGGCATCCTCCTGGACTTGGTCGAGCCCTTCCTCCTTTGTGGGATACACTCCCGCTGGGCCTCTATGACTGTTGTTTTAAACAGCCTCCATGCACTCTGGAGCGATTGGACTCTTTTTACCTTCCCTTTCAGCTTTTTCTTAACTAGTCTTCTCATTTTGGGGAAGTCAGCCCTTCGGAAGTCAAGGGTTTTCGTGTCAGATTTGCTCGGCACTCTCCCTCCGACATGCATGGCGAAACAGATCGCAGCATGGTCACTGTTCCCCAACGGTTCGGTAACATTTACCTCCCTGACCAGATCTTGAGTGCCACACAATATCAAGTCCAGAGTCACCTGTCCTCTGGTCGGTTCCGTGACAAGCTGCTCTAAGGCACAGTCATTTAACATATCCAGAAATCCAGTCTCTCTTTCATGACCTGAGCATGAATTGACCCAGTCGATGTGAGGATAATTGAAGTTCCCCATGACTACAACCCTGTCTCTCATTGACACCTCCCTGATTTGCTTCCTCATTTCAAATCCCCTTCAGGTTTTTGATCTGGAGGACGGTAGCATGCCCCTACTATTACATCACTCTTTGAGCCTGGTAATCTAACCCACAGTGATTCTACGGAGGAGTCAGAGCCCCCCTCCAGCTCTACTCTGGTGGATTCTACCCCCTCTTTGACATAGATGGCCACCCCACCTCCAACAACCCCCTCTCTGTCCCTCCTATAGAGTTTATATCCTGGAATTGCAGTATCCCACTGGTTCTCCGCATTCCACCAGGTTTCTGTTATACCTACTATGTCAATGTTTTCCCTAGCCACCAAACATTCTAGTTCTCCCATCTTTGCCCATAGACTTCGGGCATTTGCATAAAAGCACTTATATACCTGGTCCCCCAAGAAGGGCTGCATGTTTGCACCTTTATTCCTGCAGCCTTCTGTCCTGCTAGACTGGCTGTCATGTCCCATCACGCTACCACTCCCAATTTTTACTCTGCTATTACTTGACTGTTCCCCATCCTCTGCACCCTCATTCCCTAGGGATGAGGAGTCCCGAACCGGATGCCCCTCGGCTCCTGTCGGCTTTCCCCCAGGAGTCAGTTTAAAAGCTGCTCTGCCACCTTCTTAATGTTACGCGCCAGCAGTCTGGTTCCGTTTGGGTTCAAGTGAAGCCCGTCCCTCTTGTACAGGCCCGGCTTATCCCAAAACGTTCCCCAGTGCCTAACAAACTTAAACCCCTCCTCCTGACACCAGTGTCTCATCCACGCATTGAGACCCCTGAGCTCTGCCTGCCTAGCTGGCCCTGCGCGTGGAACAGGTAGCACTTCTGAGAACGCTACCTTTGGGATCCTGGATTTGAGCTTCCTACCTAGCAACCTAAATTTGGCCTCCAGGACCGCCCGGCTACATTTCCCCACGTCGTTGGTGCCAACATGCACCACAACCGCTACCTCCTCCCCAGCACTCTCTACCAGCCTATCTAGACGAGAGGTGATGTCCGCAACCTTCGCACCAGGTAGGCAAGTCACCGTGCGGTCCTCACATCCGTCACAGACCCCACTCTCTATGTTCCTGACTATAGAGTCACCCACGACAAGAAGCCCCCTTCGCCCCCTCCCCAGAGGAGTATCCATAGTGCGACTGGATACGGGCCCATCACCTGAAGAAGGGGTCCCCACTGTGGGATTGTTTCCCTCTTTTCCAGAGCGACGTCCTCCAGCCCTGAGACTCCCTTTCCTGGCAGCTGAGGAGCTGGCCAACTGAGGGTGGGACGATGCCTCCACGTCCCTAGAAGTCTCACCCTGGTTCCTCTCTACCTGTCTCTGCTTCTCCAGGTCAGCAACCGTGGCTTCAAGGGAGCGAACCCGTTCCCTGAGAGCCTGGAGCTATTTGCACCGAGCACACACCCATGACTTGTGCCCAAGAGGCAGATAGTCATACATGTGACACTCAGTGCAAAACACTGGATAGCCCCCACCCTTCTGCTGGCTGTCTGACTGCATAGCTTTTGAGTGTAAGTTATGGATTTATCAAAGTTTGGGTACCTTAATGTTGTTGGAGCTCTCCTCTCTTCAAGGTTGTTGGAGCTCTCCTCTCTTCCTCTCTCCTCTCTTCAAGGAATGCGCCGGGCAGTGTGTGGGGCCTGGCTTCCTCGCCCCGCTGCTGAACTCGCTGTGTCTTTTTTACCTTGCCACTTTGTCCCAGTGAGCCACTTCGTCCCAGTGAGGCCACTCGCTGCTCCTGAAAGGGGAAGCCTTCTTATGGTGATCTCCCATATGCCCCTATTCTCATGCTTAGATCATGCTTAGATCAACATCATCATGATCATGCTTAGATCATGCTTAGATCTCATGCTTAGATCAACATCAGAGGTCCTGCTTGGCGTCATTCTGGGCTCAGTTGTTCACTGGGAGGCTAGGAAAGGCAGGCTTTTTTTATTGTGGTACCTATTATGCAATGTCCTCCCTAGAGAAATTGTTCTGCTTTTGCCATATGGTGAAAATCTGACTTTTTAGGAAGGCCTTTTGGGATTTAGTAAATGCTGCGTTATTCTGGTAATTGGGTTGTTTTAGATCTTATTACTGTGTTGGGGTGTAAGTGATTTTACTGTTTTTTAGTATTATGATTTCTTTTATTTTTTAAACCATTTGTATATTCAAATGCTTAGAAAAACTCCATTCCAACAGCAAACTTCTTGTTGCCTCTTGCTGTGTTGCACTGGAATCCATCCAGGACACCAACCAGTAAGGGTAGCCCATCACTGATGGGGGCCAGACCCTGGAAGAAAGGTTTCCTAATCACAGCACTCTGCATACACTTTCCTCAGTCTTTCTGAACTGGTTCGTGTAAGCAGGTTCTCCATTAAACAAGCAACGTTACTTCGGAGGGAAAGGAGTTCCTGTTGGAATGGTCGATGTAAAGCCTCGTGGCACATCTCTGTCACAGTGTTCTGTCACCAACCCCACTGAGTGACAGTTATGAACACAGGGAGCCAGTTACATCCTCAGGAACACCAAATGTTCCAGTAGTTTCTACAGGGACAAAGCCATCTTGCCCTTGAAATACCAAACTGCTTGTATTGTAAAATGCAACTCATGAATAAGTGCATCTCACTCCCCCCCCCCCCCCACACACACACTATGTCTATTTTGGAAACAATTCACAAGACCCTCTGTGTGCAACTAGGTGTTGGCTGAGCAAGTATCATTTGATCATGATGTCAGGGCCATTCAGAAGAATTTTATCAAGGGGTACAAAGTTTCTTTTGGGCCCCTTCCCTACATATGAATTTGGATCCTGGGCCCCCCTTTTTTGCTCCAGGGCCCCATTTTTGACCCATTTTTCACCCTGGGCCTGGGTACAAATTACCCCCTTAACCCCCCTCTCAGAGGCCCTGTATGATGTGACCTATGAACTTTGGAAGTCACCTGTATACGCTCTGGATGGTAAATGAGGCAATAAAACAACAACTGTGCCATCAGGCTGCTCCTTCAGTCAGTCTACATTTGGGTTGCAAAGGTGGATTGAGTGAATTAGCCCAGAATCCTTGTTCTAAAAGGGAAATCGTACCACACCTTTAAAAAGCCGTACCTGGGAAATAAAATGCATAACATTATTAATACAAAAAGTGATGGTTTGAACAGAGATAGTTGTTTCTCGGGTCATTGCAGCAGTCTGTTACCCCTGCTGGTTAACGTATTTTATGCAACACTGTCTGATGAGATAATGTTTTGTGATTAGGCTGCTACCTACCTGAGGTGACTCAAAATATCTGCATTTGCATCTATAAAGTAATCTAGCTATGTATGTAGAGCTAAGAATGAACTCCCCTTTCCGCTCTGCCTGGAGAAGAGTTTTGTTTAGCTGGAGATAAGCATGTAAATTTTTGGCTAGCACAACTGGTCCATTTCTCAATCTCATCTTTCCCTCACAACACAGATAACTCCCACTTACTCACTATCCAGCCTGACCTGAGTACCACCACCATGACCTATCAGGGCTCACTCTGCCCACGCCAGGATGGACCCAACAAATTCCAGATTGGCAATGGGCACCTACTGAGCCCCCTGGGCAGCGGACGCCACACTCTGCACCACAGCTCACCCAGTGCTGATCCTGTGGACTTTGTCTCACGATTCTCCACCCAAAGTTTCTTCCGCTCCTTGCCCAGAAGTGGTGCCAGCATGGCGTATGGAACCTTCAACTTCCTGGGTGGACGTCTAATGATACCCAACACAGGTGAAGTTGGCAGAAAGGGGAACTATGTCGCTGGGGATTGGGGAGGGTGGCCTAATTGGGGGCAATGGAAGATGCTTTATGAGGCTCTCAGTATCCTTCTGAACCAGCACTTCAGGCCAAACACCCGATAGGAAGAGGCTCCTCATGGTCTGAATTGGAATTGGGAGGGATCTGGATCATTTTGTGGATACATTTTAGGTACCCTTCCCCTCTAGAAAAGCCTCTACTGCCCAGAAAGTAGGTAGGTATCATCTACCTTCCCCTTCCAGTCTGTGCTCTCTGGTTCTGCTTGGTAGTCCTTCTTCCTAATGTCCCTTCTTCAGTGGTCAGTTTACCCAAGAAATCATGGAGTGTTTTAAGCCTGGACCCACAAGAAGGTCTGTCTCCAGACTGCTTGTGCTGCATCCCACTAAGCAACAATGTCTCTGTCCTATAGGTGTCAGCTTGCTCATCCCACCTGATGCCATTCCACGGGGGAAGATCTATGAAATCTACCTGACATTGCACAAGCAGGAGGATGTGAGGTACCTCTCCCAGCCCTTGAAAAACCCTTGCTGTCCCACTGGTGGCCCACCATGTGATCCTTACTTGGCCATATATTGTACCAGTTTGATTCCAGGCCATAACATGCACATACATCCCCGTACCATTGCTCACTGTCGAATCTCACAGATATATTGTGCTTGAGAACAGATGGGACACCTTTGTCCCTACAGACTGATTGTCCTTGCTGCCCTGAACTCATACAAATGGGCATGCAGAAATCTGCTTCCACTCATGAGATGGATGTAGCTGACAGCGCAATTCTGTCTAGGTCAGGACCGGTGGAACGATTGTTCCACTGGGCGCTGGGTGTTGCAAACATACCGTAAGGCACGTTTTCGACGCCTGGAGAGTAAGTGGCACCAGTACCAAGGCTGGTGCCATTTGCACTAGCCTGGCCGCTGCTGGACACAGGTAAGGATTTGCTGGGTGGCAGGGAGTGAGAGGAGGGCAGAATGAGGTGGAATGGGAGGGGGGATTGGGTGGCTGGGCCCAGGAAGGGGGAGGGATCCTCAGCAGCATCAAATCCTATCCCCGTTCCTGGGTCTGGCTGGTGTTACACGTGCCTCCATGATTTAGTGTCGGCCATTTTGCCGGCGCACATCCATGGAGACCCTTTGGGGCGGCTGGGCTGTTACTCGGGGTAAAGGGATGAATGTCCCTTTACCCTGAGGAGGCCTCCACCTGCGCCAGCACTGGCCCGATCCTGGATAGGATCCGACGCAGCGTGCTTTTTGCACGCTGTGGCGGTCCTAGACAGGATTGGACTGTGAATGTTTTCATGATGATGATGTAACCATGTCTTCTGTAATGGTAGTTACACAACTTTCTACCCAGCATTCTTATAGAAAGGAAGATACACAAAACAGTTTGAAACTATTACTGGGCATACATTTAACTTAAGTAAACAAAACTTTGTTGATATATAGTCAGCAAGATTCCATTACTAGTTTACAAGTACAAAGGCTACAAGGTTATCATCCCAACTCTGAGCACATGACATTGAAAGTAAGCTCTATTAATATCAATGGAAAAGATTTCCTCATAATACATGGGATTGGGGCATACACAGATAAAGACCAGCACGCACCTCCTAGGCAAGCTCCACTGTAACAGCCTTATTATCTTAACATTTGATCACATTTTTCTCTGATGAAATTCCTCTGACAAATGTTTCTGTGGTCCTGGCGCTTTACAGCCCACTCTTGCTGGCTTCTTACTGCTCATGACTGCGTCAACAGCAAATGGAGAAAGCATGCTTCTGTCATGGCACATTTAGTGTCGAGAATCCCTTCCGTGCCGGTTAAGGACTGAGGTGGTTGATTTGATTAGGATGTCTCAAAGACAGTGGACCTTCCCTTAGGCACCCTTGCTAGCTGAGCTGTAGGACGGCCAACCAGGAAGGACCCTGCCAGAACGTCCAGACCAGTCTCCCAGGAGGAGAGCTCAGTCAGGCCGTTGGCTAGTAGTCCTCTCTAAGGAACTGGTCTCCTGGCCATGTCTAGAGGTTTTTAATTTTCTCCTGGAAAGAGGAGGCTTATTAGCAGTTGTTTCTGTTGCATGTATTCTCAGAAATGTTTCTGGAGGTTCCAGCTTGCAGAAGTCCCCATAATAACTATATGCCGTAAGTAGGGCATTTCCAGTACTACCAGGATTATTGGATCAACATCAAATTCATGCACTTGCTGGAGCTTACTAGCTACTAATTTCTGAGTCTGAACAAACATCTTTGCTCATATTGTTAATGAATACATGCTGATCCGAACCCATTTAATTTCCCCATTCTACTTCCCACCTGCACTGGTAGGGATTTGGATCCTAAAACAGCTGATAACAATAGCTAGACCCATGTATACATTTATTTATTTATTTATTTATTTATTTATTTACAGTATTTTTATCCCGCCTTTCTCCCCGAAGGGACCCAAGGCGGCTTACAACAAAAAAAGAAAATACAATACAAAAAATACAATACAAAAAATAATTGCATTTTAAAACAGTAAAAAAGAATTAATGAAAATTAATAAAAAACAGTATCTAAAAATTGATTTAAAAGATCATAGCACAATTAAAACAGGAGCATAAAAACAGCAGCACCCCCACCTGTACCAGCGAGATGTTAAAAAAAGCAAGGGCTCAGAAGGCTTCTTTGAACAAGGAGGGAGCAGTTCATAAGTCAAAGGGGAGGGAATTCCATAAGGTTGGTGCCACTACTGAGAAGGCCCTGTTTCTGGCCGCCGCCCCTCGCACCTCCCTGGGCGACGGCACCCGCAAAAGGGCCTACATGGTTTTGTACACCTCTGCCAAACTTGCTCTTCTCTCTCTTGTTGAGGCTGCCACTGGCTGGCTGCCAGACTCTGCTGAGCCCCATTGTCAGCTGTGGCCCTCCAGGGGTGCTCCTCACCAGACCCGTCATCCTAGCCATGGACCACTGTGTGGAGCCAAATCCTGAGACCTGGAGTCTGCGCCTCAAAAAGCAGTCATGTGAAGGTACATGGGAGGTGAGTGTTTCAAGGACCGTCTGTACGTTTAATATAACGCAATTGAAATTCTGTGCCAGGTTAAACCAAATTCTATGACCTGTATAAATGACATTTTCATAGCTTTGCTTATGTTTTGACTATGACGTGACATATGAGTTCTGCATCTCTATGCTGACCGTGCCAATAAGTGCTTCCTTTCTGTTCTCTCAGGATGTGCTGCACCTGGGGGAGCCGGCACCCTCAGAACTCTACCACTGCCAGCTGGAACCCCAGGCTTGCTACATCTTCACCGAGCAACTGGGCCGCTTTGCATTGGTGGGGGAATCCCTCAGCATGGCTGCCTCAAAGCGGCTCAAACTGGTCCTCTTTGCACCCACCACTTGTACAGGGTTGGAATATGATGTCCGCGTGTATTGTCTCAGCGACACCCGTGATGCACTGAAGGTATTACTACCCCCCAGGAGGCCCAAACACTGTCCTGGAAATACCAACACACACACACCCCTCAAACCCTTCCTCCACACCTATGCTGGAATGCTCTGCCTTCCCTTGTCTCAGTAAACCACTGTTTGTCCAAGGACACTGTCTCAGGAACTGCTGAAGCCCACCCTCAGTGCCAGAGAGAGGCACCTGCCATGTCATGCAACACTGACCACATCCCTAATATGTTGCCCCAGTAGCGTAGCAACCACAAAGCAGTTGATGCGGCCCGCTCTGGGCTTCACAGCCTGAGGGGGTGCATGTGGTTGCTACGCTACTTGCAAGGAAACCCAAAAAGGAGGCAGTGGTGGCTTTGCGATCGGGCTGCTGCTCCCCTTCTCCCTTGAAGGCGCCAAGGGAGAAGGAAGGGGGGTGGCAGCCCGATCACAAAGCTGCCGCCGCCTCTTCTTCAGGTTTCCTTGCGAGGAAACCGAAAGAGGTGGCAGAAGTGATATATCACAATGGCACATGACATCACAATGGCACGTGTTGTCGGGCCATCACACACACCCCAGTAGCGGCGATACTAGCTATGCTTCTGTGCTGCCCTTCATACTGTTCACCCCATGACAACCACAGGATCCATCATTTAACCTTATAAAGGCCTTCTGCCTCCCCCAACCATGACCTCAGTTTCTTCTTCTGCTATACTGATTTAGGGGAGGGTGGGACTTGGTTCAGTGGAAGAGTCTCTGCTTTGTAAGTACAAGGTCCCAGGTTCAATCCCTGGCATCCCCAGGTGGGGCTGAGAGAGACTTCTGCTTGAAACCCTGAAGAGCCACTGCCAGTCAGTGTCAACAATACTTCATGGACCTATGGGATGACTCGGTTCCTATTTGCCAACCCAAAATTTTGCCCCAGCAACGCAGAGCAATCCCCTGTAATTCCATTGTCCATGCCATACTATGGCTCAACTTCCATTAGACCCGTAGTGGGTAGTAGCCACTGGGAATGCGTGTCAGTGGTTCTAGAAACTCAGTCTCTCCCTCCCCACCCCTTATGCCATCACAGGAAGTTGTACAAATAGAAAAGCAGATGGGGGGACAGCTGATCGGTGTGCCACGGATCCTGCACTTCAAGGACAGCTATCACAACCTGCGCCTCTCCATCCATGATGTGCCCAGCTCACTATGGAAGAGCAAGCTCCTCGTCAGCTATCAGGTAAGTGTGCCCACTAGTTTTGGAAATGGTCGGCATCCAGGGCAGATTGTGCACTCTTTGCTTGCAAGCACTGGGGCTGTTGTTGCCAGCATATGTTTATGCTGTTTTCTATTGGCTGGGATTCAGTGCTTGAGTAAAGCCATCACTCTTTATCTCAGGTTCAAGAAGACCCTGTGCAAGAGTTGCCAGGCCCTTCTCAAGTCAAGTGCTCTTTCAGGAGTCAGGTGATGGGAGAGGGGCAGATAGTTATCTGTCCATCACTGGTCTCCTTTCTAACTCTGCCGGCATCTGTTCATGCCCTCAGCTTTGTCATCATGCAGAAGCCTAGTTCAGCCTCGGCCTTGGGAAGAGCAGCCCAACCTAAATCTGCCCTCTCTTTTCACAGGAGATTCCCTTCTATCACCTTTGGAGTGGGCTGCAGCCCTACCTGCACTGCACCTTCACGCTGGAGCGACTCAGCACCAGCACTTGCCAGCTGGCTTGCAAAATCTGGATCTGGCAAGTGGAGGGTGATGGGCAGAGCTTCAATATCGACTTCAACATTGCCAAGGTGAGGGCCAAGGACACAGTGATGGGAGGGTTGGTGAGATGACTAACGTGGTACCCTTTAAGTGTGAAGAGGATTCCTGTGCTAGGTAGGGAGGGGGGCTGTTCATGAAGTGTGCTGTTCTAGTCTAGAACAGGGGTTCTCAACGTTTGGAGGCCTGCGTACCCCCTGTGCAGGCCTCTGGTGGCCCGCGTACCCCCAGTAGTTAACCCCTGCTTACCCCCAATTAACCCCGTGTACCCCCTTAAAATGTTTTTTATCCCAGGCTGCAGCGCAGGTGGGTCTTCTCATCTGCACTGCAACCTGGAGGGAAAAGCTACAGCCCTGTCGAATTGGCAGGGCTGAAGCCTTTCCCTCTGAGTTGCAGTGTGGGTGGGAGGACCCGCCTGCCCGCGCTGCAGCCTAGGAAAAATGGCTACTACAGCCCTCCCGATGTCCTCTCGTAGCTGCCACGACCTTGTCTTCCGGCCGCCGCCATCTTGAATTGCGCGAAAATCTTGCGGGATTCAAGATTCAAGACTGCCTCCCGTGCCCTCACGAGATTTGGGGGCCGCCATCTTGAATCTCGCATGCAATACTAGAATACCCTCCTTAACTTTCCCTTCCCATTTGCCTTCATTCCTTTTTCCAGGATATATTCTTTGTGATCTTCAAGAGTCCTTCCCCTACTCTAAACCTGTCAGGCAGGTATGCAGATAGAGTTGCTCTCCTGGGAAATCTCTAAGAGGAAACCATATTGTGTCAGGGGGCATCCAAATAGTTGAAAGCAGCATACAATCAAAGAGAATATAAAAAGGGAAAGAAACAATTTCAAATCCTCAGACAGCTCTCCTCCAGCTCTTGCCCCAGAGCTCTCACCAAGAAGTTGCCATTTACCCCACAGGTTCTAATTCCAGCTGTCCTCTTTCCAGGATGCCCGCTTCTCAGACTGGCTGCCCCCAGACAATGAGGCTGGTTCCCCTGCCCTGGTGGGCCCCAGTGCCTTCAAGATCCCCTTCCTTATCCGTCAGAAGATCATAAGCAGCCTGGATGCACCAGGGTCCCGTGGGGCTGACTGGAGGGCATTAGCCCAGAAGCTGCACCTTGACAGGTAAAGGGATAGCTTTCCCTGGCTGTACCTCAGTAGCCACAGACTGCAACTAGCACAGCCAGCAGGGGTGGGGGTGGGTCTCTCTGCAGCAGAAATAGGTGAATGGGGTGTGTGAATCTAGGCTGTGGTGCTGAGTGTGTGTGTGTGTGGGGGGGTGTCTGTATGGAAGGTGAACATGTACTACCGGGGTGCCCCATTCTTTCTTCTGGGCATCCCCAAAGAGAATGGGTGGGTGGGTGGCAGTAAAGGAAGGGTAGAAGCTAAAGTAAAAGGTTTTGACCTGGATTGCAACTGCCTCCTCTCTTTCCACAGCCATCTCAGCTTCTTTGCTTCAAAGCCCAGCCCAACAGCCATGATCTTGAACTTATGGGAGGCACGTCACTTCCCCAATGGGAACCTCAACCAGCTTGCTGCTGCTGTGGCGGAGGTGGGCAAGCAGGACAGCTCTCTCTTCATGGTTTCAGAGGCTGAGTGCTAAGATGCTCAGTGGGGGCAGCACAGGCCTTCGCTGGGGGATGACAGGGGGCATCTCCATTCGAAAGGGCAGTGCTTCTGCACTTGTCCAGCTTTGAATATGCCTGTGTGCCCTTGTCTGAGGCTTATTGGCCTCATGCCCTCTATTCCTTGTGCCAAATACAGCCAGAAGGCAAGCACAGTTGGCTCAGTCTCCAGCAGCCATGGCAAAGGCTACTGAATGCTGCTACCAAGGAAGCTTTGGGACTGAGGGAGACCTGTCCCTTCTGTTGGAATAGGCTGGCAATGGATTCCAATATGCTGGTATCTCTGGACTTGATCATGATCCCAGGGCTCTTTTCTTCCCAAGTATGGGAGGAAGTGGGAGGGGAGATGGCTGGCCTAATGCCCATTGTGAGTAACCAAGCAAGACCAACAGGTGAGCTGGAGCTGAAATGTCTGTGCCTCCTCCTGCTGCAGCGCCCAGAAAGTCCCATTCTGTGATAAAGTATGGGGTAAGGAGGTTGGCTCAGCTCAGGACTATTCCAGAGCTCTCTCTATTTACTTTTGCTCCAGCCCAATTGATACCCAAGACTCAGTCATAGAGGGCAGCCCAGGACCTGGTGGTTTGCAAACACTGGGAACCCCAAGGGGACCACGGAAGGAAAGGAGATGCAGGCACATGGCAGTCCAGGGATGAGGGCAGCGCTGAACTGGACGACTGGATCTGCTGTGCCTCCTTAGTCCTTGCCCAGTGTATATGCAAAGGGAATTGTGCGTGTGTGTGGTGGCAGTCCAATCTGTGCAGTGAACGTGTGCCGGACCAGGCGGATCCATGCTGTATTGTGTAAAGATCGTTTTTTATTCTGTATTCAAGTGCATTCAAGTATTTACACTTGGCCTTATGTACATATAAGCGTCCCGCACAGGGTTTTAGCGGGCATGAATGTAAATAAATTATATATATATATTGCTACATGGGGCTTCTTGCGTCTGTGCCCACACCAAGCCAATAGATGCATCACCAGATTTGGAAGCAGACAGAGCCTTTGGCTAGAGCCCAAAGGCTGAGCAGAGCCCTCTTGAGAGCTCTGTGGATGTAGAAATATCCAAGATGATGCGAGTGCCTCTATCTTAGCTCCCTCAGTCAGGGCAACTTTCAGTCTGGCTCTCTGGAGAAAGAATAGCTTGAGGATCCAAGTGGCAGCAGGAATTTGGTTTATTTTTTTCTTACATGTCGAACAAAGCTTGAGCATGAATCAGAGATGTTAAACAGAACTGTAAAGATGAAACATCACTACTACCACAACCTGCCTTTCCTGCCGTTCTGCCACAAGTGCCTCAAAGAAGGGTGAAACTGCTATAGGTTAGAGTCTGGACCTGAGAGAGGATGATCCATGCTCCGGGTTACTGGGAAATCTTCAGGAAAGTCGAGCAGAACTTTGTTTGGCTCTGTGCTGGTTGGCTACAGCAGCAATCAGTGCAGCCCCTTTCCCTGAGCCGTCCTCTGACAGCAAGAATTTGACTTGACATTTTGGAGCTAGCATTGCCACTGTTTCATTAAGCACTTTTGAAAATCTGGGGACAGAAAGGAAGAATGTCTGTGAGCAAGAGAAGCCAACATTTAGTCCATCATCACAACCTCCCTGCTAGCAACACAGCCCCTGGCAACACCCCTCCTGAAAGAGCAGGTGCTTGCAGTTCCCTCCCACAAAACAGGAGCAACATTCCTCTCAGTCATCTAGGCCAATACTGTAAGACCCAGGACGCCCCAGAAAAGCAGAGAGTACTCAACTGCTTAGCAATAGTCACCTTTACATCCCATGGTATTTCCTCAGGTCTGCTCAGAATTGCTCCAGTAGCACTTCTTTAGCCCATATACCATGAGGGTGGCTGCCTTCTCCACCCATCCAGGTTATGTCACCCAATGAGCGAGCAAACTTTCCATTCTCCTCTGGGCAGGGGGGGTTGGACTGAAGCCTTGCATTGCCCCATCATCTGATGTCGCAGAATCAACTCACTTAGGGTGCGCTTTGTACAGTGTCCCATCCACACCAACGGTAATCTCCAGCTTCTCCAGTTGCCGATTATCTCGGATCTTCTCCACAACAGCAGCCACTCCAGCTCCACAAAACTTAGCAGCACGCGTGGACACTGTACGGCACACCTCCTTCACCACCATGGTATCTTCAGTTGTTACGGTCAACTTGCGCTCTTCCAGCAGAGCACACACGCGCTCCTCACCCTGACATGCTCTGTCAGGACATTAGAATCAGTGATGGTGTCTTGGGCCTTAACAGTAAGTGGAAGTACAGGGGTTGTGGCATCTAGTCTATTCACAAGGGCTAACTCCCTCTCAGACACACTTATCCTGAAAGCACCCAGGCACCGCAAGATGGGGCTTTGTGATTGCATGCAACCAATGACAGAGATTTTACATTCCAAGGAAGAATGGTCACATTCTTTATCAAAAATAAAAAATCCAAACCTAGTGCCAAGCCAGCCAGCCAAAGTTCTGTATCACCAAACTCAAATTTGGTGTTCAAAATAAATTATTAAAATCAATTGAATGTGTGCAAATTAGCCTATTTTTCATAAACCTGCTAAGTCTAGATACATGCAGAATTTGGAATCTGGGAGAAGGTTGATGTCAGAAGCAGCACGAGGCTATGCGAGAGAAATTCAGTTGGGTGGGCCCCTGATGGGTATGGGTCCTCAAACAGTACCCTAGTTGATCCCTGACACCACCCCAGTCAGTGAAAAAGGAATGGACAGGTATCCAAACATGACACAGGCACTGAACCCCCAAACAGTGAAGGCTCTTGTAGACAAAGACAAAATCTCATATTTTCTCAGGACCTTGATTTCTGTACCAGTACCAAGATTCCACACGGTATGGCAAGATAAACACTTACTCCACATCTGATAGGAATTTGGTGGGAAAGATGTATTTGGTCTGAAGCACAAGTGGATCTTGACCTTGAAACACGACCTTGCGAGCCATTAGCTCCAGCAAAATATAGCGCACAATCTCACCCAAGTACATGCCACTGATGAGCTTCTCATACCTGGGGGGGGGGGGGGGGGGGGGAGATGGGAATTAGTTTTGGTACCACACAGGAAGACGTTGGAAGCAGTGCCCTGGCCTAGAACCAGCCACTATCACAGACCCCACCCCAATAACTGATTCTCAGTCTCACCTCTGCTGGCCAGCGTTAAGAGATTCTGCATCCACTTTCACATCAAAGGGTGTCATGAAGCTTTCAAGGCAGCCATTGTCCCCAAATGCCGCCCATTCCATATTGATACACATTTTTCCTTCATCGCCCTCCACAGCATCCACATTCTTCATTTCTTCCATATAGCAAGCATTGGTACCAGTTCCTGAGGAAAAAAAATAGGGGGTGGAACTGAATCGCTGACGAGAATGGACTGTTGCATTCTTTCCCACTCTGAGCAAGAAAACTGTTGGGGCTCAGGGTGTTGGAAGAATCTTCAACCTAGTTAGACTTTAGTTCTAAATGTCACATTACAGAGGAAGGCTTACCTGTCAGGGAGCAGTGCCCTGAAGCAGCCTAGCCTCTGGCCATAAATCCCCAAAGGAGGCCACAGACTGAAGAAGTAAAGAGGAGGAAGACATCTGTACTTGGGAAGGTATCTCCTGGACTTCAAAGAGGGCACTGCACCTATAATTTCACTGCCCACCAAAGGCTGCCCATAACCCCCGCCTTACCGACAATGAGACCGATTTCACACTTGGGGTCCTCATAGGCACATGACATCATGGTTCCCACAGTGTCATTCACTATGGCAACCACATCTAGATCACATATCTGGGAAGAGAGAGGGAGGGAGAGACAGAGAGAGCATCAAGATGTGTTACCAGGCAACACAATTCCCTATCACCACAGTAACCAGCACAGACCCATAGGCCCTGTCGCATGGGAAACAGACCCCCTCCCCACCCTTCTGTATATCCCTGGGGCCATCAGTCTGGAGGGAGTTCTCAAGCTCTGTCCCTGCTATCCAGCTGGTCTGGTCAAAGGACACAATGGCTGGTGTTCAGCCTTTCACCGGGATATGTAGCAGACCATCACAGAGTAGACTGAAAAAATCTGGGAGGTGGGGAAAGCTTGGTATTAAGCAAGCCCTGCCAAGAATATAAAGCATGACAATGCGCGAACAGATACAGCATAATCTACCCAAGCCTGCTTGTCATACAAGTTCTTTCACCTTAGAATCACCTTCAGTTCCACATGCTTCCTTTCCTGTTCTTTAATCCACTTCCAAAACACATGGCCTCTTCCAGCTCTAACAAGAAATATCGGTCTAACCATTTCCCACCTGACATTAAGATATCTCACGAAACATCCACACCCATGCCACTGAACTTGCTGGATAGCACTAAACTAGACCCAAACTGTGAGGGTGCATGCAGCTACATATCACACGCATGCACATGGAACAAAAGCCAGATGACTATTTTTCCTAGGGAAAACCAACCAGAGGTGGGGTGGAGGAGGGGCACTAGCGTGCAGAAGACAAATGTGTATGTGGGAGAGGGGGTGCTTAACCATCTCTCTGTTCACTGCTTCTCCACTCCAAATTGTCCCACAACAACTACTACTCCCCTCCATTCAGGGTCTCAAAGAAGGCAAACAGGCATTTGCAACCCCAGAACAGCGAGACGAGGAGGCAGGTGGAGGGTAGAAAACTGGAGCAGAGAAGTGGCTGCAGAAAATGGGAAAGGATTCCTTTTCCACCTCAGTTCAACTCCTCCTAAAGCTGCATTTATTTATTTGTTTGTTTGTTTGTTTATACCCCACATTTCTCCCACATTCAGGGCACTCAAGGCGGCTTACAATGTTAAAAAACAGTACAGATATAAATTTTAAAACATTAAAACAGTCAAATAGACAGACCCCAATGAATCACAAAAAAATGATTAAAATTGCAATTCATTAAAAACGCCTGCCCATTATGTCAGCAATCGAAGGTCATCCTGAATAAAAAGGTCTTGAGGCACCACCGGAAGGTCTCCAGGGAGGGATCTATTCTTAATTCCTGGGGGAGGGAATTCAATAATCGGGGTGCCACCACAGAGAAGGCCCTATTCCTCCGCCGCCATTCCCCTCACCTCCATCAATTGTGGCATGGTTAAAAGAGCCCCCTCCGATGACCTAAGAGGTAATTATATGGAAGGAGGCGGTCCCTCAAATACCCTGGAGGTAGGCATGCGTCACCCCCGTGAACCCCCCCCCCCGTGCACACATACCCCAAAAATTTGCAGGCTTTGATCCTCCTCTCCGGCCGTCTGTCCAAGACCTTCTGACCAGGCCCAATGCGTCAATACGTGATTTTTTAGCTTTTTTGCGCATGCACACAACGTTTCTGAGGGCAAGGGCTGCCCTCTTGCCTTCAGAAACATTCTGCACATGCGCGAAAACCTAATAAATGACATATCGACACATTGGGCCTGGTCAGAAGACCCCGGACTGCCGGCCGGGGTGGATGCTCAGAGGCCTTCTTTGGCCTCGGAGGGTGATGGGCGGAACCGGCGGCAGTGGGGGCGACGCGCGGGGGTGATGCGCGTCACCCGTTGACGCGCGTCACCCCCGGTGGCCCGCCACCCCGCCACGCAGGCGCGTGACTGGAGCATGGCGGGGGCGGGCCGCCAGGGGGCGACGCGCGCAAATGGGTGGCGCGTGCACACACACGCACCCGCTCGCATCACCTCCGCTCCGCCGTCACCCTTCCGGGAGAAGGGAATCTGGGAGAAGGCCTCGGAACGTCTGCCCCGGCCGGCGGTCTGCAGCCTTCTGATGAGGCCGAATGCGGCGACACGTCTTTTATTAGGTTTTTCGCACCTGCGCAGAATGTTTGCCCTTGCCCTCAGAAACGTTGTGTGCATGCGCGAAAAACCTAAAAGTTCATGTATTTCCACATTGGGTCTCATCAGAAGGCCCTGGACCGCCGGAGAAGGAAGACGCTTGGAGCTGGCAGCAGCGGGGGTAAACGGAAAATTTTGGGGTGGGGTGCACGGGGGGCGGCGTTTGCGCCCCCTGCTCAGGGCAGCACGTGCACTAGCGACAACAATGCCGCCACGGTCCAGTGACACTAATGGGCTGTAGGTTTTCATGGTGGCACAACCAAGTCTGAACGGTTCAGGCCCAAACCATCCCCTTGCCAAATCTATCCAGTCACTGGCGTCGCTGGAGGTGGGGTGGAAAGCTAAGTTCTGCAGCTTTGCTTTCTCTCCGCTGACGGGCTCCTATGACGAGGGGCGGGGCGCCTCATGCAGGAGAGTAACGGTGGGGCGGAAAGCTGCAGAACTTAGTTTTCCGCCCCACCTCAAGCAACGCCAGTGTATCCAGCTCATTACAAAGTCCCTGCCCCAGGCACCACACATACCTTTTGACGCTTTACTGCCTCCCGCAGCAACTGCACAACATCCTCCCCCACACAGCCTGTGGCACTGAACCCTTTGGTCCATGCTAGCAAAATGCCCTGTGAGACCAAGAGAAAAGAGGAGATTATGCAGCTTGCATTTGTACCTATAGGTCAGGTGAACTGCTTCCTCTGAGCTGCTTCCACCTAGCCCCTATATCCTGTTGTGAGACCCCTGAGCTCTGCTCCAGCTGCACTGCAATGGAGAGATGAGGGCAGAGGACCTGCAGTCCATTTCTGTGAGGAGGTATAGCTGTACAGTGTTGTTGTTGTTCAGTCGTTAAGTCGTGTCCGACACTTCGTGATCCCATGAACCATATCCCACCAGGCCTTCCTGTCCTCCACTATCTTCCTGAGTTCGCTCATTTTCATGTTCGTTGCATCGGTGATGCTGTCTAACCATCTCATCCTTTGCCTTCCCCTTCTCCTTTTGCCTTCAATCTTTCCCAGCATCAGAGTCTTCTCCAGAGAGTCCTCTCTTCGCATTAGGTGGCCAAAATATTTGAGCTTCAGCCTCAGTACCTGTCCTTCCATGGAACAGTCAGGGTTGATTTCAATTAGGATTGACTGATTTGATCTCCTAGCAGTCCAAGGGACTCTCAGGAGTCTTCTCCAGCACCACAGTTTGAAAGCATCAATTCTTCGGCGCTCAGCCTTCCTTATGGTCCAACTCTTGCAACCATACATTGCTACTGGGAACATCATCGCCCTGACTATACGAACGTTTGTTGGCATGGTGATATCTCTGCTTTTTATTATGCTGTTTGCCATAGCTTTCCTTCCAAGGAGTAAGCGTCTTTTAATTTCATGGCTGCTGTCTTCGTCTGCAGTGATCTTGGAGCCCAAAAAAGTAAAATCTGTTACTGCTTCCATTTCTGCCCCTTCTATTTGCCAGGAATTGATGGGACCAGATGCCATGATCTTAGTTTTATTAATGTTGAGTTTCAAGCCAACTTTTGCACTCTCCTCTTTCACCCTCATCAAGAGGCTCTTTAGTTCTTCTTCACTTTCTGCCATTAGGGTGGTATCGTCTGCATATCTGAGGTTGTTGATGTTTCTCCCGGCAACCTTGATTCCGGCTTGCGATTCATTCAGCCCTACATTTCTCATAATGTACTCTGCATATAAATTAAATAAGCAGGGTGACAATATACAGCCTTGCCGTACTCCCTTCCCAATTTTGAACCAATTGGTTGTTCCATGGCCGGTTCGAACTGTTGCTTCTTGACCCGCATACAGGTTTCTCAGGAGACAGGTAAGGTGGTCTGGTACCCCCATCTCTTTAAGAATTTGCCACAGTTTGTTGTGATCCACACAATCAAAGGCTTTTGCGTAGTCAATGAAGCAGAAGTAGGTGTTTTTTTGGAACTCTCGTGCTTTCTCCATGATCCAGCGCATGTTGGCAATTTGATCTCTAGTTCCTCTGCCTCTTCGAAACCCAGCTTGTACTTCCGGTAGTTCTCGGTCCACGTACTGCTGAAGCCTAGCTTGTAGGATTTTGAGCATAACCTTGCTAGCATGTGAAATGAGTGCAATTGTACGGTAGTTTGAACACTCTTTGGCACTGCCCTTCTTTGGAATTGGAACGTAAACTGACCTTTTCCAATCCTTTGGCCACTGCTGAGTTTTCCAAATTTGTTGGCATATTGAGTGCAGCACTTTCACAGCATCATCATTTAGGATTTTAAGTAGCTCAGCTGGGATATTATCATCTCCGCTAGCTTTGTTGTTAGTAATGCTACCTAAGGCCCACTTGACTTCACTCTCTAGGATGTCCAGCTCTGGGTCAGTGACCACACCAGCGTGGTCATCAGGAACATTAAGATCTTTCTTGTATTGTTCTTCTGTGTATTCTTGCCATCTCTTCTTAATCTCTTCTGCTTCCGTTAGGTTTCTGCCTTTTTTGTCCTTTATCATGCCCATCTTTGCACAAAATGTTCCCTTGATATCACCAATTTTCTTGAAGAGATCTCTAGTCCTCCCCATTCTGTTGTTTTCCTCGATTTCCTTGCATTGTTCATTTAAGAAGGCCTTCTTATCTCTCCTTGCTATTCTCTGGAAATCTGCATTCAGTTGTTTATATATTTCCCTTTCACCCTTGCTTTTCGCATTCCTTCTTTCCACAGCTATTTGTAAAGCCTCATCTGACAGCCACTTTGCTTTCTTGCATTTCTTTTTCTTTGGGATGGTTTTAGTTGCTGCCTCCTGTACAGTATTACGAACCTCCGTCCATAGTTCTTCAGGCACTCTGTCTACCAGGTCTAATGCCCTAAATCTATTCTTCACCTCCACTGTATACTCATAAGGGATATGGTTTAGGTCATATCTGACTGGTCTAGTGGTGTTCCCTACATTCTTCAATTTAAGCCTGAATTTTGCAATAAGAAGCTCATGATCTGAGCCACAGTCAGCTCCAGGTCTTGTTTTTACCGACTGTATAGAGCTTCTCCATCTTTGGCTGCAAAGCACATAATCTATCTGGTTTCGGTATTGACCATCAATACCGTACAGTACTCCCCCCATATCCACTGTACAGTACTCCCCCCATATCCACTGGGGATATGTTCCAGGCCCCTCCATGGATACTTGAAACCGTGGATAGGAGCGAACACCCCTTCCATGGTTTCCTGAGGGCCCTCCGCCCTGCCAGGCGTGTGCACCCCCCCCCAGCTCTTGTTTTTCTTTAAGCAAGCTTTGTTTCTTCCTTAAAACAAACAGAGAAGCAGCCAACATTGCAGGCAAGTAGAATGAGACTAAGTCCTAGAGAGGCTCTGCAAGGTTTCTATTAACCTTGCAGAGCCTCTCTAGGACTTACTCTCATTCTACTAGCCTGTAATAAGCAACCAGAGGCTGCTTCTCCTGTTTGATTAAGGAAGAAACAGAGCTTACAGGGAAAAAAGTAACAGCCTGGGGGGGTCCCCGCGATCCATGGATAACTGAAACCGTGGATAGCAAATCCGTGGATACGGGGGCTCACCTCTACTCAGGTACTATATGTACTTGGCCTTACCAAAAATAAATCAAAATTCTGCACCCCTCTAGCTTCTGGGTTGTCATCAGGCACTGATAATAACATCAGAACTTTGCTGGATCAGGTCATTTGCTCATCTAGCCCAACATCCTGTTTCCAATCCACAGTGGCGCACCATTAGCCTCTGGGAAGCCCACAAGTACGAGATGAAGGCATAGCCCTCTCCCACCACTACTGCCTTGCAATAGTTGTTCAGAGGCACATTGCCTCTGAATCTGGAGGCAGCACATAGCCAGTGATAGACCTATCCTCCATGAATTTGCCTAATCCCCTTTTACAGCTAGCCAAGCAAGGAGCCATCACTACATCCTGTGGTAGCGAATTCCATATATTTTAATGTGCTTTTAAGTACTTACCATCATCATTGTTCACCCACGTTCAAGCCTATCTTTGTAACCAGAAGGACTAAAACTTGCCAGTACCAAATTTGTCACCTTTTTGGGGGGTGGGGGTGTTGCTTACACAGAACAGCAGCATACAAAGAGCCCTGAGTATAGGATGGAGACTAGAACTGTTGGGCAGGTGCATTAGTCAGCTTTTTGTCAAACATGACATCCTCAACAGGCAGAGGAGTAGTAGGCAGAAATAAAGTGGCAGGATTTAACAATGTACAGGTCATATTTATTTATTTATTTATTTATTTAAAGAATTTATATCCCGCCTTTCTCCCAGCGAGGGCAGTCAAGGCAGCTTACAACATTAAAATACATATACATTAAAAATTAAAAACAATTAAAAACAATTAAAACAAACAACTAAAAACAACAACCCCAGTGGTTCAACCTGTAAGTACTTTGTTAAGAAGCCATTTGTTAAAACGCCAGCCCACCATGTCAGACATCGAATGCTTCCCTAAATAAAAATGTCTTAAGGCCCCGCCGAAAGGTCTCTAAAGAGGGAGCCGTTCTTAATTCCAGGGGGAGGGAATTCCATAATTGGGGCGCCACTGCCGAGAAGGCCCTATTCCGCGCCGCCATCCCTCTCACGTCCGTCAATGGCGGCACGGTTAACAGGGGCCCCCTGATGACCTCAGAGTACGGGTCGGATTATAAGGAAGGAGGCGGTCCCTCAAATACCCTGGACCTGAGCCGTTAAGGGCTTTAAAAGTCAAAACTAGCACTTTGAATTGTGCCCGGAAACGAACCGGCAGCCAGTGTAGCCGCCGGAGCAATGGTCCGACTGAGTCGAATCGACAGGCCCCGGCCACAACCCAGGCAGCCGCACTCTGCACTAGTTGCAGTTTCCGAACCGTCTTCAAAGGCAGCCCCACGTAGAGCACATTGCAGTAATCTAGTCTAGATGTCACTAGGGCATGAGTCACTGTGGCCAGGTCTGCACGGTCCAAGTACGGTCACAACTGGCGCACCAGCTGAAGCTGGGCAAAGGCCCCCCTGGCCACAGCCGCCACCTGGGAATCCAGGAGCAGCTGCGCATCCAGGAGAACCCCCAAGCTGCGGACCTGCTCCTTCAGAGGGAGTACAACCCCATTCAGAGCAGGACGATGATCCAGTACCTGAGTCGTAGACTTCTGGACCAGAAGAATCTCTGTCTTATCAGGATTTAATTTCAGCTTGTTTGCCCCCATCCAGCTCCCAACTGCCTCCAGACAACGATTCAGGACATCGACCGCCCCCTTGGAGTCGGGTGGAAAGGAGAGAAAGAGCTGGGTGTCATCAGCATACTGATGACTCCCTACCCCAAACCCCCGGATGACCTCTCCCAGCGGCTTCATATAGATATTAAACAGCATGGGGGACAGAATTGACCCTTGTGGCACCCCACACCTCAAGGGCAAGGGTGCCGAACAAGCATCCCCCAGCACCACCTTTTGGGATCTATCAGCCAGGAAGGAGCGGAACCACCTCAGAATGGTGCCTCCAAGCCCCAACCCAGCCAACCGACCCAGGAGGACACCATGGTCAATGGTGTCAAAAGCCGCCGAGAGGTCCAGCAGGACCAACAGGGACGCACTCCCCCTGTCCAGTCCCCAGCGCAGGTCATCCACCAAGGCGATCAAGGCCGTCTCTGTCCCGAACCCCAGCCTGAAGCCAGACTGGAATGGATCCAGATAATCAGCTTCCTCCAAGACCCTCTGGAGCTAAGACACCACTACCCGCTCAATCACCTTGCCCAGAAATGGGATATTTGAGACTGGCCGGAAGTTGTTCAAAATAGTGTGATCCAAGGAGGGTTTCTTCAGGAGAGGGCACACCACCGCCTGCTTCAAAGATGGCGGCACCATCCCCTCCCTCAGAGATGAATTTACCACCCTCCCCGTCCACTCAGCCAGCCCCACCCAGGCAGCTCTAATCATATGGATATGCCAGGCAATTCCCTGGGCTTTCATTTCAAGTCCTTGGCAAATGATGGAAAAAGCTATGCTATTTCCTCATCACATTTAGAGAGTTTCCTCTTTCCATCTTGGAGACACAAGCTCATTCAGGTTTATTCTTCTCCTTCCCCAACCCCCACAAAAGACACTCCTGGCACCGCTGTCTGAGCACTAGGATCATACTGATGTTCCATACCTTGTCCAGGCCTATTTGACGGCAGGGAAAGGAGAAAGTGAAGCCCAATGGCAGAGTGACCCCCAACATTTTATGCTTGGTCTGGAAATTCACAATACAGTTCACGATGCAATCAAAGAGCTGCAGGAATGAAAGTAGTTCGTATGAGTATTTTGTGAGATAGAAACAAGTTAGAGAGAATCTTACTCCATGAGCAAAAGGGTTGGCCCCAACACAAGATCATCCACCCCTACAGGCACCAATGTCAGCTTTGAAAGGGGTAGATAAGACCACAAGGCAAATCAGTCTGTAAGAGAAGCTCATTGAACCCCCATCACATCATGCTTTCTCCTGCACCTACCTCAGTGGCAGAACTTTGGGCTATTTCTGGAGGAATAGTATAAATCTCACTGGTCATGCGCACACCACCTTCCTTTGGGTCCAGCACCTCCACCATTAGCACTCGGAAATTGGTTCCACCCAGATCCAGTGCCAGGAATTTCCCTGTCTCTACAAAAAGCACAAGAGTATAGATGAAGATGACTGTTCCTCACAACCAATACTGACTGTAAGCCACCTCAAATGTCTCTTACGTTGACCTTTTCTGCTGGGTTCAACATCCTGCCAATCAGGGCAGGCAGTCTCAGCAGGGGAAGCACTCTATCTACCCTCTAGATCGTATTAAGATATGTTTGCATAGCTTGTGCTGCTGTGCCCTTCCCAGTGATACAGCAGCCCCAGATCAAATAAAGACCTAGGCTAGGTAAGACTGGGCAGCCAGGAAGATGTTCTGACTCAGAACAGCTTCCCTGAGACCATACTTGAGCAAAGCTCTTCCTCCCCACATACAAGGCCAACCCCCAGCACGTTGTTCCCTGCCCCTCACCAGAGCCATCTGGCAAATGGCGGACAAAAGACGGCAACATGCGGATAGAGGCTGTGCCACCTGACTCCTTTGACAGACCCTTCACCATCTCCAGTCTCATCAGGTTCTGCAATCTTTCAAGTTCCGCCATGGAGTGTCGAAAAGGTGCCAGGATCTGGTTCACCTGCTGACGCCGGTTTCTATGCCTTATTGCTGCAGCTGTCACCATGATAACCCCTAAGGCACAGTTACCATATGCTGGGACAAAGGTGACAGTATATTCAGGAACCAGTGATTTCAACGTTTCAAGCAGTATCTCACAATACCTGGAAGAAGAAATGTCAGGGAGATTGCAGGAGGGTAACGGAGACCATTGGTCAAGAGCTTTCCTTGGCCTATGCCCTTTCCTAGGACTGTCATACTTCTGAGAGGACTCAGGAAATTTCTTGGCTGCATGAGTCCTGAGCTGGTGTACAGCTTTCCAAAGAATTAAACAACTGAATTCAACTTCTAAAACATAGATTGTGTGAGCAAATGTTCTCACTTGGAAGACACCAGTGACACAGAGAATTGGCCAGAGTTGGATGATAGCAAACTGGATCGATTGATATATTACTGTCCTAGGTGGGGGTCATGCTGCAGGAGGACTAGATAGACCTACTGTGTTAATAGTAAGAAATAATTAGTAGCTCTGTTAGTTTAAAAGTCTTCTAGGCTGAAAGGGATTATCTGGATAGATAAACCACTGGAAAAAAGATGGTACTGGGCAAAGTTGGTCAATTAATCCAATCCAGCAGAAAAACTGGCCTGCACAGAAACAAAGTCAAGAATACTGGAATTCTTGGCCTGGTGATCCAAGGGACAGTGGGATGGCCTCTTGGTGTTCAAATAAAAGCCCCTATGCACAACAAAATTCCTTACTGTTTATGGCTATTGTACAGGACTCCATCCACAGCTACATTGATCTTCATCTTTGGCCGGTTTTGAGCAGTAGCGATTCGCGTAAGGACACCAGCCAATCCGGCAGCACAGAGGCTGGCAGAGCGGACAAATACAACTTGGCATATTTTCTGCATGTTGAAACAGTCTTGGTTGCTCGCCACCATCCCCTGACGTAACAGAAAGTTCTTGGCCTTGGATATGCCCGACGTTTCACTGCATTTTTTAATACATGAGTTAAATGAGGGAGAGGCATGGAATTCTAGGAACCTACAATCCATAACACAGAGGACCCCTACCTCCATCCTCTGGGATAGCTTCAGCTTCTCAAACTCTGTAATAGGCTCTGCAGCTCACCTGCAAGTTTATGTGATGCCTAATTCACTGCAGCCCACCCAGAAACCCATATAGTTAGTGGATCTGAAGTAAAACAAAAGGTATCCATTGGCAGTAGTGGAGACAGTACATCAAAAGTGGAGTGGCAGTACATCAAAAATACAAACATATGTAGGCCCATTTCATGTAAGAAGACTGTACTTGTTCATTTTAAACTGGCAATGTGTTACCTTTTACCAGCAGAATTATGGGTATGAGTAGAAAAAGCGGTTCCCTATTAACTCGATTCAATGCATTAATAACTTCATATGTTTCAGTCATATAGCTCTTCTAAGCTACCTCTTTTGAAAGCCCTAATCATCTTAACTTCAGAGGTGTTTCATATTTCTAGGCATTTGATGGTTTTTTTCTTGTGACTTTCTCAGTTCTAAGATACCTTTTTTTAAGATGGGTTTGCTAACACTGTGTGAATGCATCCCTGGTTTACATCGGAACACTGATATTTGCCATAATGTTTTCTAACCCTTTCTTAATAATCTTGAAAACTCTGTCTTGAAAGCTGCACATCATTGACCTGAGGCTTTCAGGTATCATTGCCAAAAACTCCAAGTGGTAGTAGGTAGTTCCTAATCCAGTAAGGTTTAGCATAGCAGTTTTCCCAGAATGTGCATAATTTTGCACTTATCAGAATTTAACATCCCCTGCCATTGTAGCCCTCTGTAGATATAATAACAATGTTCCCTTCAAACAGTGATTTGCATCAGGAACCAGTGCTGGGAACACACACTCTCTGCCCTACTTCCTTCTCACTCCCATACAAATTCTACCTTCCCTTCCTTTACTAAGGGCTTAATGTCATATCTGCACTGCTGCTGACAATGATAAATGCTAACCAGGTTTCCCATTTAACAAGGATTGGAAACTAGGGATTAAAGTAGGTTTGCAACCCACTTGGTTAGTGTCAGTTAAGATACAATACTAACAGCCAAATCCTGTGTAAGGATATGGCACCGGATCCCTACACAGGATTTCGATGTCCGGACCACCATGCGGCGGGCCGGAGGTCTACTGGGGGGAAGGGGACGTTCGTTGTGACATCAGCTTCCTCAGATTTCCGTCAGCTAAATAGCTGGTGGAAGTCGTAGGAGGCCATGTAACAGCCGAGCTGGTCTGGCGAGGACGGGGATATGGCCGATGCCATCCCCGCCCCCTCCCGGGCCGGCTCGCCCAATGGGCCCCCTCCCTCATCAGCCAGACTGCCCACGTGGCTGGCGGCGGAAGACTTACCTTTCGCCGCCGGCCGCATCCTCGGTCCAGCGATGAAGTGAGGGAGGCCGGCCTTGTGCCGGCCTCCCTTACTCCAGAGGAGGCGCAAACGTGCCTTACGGCACATTTGCAACGCCTTCTGGCGCCAGAGTGCTCACTCTGGCGCCATATATTTACACTGGATCTTGCCAAAAGCCATGACTAAGGTTGACAAGGGGAGTAAATATTGTGCCAGAAAGGGAAATGGGAGAAGGAAGGAGCACATATTCCCGAGGCTAACTCCCAATTTGCAGTTAACAATTACCGTATTTTACGCTCCATAGGACGCATTGGTCCATAGGACGCATGCATCCTATGGAGCATAAAATAGAGAAAAAACGTTTTTCACTTCCCTGGGCTTGGGGGCGCTTTGGGGAGGCCTGTGTGAGCCTCTGCAGGCTTCCCCAATCTTCAGTTCGGCTGAAGACAGCGATTTTCGGCCATTTCTGATCGGGGAGGTCTGCAGAGGCTCGCGCAGGCCTCCCCGAAGCCCCGGTAAGTATTTTTCCTGGGTTTTTTAAGGCTTCGCTCCATAGGACGCACGCTTTTTCCCCCCTATGTTTTTTTTTGGGGGGGGGGGAAATGCGTCTTATAGAGCGTAAAATACGGTAACAATTTACTTTACTTTTTACACTCAAAGCCAGGGAGCCCGTGTTGCTCACTCTCCTAGTGCAGTGGGGTCTTCTAATTCTTCACAGGGTCATTTCAAACAGTACATACTCCGTATACAAAACTTTTAAAAGTAAATGCTTAACTTCTGAAGCACCCAAAGCTACCTTTGCTGAAATAATTTGGCATAATCTGTTAATTTTGTTACTTCATAGATTGCACTGTTTCTCAAGTACCTTGTACATTTTAAAGAAAATAATCAAATGTAGACCTTTGGGATCTGTTTATCTTTAATTCATGCAAAAAATGTTCTTTATGCTTTACCTCTGGGTTTTTTAAAGCAATTTTTAAAGCTACCAATCATCTACAAAAGGAGAATTTTAACTACGATTACTGCTACTGGGGATTGTTTATCAATTATACCGCAGTTTTAAATATTTTTTAGCTTTCCTCTTTACCACCATGTGTCACTCTAGTAGCGAAAGGTACACACACCCTGAAAATGTATGTCACGCATACCATGACAGCCCACACTGCACAGCTGCAGCTGTAGAGGCAGGGTAGGCCTCACCATGCGGCCAACTAAAGTGGTTGCCTCAGGTAGCAGTTTGGTGGGGGGCATCCATCTCTGTCCGCCTAATTGTCTCCACTGCTCCTCCGCACACACTCCCCTGGCGCTATGTGTCATGAAAGTGCTGTAAAGCACCCAAGGGCCAGCAGCCCTCTCTCCCCCAGTGGACCGCCCCCGCGCCCACCAGGCAAGGTAAGTCCTGCACTGGCCGGTGCAAGGGCGGATGGAGGGCAGACCAGGCAGTGAGGGAGGGCGGCCATTACACAGAGGGCTAATTACATGGAGGGCTCCGCTGATATCCAAAGCCCTCTCCCAGCCCGGTGTGGCCTTACACAGAGGGCTCGAATGTACGCCAGCTTCAGAGCTCGCGTACATTCGAGTAGGCCCACAATTGTCCCCTTCCACTGAGGTGCACCCAGGCAGCCTGGAACCTGGATAGGATGCGGTGGCCGGCCTTTTAGGCTGGCTTCCGCATCTTACACAGGATTGGGCTGTAAATTATGGTGCAGGAGAAGAAAACACGTGAGTGTGATATTGCATTTCAGTCTATTTTCTTCTTCTCCTTTGTCATAACTTTGCTGCTGCTTCTTCCCACTTGATAGGAGTATACTTTAATGAATGACTCTTAAATATCATCATCATCATCTTTATTACAGTCACAGCCCAGCATAAAATTAACCAGTATAGAGTTAAATATCTATTTGTTTTATGTCCTCTCCTACCCAGCCATCTTATTCTGACATATATAGCCATGTGTCTATGTAATCTACAATACATTCAAATGTTTAAGTTAACTCATTAATTCATCTACTTCAATGTCTTTTCATGGGTCAGAGGTCAAATGAATGTGGAGGTTCTCATGCGGCATGCCTCCTAAACACCTTGACTAGGAGTAGTCTAACAAGACATACACTGACAGTCCAATCCAACCTAAATCCCCTCGTGGCGATGCAGCAGTGCCGGAGCAGCTTCCACTGCATCCTGCGAGCGACTTTTGGCTGATGGAGGTCTCCTCAGGGTAAGGGGAATTTGTCCCTGGGGTAAGTTCCAGCAGCTGTAACGGGTCAACTTGGACCTGCGCCAGCAATATCGCTGGTGCAAGTCCGCATTGATCTGTGCAGGTTGATCAGGCTCAGGAAAGAGGTCAAGAATTGGCATGCACTGCCACTGAACCTGCCCCCTCCTGGGCCCGATCCACCCACCCACACTTCATCTCCCCATTCCGCCCTCCCCTGCCCCTCCCCTGTTCCACCCCCTGTGCCAGGCTTACCTGCTCTAGTGTGTCTCCGTCGCTCTGCTGGCACACATGGGAAGCCTCTGGCCTTCCCACTGGCATGCTGGCTCCCTGCACTGCCGCAAAGTGCTTTACAGTGCTTTTGCAGCAGCCAGCACAGGCAAAACACGCGTTTCACCAGCGCTTCCTTTCAATAGGTTTGGGCCGTGAGCCTCACCTGCAATGGCTGAGAATATAAGGACTATTGGGTATCTCAAGATTGACTTACTCTATGATCTCCACAATATCTTGGAGTTCAAGGTTCCCTCTGGTCAGCAGGGTGGAAGTCAGAACACCATTGAAGAGCTCACCCTTCTCAGCCAGATGAGCCAGAAAAATTCGGACAGTATCACATATATACAAGCTACCAATCAACTTATCAAACCTGTCAGCAATGAGAAAGAAGAACATTAGCAGAGAAAAGGAAAGAACTGGAGTGAGAACAGTGAACACCCTTTCTGGGTGGCTAGCAGGTAAGTGTTTGATCCATTCTGTATACACTAAGAAGGAAGTGTGGCTGTTTTGTTAGTACTTGCTGCTAGGAAAGATAGGCCCTCACCGCACAATGACAATCCAGTGGGGGAAAGCAGTGCTTTGTATGGAGCTCCCTGCTGTTTGTATAAGATCTTGGGACTAGCTGCACCCTCATGGTTCTAGATCCTGTTTACAGGCCTATCATTTGTGTATGAGCAGGATCAGAAATCTTGAAAATAGAAGCTTAAGAAAAAGCAAAGCAAATGTAAAGCCTGCATTTTTCCCCTTAAAGTCTCAAATATAGGTCCAGAACCAGCTAGGCACTTGGGGGCAATTAACAATTTACTTTACTTTTTACACTCAAAGCCAATTCATGTTGGTTTTTGCAATGCTAGCATGTATTCACACACACTGGGGAACCATGGGCCAGTCACAGCTCTGCAGTACATGTCCATAATGTGTCCCTGAGCTGAGCATGTGGACATGTGCATCTCTCCTGTACACAGTAAGGAGCTTAGCACAACAAGCATCTATGCACATGCAGCCATAAGAACATAAGAGCCCTGCTGGATCAGGCCAAAGGCCCATCTAGTCCAGCTTCCTGTATCACACAGTGGCCCCACCAGATGCCTCAGGGAGCACATAAGACAACAATATACCTGTATCCTGTCGCCACTCCCTTGCACCTGGCACAGAGAAATCCTACTCCTACAACCAGGAGGTTGCTTATCCCCATCATGGCTTGTAAGCTGTGATGGACTTTTCCTCCATAAATCTGTCCAATCCCCTTTTAAAGGCATCCAGACCAGGTGCCATCACCACATCCTGTGGCAAGGAGTTCCACAGATGAATTACACGCTGGTTAAAGAAATATTTTCTTTTGTCAGTTTTAATACTCCCTCCACTCAATTTGAGTGGATGTCCCCTAGTTCTAGTGTTGTGTGAGAGGGAAAAGAACTTCTCTCTATCCACTCTCTCCATCCCATGCATAATTTTATACGTCTCAATCATGTCCCCCCTCAGGCACCTTTTTTTCTAGACTGAAGAGCCCCAAATGCTGTAGCCTTTCCTCATAAGGGAGATGCCCCAGCCCACTAATCATTTTGGTCGCTCTCTTCTGCACCTTTTCCAGTTCCACTATATCAATATACTTGATATATATGTATAGCCAATGTACTTGACATGTACAGTGCAAATTGAGGACAGGTATTCTACCTGTGATCCCAACCAAAAAAGTGAAGCTTCTTTCCCTGTAAAAAGTTCTTTTCCTCCTTGATTCCAAATCTCTATCCTCTTCTCCGTCCCTATAATGCTCTCCTCAGTTCTATGCTTCCTCCTCACTAAATTGCTTGCCAAAAATCCTGAATTTTGTCAAAATATCCAAATACTCTATTGAGAATGGGTTACGTGCACTAAAGTAGACAGATGCTAACGAAACAATTACAAATGCAGCTTTGGAGATCCTTTATATAGAAACTTTGGGATCACTTACTGTATGTATAATCCTCAATGACCAGCAATGCAGTGTTACTCTGTTTCTTTTCCTCTTCCACTATCTAACTCCAAGACACAGGTTCAATTGTAAGGCAAAGTATAGCAACATCACACAGGCCAGGACTTCGTAGCTTATACAAAACAAATAAGCAAAAAACACCTTCCTTCCACTTCCTTCAAAATGACCCACCTATGCATCCCTGGATCCATGCACTGCTTGTCCATTAAAAGGTCAAACTCTGTCAATAGGTCATCCAGCTCGCCGGCAGCCCCAAAAACACCCCATTCGGTGTTTATGCACATATGCCCCTCATTTTCTTCAACGCCTATTATCTCCTGTGCCTCTTCCATGTAGCAGCAGTTAGTTCCAGCATCTGCCATGTAGAGGAAGACAGGAGCCAGGGAGAGAACAGAGAAAAAACTATTGTAATGACAGCACAACAACATGCAAGTTCATTGAAGTGTTCCAACTCTACTAAAAAATTAACAATTGCCCAGCTGCAAAGTCCATCTATGACATTACCTGGCAATGGCTAGTGCCTACCACTTTGCTAAAATACAAAATCTTACAGGTATACACGTCTAGAAAAATTCATCCTAACTCTTAACAGTGAGGAGATTGGTTTTTAGTTTCAACAGTACAGCTAGCATGAACCCAGTCTGTACAAGTTATTGCTTACCTATCACTAGCCCAACTTCACATGGCTCATCTTCAGAACAGCTGCTCATCATGACTCCCACAGTGTCATTCATCACAGCAACGACCTCTATCTGGTAGTTCTGGAGTAGTCAAAGAGAGAAAAAGATCAAACTGATTCATTCTCTCTTTCATACACACTTTCACCACAGCTAGCGCAGCTTACCTTGCAGTGCTGGTTAATAGCCATCTGTAGCTGTTGTGCCACATCTTTTCCCTCCATACCTGACCACCGGAAATTTTTTGTTGAATGTATCAGCATACACTAAATGAAATGAAAGCAAGACAGGAGTGTCGTTGAGGACTCAAGCACCTCCAGTTGGTCCCAATGAAACTCAGCCCTGCTTCCTTACAAGCACCACTTTCTAGGGCTGAACATGAGTCAGCCAAATTCCCTGCTCAACACTTTGTAGAGGGAGAAGCCGCAATTAGAGTACACACACAGAACCTTTCCTCAGATCCATTTTTTCACTTTGCAGTTTTTGCAGGTAAAGCTATGCATTTATGGTTATGCTTGGAGCCAGTTCCCACCCACCCCACTTTGGCCCTCTCACAAATGCAGTATCTTCACATACTGGTGGTCAGCTCTGCTGCAAATAGGGGTCTGCATTATTGCATCATCTGGTTTGTCCTCCTAAGAAACACACATCTCCAATCCCCTACGCACTCTGCTGCTGGATTAGTGACGTATTCACCTGGTTCAGCGAGACATGTTGGCATGGGAAGGGAAAACAGAAGCCCAGGGAAAAGAATTTCTCTTTGGTCTCAATCTCACGCAAAAAAATTTCCAGGCATGCTGCAAGGAATTCAAAAAGCTGGAAAAGCAAACAAGACATTACAAGTATGGCAGACCATCCATCTCCCTCCTCCATGGCATTCTGCTCACCTCAGAGCTTGCTGCCAAATGTTCTCGCAGGGTATAATTTATCCTCTCCTACTACAAAATCAACAATTTCACCAGCAGTGACACCCCCAGCGATGGGGCGGTGGGCCCCCGGGCGGCATGTGGCTAGCGATGTCACAGGAGATGCAGCAGCGGCTAGCTACGTCACTGGACACCCAACTGAATAATCTAACATGGCTTTGGCACCATCATCATTAATTTCTAATTTTCTACACAGTGGGTTTTAATTTTTTGTTTAGTGGACATATCTATCTACCATTTTTTTGTGACTTAAGAGAAAAAAGGGAGCCAGCAGAGAGATCAGAAGAGTAATACGATCATAGCAAGCTGGGGAAAAAAAAGAAAAGAAACTGTACCCGGTCCACAGTGCTCTTCATAATGTCTTCAGTTATTGGAAAGGGTTTTGACTTCATCTGCGCCTGCTGGATGTCTTCGTCTGATATGTGCAACAGCATGACCTTCACATCTGTTTGGGTCATCTCTAGAGCCAGAAAATTCCCTCTCTCTGGAGAAGAGATGTGAACATCAATCCTAAGAGCTTGTGACCAAGATTGCCTAGGTCTCACTCACCCCTTGGGTTACGACATAACTTATTTTTAAATAGCTGGAGGGTGTTTCCAGGACTTTTGTGTTTGACTCAATTACATTGCTTATCAAGGAGGAATTTTTAATTTGAAAAGATATTCAAATGATTATATCTTTTTAAAAATGATAGTGAGTTATTTCCCATTTGGGAGAGGATGGAAGCAACACTACTCAATACCAGGGTTTCAACAGCACATGATAAGGACACAAATGCAGGTACAACAGTTTAGGCTTATCTCCATCATAATGTATCATTACTATGTGCTATATGATAGTAACTGAAACTTTTATAGCCCTGTCTACAGGTTTATAATCTAACAGTCCAGTCCTATCCAAGACCGGACTACCAGGCAAAGTTATTCTCGCTATCATAAATTGGCTGCCAATGGCGCACGTAGCACTCCATCAGTGGCCATTTTGCATGTGCTGCCGCAACAGGCAGCAGTGCTGCAGCTCCGCCACCGAACCCCGCTGCACCCAGTAAGTCAGCAGTGGTGGCAGGGAGTGGGAGAGAGTGGGAAGACTGGGGGAGTAACTGGGCCGGGGGGGGGGGAGAGAAACCAGGGACAGAGTGAAGGTGGGAGGGGGTGGATCTGCACACCGGATCCTATCCCCTCCATTCTGAAGCTTCCTGCCCCTTTCCTCTCCTCAGACAGCCACCAAAAGTGGTGGCATACTGTATGTCTGAGGAGACCCATAGAGTTCCCAGGACCGCCCAGGTCCCAAGTATAAATGTTTTATACTTGCCTCCCGTTTACCCTCCGGTCACCCGCCCCCCCCCCCCCGCAGGATGCAGTACCAGTACAGCTACACACTGGCTCAGCTTGTGGGGGATAGGAGTGGGGCATAAAACATGATAAAATTAGATCATGGACAATGGGATCGTAGGGTTGCCATGCCACAGCCGGAATGTTACTTTTTTAGCCAACTGAGGTTAAGTTTTTAAAAAATCCAATGAGCTGTTATTTCTGTTGGTATAAAGGTATGAGCTGTCCCGGCACACACATTGGCACTGAGGCATCAATTAGGGTTGGTAATTGCATTTGTGCTATTAATAATGTGCACTATGAATATGAATTAATGAAGACTGGAGATCTACTCCATCCCCATACCAAAAGTTGTGCAGAAGTGACTGACACCATTTTACAAGGTATACATTCAGCAAAAACTGCACACATGTCACATGTGTTTGCCTCCCACCTACCATAGGCAAGCTCACTTCAGAGTCCAAGCCATTCATCCTCACTCTGCCTGTCCACTCATTCCAAGCCACCTCTCAGCCAACACCATCACTCATGGAGATTCCAAGGCAGGCAAGCTGAGGGCAAGAAGCAGGATACCAGATCCTAGGACATTCCCAGCCTCTGACAAATGAGGAAGTATCCTTTTACAATACTCTGTCTGCACATAATCAAGGGGTATTTTGTCCACAAATCCTTTTCATTTTAAGAAATACTGCCACCCCTGGTAGGGGAAAAACTCTACACATGCTCATAAATACCCATCCCCAGGTGCGAGAAACTTTTAAAAAACAAATGTGGCAAATCAATTGGGTGGAGAGATGTGTCATTGAAAAGAATGAGGAGTAATGTCAGAGCTATAGAAAGGAGAGGATCTGAGGTCAATGGAAGCAGAACGATGCATGGTTTTGTATCATATCTCAGCGGGGTCCTGTTGTCTCAGTAGTGAGCCTTGTCCTGCCCATCTCTCTTAGCAAAAGTAGATGTGATGAAAACTAAACCCCAGCCTGGCCTGCTCCTGTATCTTTAACAACAGTTGCAGTGCTGGTGCCAGGTTGCTGGGGGGCTTTGGGCAAAGCTCTGCACTGGGGTGGAGGCATGCAGCTCCTCACTCACACATTAGGTGCTACCTAATTACCACTGCCACTGATACTGAGGGCTCAGGGGTTGATTTAGCCCTCAGCCGGTGCCGAATCCAGCCAACTCCCAGCAGCTGTAGAAGCGAAAAATCAGCAAGGGATGTGTTTCACACCATAGAAATAAATATTATCTCCTACTAATATCTGTACAGGTGGGCCCCCATATCCACTGGGGATATGTTCCAGGCCCCTCCGTGGATACTTGAAACCGTGGATAAGAGCGAACACCACCTCCATGGTTTCCTGAGGGCCCCCCCCAACCCTGCCTCCCCTGCAGGCAGGCATGCTTGCCCCCTCCCCAGCTCTTATTTTTCTTTCAGCAAGCTTTGTTTCTTCCTTAAAACAAACAGAGAAGCAGCCTCCATTGCAGGCAAGTAGAACGAGACTAAGTCCTAGAGAGGCTCTGCAAGGTTTCTGTTAACCTTGCAGAGCCTCTCTAGGACTTAGTCTCGTTTTACTTGCCTGTAATAAGCGCAGCGGGTTAAACCGCTGAATCATAAGCTGTCGATCGAAAGGTTGGCAGTTCGATTCCCGCGACGGGGTGAGCTCTCGTTGCTTGGCCAGCTCCTGCCAACCTAGCAGTTCCAAAGCATGTCAACACGAGTAGATAAATAGGTACCGCTTGCGGGAAGGTAAACAGCGCTCCGTGTTCCAGCTGCATGCTACGCGCTGCGGCAAGGAGAGTCATGCCGGCCACATGACCACAGAGGCATCTTTGGACAACGCTGGCTCTTCGGCTTTGAAATGGAGATGAGCACCACGCCCTAGAGTCGGACACGACTGGACTTAATTGTCAGGGGATACCTTTACCTTTAATAAGCAGCCAGAGGCTGCTTCTCTTGTTTCTTTAAGGAAGAAACAAAGCTTACTGGGGAAAAAAGTAAAAGCCAGGGGGGTCCCTGCGATCCGTGGATAACTGAAACCGTGGATAGCGAATCAGTGGATATGGGGGCCCACCTGTATATCCAACTACTGTAGTTCTAAGGGAACAGCTACAAGGGCAATTTCAAAACGTGGTAGCCCTAATGATGGTGGCTGCAGGCAAGCGTTGTGAGAGCAGTTTGGGAAATGAACATTAGGACACTATTAGGACAACATTAGGACAACAGTCTCCTGCCTGTTGCTTTCGCTTCTCTCAAAGGCTGCGAGGGTGAGGGGGCGGGGCTGCTTCCTTCGTCTGTGTAAGGGAGGCTCGGATTTCAGCAGCACTTACAGCTCCGCCCCCCCCCTGTAGTGACGCCAGAGCATTAGGACAACTACTGCAAAGCATACTTACCGGTGCCATCAGGGAAGGCACAGACATAGGTGGGCAGAACAGGTATAGAACTGCCTCCTCCTTGAATGCGGTGCTTTAGGCCCGTCTCCAGGGCTTCCTGCATGGCTTCCTTCAAGTACACAAGCTGCTCTTTGGACATTTTAAAGGACTGAAAATGCTTCTGGACCTGGTTAGAAGAAGAATTAATTCTAGAGGGACCACGGTGGGGTGATAGTCTGGAACCAACAGGCATGTCTGTGGTCTCGAAGCCCATATCTTCTTCTGCGCCAGTCCTAGAAAAGGACAGAAATGCACTAGTAATGCTAGCCTTAGGCCTGGGAACAGCATGCATCTCCCTAGAGGGTTGTGAAAATGAACGTGACATGGAAAAAGCTAGAAAAGAATTGGAGAGATCACAATCTGGCGCGGCAACAGCAAAAGAGTCCTTGGAAAGTTGACCTGGGTCCCTGGTACTCAAATCAAAGAAACTTGTGAGATTGGCTCCTGCCATGGAATGAAAGAAGGTCTCCTCGGAAGCTGGACCTGCTGCGGTACTGAGTACAAAGGACGTTTGATGCGCATTCTCAGAAGCCGGATCTGAACCTGACGTGGTATTTACCGCAAAGGAAAGCCTAGAACCTGAATGGGACCCAGAAGCACTCTCCCCTGGCTTGAGGTCTCGGTGAGGTGGTCCTTGGCCTGTTCCAGACATGGTTTCAATCACAAAGGTTTCAATGACAATTGTCAAGCCACCAGGCAATGGAGAGCATGGAAGGACAGTGGGGAAGAGGCAGGCCAAGGGGATCAGTGAGGTTAAAGATCAATGCGCATTAGAGGCAGGGCCAAAAATGAGGCAGGATGTGGGCAGCAGGGTTGTGAAGCTGGGTGGGCAAGGCAGTGACAGCAATAAAGATTAGCGTGGGTTGTGAGGGGTCACTGGGGAGGAGTTGAGGGGAAAGGCAACAGGCAGAAGGGAGAATTGAACAGAAAGGGAAAGCAGAGAGAGAGAGAGAGAGTGGGGGAGGGGCAGAGAAGAAGGCAGTTGGAAGAGCACACTGAGGATAGAATGGAAGGAGGGGCAAGGAGCACAAGACTATGCCTGGAAGGGGAGGGAGGGGCAAAGAGCAGTGCATGGGGCCAGATCACTCAGTGAAGATAATGCTCATGACAGAGCTGTAGATTAAAGGATGGAGGACACTGTCTCCTCCCAGAAATCCTCTTCTCAGAAATGTTGTACTGTAGTCTAGATTTTTCCTTTCAGTCTTTCAATTTATCTTACATGCATAGAAAAGGTGATATTTCTGTCTTGTCAAGCATTCTAAAGAATTAAACATTAGTTGCTTTGAGTAATGAAGTAGTTTAAACCCACATGTGCATGAGTGCACACACACAAACACACACACACACACACACACACACACACACACACACATGTGGACTTCTAACTAAAACCACACTTGGGGGGGGGGGATTATTTATTTTTCACATTTTTATACCGCCCTTCCTCCAAGGAGCTCAGAGTGGTGTACATATTTCCTCCCCTCCTTTTTGTACTCACAACAACCCTGTGAGGTAGCTGGGGCTGAGAGATAGTGACTGGCCCAAGGTCACCCAGGAAGCTTCATGGCTGAGCGGGGATTGAACCTGGATCTTCCAGGTCTAAGTCTGACTCCCAAACCACCACACCATCCTGCCCCTGGAATCCATAAACGTCTTCAGGAAAGTACAGTCAGTCCCGCCCCACCTTTATGAAGTTACCACCCCACCCCCGTTATCATGCCAATATTCTTAGACGCATGTCTTATATTTATTTATTTATTTAAAGAATTTTTACCCCACCTTTCTCCCGGTAAGGGCAATCAAGGCGGCTTACAATTAAAACATGTTAAAATACATAATAAAATACAACAATAAAAATAATTAAAACAAATAATTAAAACACTTAAAACAAACAACCCCAGTGGGTCACCTTATGATTACATTTATTAAAAATGTAATCATATATGTGATCATCTCAATGAGGGTGGTGAAGAATGTGTCTAGGAAAAGCATATGGGGACAGTAACAAGCCTTATGGCCCTGAGGACAAAGGCAGAGTTTTGCTCTTCTTGCACTTAATTTGCATCCGAGCTTTAGAGCTCAGCTAGCTGCTCTCACCTCTGCATGATCATGGCACTGGTCTTGCAGAAGAGTAATATCCTTCCTGCTGGAGGACATCTTGCTGGGAGTTCATCAGAGCTGGAGGAGAGTACTGGCTCAGGAGGAGTCTGTAAGGAGAGAAGAGGCTGGACTGAATTTTTCTGTACCAGGAAGGCTGCTGTATGTAAACAGTCACCACACCAGTTCTAGATGTGGGAGGCCAACTCAGACAATCTGACAGAAGCCTTGGAATGGGTGATCAAGTGTTACCTGTTATATCATGTTCTGATACATGATATAGCCTGGACACCTGTCCCTTTAAATACAGGATACCTGATGATAACCCCTAAGCGGCACCCTAGCTGAGATCACTTTCAAGGGCGGCCACTGGTGTCAGCCTATCTCTCATCCCCATGACTTGCACTCAGCGGGAGTGCAAAGCTTCACACCTGAATGAAGCACAGGGTAGCTGCAATTATTCACTGCTCTATCCACATGATGCAATTAGCAACAAATGCAAAACACAGCGAGATAGAGTCACACTGCTATGCACACCCCAGTATATAGATAGTGCGTAGTCAGGCAGAATTATTGAGTCACACACGATTGCAGGGTGATCTGGCTCATTAAAGATAGTTATTAAGCAGTTTTCTATCGTAACTGGCCAATTATGAGAGGAGGTGATATGTCAAGAGAGTTGCAACTTGCAGGTATGAGCATGTGTGTTATCCCTATTAGTTTGCTTCTTGCTAAGAGTCCTGAACTGACATGTGGTGCATCACTTAACGCAGATAAATTATCCCATAACATACCTGATCCTCTTTATACACATGGTGAAAGCAGACAATGTAAATGACTGGACACTGGCACACTTTCCATGGACATTCATGTGTAAAATGGGGGTTCTAATCCATAAAGTTGCCAGGCTTCAGGGAATTACCTAGAGAATTACCCCTGATTGTCTGTTTTTTTTGTTTTGCAGGTAGTGTCAGGATCGAGGCAACCCACCCAGGTTGTTATTTTTATGACTTAGCCCAGGGTACATACATTTATTTAACCCTACACTGGATTACTAAAGTATTTTTTTATTCAGGCAAGGGTTAAATTTTTCTTATTAGTCTTGAGGATTTAGCTGCCTCCCACAGGGTTGCTAGATGTTACTGTATGTCTCCAAGTGAGGTTGACAATGCATCTTGTCTACAAGAACACCAAGACATGCTAGAATGCCTTACTTTGAACTGTTGATAACCTCTTGCAGGACAATTATGTTTTTCAGCTATCTCTTTAGCCCAAAAAGCAAGTACCCTTGGATTTTAAATAAGTACAGGATACGGTACTGCAGAATAAGCAAAATATAGCAGGTGGTGTAGAGTCTTCAGCAATGTGCAATAGTATAGGCAGCATATGTGCACACACAGGAGGGACATTCAAGCAGTGAGCCTTGGTATTGGAAGTCTTCTTACTCCTTTGCTATGGAAACCACTTTGAGAACTTTTTGTTGAAAAGTTTGTTATATTCTAAATCAGTGGTGGCCAACCCGCGGCACGCGTGCCACAGAGTGGCACGGGAAGGTCCGTCGGGTGGCACGCCGCCCGCCCGCCCGCCACCTCCCTCCCGGCTTCTCCCTCCGGGTCCGCGCGACTCCGGAGGCCGGGAGAGAGCGTCCTCCCATCACGCCGGCTCGGCCTATACTGCCCAGGCCTGAGCCGGCGATTTCGCACATGCGTACAATGCCAATGCGTTGTACGCATGTGCGAAATCGCCGGCTCAGGCCTGGGCAGTATAGGCCGAGCCGGCGTGACGGGAGGACGCTCTCTTCTGGCCTCCGGAGCTGTGCGGACCCGGCGGAGCCTCGGCTTCTCCCTCTGGGTCCGCGCGACTCCGGAGGCCGGGAGAGAGCGTCCTCCCGTCACACTGGCTTGGCCTAGCTAGGGCTCCAGTCGTAGCGGAGGGTCGTGCGCTGCGGCGGCTGCCTTGGACTTCCCCGCCGAGATGGAAGAGCTTGGTGAGTCCCGGTAAAGCGGAGGGTCCAGCCTGGGAGACCGACCCGCAGCTCAGCCTCCTTCCCCCTCCCCCCCAGCCGGCTCTTGGGTTGCTGTGCTAGTTTGTGGCAATGCTGCCGGCTCGGATCCTGCAGCAGGAGGCTCTGCCCCAGCCTGATCGGTGCTGGGCGGGATCAAGAAAAAGATGTTTGATGGTGGATAGTCTTGGAAAAGATCGGGTTACCTGACCCCACCTCACAAGCATGGTAGGTCAGGACAGGGGGAAACCTGGACAGTGAAGAAGATTTTTACAGGTCTCTGGTTGTCCTGAATGTATCCAGGAGCAAGAGTTTAAATCTGGGTGTGAATCAGCTTCCCAAAACCCATAGGGCGAACCAGGTTGCCACCTTATTTTCTGGCATGACTCTTGTGCCCTTATGTCAGGCAGAAATTCAGCAGGTCTTTAACTTCTATACATGGCAAAACACGGCTATGAAAACGTTACTCTTCCCCCCCCTTAAAGGGGGTGTTGGGACAGTCACGATAGAGGTGTCTGTCACAAACACTCGCACCTTTTCTCCCCTTTACATTTTAAATACCTCCATGGTGTGTGTCTTTAGACAGCTCAGGAGGAAACTCTCCTTTCAGCCCAGGAATACCTCCAGGGCTGCTGTGGAGACATGAAAGGGTCTTGGAAAGTGCCTTGGATTCCAGGGAGCCTCTGACCATTGCAGCTCTTTCCTCTCCAGTCAAACTCATCAACTCTGAGCCATCTTGGGAATAACAGTAGGAGCAGCCTAGCAGGCAGGAATGGGATCATTTCCTCATGCATCTTTCCTCTGCTTAGTGTTCCTTGTGTTTTAAACCATTTGACTCTTTGTGTTGCTGCTAAAGAGCAACGGTTACAGCTTTCTCTGGATGCTTGTTAATTCCAGAGTTGAGAAGTTATTTTTAATAAGAATTTTCAAGAGTATCTTTTCATGCATGAGTTGCCGCCTGGAGCCGCCTCTCTTCTTTCCTGCTCTAAAGTAAAGTAAAGTAAAGTAAAGCTGAAACGGAGGCTAAAAGTATAATTTATTTAATAAAATAAAAACACGGTTATTTATTTATTTTATTTATTTATTTTTGTGGCACGCCCAAGATACAAAAAAACTAAAAGTGGCACATGTCATAAAAAGGTTGGCCACCACTGTTCTAAATAATAACATAATTAGGATGTTACAAGCAAGATTCATTTCTACAATGTTGGAGGGTAGGGTTCAGTAATTCAGACACTACACTTTAAAAAGTGTTTCACTCATTGTTCTGGAAAAGAAAATATTGCATAAGTGGCTTTTCCACTGTCCCCCAAATTTCTGATATTTTCCTGAAAACCCCCCCCCCCATTTTTTTAGACCTTCTTACAGCTGGGCTCCACCCTTTTATTTATGGACTTTGCCCTTTTGCTATTAGGTTCTGACTCTGTAACAGTTTGTTTTTCTTTAAAGAATTGGCAACCATGTAGCATCACCAAGCCTCACCCTGCTACATCACCTGATACCTGCCTTTGAGTCTCAAGGTGTGGGATGGTGGAGACATGGCAACCCAACACATTAGTGAATGGCAACTGAGAACTAGGGGTAGCAATTACAGTATGTTGAATTAAACAATCCAGAGTAAAAAGGATATTGTTGTGATATACTGTATGTGCCTGGGGTACATTAGAAAGCTAAAACATTAGACAAGTCAGAAAGTTCTGTGCTGGAAAGAACTGATTAAAGAATGGTTAAAGTAAAGCACTGAGACTCCAAGCAGAAATTTGAGAGTTGTTGTTGTTGTTTAGATTTCCATCCCGCTTTCTCCCCCCCATGGGGGGACTCAAAGCGGCTCAAAGTTAGTGTAGTCTAGTGGCTATGAGAGCTCTGAGTTGGGAAGCTGACATTTTGGGTCTCACCTCAGCTATATGTGCACTAGGTAGCCTTAGGCAACTCACTATTGCTTCAATCCCACTCTTGGAATATGAGGATGATAATAATAATATATTGAGCGAAAACTTTCATGGCCAGAAACAGTATTCCAGGACAAAGGATTTAAAGGTAAAAAAGCCATGTAAAAATATTTATCAAAGCCAAAAACATATTAAAAAACAATTTAAAAAGTCTTTAGAATGCTACAAGGTGTTAAAATTAGCAAGCAAAGAGTAAAAATCATTTAAAAATACAGGCAGATGGACCGACGTTTCGTCCTAATTCATAGGACATTTACTAGGTCTTAAGCGCTGTTTAAGACCTAGTAAATGTCCTATGAATTAGGACGAAACGTCGGTCCATCTGCCTGTATTTTTAAATGATTTTTACTCTTTGCTTGCTAATTTTAACACCTTGTAGCATTCTAAAGACTTATGTTTTTAAATTGTTTTTTAATACGTTTTTGGCTTTGATAAATATTTTTACATGGCTTTTTTACCTTTAAATCCTTTGTCCTGGAATAATAATAATATTGACCTATTTTACAGGCTGTTGCAAAGGATTACTGAGATAGTATACATGAAACATTTTGAACACTGCAATGTGCTATATAAATATCAAGTGTTGTTATTATTACAGATTTTTTAAAGGTTACTGTATATTCTGTCTCGGAAGAGAAGGAAGGAGCTGGCCAGTTATGAATGGCCAAAACTAAAGGCTTTCATTAGGAAAAGAAAGTGGCACAATAGCAAGAACCAGTCCTGAAAGAGGTCCTAACACAACACTCCCAGCTGGAGGAAAGGGGAGATTAATTCAGGGAGGAGATCCTATGCCAAAACTTCTGCCAGGAGAGGATAGACATTCACTTTTTCAGAGGGGTGAAGGGAATTTGTAAGATTTCTGCTTGTGATGTGTATACCCATTTCACATTTGCCCCTGGTAAACAAGTTTTGCAGGTTTTCAAAACCTGGGCTGGGAGGGGGAGTAGATATCGGTGGCATGCTCCGCCGATATCCAACGCCCCTTCCCGGGCCAGGCCGGCCGTACACAGCCTCCCCAAAAATATGTCTGCTACAAGGACCTGGCATGCATTCGAGGAGGTCCATAGGCCACAGGCTCGCTTACACCTGGGAAAGGAAACTAATGTCCCCTTCTCCCCACTGGCGTCGCTCTAGGTGGGGCGGAACACTAAGTGCCGCCCCACTCTGAACTTCCATTACAGCTCCGCGTGAGGTGGCCCCGCCCCTCGCCTTTGGAGCCATTAGAGGCAGCGAAAACAACGTGCAGGGAGTCTCCTATGCGTTGTTTTCGCTGCCTCAAATGGCTCGAAAGGCAAGGGGGCAGGGCCGCCTCGCACGGAGCTGTAACGGAAGTTCAGAGTGGGGCGGCACTTAGCGTTCCGCCCCACCTAGAGCGACGCCACTGCCCTCCCAATGTGTGGACTAGCAGCCCCGGGGCAGCCCGAAATAGGCTCAAGATGCAGCGGCTGGCCCTTTAGGTGGGCAGGCCGCACATGATTTAAACATGATTGGGCTGCCCGTCTATTTTTAAATGCTCAATATGTATACAATTAAGATTTCGGTCCACATGTTCAAAAATAGTGGATGGTTGATACCAAAATATTACACTGAAATTGAATATAAGAACATAAGAACATAAGAAGAGCCCTGCTGGATCAGGCCAAAGCCCATCTAGTCCAGCTTCCTGTATCACACAGTGGCCCCACCAGATGCCTCAGGGAGCACAAGACAACAAGATAACCTGTTTCCCGTTGACACTCCCTTGCACCTGGCACAGAGAAAACCTACTTCTAAAACCAGGAGGTTGCTTGTAACCTGTGATGGTCTTTTCCTCCATGAATCTGTCCAATCCCCTTTTAAAGGCATCCAGGCCAGGTGCAATATACACACATATGAAACTGAATATACACAATTGAATATACACCACTGGCCAAAAGAAAAATCTAACCACATTTCCTTTTGGACTGACCAGAATTTAAAGGAAAAGTGGGTGATGCCTGGCCTGAATAATTATTATAATTAAGTGCCAGCAAAATACTACTGTATGATATTTTAGGTGCTCCTAATAATAAAGGTATTGCCCTACTTTGGCTCCTGTATTGGAAAATATTATCATTCTTTGGAAGGGAAAACATTAAAATACTCCCAATCATGTAGCTAATGTTGCTTGTGCTGCTGCAAAATAAAGGTCTTATATAAACTGAACCTACAGTGCAATCCTATGCATGTTTACTCAATAGTAAGTCCCGCTGTGCTTAATGAGGCATACTCCCAGGTAAATATGCATAGATTGCGGTCCTAGAGTATGAATTTTATTGTCTTAATTTCTTTAAGTGAAATAAATACATTATCAGCCCATTCCAACCCAAGTGCTAAGCAGCCCAAGTCAGACCTAAAGTCAGCCTAAGTCATTTAGGTCGAAGTTAGGTCTGGAACGCGACCATTTAGGGCGAAGTTAGGGCGAAGTTAGGTCAAACTTACGACCGACGGACTAAGAATGGACTAAAAACGGCACACATGCGCACCACCGACGCCGGCACAACTCGGACTTAAAGTCGACCTAAAAGTGGGCGGAACATGGGCGGAACATGGGCGTAACGGGGCAGAGACCAATTAACGTCGGATTCCAGACCCTGGCGAGCACAGACACGCCCCCTCCAACACAAATGCTGACACAAAATTTAGGTCGACCAAAAAGGTGGACCCAAATTCGAGGAGACCCATAGGAGCCATTTTACCTTACTCAAGCCAGCCCTCTCCTGAAAATTTCTAACACCCTACTCCTGAGTTAGGTCAGAGTTAGGACGGAGTTGGGCCTGCTAGGTCTGGAAACCGACAGAGTTATGCCTAAGATAGGGAGCCTATCAGCACCCAGCCCCACCCAGCCTCATTCCCACAAAAGCCCAGCCCCAGACCTCCAGTCACTCTCTCTCTCTCTCTGAGCACATGGCGTGGGGTTCTGTCCCCCACAGCCACAAAGTGGGACTTTGTCGGTGGAGTGCAAAATTCACAAACACTCCACTTCTCTCCTCTCCTCTCTTCTCTTCTCCTCTCTGCCTCCCTCTAGGGCAGAGAGGGCTGTTCTGGCTGTGGCCAACCTGTTTACAGCTGTGCCTGGGCAGCTGCCTCCATGCAAGTGTTTGCTAACCCATTTCTTTCTCCCAGCCCCTCTTCCCCCCCCCCCACAGGCAACAACACCAGCAGGTAAGAGTAGGTAAGAGCAGGGTTTGTGCTGACATGTGGTCTGACTGCTGCCTCTTTGCATTTAGAAATATAGGAAGGATACATGCCTCTTTACCAATGTGTTGTCTCATAGCTGCCTGCATAGCCTGCCATGACATGCCTCTCTACCAATGTGTTGTCTCATAGCTGCCTGCATAGCCTGCCATGACATGCCTCTTTACCAATGTCTTGTCTCATAGCTGCCTGCATAGCCTGCCATGATATATAGGATACATGCCTCTTTAGCACTGTTGTGTCTGATAGCTGCCTGTAAGTCATGTGAGCAGACACTGCCACAAATGTGGAACTGTTAGCCTTATGTAGACACCAGCTGTTCCCCCCCCCCTTTTTTTCTCCACAGGATCAACTGACAGGTCAGTAGTGCTAGGTTTGCCATGGTAGTGACCCCCAAGTTGTGTTGTTGTCTCTCTCTTTGACCCTTTCCCCTTACAGGATCATGCTCTCCTTACACCCAGGTAAGCAGCCCAGACCATGCTATGTGTGTCACACCTCTCACCTGTGTTTTATTTCTCTCCCTGCAGGCTTTTGCAACAGACACACTGGCATTTCTTCACTGGCGATTGCTTCCACACACCAGCTGACATGTAACTCCCCCTTGTTGTTTGTCTCCCCAGGAACGTCCACTACCACCTACCTTCCTGGGAGCACCCTGGGGCTGCAGTCTGGTTGCCCCACTGTTGTCTGCCTTGCTGCTGCCAGAGGTCAGGGAGCCAGCCCTGCAACCCTCCTCAGCTACTGGCGCTGCTGCTGCTCCACCTCCCTGGCTGCCTACTTGCTGCCCCTCCCCTTTCTATGGAGCAGGCTGTGGTTCCACAGGGGAAGAGCCTGCATCTCCAGGTCCATGGGGCAGGTGTGCTGCTGCTGCTGCTTTCGGATTGGCTGCTGTGACTACCCCTGGCAGCCTTGCCTGGCCATCTCTGCTAACGTTCCAGAACAATAAAGATGCCCCTCGGGCAGAGCCCCAGTGAAACATATGTACCCAGTGTTTACACAAGCATTGCCCTACACACACAGACAGCCCCCAGCACTGAAGCCCCTACATGAGTCCCATCCAGGGACTGCCACGGCCTTCCCTGGGAGAACACAGCAGGGGCGCTGCCAGACCCCCATGGCACAGAGGGGAGGGGGGAGCCTCTCACGCAGGCAAACAGTGACAGCCAGGGCATCTGCCCGTAATGCAGGCGCCTCCGTCAAAGGTCCCCCCGTAATGCAGGCGCCTCCGTCGAAGGTCCGCCCGTAATGCAGCCACTTCTGCCCAAAGTCTGTCTGCATAAGAGGCGCCTGTTTATGCATTGCCTTCATCTGCGGAGCGCCCCCTGTGTCCCTATCGGTCTCTGCAGACCCCTCTCTCGGAATCTGTCTCCCACCAGCCTTGTTGTCTGTCTGTCTGTCTCTGACCCACCCATGCCCCTCCCCAGCACCCCCTGTCTGCCTGCCTGTGTGTCTGCCTCCCCTCCCACTCCCTGATGATGGCTGCTGGCCACCCCCCACCCTGCCAGAGCGCCTGCCGCGAGGCGCCGTCGTCGCCCCATCTGGGGGTGTGATGAGCTGCGTGAGCCCTTCACGCTCGCAGCAGACAAGCCCAAGCCATCTCTTGGTCTTGGCCGGGGCACAGAGCAGCAGGCACGCCAGGATGCCTTCTTTGTGGGCATTGCCCCGGCCTTGGAGGCCCAGGGCTTCAGGCAGCGCACGGGCGAGTCATGTCAGAGGCAGTTCCAGACCTCATGAAACCCCCCTTGTGTGTGATGTTCCCACCCCCTCCCCTTCCCATCCCTCCCCCGCTCACCCCCCAGTGCAGCCTCAACGTGGCTTGGGGGTGGCATCGCCTTCTGCAGGTGGGAGGGGACGGCCACTCTCCCCTGCAGCAGGTGGCTGATGCACAGGGTGCCCTGTGGTGGCTGGGCTCAGGCACCTCGCTCACCTGTCACCTGCCCTGCGCCCACCACATGACTGGCGCAACCCCCATGCCTGCGGTCAGCCCCTTTGCGACCGGGCTGCGACAGACCCTGCGGCAGCTGCCATGGATGGACGCTGACACATGCAGACAGAGGCCTGCACATGCCCGAGCCAGACACGGAGCCTGGAGAAGAGCCTGCCTGCCTGGGAGGTAAGTGTTGCCTGGATCCTGGGGTGGTGCTGGGCCACAGAAACTGCAGCCTGCCTAACTCAGGCATAACTCTGACCTACCTCAGGCATAACTTCTGCCTAACTGAGGCTGCACTTAGGCCACACTTATGCCTGACTTGGAGAGGAGTTGGGTTGGAATGGGCTGTCAGTCTCTATGGCTTATGGCTTGAGCAGTAAAGATTGTGGCTGACAATAAATATATACGTACACTATGGGAAGCAAAACGTCCCTCACCCCACTTTCAACTGTCTTAAAAATTGTCTGTCTACAACTTACTTGTTTCTACTGGATGTTAATCAAAAATATGTCACGGCAGCATCAGGGGGTGGCCCTGCTGGGCACACACACATTGGGCTCCTGTGGCTGACCCCTGAAGCCGCAATCCTTAGGCAAAGCTTCCCCTGCTGCCCCTGTGGCCCAGTACCACTGGGTAAACCTTCCCACTGGGCTCTGGCAAGCTTTCTGGGCAAGGGTGGGGAGCAGAGGCAGCAGCAGTTGCTCGTTCAGTCGCCCACGGAGAGTGGGGACCCAGAGTGCCATCAGAGGGCCTGCCTCAGGGTTTTACCTCAGAGCCTCAGGGCTTTGCCTCAGCATGATGAGAGTCTCTCCCCAAAGAGAGTTGTTCTCAGTGGTTGATCACAAAATAAATTATACAAGGATTTGCGAGAAAGTGACAGGGATGTGGATCAAGTCTCTGACTCCAAGTCTCAAGTCAAGTCTCAAGTCTTTGCCCCCAAGTCCCAAGTCCGTGGTTGTGAGTTGCGAGTCCCTATCTATTTAAGGAGGAAAACGGGTTTAAACCTGAATAAAATTTGACTTGTCGTAAAAGGCTCCAAGTCTCGAGTCGAGTCTTTTGAGTCTTTTACAATCGCCGAGTCAACTCATTGACGCGACTTGAGTCCAACACGAGTCCGAGTCAATAGACTCAAGTCTGCATCACTGGAAAGTGCTACCTGCATAGTTGATTGTCTACACTTTTAACTGTTGCTGAATTATAACTGAACCCTTTGTTTATACAGCACTGGCTATTCTGTGTTAAGAAAACTGTTTCCAATTGCTGGCAAAGCCATTTTCGTCCTCCATCCTGTTGGCAATTGTTTGGCTTGTTGTCACATCTGCAGGACATAGCTTTTAGATTTAAAAAGAAAGTCTAACAGCCTGTTGCCGCCAGCTGCCTGGGGCAGGCATGGTGGGTAAGTGCCCGGAGTGAACCAATCCAAATGAACACGCCAGGTGGAAGGTATTAGCAGAGACCTTTATTGCAAGATACCAAGCAAGGCACAAGGAGACTGTGCTCAGATCATGTGCAAAGTGTAGCTAGGCGCACCTGACTTATGTATCTTCCTGTTAACATTATGCTAGAGGCAAAGCAATGCAATTGCTATGGAATTCTTGCACTCCCCTCCCTGAGAGCAAGAGATAACGTGTTACCCACAACAGTTGTCTGTAGTTGTTCTCTGACGCAGAGGACCTTGCTGAGGCTCCTTGACGTCAATGGGGGGGATCTTTATCTTGCTGAGACAGCTGGTGTCAGAGGCACAACATAGCTGGAAGGCACTTTAGAGTTAGACCAGCTTGCAAACATAAAACCTTTGCTCAGGCCTGGGGGCCTCATACTGATACACTCATGCATACTCATACACTCATGGCGTTCCATAACCTAGATTAATAAGGCCTTCAGCCAGGGCAACAAGCCCAATCCTGTCTAGGGCTGCCGCAGCATGCAAAAGCACATTGCGCCAGATCCTATGCAGGATCAGGCCAGCGCCGGTGCAGCTGGAGCACTCCTCAGGGGGAATGGATGTTTGTCCCTTTTCCCCAGGTAATGCCCCAGGTTCCTCAATGATCTCCTTGAATGTGTACCAGCAAAATGGCCAGCGCAAATCTGAGGAGCCCGTGTAGGTCTCGCCAGGCCCAGGACGGGGGATAGGGTTTGGCAGAGCACGCCGCCAATGATCTCTCCCCCATCCCTGGCTGGGTTGACCAATTCCCTCTCCTGTTCCGCCCTCCACATCCCCGCAACAACCCCGGAACAGGACTTACCTCTGTCCGCCAGCGGTGGCTTCAGTCCGGGGCAGAGTGAGCGGCGGAGAATGCAGCCGGCCAGCCGGGAGGGGAGAAAAGTGGTGGTGGCAGCCCTGGCTGGCTGGGAAGGAGAGAGCCAACTGGGTCGAGAAAAAAAAAAAAGATAAGTGGAGGCGGTGGCAGTGGGGGGGGGGCAGAGGCCGAAAAGCAGCGGTACTTGTCATCTAGGCATGACCTCTGACTCTCTGGACTGAACTGAACACAATGGGCTTACTTCTGAGTAAAATAAATAACACCATTTTCAAATACCTCTATAGGCCATATTTCCATCATAAGGTGATCAAAGCATTTCACAAGATTAAACATAAAATATACTATTTAAAACAATTAAAGCTACAGCACAGCAGAACTCAACAGGAGATGAGGGTAAATGCCAGTTAAAAGAAAAATGTCTTGGCTGCATGGTGGAAAACATAATGAGGGGAATCCAAACCTCTACTGAGTTCTCAAATCTGATATGCCATCACTTTAAAGAATCTGTCCCATGTTAGCACCAACTGGATCTCAATAGAAGATGGGATAGTGAGCAGGGGACCCCCCCAAAAAAAGCGCTTAACAAGCAGGCAGGTTCATGAGAGAGAAAGTGATCCCTAAGATACCATGGGCCCAAACTATAAATGATTTTAAAGGTAATAACCAGTACCCAGAAATGGATCAGAAGTCAATGCAGAGCTAACAAGGGAGTCACATAATTTGGCCATAACGTTTGATAGAATACAGATAGTTCACCATGGTTTGTTTCATTACATTCTGCATTAAATTACTTTTCCAGTGATAACTTTATGGTATTATTCATAATAATACCTTATAATCCGTTCCTTATAATCCGACCCGTACTCTGAGGTCATCAGGGGGGCCCCTGTTAACCGTGCCGCCATTGACGGAGGTGAGGAGGATGGCGGCGCAGAATAGGGCCTTCTTGGCTGTGGCGCCCCAATTGTGGAATTCCCTCCCCCTGGAATTAAGAATGGCTCCCTCTTTAGAGACCTTTCAGTGGGGCCTTAAGACGTTTTTGTTTAGGTTAGCTTTCGATGTCTGACATGGTGGCTTTTTAACAAATGGCTTTTAACAAATGTAAATACAGGTGACCCACTGGGGTTGTTTGTTTTAATTGTTTTAATTATGTGTTTTTAATTATTTTAATGTACATGTTTATTTTAATGTTGTAAGCCGCCTTCAGTGCCCTCGCTGGGAGAAAGGCGGGATACAAATTCTTTATATAATAATAATAATAATAATAATAATAATAATAATAATAATAATAATAATAAATACAAATTTTCCAAAAGGTTTCCACAATTTTGGCCATTATTGGTGTCACCACCCCCTGACAGTGTCACTCGGTGCAGTCCGCACCACCTGCACCCCCGTAGTGACGCCACTGAGAGGGAGTGCAACCCAGTCCAGAATGTTCAGTACAGAAATTAGCATTAGATTTGCGGAAGAACTAATCTTAAATACTGAAAGTTCCATCTTCAGTCTCTGGCATCTTCAGTTAGAGAGGATCTAAAACAGCTAGGCTAAGAAAGATTTCCACTAGAGACCTTGAAGAGCTGCGAATGTAGAGTTCTGGACTAGCTGGACCAACAGCCTCAATCAGTGCAAGGCAGATTCCGATCAACCCAATCATCGAAGATTCATAGTAGTCTAACTCTTATAATCCTAATGTAAATATGTTCCAGGATAACAAATGCTCCAATACAATAGCGTTTTTTCCAATTCTGTAATACTGAGGATCAGGGGTGGCATGACTCTGAACGCCACCCAATGTCAACTCAGTCCACTGCTTCCACCTCTGCACACACGCACGCACGCACACGCACACACCCTTACCTTGCTCCTGGCACGAATGCCAGTGCAGGACTTCCAGTTTGATTTAAAGGGACCATGAGAATGAAGGAGCTCCATCATTCACATGATCCATGAAAACCACACCAGACGTCCCACAGTGTCCCAGAAGTCCCAGGAGCAAGGTAAGGTGGCAGAGAGATGATCCACTTTTTGTTCACTTTTATCTGGTGGAAAGCAGATCAATCTGGATCGCATCCATGGCAGGCTGGAGGAGGGGGGGGGCGACAGCAGACTCAGGGTAAAGGGCTCTGAATCCACCTCATGGATGGGCTGCCCCTGCCGAAGATGTGTTCAACTGTCATCATATTGATTATCGGCTTATACTGCAGAGGAAAAAAATATTGGAATAATAAAGGATGGCTTCCTCAGACTACTAGTTTTGGGACACATACAAAGAACATTAGTTCTTGATTCAGCTCCATCATTCACATGATCCATGAAAACCACACCAGAAGTCCCACACTCTGCATTTGAAGAAACAGCAGCAGGACTAAGGTAAGGTGGCAGAGAGATGATCCACTTTTTGTTCACTTTTATCTGGCGGAAAGCAGATCAATGTGGATCGCATCCATGGCAGGCCGGAGGGGGGCGACAGCAGACTCAGTTTCTAGGTACCTTATTCCTATAACTATGTTGGAAAGCATGTGGACAATGTCTGCTGAAATCTCAGAAGCCAGAGGGGAGATTGAATGATAATTGTGTTCAATTTACATATAATTTATAGAGGTTATGGAATTCCATTTTTCTTGCTGCCGACTTTTTTTTTAAACTGCAGAGTACTGCTCTGTACATCGCTGGTCATCGTTTCAGCAAAAGTGTCCATTGCCCTACGGCACAGAGTTTATCCTCCTTAACTTTCCCTTCCCATTTGCCTTCATTCCTTTTTCCAGGATATATTCTTTGTGATCTTCAAGAGTCCTTCCCCTACTCTAAACCTGTCAGGCAGGTATGCAGATAGAGTTGCTCTCCTGGGAAATCTCTAAGAGGAAACCATATTGTGTCAGGGGGCATCCAAATAGTTGAAAGCAGCATACAATCAAAGAGAATATAAAAAGGGAAAGAAACAATTTCAAATCCTCAGACAGCTCTCCTCCAGCTCTTGCCCCAGAGCTCTCACCAAGAAGTTGCCATTTACCCCACAGGTTCTAATTCCAGCTGTCCTCTTTCCAGGATGCCCGCTTCTCAGACTGGCTGCCCCCAGACAATGAGGCTGGTTCCCCTGCCCTGGTGGGCCCCAGTGCCTTCAAGATCCCCTTCCTTATCCGTCAGAAGATCATAAGCAGCCTGGATGCACCAGGGTCCCGTGGGGCTGACTGGAGGGCATTAGCCCAGAAGCTGCACCTTGACAGGTAAAGGGATAGCTTTCCCTGGCTGTACCTCAGTAGCCACAGACTGCAACTAGCACAGCCAGCAGGGGTGGGGGTGGGTCTCTCTGCAGCAGAAATAGGTGAATGGGGTGTGTGAATCTAGGCTGTGGTGCTGAGTGTGTGTGTGTGTGGGGGGTGTCTGTATGGAAGGTGAACATGTACTACCGGGGTGCCCCATTCTTTCTTCTGGGCATCCCCAAAGAGAATGGGTGGGTGGGTGGCAGTAAAGGAAGGGTAGAAGCTAAAGTAAAAGATTTTGACCTGGATTGCAACTGCCTCCTCTCTTTCCACAGCCATCTCAGCTTCTTTGCTTCAAAGCCCAGCCCAACAGCCATGATCTTGAACTTATGGGAGGCACGTCACTTCCCCAACGGGAACCTCAACCAGCTTGCTGCTGCTGTGGCGGAGGTGGGCAAGCAGGACAGCTCTCTCTTCATGGTTTCAGAGGCTGAGTGCTAAGATGCTCAGTGGGGGCAGCACAGGCCTTCGCGGGGGGATGACAGGGGGCATCTCCATTCGAAAGGGCAGTGCTTCTGCACTTGTCCAGCTTTGAATATGCCTGTGTGCCCTTGTCTGAGGCTTATTGGCCTCATGCCCTCTATTCCTTGTGCCAAATACAGCCAGAAGGCAAGCACAGTTGGCTCAGTCTCCAGCAGCCATGGCAAAGGCTACTGAATGCTGCTACCAAGGAAGCTTTGGGACTGAGGGAGACCTGTCCCTTCTGTTGGAATAGGCTGGCAATGGATTCCAATATGCTGATATCTCTGGACTTGATCATGATCCCAGGGCTCTTTTCTTCCCAAGTATGGGAGGAAGTGGGAGGGGAGATGACTGGCCTAATGCCCATTGTGAGTAACCAAGCAAGACCAACAGGTGAGCTGGAGCTGAAATGTCTGTGCCTCCTCCTGCTGCAGCGCCCAGAAAGTCCCATTCTGTGATAAAGTATGGGGTAAGGAGGTTGGCTCAGCTCAGGACTATTCCAGAGCTCTCTCTATTAACTTTTGCTCCAGCCCAATTGATACCCAAGACTCAGTCATAGAGGGCAGCCCAGGACCTGGTGGTTTGCAAACACTGGGAACCCCAAGGGGACCATGGAAGGAAAGGAGATGCAGGCACATGGCAGTCCAGGGATGAGGGCAGCGCTGAACTGGACGACTGGATCTGCTGTGCCTCCTTAGTCCTTGCCCAGTGTATATGCAAAGGGAATTGTGCGTGTGTGTGGTGGCAGTCCAATCTGTGCAGTGAACGTGTGCCGGACCAGGCGGATCCATGCTGTATTGTGTAAAGATCGTTTTTTAATCTACTGCGGAAGCTTTCATGGCCGGCGATCAACTTACAATGTCTCGGAATTACGGGTCTAGAAGCCATGTCTCCGCTTTTTCTCTTGGTCGCAAAGACCAAGCGGAAAAAAGCGGCAGCGGAGAAAAAGGAAAAAAAGGCAGTTCCCTTTAATGGAGCATTTGACAGCTAACCCGGTCATGGGGTGAACTCAGGTTATTTCCGTTCCCAATTAACAGTGGTTTCCCGCGCTTTCAAGGTTTTTATACAGGAAGGGGACTAAGGCTTGGGTATTCATCTGCAATTGTATTAATTGCCCAGAAGAGGTTCCGGGGCACGGAACGAAACGTAGGCTACACACGGCATTCCGTGGATTTTAATGTATTTGTCTGTTTGCGGCTGCCAATACAGGAAACCCACAAGCGGAACAAAGAGAATTAAATTTCAAGTTTTCTTCAGACATGGCTTCTAGACCCGTAATTCCGAAACATTGTAAGATCGTTTTTTATTCTGTATTCAAGTGCATTTAAATATTTACACTTGGCCTTATGTATATATAAGCGTCCCGCACAGGGTTTTAGTGGGCATGAATGTAAATAAATTATATATACAGTATATATTGCTACATGGGGCTTCTTGCGTCTGTGCCCACACCAAGCCAATAGATGTATCACCAGATTTGGAAGCAGACAGAGCCTTTGGCTAGAGCCCAAAGGCTGAGCAGAGCCCTCTTGATTGCTCTGTGGATGTAGAAATATCCAAGATGATGCGAGTGCCTCCATCTTAGCTCCCTCAGTCAGGGCAACTTTCAGTCTGGCTCTCTGGAGAAAGAATAGCTTGAGGATCCAAGTGGCAGCAGGAATTTGGTTTATTTTTTTCTTACGTGTCGAACAAAGCTTGAGCATGAATCAGAGATGTTAAACAGAACTGTAAAGATGAAACATCACTACTACCACAACCTGCCTTTCCTGCCGTTCTGCCACAAGTGCCTCAAAGAAGGGTGAAACTGTGCTATAGGTCAGAGTCTGGACCTGAGAGAGGATGATCCATGCTCCAGGCTACTGGGAAATCTTCAGGAAAGTCAAGCAGAACTTTGTTTGGCTCTGTGCTGGATGGCTACAGCAGCAATCAGTGCAGCCCCCTTCCCTGAGCCGTCCTCTGACAGCAAGAATTTGACTTGACATTTTGGAGCTAGCATTGCCACTGTTTCTTTAAGCACTTTTGAAAATCTGGGGACAGAAAGGAAGAATGTCTGTGAGCAAGAGAAGCCAACATTCAGTCCATCATCACAACCTCCCTGCTAGCAACACAGCCCCTGGCAACACCCCTCCTGAAAGAGCAGGTGCTTGCAGTTCCCTCCCACAAAACAGGAGCAACATTCCTCTCAGTCACTAGGCCAATACTGTAAGACCCAGGACGCCCCAGAAAAGCAGAGAGTACTCAACTGCTTAGCAATAGTCACCTTTACATCCCATGGTATTTCCTCAGGTCTGCTCAGAATTACTCCAGTAGCACTTCTTTAGCCCATATACCATGAGGGTGGCTGCCTTCTCCACCCATCCAGGCTATGTCACCCAATGAGCGAGCAAACTTTCCACTCTCCTCTGGGCAGGGGGTTGGACTGAAGCCTTGCATTGCCCCATCATCTGATGTCGCAGAATCAACTCACTTAGGGTGCACCTTGTACAGTGTCCCATCCACACCAACGGTAATCTCCAGCTTCTCCAGTCGCCGATTATCTCGGATCTTCTCCACAACAGCAGCCACTCCAGCTCCACAAAACTTAGCAGCACGTGTGGACACTGTACGGCACACCTCCTTCACCACCATGGCATCTTCAGGTGTTACGGTCAACTTGCACTCCGCCAGCAGAGCACACACGCGCTCCTCATCCTGACATGCTCTGTCAGGACATTAGAATCAGTGATGGTGTCTTGGGCCTTAACAGTAAGTGGAAGTACAGGGGTTGTGGCATCTAGTCTATTCACAAGGGCTAACTCCCTCTCAGACACACTTATCCTGAAAGCACCCAGGCACCGTAAGATGGGGCTTTGTGATTGCATGCAACCAATGACAGAGATTTCACATTCCAAGGAAGAATGGTCACATTCTTTATCAAAAATAAAAAAATCCAAACCTAGTGCCAAGCCAGCCAGCCAAAGTTCTGTATCACCAAACTCAAACTTGGTGTTCAAAATAAATTATTAAAATCAATTGAATGTGTGCAAATTAGCCTATTTTTCATAAACCTGCTAAGTCTAGATACATGCAGAATTTGGAATCTGGGAGAAGGTTGATGTCAGAAGCAGCACGAGGCTATGCGAGATAAATTCAGTTGGGTGGGCCCCTGATGGGTATGGGTCCTCAAACAGTACCTTAGTTGATCCCTGACACCACCCCAGTCAGTAGACAAGGAATGGACAGGTACCCAAGCATGACACAAGCACTGAACCCCCCAAACAGTGAAGGCTCTTGTAGACAAAGACAAAATCTCATATTTTCTCAGGACCTTGATTTCTGTACCAGGACCCAGATTCCACACGGTATGGCAAGATACACTTACTCCACATCTGATAGGAATTTGGTGGGAAAGATGTATTTGGTCTGAAGCACAAGTGGATCTTGACCTTGAAACACGACCTTGCGAGCCATTAGCTCCAGCAAAATATAGCGCACAATCTCACCCAAGTACATGCCACTGATGAGCTTCTCATACCTGGGGGGGGGGGGAAGATGGGAATTAGTTTTAGTACCACACAGGAAGACGTTGGAAGCAGTAGCCTGGCCTAGAACCAGCCACTATCACAGACCCCACCCCAATAACCGATTCTCAGTCTCACCTCTGCTGGCCAGCGTTAAGAGATTCTGCATCCACTTTCGCATCAAAGGGTGTCATGAAGCTTTCAAGGGAGCCATCATCCCCAAACGCCCCCCATTCCATATTGATACACATTTTTCCTTCATTGCCCTCCACAGCTTCCACATTCTTCATTTCTTCCATGTAGCAAGCATTGCTACCAGTTCCTGAGGGAAAAAAATAAGGGGTGGAACAGAATCGCTGACGAGAATGGACTGTTACATTCTTTCCAACTCTGAGCAAGGAAACTGTTGGGGCTCAGGCTGTTGGAAGAGTCTTCAACCCACTGGCGTCACTGCAGGGGGGTGGAGCTCTAAGTTCCGCCGCGATCCAACCCTCCGTTACACGGGTGAATGAAGCGACCCCGCCTCCTCTCCTTCGGAACCATTCAAGTCGGTGAAAACAACGCACAGGAGACTCCCTGCGTGTTGCTTTTGCTCCCCTAAAAGGCTCCGAAGGCGAGGGGGCGGGGCCGCTTCGTTCACCCGTGTAACGGAGGGTCAGATCACGGCGGAACTTAGAGCTCCGCCCCCCCCTGCAGTGACGCCAGTGCACAACCCAGTTAGACTTTAGTTCTAAATGTCACATTACAAAGGAAGGCTGACCTGTCAGGAAGCAGTGCCCTGGAGCAACGTAGCCTCTGGCCATAAATCCCCAAAGGAGGCCACAGACTGAAGAAGTAAAGTAAAGAGGAGGAAGACATCTGTACTTGGGAAGGTATCTCCTGGACTTCAAAGAGGGCACTGCACCTATAATTTCACTGCCCACCAAAGGCTGCCCATAACCCCCGCCTTACCGACAATGAGACCGATTTCACACTTGGGGTCCACATAGGCACATGACATCATGGTTCCCACAGTGTCATTCACTATGGCAACCACATCTAGATCACATATCTGGGGAGAGAGAGGGAGGGAGAGACAGAGAGAGCATCAAGATGTGATACCAGGCAACACAATTCCCTATCACCACAGTAACCAGCACAGACCCATAGGCCCTGTCGCATGGGAAACAGACCCCCTCCCCCACCCTTCTGTATATCCCTGGGGCCATCAGTCTGGAGGGAGTTCTCAAGCTCTGTCCCTGCTATCCAGCTGGTCTGGTCAAAGGACACAATGGCTGGTGTTCAGCGTTTCACCCTCTCACTGTAGCAGTCCATCACAGAGTAGACTGAAAAAATCTGGGAGGTGGGGAAAGCTTGGTATTAAGCAAGCCCTGCCAAGAATATAAAGCATGACAATGTGCGAACAGATACAGCATAATCTTCCCAAGCCTGCTTGTCATACAAGTTCTTTCACCTTAGAATCACCTTCAGTTCCACATGCTTCCTTTCCTGTTCTTTAATCCACTTCCAAAACACATGGCCTCTTCCAGCTCTAACAAGAAATATCGGTCTAACCATTTCCCACCTGACATTAAGATATCTCACGAAACATCCACACCCATGCCACTGAACTTGCTGGATATCACTAAACTAGACCCAAACTGTGAGGGTGCATGCAGCTACATATCACACGCATGCACATGGAACAAAAGCCAGATGACTATTTTTCCTAGGGAAAACCAACCAGAGGTGGGGTGGAGGAGGGGCACTAGCGTGCAGAAGACAAATGTGTATGTGGGAGAGGGGGTGCTTAACCATCTCTCTGTTCACTGCTTCTCCACTCCAAATTGTCCCACAACAACTACTACTCCCCTCCATTCAGGGTCTCAAAGAAGGCAAACAGGCATTTGCAACCCCAGAACAGCGAGACGAGGAGGCAGGTGGAGGGTAGAAAACTGGAGCAGAGAAGTGGCTGCAGAAAATGGGAAAGGATTCCTTTTCCACCTCAGTTGAACTCCTCCTAAAGCTGCATTTATTTATTTGTTTGTTTGTTCTCCCACATTCAGGGCACTCAAGGCGGTTTACAATGTTAAAAAACAGTACAGATATAAATTTTAAAACATTAAAACAGTCAAATAGACAGACCCCAATGAATCACATAAAACTGATTAAAATTGCAATTCATTAAAAACGCCTGCCCATCATGTCAGCAATCAAAGGTCATCCTGAATAAAAAGGTATTGTCCCACTGGAAGGTCTCCAGGGAGGGAGCTGTTCTTAATTCCTGGGGGAGGGAATTCCATAATCGGGGTGCCACCACGGAGAAGGCCCTATTGCTCCGCCGCCATCCCCCTCACCTCCGTCAATTAAAAGAGCCCCCTCTGATGACCTAAGAGGATGGGTAGGATTATGTGGAAGGAGGCGGTCCCTCAAATACCCTGGTCCCAAGTCGTCAAGGGCTTAGAAAAGCCCTTAGAAAAGCAACTGTCAGGCTCCTGCTGAATGATTATGCATGTAAGACATGGTTAGGCCCCAACAGTTTTAGGGCTGTAGGTTTTCATGGTGGCACAACCAAGTCTGAACGGTTCAGGCCAAAACCATCCCCTTGCCAAATCTATCCAGCTCATTACAAAGTCCCTGCCCCAGGCACCACACATACCTTTTGACGCTTTACTGCCTCCCGCAGCAACTGCACAGCATCCTCCCCCACACAGCCTTTGGCACTGAACCCTTTGGTCCATGCTAGCAAAATGCCCTGTGAGACCAAGAGAAAAGAGGAGATTATGCAGCTTGCATTTGTACCTATAGGTCAGGTGAACTGCTTCCTCTCAGCTGCTTCCACCTAGCCCCTATATCCTGTTTGGTGAGACCCCTGAGCTCTGCTCCAGCTGCACTGCAATGGAGAGATGAGGGCAGAGGACCTGCAGTCCATTTGAGGAGGTATAGCTGTACATCCCTCCCCCCATATCCGCTGGGGAGTTCCAGGCCCCTCCATGGATACTTGAAACTGTGGATAGGAGCAAACTCCCCCTCCATTGTTTCCTGAGGGCCCTCCGCCCTGCCTCCCCTGCGGGCAGGTGTGTGCGCCCCCCCCGCTCTTGTTTTTCTTTAAGCAAGCTTTGTTTCTTCCTTAAAACAGAGAAGCAGCCAACATTGCAGGCAAGTAAAATGAGACTAAGTCCTAGAGAGGCTCTGCAAGGTTTCTATTAACCTTGCAGAGCCTCTCTAGGACTTACTCTCATTCTTCTAGCCTGTAATAAGCAACCAGAGGCTGCTTCTCCTGTTTGATTAAGGAAGAAACAGAGCTTACAGGGAAAAAAGTAACAGCCTGGGGGGGTCCCCGCGATCCATGGATAACTGAAACCGTGGATAGCAAATCCATGGATACGGGGGCTCACCTCTACTCAGGTACTATATGTACTCGGCCTTACCAAAAATAAATCAAAATTCTGCACCCCTCTAGCTTCTGGGTTGTCATCAGGCACTGACTTGCTGGATCAGGTCATTTGCTCATCTAGCCCAACATCCTGTTTCCAATCCACAGTGGCGCACCATTAGCCTCTGGGAAGCCCACAAGTACGAGATGAAGGCATAGCCCTCTCCCACCACTACTGCCTTGCAATAGTTGTTCAGAGGCACATTGCCTCTGAATCTGGAGGCAGCACATAGCCAGTGATAGACCTATCCTCCATGAATTTGCCTAATCCCCTTTTACAGCTAGCCAAGCAAGGAGCCATCACCACATCCTGTGGTAGCGAATTCCATATATTTTAATGTGCTTTTAAGTACTTACCATCATCATTGCTCACCCACGTTCAAGCCTATCTTTGTAACCAGAAGGACTAGAAACTTGCCAGTACCAAATTTGTCACCTTTTGGGGGGGTGGGGGAGAGGTGTTGCTTACACAGAATAGCAGCATACAAAGAGCCCTGAGTATAGGATGGAGACTAGAACTGTTGGGCAGGTGCATTAGTCAGCTTTTTGTCAAACATGACATCCTCAACAGGCAGAGGAGTAGTAGGCAGAAATAAAGTAGCAGGATTTAACAATGTACAGGTCATATGGATATGCCAGGCAATTCCCTGGGCTTTCATTTCAAGTCCTTGGCAAATGATGGAAAAAGCTATGCTGTTTCCTCATCACATTTAGAGAGTTTCCTCTTTCCATCTTGGAGACACAAGCTCATTCAGGTTTATTCTTCTCCTTCCCCAACCCCCACAAAAGACACTCCTGGCACCACTGTCTGAGCACTAGGATCATACTGATGTTCCATACCTTGTCCAGGCCTATTTGACGGCAGGGAAAGGAGAAAGTGAAGCCCAATGGCAGAGTGACCCCCAACATTTTATGCTTGGTCTGGAAATCCACAATACAGTTCACGATGCAATCAAAGAGCTGCAGGAATGAAAGTAGTTCGTATGAGTACTTTGTGAGATAGAAACAAGTTGGAGAGAATCTTACTCCATGAGCAAAAAGGGTTGGCCCCAACACAAGATCATCCACCCCTACAGGCACCAGTGTCAGCTTTGAAAGGGGTAGATAAGACCACACGACAAATCAGTCCGTAAGAGAAGCTCATTGAACCCCCATCACATCATGCTCTCTCCTGCACCTACCTCAGTGGCAGTACTTTGGGCTATTTCTGGAGGAATGGTATAAATCTCACTGGTCATGCGCACACCACCTTCCTTTGGGTCCAGCACCTCCACCATTAGCACTCGGAAATTGGTTCCACCCAGATCCAGTGCCAGGAATTTCCCTGTCTCTACAAAAAGCACAAGAGTATAGATGAAGATTCCTCACAACCAATACTGACTGTAAGCCACCTCAAATGTCTCTTACGTTGACCTTTTCTGCTGGGGTCAACATCCTGCCAATCAGGGCAGGCAGTCTCAGCAGGGGAAGCACTCTATCTACCCTCTAGGTTGTATTAAGATATGTTTGCATAGCTTGTGCTGCTGTGCCCTTCCCAGTGATACAGCAGCCCCAGATCAAATAAAGACCTAGGCTAGGTAAGACTGGGCAGCCAGGAAGATGTTCTGACTCAGAACAGCTTCCCTGAGACCATACTTGAGCAAAGCTCTTCCTCCCCACATACAAGGCCAACCCCCAGCACGCTGTTCCCTGCCCCTCACCAGAGCCATCTGGCAAATGGCGGACAAAAGATGGCAACATGCGGATAGAGGCCGTGCCACCTGACGCCTTTGACAGACCCTTCACCATCTCCTGTCTCATCAGGTTCTGCAATCTTTGAAGTTCCGCCATGGAGTGTTGAAAAGGTGCCAGGATCTGGTTCAAGAACTCAAGCTGCTCTTTGGACTTTTTAAAGGACTGAAAATGCTTCTGGTTAGAAGAAGAAGTAATTCTAGAGGGACCACGGTGGGTCTCGAAGCCCATATCTTCTTCTGGGCCAGTCCTAGAAAAGGACAGAAATGCAGTAGTAATGTTAGGCTTGGGCCTGGGAACAGCATGCATCTCCCTAGGGGGTTGTGAAAATGAACGTGACATGGAAAAAGCTAGAAAAGAATTGGAGATATCAGAATCTGGCGCGGCATCAGCAAAAGAGTCCTTGGAAAGTTGACCTGGGTCCCTGGTACTCAAATCAAAGAAACTTGTGAGATTGCCTCCTGCCATGGAATGAAAGAAGGTCTCCTCGGAAGCTGGACCTGCTGCGGTACTGAGTACAAAGGACGTTTGATGCGCATTCTCAGAAGCCGGATCTGAACCTGACGTGGTATTTACCGCAAAGGAAAGCCTAGAACCTGAATGGGACCCAGAATCACTCTCCCCTGGCTTGAGGTCTCGGTGAGGTGGTCCAGACATGGTTTCAATCACAAAGGTTTCAATGACAATTGTCAAGCCACCAGGCAATGGAGAGCATGGAAGGACAGTGGGGAAGAGGCAGGCCAAGGGGATGAGTGAGGTTAAAGATCAATGCGGATTAGAGGCAGGGCCAAAAATGAGGCAGGATGTGGGCAGCAGGGTTGTGAAGCTGGGTGGGCAAGGCAGTGACAGCAATAAAGATCAGCGTGGGTTGTGAGGGGTCACTGGGGAGGAGTTGAGGGGAAAGGCAACAGGCAGAAGGGAGAATTGAACAGAAAGGGAAAGCAGAGAGAGAGAGAGAGTGGGGGAGGGGCAGAGAAGAAGGCAGTTGGAAGAGCACACTGAGGATAGAATGGAAGGAGGGGCAAGGAGCACAAGACTACGCCTGGAAGGGGAGGGAGGGGCAAAGAGCAGTGCATGGGGCCAGAACAGTGAAGATAGGCTTACCATATTTTCACTCACTTCAACCGGGACACTCCCCAAAATTAATTAATTAATTAATTAATATTGAAAATAAAAAAATAAAAATCAATTTAATATTAAAAAAGTGAATTTATTTATTTATTTTTGGTCCTTCCCACCTTGCCCGTTTGCCTTGCGATGCCCACCCACCGTCCCGCCACCGCCGCTCTCCTTGCCCGTTTGCCCTGCCACTTGCCTGCCGCTCGCCTAGCCCTTGCCAACGATGCCCGCCGCCGTCGCCGCTCACCTTGCTTCCCCGTCTGCCCGCCCGCCCACGCCACTTGCCTTGCCTGCCGCTTTCCATACTCACCTGCCTTCGGAAGGCGGGCGGGCATGGCAAGCAGCAAGGCAACGGGCAAGGTGAGCGGCAGTGGTGGCGAGAAGGCAAGCGGGCAGCATGTCAAGCGGCAGGGCAATGGGCAAGGCGAGCGGCGGGCCTCTGCCACCGCCACTCACCTTGCCCGTTGTCCTGCCGCCAACTCATGCCCGCCCGCCTTCCCGCCACCATTGCCGCTGCTCGCCTGGCCCTTGCTCGTTTGCCATGCAATGCCCGCCCGCCTGGCACTGCCACCACCACTTGCCTTACCGTCACTTGCCGTCACTTGCCTGCCTTGCTGCAGCTGCCGCCGCCGTGCCTCCGCGCCGTCACCATTTTTTAAAAGTAAAATAAACTTACCGGGTTTCTGGCATCTTGGCACATGAAATCTCGCGAGATCCAAGATGTTGGCACCCAAATCTCGTGAGGGCATCTTAAAAGCTTGTGTTCTAAAAAATGGCGGCGGTGCGGAGGCTCACCAATAGCCCCGAAACCCTTCTGGGACTTTTCTGGGAAATGAGGGCCGTTTCCCAGACATTACCAGGTTTTTCGGGACGAATGGGAAGCGTAAGTGAAGATAATGCTCATGACAGAGCCAATCCCAATCCTGTCTAGGGCTGCCGCAGCGTGCAAAAGCACATTGAGCCAGATCCTATGCAGGATCTGGTTAGCGCCGGTGCAGCTGGAGCACTCCTCAGGGAGAACGGATGTTTGTCCCTTTTCCCCGAGTAATGCCCCAGCTTCCTCAATGATCTCCTTGGATGTGCACCAGCAAAATGGCCAGTGCAAATCTGAGGACCCCATGTAGGTCTCGCCAGGCCCAGGACGGGGGATAGGGTTTGGAAGAGCGCACCGCCGATAATCTCTCCCCGATCCCTGGCCCGGTAGACCAATCCTCCCTCCTGTTCCGCCCTCCCCACCGTCGCCCCACCCCCGGCGCAGGACTTACCTCTGTCTGCTAGCGGTGGCTTCAGTCCGGGGCAGAGTGAGCGGTGGAGCATGCAGCCGGCCAGCCGGGAGGGGGGAAAAGCGGTGGTGGCAGCCCTGGCCGGCTGGGAAGGACACAGCCGACTGGGTTGAGAAAAAAAAAAAGATAAGTGGAGGCAGTGGCAGTGGGGGGGGGGGCAGAGACCGAAAAGCAGCGGTACTTGTCATCTAGGCATGACCTCTGACTCTCTGAACTGAACTGAACACAATGGGCTTACTTCTGAGTAAAATAAATAACACCATTTTCAAATACCTCTATTAATAGGCCACTTTTCCATCATAAGGTGATCAAAGCATTTCACAAGATTAAACATAAAATATACTATTTAAAACAATTAAAGCTACAGCACAGCAGAACTCAACAGGAGATGAGGGTAAATGCCAGTTAAAAGAAAAATGTCTTGGCTGCATGGTGGAAAACATAATGAGGGGAATCCAAAACTCTAGTGAGTTCTCAAACCTGATATGCCATCACTTTAAAGAACCTGTCCCATGTTACCACCAACTGGATCTCAATAGAAGATGGGATAGTGAGCAGGGAACCCCACCCCCCCAAAAAGAGCTTAACAAGCAGGCAGGTTCATGAGAGAGAACGTGATCCCTAAGATACCATGGGCCCAAACTATAAATGATTTTAAAGGTAATAACCAGTACCCAGAAATGGATCAGAAGTCAATGCAGAGCTAACAAGGGAGTCACATAATTTGGCCATAACTTTTGATAGAATACAGATAGTTCACCATGGTTTGTTTCATTACATTCTGCATTAAATTACTTTTCCAGTGATAACTTTATGGTATTATTCATAAATACAAAATTTCCAAAAAGGTTTCCACAATTTTGGCCATTATTGGTGTCACCACCCCCTGACAGTGTCCCTCGGTGCAGTCCGCACCACCTGCACCCCCGTAGTGACGCCACTGAGAGGAAGTGCAACCCAATCCAGAATGTTCAGTACAGAAATTAGCATTAGTTTTTTGGAAGAACTAATCTTACATACTGAAAGTTCCATCTTCAGTCTCTGGCATCTTCAGTTAGAGAGGATCTAAAACAGCTAGGCTAAGAAAGATTTCCACTAGAGACCTTGAAGAGCTGCGAATGTAGTGTTCTGGACTAGCTGGACCAACAGCCTCAATCAGTGCAAGGCAGATTCCGATCAACCCAATCATCGAAGATTCATAGTAGTCTTACTCTTATAATCCTAATGTAAATATGTTCCAGGATAACAAATGCTCCAATACAATAGCGTTTTTTCCAATTCTGTAATACTGAGGATCAGGGGTGGCATGACTCTGAACGCCACCCAATGTCAACTCAGTCCACTGCTTCCACCTCTGCACACACGCACGCACGCACACGCACACACCCTTACCTTGCTCCTGGCACGAATGCCAGTGCAGGACTTCCAGTTTGATTTAAAGGGACCATGAGAATGAAGGAGCTCCATCATTCACATGATCCATGAAAACCACACCAGACGTCCCACAGTGTCCCAGAAGTCCCAGGAGCAAGGTAAGGTGGCAGAGAGATGATCCACTTTTTGTTCACTTTTATCTGGCGGAAAGCAGATCAATGTGGATCGTATCCATGGCAGGCTGGAGGGGGGGCGCTTCAGCTGCCCCTGCTGAAGATGTGTTCAACTGTCATCATATTGATTATCGGCTTATACTGCAGAGGAAAAATTATTGGAATAATAAAGGATGGCTTCCTTAGACTACTAGTTTTGGGACACATACAAAGAACATTAGTTCTTGATTCAGCCCTATCTGGAGCACAAATATAGATGAGCTCCTACGAACTAGCAGCTTTTGTCAAATTCCACATTTTAGTGGGAGAGAGATATACCCCTGTAAAATGCAAGAAATAGGAACTTTGTAAGTAATAGAGCAGTTAATAAGGCAAACCTCCTCATGAATGTACTGATACTATTTTTAACAAAATATATAGGTAAAGGTGACCCCTGACAATTAAGTCCAGTCGTGTCCGACAAAATATATAAGAAGCACAAATATAAGTGTGAATATATTCCCTGAATCAGAGTGCCAAAAAGTTGTATGGCAGGAATAAGGCCTTGATGATATCTCACTGAGGAGACAGATAAACAGCTGGATGCTCCAATGATCTGTACTGGGACCTTGTTCTTCCAACATATTTATTAATGACCTGGCAAAGGCAATGAAGTGGCAAAATGAGTGCATATGATGCAACGCTGTTAAATCCACAGCAGACTGTCTGGAGATTTCATAACACAGTGAGAGTGGGCAATGAGCTGGCAGTGTTGGTTAGACATACTGATGCAGCATTGATTGATAAGTGCTGAAAGAGATACACATGAGCCTAAAAAGATCCCACCTCTCTTTTACAGCCTATCAGCTTCTGAATTAGTCATTGTCACTCATAAGCAAAATCTTGAAATCATTGTGGGCAGGTGGCTGCTGTCAAAAGAGACAAACAGAATAATAGGAAGTATGAATAAAGGCAGAGAAAATGTCAGCAAAATGCCATTACACCTGATGTAAAATCCAGGGACCAAACATGTGGAACTGACTTATCCTGGGTCAAACTACTAGTCTGTCTTGCTCAGTACAGTATGTCTACTCTGAGTGGCAGCAGTTCTTGAAGGTCTCAGGCAAGACTCTTTGCCAGTGTTGCTACAGGAGATGTCAGGGACTGATCCCGAGATCTTCCATATGCAAAGAAAGTGTTCTACCACTCTCACGGGCAAAGATTGGGTTTTTTTCTCTCTCGTGTGTGTGATAGGAAATAAAAGTCAGGGAGAAATAAAAGTACTGTACAGGTTTCCTTCCAAAACCATATAAATAAATAAATAAATAAATAAATAAATAAAAAAGACAGGAAGGGCAATTTAGTTTGAAGGTCCCTCCCAAATGGCTAACAGAAAAGGGAAAGAGTTGGGAAGCTCTAGAGCAGAGGTTCTCAACCTGTGGCACGGGTACCCCTAGGGGTACGCGAACCTCTTGCTGGGGTATGCCAAGCACTGCCCCTTATCTGCCCCATCAGCAGCTAATTAAGTGTTAATTAACATAGATTTTAAATTGTAATTATTTTCGGAGCCCTTCTGTCTCTCTGATTATTTTTGTACTTTGGAAAATGTACTTTGGTGGGGGGGGGGGGAGAGAGGAGCTGATTTTGGGAAGTGTGACTTGGAGAAAAAAAGAGATCCTTGCATATCTCTCTCTCTTTCCGGGAGAGAGTGAGAGTTAAATAAGACATTTTTTCACAAAATTGTTTTAGTACTTTTTATTTAATGATTAATTACCTAATTAATTAATTGATTAATCCAATTGATTAGCAGTTAATTAGCAGGGGGTACTTCAGAAAATTGGACCGTGGTAGGGGGTACCCGGGCCTCCAAAGGTTGAGAACCCCTGCTCTAGAGTGTATTGTGTTCTAGCAAGCCAAGCAATCAGCAGAAGTGCGCTTTTCCTATGGCAAATTCTATCACCTAGCCAGTTTGCTGCAATCAATGAACATACAGGAGTAGAGGCAGTTAAGGTTTCAAAAAGAAGTACTTTACTTACAGTTTCTCAAACATACACATCTGAAGTATCAGAGGCTTCTACTACTTAGGGAACAGAGGACCCTATAGCTGTTCTCTTTGTGTGGGTATGAGAGGATACTCTTCAGCAATGGCTACCTACCATTGGGGAGAGAGCACAGCAGCCTTGCAAGCTTCTCCTTTAATAGTGTGTGTGTGTGTGTGAGAGAGAGAGAGAGAGAGAGAGACACAGACAGACAGACAGACATGTGGGAGGACAGGAAGGAAAGCTGCACAATGGACACATCTTCTGCAGGTTCCACAGAGGGCAGATAAAAGGTCCCAGGTGTCTGGACAATACATTGCCACCCAGAGTACTGCAGGTGGCATTACAGCAATATTCCAACATATATAAGGGCAACCCCCTGCCTATTCGAGTGGTCTGGAATTAGAGAAATCTGGAGATGGAGGAGAGAGGGGTTGTCTGGGACAGACAGCTAATCACTAAGCTGAATCATCTCAGCTGGATGGATCACTAACCTGAATTGCTAAAATGAATCTGTGAATACCACTTGTAAATAAACCTTCTTCTGCTGGAAAAGCTGTGTTGTCTTGCTTAATCTTCCACCCTTCATTCTGAGGACCAAGCTACTGAAGGGTTTGAGAAACAGAGATGTTAACTGATGGTGTTAACACATAAATTAATAAACCAGACTCGGGAGGATCGGAGCAAGTTCTTTATTTCTCATGAGAAGGCTTAATCTCAGAGCTTAACAGCTGAAAAGCTGAGAAAAGCAAAGAGTGGTCTCTGCTCTTTGGTTTTATTACAGTTGGCGAGAGGGTGGTACTTTCTCACATTACAGACAAGTCAACCTTACAAACATCCTTCCTTTTCCTAGCTATTTCTGCTAAATCTCATTGTCTCTTGTTTTGACAGTCTTCCTGAGATTCATTACTTGGGTCTGGGGTCCTGATAAGGCCAGAATTCGCTGGCCTTCCTTTGGCCTTTTTATGACCTTCCAGCCAGCTTCAAGAAAGGATTTATTACTCTGTTCTTGCCTTTTGCTTATCTAAATATTCACACAGATTTGATACTGATATAATAAAATATACTTTTTGGTTACACGATAGAAATGCATAGTTACATAAAAAGTTACATTGAGAGATATATGTGTGTAGAAGGCATGTTTACATGATTACATGAAAGGATTTTACATAAAGTAACTACATTCTGCTATTTGCTAAGCAAGCTAGTTACTGTGTCATAAGCTTATGCAGTTTAATAAGATATTAATTGTTTAATATCTTATTATCATCATATTACAGAGACGGAAGCATCCGTAATCCCTCAAAGCTCTGCAAAGGGCAATACATTTGGCAAGCAAGTGACCCATGGCAGTGGAGAAGCAACCAGACAGATCAGTAGCTGGTTCCCCAGAGTATCTGGACATGATGAACCCTTGGGAAAACCGCAACCACTGAATTATGAATGCACCAAACGTGCAAGCTATGCTCACATCATTAGTACAATGTACATTTCTGAACACAGAATCTCAAAAAAATATTACAGAACCAGAAAAGGCACAGAGAAAACAATTAAAGTTATAAAATGGGAAAGGCCTCAAACCAGCATAGAGTTGTGTGGACTTAAACCCCATTGATTTCAGTGAGACTCAAGCCTGCACAACTCTGTCCTAGATTGTGGCCAAAGGCTTGATAGGAAAAAGGGCTGAAAAGGACCTGTAGATTATTCAGTGTAGAGATATATTCGAGGTACTATATATAAAATCATGAACTATTTGGGGGGGGGGAGTGAATTGGGAATATACGGTATTTAAACTTAAAGCTATCCAACTTATGGCGCAATCCTGCAGTGTTCACCTGCGGAGTGCGAACTCCGCAGGCGGTGGGTGCCGTAAATGCACCATAAAGCGCGTTTTGGGCATCCGTGGAGTAAGGGCCGTCGGCGTGCAGGCCGGGAGCCTGTACTCCACCTCCCAGATGACGCTGCAGCCGCCAGCGCAGGTAAAATTTGCACCGGTCGGTGCACGGGCGGGGGGAGGGTGGGCCAGGCAATGAGGGAGGGTGGTCGTTGGGTGAGCCGGCCCGGGAGGGGGTGGGGATATCGGCTGGGCTCGGCGGCTCTATTCCCACCACCCTGGATATACATTGGCTCAGAGCCGACGTACATTTGAGGAGGCCCATTGGGGCTGGGCAGCCCTACACCAGGGGAAGGGAACAAATGTCCCCTTCTCCCAAGGAGTCCCTATGGGCCAGCTGCAGATCCTTACACAGGATCGGGCTATAAATTAGCATACAAGAAGTCTAAGGCAAAGGGAAATACTCTCTCACACAGTACAAATGGATCTTTGGAAGTCTTTGTCACAGGATACAGTAATAAGGCTCAAAAACATTTATGTAACTTAGGAATGAGTATTAAGATGGTCACAGAGTAAAACCTCTTGCCAAACATGCCCTGAAAGATTATACTGTTAAAAACTGAGAATACTTGAAAAGGATTGGTAGACTATACAGTATTAGCATCCTTCATGCTGTACATACTCTCTAATGCAGTTGGAACTGTCCCCTGAGATAGGGTGCTGAGTTACATGAACTTGTGTGCTTTGACCCCATTCTCTAGCCCTCATTCCTACACATGCAGGGAGACATTCCAATATGTCATGTGCACCTAAACATGCCTAGTGTTTCATAAGCAGGCCAGAACGCAACCTCACTCACAAGTACTGTAGGCGCACTTTGTACACACAAATCTGGCCACACTGTAACTGGCCATTTAAACAGAAGTTTGACCTTTGGGGTTTCATAGTTAGGAGGTTAATTTGTCTAGCCTCTAGCTAGCTAATGGGAAGATACAGAGGGCGCAATCCTGCCCTAAACTAGGGCGGCGGAACGAGCGTTCCGCCGCCCGGAATAGTTGCAAACGTGCCGTAAAGCAAATTTCCGGACTACTTTTGAGCTGGGAAGGCCGGTGCGCTGGCCTTTCCAGCTCTGCCGTCGGAGCCCTCAGCCCGCCGCCGGACCCAGGTAGGTCTGGATCCAGTGGGCATGGGGGCGGGCAGTGGCGTTCCCAGTCCTCCCGGTGCCTGGGGGGGGCGGGGTTGGTGCACCCCCCCAAGCAGCCGGACTCGGGGCTGAGTGCCCACTCGGCGCTTCCCCGGCCTCCGGAGGCTACGCTCCGGAGACCGGGGAGAAGCCCTCCTCAAAGCGACCGCCTTGTTCGTCGGTCGAGGGCTTTCTGAGAGATCGGTCGAGGGCTTTTGGAGGCCGGGGAAGCGCCGAGTGGACATGCTGCTTTAGAGGGGCGCGCCAGCCGGGCTCCGGTGCCACGCCGCTCTGCGCAGCCCCGAGCCCGGCTGCCGCGCCCCCGCACCCACTCAGCGCCTGGGGTGGAGCACACCTGCTCCCCCCATATTAGAACGCCTCTGGGGGTGGGTTGGCGGACGAGGGGGAGGGACAGCAGAGCCGGAGGAGGGACGGCAGAGCCGGGAGGGCAGCCATAGGCCCAGCCACCCCGGGTGGTGGCATGGCGTCTGCCATATCCCGGTCCCCGACGGGCGTCTGGGCCATTACACGGCCTCCTCCGACTTCCTCCAGCAAAATAGCTGGCAGAAATCCGAGGAGGCCTATCGGCCCCAGCCGCTGTTACACTCGGGGAAGGGGATGAGTGTCACCATCCCCGAGTAGACTTTCCGCCATGGGCTGCCTGCTGCAGGCTGCCTGCGGTGGAGCACGGGATCGGGCGGACAGCCTCGGCTGGCCGCCCAATCGTTACGCTGGATTGGGCTGACAGTCACAAAGCCACACAGAGCTTGTAGATAGTATTTGCATCTCTATATGGCAGGAGGCAGACAATAGGTTTCTTAGGGCATTCAAGGTGATAAGATAAGGCACTGTGACCCAGGATGTTTAGACTCATCCCATTTTCACCTCTAGTAAACAAATATTTCAGGTTTTTGTATTTCTTTTTTTTAACTGTGAAACCTGTGTGACAGATGATGGCAGTGGAACAAATGAAATGCATATACAGTATGCAGCAAGGAGAGTGATGGACGGCTATCATTCCATTTTCAAATCCCTTCAAACCTACTGTGTCTCCAGCCTCTGGCAGCCTCCTGACTTTGGTGACAAGTAGGTACACCACCACCTGCAGGACAATAGGGTGCAGTGGGGGGCAGGGGGCAGATGACTCAGAGGCTACCTGTCTCAGATCTTGTCCTCCTTGACCTGTGGGGGTGTGCCCCTACCTGGCTTCCTCCCTCCCTATGTCTCTCTCCTCCTGATCTCTCAAGGAGCAAGACCTTTTTCCATGAGCAATGACCAGCTGCATGAAGCCAGCTATACCAGGAGGTCTCACTGCATGTAGGGAATAGCTCTGGGATTCCCTGTTCCAAGTCTAGCACCTGTTTTATCGACTGTGTACAGTAAACGCTTGTGAACTAAAAGTAAAGATTTTTTCTTTGAAACCTTTTTACTTCCTCTGCTCCTGTTTTATTGTTAGCAGCAAACTAGTGAGGGCTTGTGGGGAGTAGTTGGGAAAAGAGTCTTCCTCTGACTCTGCTTGATTTAGACCCCCTTTTTCCAACGCTTTTCACAGCAAGCTTTGCAATGGGCAAGCTAAACCAAAACGGAGGCATTACTTTTAACTTGCACCATCAATTAATTTCTGCCATCAATGCTACCTGCTCAGTTGAGTTACTATAGGTTGTTTTACTTTCTAAAACAACATGCTGGAGTCTTCAAGAAAGCAGGAAGCTTCTGTGTTTCTACTCTTTCTGCCTCTGGGCTCCGTCCTGAGCACTTCTTATTTTACCCTTGCTACTCATAAGAACATAAGAACATAAGAAGAGCCCTGCTGGATCAGGCCAAAAGCCCATCTAGTCCAGCTTCCTGTGTCACACAGTGGCCCCACCAGATGCCTCAGGGAGCACACGAGACAACAAGATACCTGTGCCCAGTCGCCACTCCCTTGCACCTGGCACAGAGAAAACCCACTTCTAAAAACCAGGAGGTTGCTTATGGCTTGTAACCTGTGATGGTCTTTTCCTCCATGAATTTGTCCAAACCCCTTTTAAAGGCATCTAGGCCAGGTGCCATCACCACATCCTGTGGTGATGGCACATATACTCCTCACATTATGGTCTCCTAATCTGGCCTCATGCAAAACTCCAGTTTATCAAGATAACAGGAAGAAGAAACATGGGTGAGCTCTATTTTCCCTGCCCCTTGCTGTTGGCATAGCTGCCACCCCTAACTGCCTGCATGTAACTGTTCCTGTTTCTGTTACACCCTGCTGTTACTAAACATTGAGTTAACACCAACTGCGTGCTAGGCGAACTGAAAAGCAGCTGCCTACTACTAGTTTACTAGTAATATTGCGGGGTAAGAAAATGTCACAATACTTCTGTGGTCACATAGCAAGTTACCCCTCTGTGTTGTTTCACACTGTTGGAGACTGCAGTTAGAACAGATTGGTTTTCCAGGATGATCCTTGCATTCTAGACAACCTAATTTCCTTTCTGACACACAGAAGGCAAAGTGGGAGACAGCTGGCATATCTCCATTTGCATAGAATTGGCTCAGGTGAGCAGAATACAAAACAACTGTGATATTACCCAGAGGGTAGGAACCAAGAGAGTTAAGGCCCACTTTTCATGTTACAAGAAAGAAAAATTCCAGTTTGTCCACCTTCAAGGGTGCTATTTAATGTTTCAGTGCAGGTGTTGGGGGGGGGGGGAGAGCTTTCAGTAACCAGGGACAAGATTCATAGTAAAGCTCACAGGCATTTTTGGAGCGACATATTCATGATTAAACTGCAAGAAAGTAATTTATTTAGAGAGCATTTGTTGTGGTTATATATATATATAACCGCATATATATGTGGTTATATAGAGAGCATTATATGTGGTTATAACGAGTGATAGAAGTGCTCACAACAGGAAATTATCACTTCTGGTCTGAAATGAGGTGGGTCAACTTCTTCCATCTGCCCCCTAAATAGTGCCTCTGTCCCATGGCTCCATGCCTCTGTAGAAGAAATATGTGCAAATACAACGCAAACATGCCCCAGAGAGCTTTGTCCAATTGCAATTCCTGGACATGTGTTCCTGTTTAAGAACATGTGTCTCTCCTCCACACCTCTGGAGTGTTTGCTTTGGAGCCTTACCCAGGAGGAAGGAGCCTTCCCAAAGGTGGCAGCTTCTTCAGTAAGAAGATACATGAGAAAGTCCCTTTAAAAGGCCTTTGGCGGGGCTGTGTTGCAGTGGCATAGCATATGCTTTGCATGCAGAACGCCCCTGCTTCAGTTCCTAGTATCGCTAGTTAAAAAGCTCAGGTAGCAGGTGATGGGAAACCTGCTGCCTGAGACAGTGGAGAACAGCTGTCAGAGTAGACAAACTGTGCTGGACTTGTGATGTTTGAGGGTCTGTAAGTATTCACAGCAGGAAGGAGGCCCAGAGGCGTCGCTGGAGGGGGGGCGGCACTGTTCCGCACCATTCTAATCCCCGTTTACTCCCAAGGTGGCCCTGCCCCCTCACCGGAGCCATTCCGTTCGGCGAAGGAGACTCCCTGCCTGTTGCCTTCGCTGCATGGAATGGCTCCGACGGCAAGGGGTCAGTGCCACCTCATACTGGGGAGTAAACGGGGATTAGAATGGTGTGGAACTTACAGTACCACCACCCCTCCAGCGACGCCTCTGAGGAGGCCTAACATAGAACACACCCATTTCTGCCTGGCCCACAGGTGTACACACATTTGGCTTCTGTTGCATATATACACACGTGGGCAGAAATGCCTTAATTAATAAACAACTGGTTTTGCATGCAAAAACTTTAATCCCTCCCAGTCATCTCCAGGTAGGGCTGCAGACCAGTGGCATCACTAGAGGGGTGCAGGAGGTGTGGACTGCACTGGGTGACACACTCGGGGGAGGGTTGACACCACTAGTGACCAAAATAGTGGAAACGTTTTGGGAAATTTGTATTTATGAATAATATCATAGTATCATAGTGTTATACATCATTAAGGTATTTTAATGTATTTTAATGCAGAATGTAATGTAGGTATTTTAATGAAAGGTATTTTAATGTAGAATGTAATGTAGATAGTGTTAAACTATCTGTATTCTATTAAAGGTTATGGACAAATAACTGGAAAAAGAAAACACAACTGCCTTATGTAACAAGAAGTGGATTTCCTTAACTCATAACTGACCAATGAGACTGATTGTTCTGAGAGCCAATGATGTGTTGTTATGACACAGCATGGAACCAATAAGGTGTTAGTATGAGTCAGCTCTCATTTCTATGTATCAGACCTAATACTAGAACTCTTATTCAGTTGTGTGAGTGTCATCAAGTTGGCCACTGGTGTTTTTTTGTTGTTGTTGTTGTTGTTGGTTACTGATTTGTTGGGTGACGTACTGTTATATATTAAAATAAATAAATAAAGTTAATGGAGGTGATGTAAACCCTAGTGACACCTCTGGTAAAGACAACATGGACCAATGTTTCGGAGGCTGGAAGGTCTCCTAAAACGTCCGAGTGAACTTGGATGTTTTTGGAGACCTTCCAGCCTCGCACAAGCGTGCGAGGCTGGGACAAATATGCAGTGCGTTAGCACTGCAGTGGGGGCAGTCCCGGATGGCCGGGACAAAGAGGAGACCAGCTGGGCGCCCGGGAAGACGGTGCCAGAACCGGGATTGTCCTGGCCAGCTCCGGGTCTATGGTAAGCCTATAAATGCTCCTCTTGAGGTAGAATCATTTGTACAAAAAATGAGAAGAGAGAGAAAAATTAATTACGTTGCGTGGTGTTTGTTTTTTAGTTTTGTAAAATTCAAATCTGGTTTCTCATTTGAGTTCACTCTGTGATTAAAAATAACTGAGCAGTAGCACTTGGAAGTGAGCACAGAGCATCTCTCTCAGAGCATCTCTTTCTCTCAGAAGAAGGAAGCTCTTAACTGAGCTCTTCCACAAATGCATTGCTATATATTCACACAACACAGTTAATGTAGGCACATCACAAAAAGAGGGTGTGCATATGTGCCCTGCCTACACACCTCATTCCAGAACAACTTCAGAAATACTGTAGCATCTATGATTATTTATTGTTTAAATACACTTTATTTTTCAAGTGTTTAAATCTTTTAACTTGTTTGTCCTCACAACAACCCTGTGAGAAAGGTCAATACTATTCTATTTACAGAGGAAAGGAAGAGAAACTGATGTCGCAATCCTGTCTAATGTTAAGACCGGTGGAGCACCACTCCGCCAGTCTAGGGTGTTGAAAATGTGCCTTATGGCACCTGGCGAGTAGGTGGTAGTGTTGCAGAGGCCAGCGCCGCTCTACTTGCCCCAGTAGACGTGGAGCATCCGCTGGAGAAGGTAAGTTCCCCACCAGGTGGTGGAGGGAGATTCGGAGGTGTTTCGGGGCAAAGAAGTGGGTGGATCGGGCCCGAGAGGGGGGGTGGGCCCGGCAAAGCAGGCCTCTGCCATATCCTATCCTCCTTCCCAGACCTGTTTCTCCCGACATGGGCCTCCTGGACTTACACCAGCTAAATAGCTGGTGTGGATCCAAGGAGACCTGTTTGGGAAGCTGGGGATTTTCCTGGGGTAACAAACGTTCCTTTCCCCCAAGATGATCCCTCACCCCCAGCTGCCTGCTTTGTGCCCTGGATGCTGCAGAGCCTGCACCAGCCTCACTGCATTGCAGGACACAAAGTTACACAGGACTGGGCTGTAGGGAACGTATTTGTCCCTAGTTCTCCAATAAGGCTGTGTAGGGCAGGGGTTGGTTGGGTTGGCAAATGGCCAAGCCCTCATGCCTACCAGAGGGCCAACCCCTGAGTATGGGAATAGTGGCAATAACGTTTGGTGCCTAACAGCAAATATATCTACACAAACACAGGTCATCTAGCAGCCTCTGCTATGTCAGGTTGTGCTCGCTTCAGCAGAACCCCATATATTAGTGCAGACATTCTTCAGGGACTGTTGGACCTTTTCTGCTTACATCAGGATCCAGGCTTGGCCATTAGAGAGTCAAAGCTGGAGGAAGGAACCCTTGCCTTGACACTTGCTTTGGGTGCTGAAGTCCTTAGCAGGGGTGAGCCTAAACAGACTACTAGCACAACAAATGCCAAGATGGGCCAGTAAAAAGCTGCCTAGTTGGGGGTGGGGCTAAATTCCCCTATGGTGACCAATAGTGAACAGAAGTTAAGAGTGTTTTGAAAAGGTTAACACAGTCCACAATACACTGGAACGGAAACTGAAAGCAAGCTAACTGGCTACATTCTCTTCCTATAGGAAAGTGGCAACCATGTAAAGAGATTAAAATTGCACAATTAAAACAATCTGCCACAATGGTTGGATGTTGAATTGCAGCCCCCAAAGCTCTCTTTAAACACAATAGCATTGACGGTCCATCCAGTGACAAGGTAATTCAAGGTGTTGCGTCTAAAAGGCATTCTTTAATCTAGTGTTCTCCTCAACATGAAGAAGTGCACTCATGTAGCCAGGTATCTTTTCCCAATGGTGATGCTGCAAAAAGGTACACTGATCTGAAAGAGTCATTGCACGATGTAGCTGCCTGCAATTGAGGTGGCACTCCCCCCCCCCCCCGGCTTCCTGCTGCTTTGATGATATGGGAGGAGGACCAGCCCTTTCCATATACTTTAGAATTGGTATTTTATCATACCAATGAACAGGGCCGGCCCATGTATGAGGCCAACTGAAGCAGTTGCCTCAGGCAACAGATAGGTGGAGGGCACCCATCTCTGTCCACCTACTTGCCTCTACTTTTGCTTTGCCTCCTTCCACTCCCTGAATTAAAAAAGGGAGACAGATAGGAAATGTGGAGGGGGAGGAGAGTATTGAGCTAGAACAGAGTTTTCCAACCTGTAGTACGCGGGCCACTAGTAGTATGCAAACCACTGTTTGGTGATACACTGGCACTTGGGCAGCAAGATGGCGGCTGCCATTGCGGCCAAGCTGCACTGTGTCAGAGCCCTGAAATGACGGTAAGTGGTCTCGAGTGGCCAGTAGAGCTTGAGCATGCAGGTTTCCTGCACTGGGAAATGCTCTCCCGCCCACCCTGACCTCCTTATCGTCATTTTCAGGGCTCTGTTACTGCCAAAAGCCACTTACTTCCGGTGGTACATGGTAGTACATGGTGCGACGGCGGCCCCAGAGGTGGTACGCTGCACTGAAAAGGTTGGGAACCACTGAGCTAGATCATTGGAGAATGGGAGGAGCAGATGCTGGCACATCATCAGGTAAGTGGGGGCAGTATTTTGGCATGGTGCCTCAGGCATCAGAAGGACTTTGGCTGGCCCTGCTAATGAAACATAACTTATGGCCCAATCCTATCCAGGCCTTACAGTGGCAGATCTCATGGAACAAAAGTTGCTCCATCCTTTTGCGGGCCGGGCATGGCAGTGCAAATGACTGGAGGCTGCACAAGGGCGCCTCCGGTCCACAGAACCTCCTCTGCTGGAGCAGGTAGGTCAGCGGTGGAGGATTGTGGTTGGTTTGGGATGTGGATTGGGCGGGGGAAGATTTCGGCCGCAGTCGCGCATGCCAAAATCCTATCGTACTGCCCCAGCCCCACCCCAAAGTCTCCTTGGAGTTAGGTGGCATCGGTCCACAGAGACCCATTGGAGGCTAAGCGGCCAATGAATGAGGAGGTATGTAAAACACCTTTTTGCTTACCTCTCCTGAGCCATTTGGTCCCCCCCCCCACTATAGCATGCAGTGCACACTCCAGCAGCTGTGCTGCATGCTATGAACTGGTGGGGATTAGGATTGGGCCCTCAGTTCAGTTGTGGTATACACACCCATGGCTCTTGGACCATCAGCATTTTTAAAAGTCAGCCAACAGTGCTGGATGAGTGTAGCTAAGAGGCACAGCCTCTCTGGGGAGTCCTTTTGGTGATGACAAGGCCAAGGCTCCAACTCATCTTTCATTTGAAGCAACGTGATAAGTAAGGCTTTTTATCCCTTCACCTTTCTGTCAGTCTTGTGGAACTTTCAGTGATGTTGAATAAGAGAAGTCCAGTTGTTGGACTGTTCAACTCCTAATTTACAGTATAGGAACACTGAGAAGTAAATCCTACCAGTTTAAGTTTGAAAACAATCTCATGTTTTATAGGCTGTATTCAGGCCAAGGAAAATAATAAATATATGAGGATGTGAATGGACAATAAGCAAATTGCTACTTAATTGAGTGGACACAAAATCTGAATTATACAGTATTAATTACATCTTGAAGACCAATTACATGTAGTAAATTAATTAGTTCTTATGACTTGAAGAAAACATTTATGTCTCTCAACATAAGTGCATGGGTTTATGGTAGATTATTCATTAATTATTAACTATATACAACGGGCTTGAATGAATTAGTAGGCATGATTTTAAAAACAACCTTCTGAGTAATTAGCAATTTATTTAACTACTTGAATTAATTTGAGTGTGAGTTTCACGGAAAGTTTCAGATTAATTATTTGGATGAGTTTAGGTGCACAGACCACAGTTTGTGACAGATCTTTGATCAATCAGCAATTGAAAACCAAAATGAATTCCAGTATACATGTGGAAGAATTTCTAGAATAGTTAATTAGCTCTTCAATTTATAATGAGTTTAATCCACAGAAGGACTTCTGCTCGTGTGTGTGTGTGTGTGTGTGTGTGTGTGTGTGTGTGTGTGTGTGTGTGTGTGTGTGTGAGATTTCTGCTGACGTCATTAGTAGCCCCCTGTGCCACATCTCACACTATTCCTGAGGACTTGGGGGGGGGGGAATCTGGGAACATGGGCATGGAAGAAAGTGAGGCAAAAAAGTCCTATTCTGTGAGCGTGATGTTGTGCACAGTTCTCTGGATCCAACCAAGCGGGGGAAGCACAAGACTTTTTTTGTTCATTTTGCTGCTACTAACATGGCCCCCCTGGAAGTTGGACCCAATAATATATGACTAAGAAAATTTGTGCATTACAGGTGGAAGATTTCTGACATCAGTAATTTTTGTTATCAACTGGAGTGGTTGCATGATTCAATTTAGGCAAATGTTCAATATGAAATGCTAGTTATTCAATCATTAACTGAATTAACTGATACAACACATAGAATGAGGAATAAGTCAAAAAGCACAATATCTTAGTAGAATGAAAGCAAGAAGTTCTAAAAGCAAAATGGGGATGATATAGAAATTTAAAAAATGTTTTGAAGACTTTAAATCCAAAGAAGAACATGATATTTTCAACAACAAGATATAAGAATGGTTAGAGAAGATTAAACAAAACTTGAAAATAAGTATAAGACTGCACAATGTGAACAAAAGGTGGACTTAGTTCAACAATCAAACTACAAGTTTAATTGATTTAAACTACAAAACTGATTTAAACTACAAGTATTTAATTTGTTTAAACTACAAGACTAGGAAACAGAGAGTGGGTGTCAATGGGCAATTTTCACAATGGCGAGAGGTGAAAAGTGGTGTGCCCCAAGGATCGGTCTTGGGACTGGTGCTTTTCAACTTGTTCATAAATGACCTGGAGTTGGGGGATAATCAGCGAGGTGGCCATGTTTGCGGATGACACTAAACTTTTCCGGGTGGTGAAGACCAGCAGGGATTGTGAAGAGCTCCAGAAGGATCTCTCCAAACTGGGAGAATGGGCAGCAAAATGGCAGGTGCGCTTCAATGTAAGTAAGTGTAAAGTGATGCACATTGGGGCAAGAAATCAAAACTTCACATATACGCTAATGGGTTCTGAGCTGTCTGTGACGGATCAGGAGAGAGATGGTGGACAGGTCGATGGTGGACAGGTCGATGAAAGCGTTGACCCAGTGTGTGGCGGCTGTGAAGAAGGCCAATTCCATGCTTGGGATAATTAAAAAAGGGATTGAGAATAAAACGGCCAATATCATATGCCTTATACAAATTGATGGTAAGGCCACATCTGGAGTATTGAGTCCAGTTCTGGTCACCACACCTCAAAGAGGATATAGTTGAATTGGAAAAGGTGCAGAAAAGAGCGACCAAAATGATTCGTGGGCTGGAGCACCTCCCTTATGAGGAAAGGCTACAGCGTTTGGGGCTTTTCAGTCTAGAAAAAGGGCGCCTGAGGGTCGACATGATTGAGACATATAAAATTATGCATGGGATGGAGTGGATAGAGAGAAGTTATCTTCCCTCTCGCACAACACCAGAACCTAAACAAGCACTAAATTTGAGTGGAGGGAGAGTGAGAACGGACAAAAGAACACATTTCTTCACCCAGCGTGTAATTCATCTGTGGAACTCCTTGCCACAGGATGTGGTGATGGCACCTGGCCTAGATGCCTTTAAAAGGGGTTTGGATAGATTCATGGAGGAAAAGACCATCACAGGTTACAAGCCATAAGCAACCTCCTGGCTTTAGAAGTAGGTTCCCTCTGTGCCAGGTGCAAGGGAGTGACAACAGGAAACAGGTTATCTTGTTGATTGTGTGCTCTCGGAGGCATCTGGTGGGGCCACTGTGAGATAAAGGAAGCTGGACTAGATGGGACTTTGGCCTGATCTAGCAGTGCTCTTCTTAGGTACTCATGGAAGAACAAGTTTTGAAAATCCTTGACAGAATCACTGTGAATAACTTTACAATTTGCTTTAATAATTAACCCCAAAGCAGCAAAGTATAGCAATAAGCTATAGAATGAGGCAGCTGGTCTGGAATACTGTTAGATAAAACTCTTTTTCACACCCAAGGACCAAAGAGTAGTTTCAGATAAGGCCCCATTAATGAAAAGAGAGAATATTTTGATACTGTTACAAAACAGCTCCAGAATATGAATACAAAATGCTGATGGATTGTTTTTTTCTGCAGATTTGTTTGTGACTTACAATTACAAAACGATTCTGATTCAGTGTAAGAGGGTTGTTGAGCATTAATTAGTACAGTTGGCTCCTTTTTTCTGCAGATTCGGAACCTGGGGATTTGACTAACTGCAGGTTCTTAACTCATGGAAACAAGGCACTTCCGGTTTTTCAGAAGCTTCCGAGATGCCTTCTGAGATGTGGGGAGGTTTTGCATGGCTTCCATGCACCTCAGAAGGCCTCTCGGAGGCTTCTGAAAGGTACATCCAGTTTCTCGGAATTCTCCCCCCCCCCCCCCCCCGTGCACATAACCACAACTATTTTTATTTCGGAATAAGATTAATAAGGCTATCAAAATTATTACCGACATGACTCCTCTTAAATGTTGTGACTTTTTTTTAACCTATACCAGTTAGTTCTTGTGAATTTCTTACTTACACAATAGTTTCAGCTAAAATACGTTGTGCAAAATACTGGAGAGTGCTATCTGTTCCCTTTTTGTATGGAAGAAGAAGATATATGAAGATGCCACCTTGTCAACCCACAGATCGCATTTGGGTGAATGAAGAGAGACAACTTAGTATTAACTTTGTTTAAAACTAGAATACCTTTATTGCTTTGTGACGAAATAAGACGCATCCTTCTGAAAATGTGGCTCATCCATTTGATTTGTTGTAATAAGTTATAGGACTGAAGAGTGGGTTGTAAAACTGCCTTTCAGTTTATGTTTTGTCGTGTGTTTTGGATATTTTTCTTCTTGATAAGATTAACTTCTACAAAAACTGAAAAATAAAAATAACCATGATCCCAAAGATATCAGAAATAACTTCTCCATTTGGTGTTCTATACTCTCCTTGGCATTTTATTTAAATCTGTGTATATGCTGCATTAGCACACCAAAGCACAGTCGCCCAAGCAGGCACTGACAGGCAGGGTAGCTCTGGACTCCATTTCGTGCCAGGAGCGTGGTGCACACTGCACGAGTACATTGGTTTTGCACACCCTGCACCACTTTTTAATTGGGCCTGAGCCTGTATGAAATGCCAGCAAAGCCTTGAGCTCTTGCAGAAAGATATGGCTCAGCCAGATGGGCGCATCTCGGAACCAGCACTCTCCAACCAATTTGCATCGATCTTCCTCTCACAATTAACACATGTAGTTTGTAATTAGCTCAGAGACAGTATGTTCCATTAATTAGGCACCCACATTAATAAGTCCTTCCACCTCCCTTCTGAGGCGTTTTGGTGGCAGAGAGACGGCAGGTTTGAACTCCCCTGAGAGTTGCTATGGTGAAAGAACATGTTGGTTTGCTGAGGTAACCTTAGTCACATGATGCCATTCAAGAAGGTCACCCAGGTCACAGGAGCAGGTTCTCCTGTTGCAAAGATGTCAGAACTGCCCACTACCACAGGCTGGCAGGCAGGCAGGCAGGGATCTGCTAAGCACAAGCAGAACAGAGTCCTTTTGTGAGAAGCTGCTGAAATGCAAATCAGAACTGGAGTGGCTGTTCATAGCTCAACTTCTATAAGGAGGTGCCATTCTGTAAGGGTCTCAGCCCTCCCCAGGGACAGCCCATCAATGAGACTGACTGGGGCAGCTGCCTCAGGCATAATCAGTTTGGTGAATTAGTCCCCATCTCCTCCTCCTCACATTTGCTGGACTGGAAAAAGAAGGGGGGATAGAACGAAAGAGGAAGTGGGGAGGAGGCACGCTTCCTCTTCTGCTCCACACCCTCTTCCTTTTCCAACCCAGGGAGTCGAAAGAACAAAGGCTGGCACATCACCAGGTAAAGTGACCACCTTTTGTCATGCTGCCTCAAGCAGCAAAGCCAGTCCTGGCCAGAGGTGTAGCTTACTGTTCTTGTAGCCTGGTGTCGTCCCGTCCCCATCCCCCTGCCAACTGGAAGTAATGCACGGTGGCACAGTGACATCATCACGTCACCGCAAATTACTTCCTGTTTGCTCCGCATCTGACCCTAAGCCACCCAAATTGAAGAGAAATGACTCGGGCAGCTTCAGGTTTAAGGTGGAGCCAGCTGCAAACTGGAAGAGCTTAGGGGGTGTCACCCACCCCTACCTGCAGTGTGCTTGGAGCTCAACTCAGCTGTCCTCATGGCTCCATCTCCAAGCCAAAGCGAAGCCAACAGCCGAGTCATGTCTTCACGAAGACACAACTCAACTGTCAGCTTTGCTTCGGCTCGGAGACCAAGCCATCACTGAGGATGGGCCAGCCAATGGGGTACCACTCTCGCCGAGAGGAGGACACCCCTCCCTGGAGAAGGGTGGCACCCCCTTGCTTGAACGCGTATTAGTTCTGATACATAGAAATGAGAGCTAATTTATTGGTTCCATGCTATGTCATAACAACACTTCATTGGCTCTCATAATAACAGTCTCATTGGTCAGTTTTGAGTTAAGGAAATCCACTTTTTGTTATATAAGGCAGTTGTGTTTTTTATTTTTCTGGTTATTTGGCCATACCATTTGATAGAATACAGATAATTTAAAACATTGTTCCATTACATTCTGCATTAAATTACCTTTCCAATGACATAACATACTGTTGTTATATTAATAAATACAGGGTTTCCACAAATTTAGCCACTAGTGGTGTCAACCCCCCTCGAGGGTGTCACCTGCATTCCCCGCACCCCCCTAGTGATGCCACTGCTTACCAGCAGTGAGTTGTGGATGAGCTGCTGTTGCGTGGTTGCTCACCTCTTGCCGCGGTGGCCCAACTGTGCAAAACGACCGACATGTTACATTTTGCGATAACCGTGAAAGAACGTGCACTGCCAGAATACTAGTTCCAGCAGCACAAGACTATTAGTAACATTACTATACAGGTTCACTTCCTTTCTATGTACTTCCTTTCTATGTTTCCCTAGGGCCACTTCACATTTTACATTTTCAGATGTACACCTGGGCTGCTTTAAACATACACATTAAAATGTAAAGTGCAAATATGAGACAAATAGGTTTGCAAACATCTGTCTCACAATAACACACTCATCAGGGGGGCTGGGTTTGGCTGCAGCTCAGATGAATGCACACTTGGTGGTAATCCTGAACTGACCACTACATTATGTGTGAAACAGTCCACAGGGGTTCCCTTGCTCTGGTGGCTTCCCAAGTAACATTTTGAAATGGGTCCCAGAAAGAACTCTCATGCACAGGTGTAAAGCTGCAAAGGAACTGATTTTTGTTTATAGAAAGTGTAGGAATACAAGGCCAGCTGCTCAGGATGAATGCTGTTTTTGGCCCCCTCACCGCACAGCCCGCTCAAACACAGTGGTGACATCCAACTTAGACCTGATACAGACAAGAGGGTGAAGACAGGTGGGATTCACTCACTCTTCTCCTGCACATTTACTGCTTCCCAAAGTCTTGGCAGGCCCTGGCTCTTGCTTTCTACTCTGTTTTTATAGCTGACAGCAAGCCCTCTGTGGTGATTGATGTTTGCTAGTTATATAATGGACATCATAAGGCTGCAGGGACTTCCTAGGAAAAATGAATCAGTCAAATGCAATAGCCCACATGGGACATCCTCCGGAATGTGCCCTGATAGTCTCTAGATCTGCGTTGATTTCTATGAGGTCAAAGACGCTGAAGCCCCAGTACTTCAATATATGTTCAGGATTGGGGGAAATTTCCTAGAGGAAAATGTTACAGGTGCCTATGTACCCACTGTTCAGGAGTACATTTCCAGATCAATCTATTACTGAAGTCCCTATTAGAGGACATAAGTTAAATCATGACAAGATGACCTCATCCACAGAAGCCTCATTCCTGATCCTATCCAGCACATTCCCCCAGGCATCAAGAAGGTGTTTTTTGTTCTAATTTGGGCAGGGAAAGGGAAAGGGATTCTTCTTTCCCAGACAGATCTCAGTCCACCACCCTTTCCTCTCTGGCCTGATGAGTAGCCTTGTTAATTTCAAATATCTATTTAAAAATAAAACATAATATTTATATAGCACCATCAATGTTATAAGGAATGCCTGATTTTTCCCGGCATGTCCTTTAACCCATTTTGGACATTCCTAGCCTCCCCCCCCCCGAAGGACTTTGTGACGCTGTTGCCTCCTAGACAGACTCTTTGGCATCCTGGAAGTTGGAGCCATTACCATTGGGATGCTCCTCTGAGAGATCCTCTGTACAAAATGTCATTCCCAAAAATAAAGGATAAAACAAACTGTAAAATTCCCAAAAACAAATTGTAAAATTTTCACGCTAAACCTTCCCCTCAAAGTTTAATTAAACAGGGCGTCTGTACTGTTCCTATTTCCCTTTGGTATGACTGACCCGTGACACTCTCATGTGAATACTTTGTAAAGAATTTAGCAGAGCTTACTACCCAAGTACCTGAGACAACACAACCATGTTCTCATTCTGAAGATCATTAAATGCACTTTCAGCTCTCAGTCCCAGACGACGTCTCTTCACCACACACACTGCAGTTGAAGGAAAGTAGGGAATGTGTGCCTTTGCAAACTGTTCACAGTCCTCTCCTTAGTCCTGCCTCTCTACATTCATCCCTCTGGAAATCACATTCTACCATAACAACTACTATTTATCTTTTATACAGCGCCATCAATGTGCATGGCACTTTACAGAGCAAACCTAGAGATGGGTCCCTGTTGAGAAGAGCTTACAAGCTAAACGTGGTAGAGAGATGAGGAGAAGGAAAGAGGTGAGTCTCTGCACAGCTTGATCACACACACACACACACACACACACACACACACACACACACACACACACACACACAAGTGGGCATTCTTATGAATAGAAGCAGAAATGTTTGGAGCAGAGCTTTGCCAAAGGAGAGGGCTTTGAGGAGAAATGAGAAGCAGAAATGTCAAATGATATTGCAGTGGATCCAAAATACAGAAAAATCATAGACAGCTGCATTGGTCCATGGGGAACCCCCAACAAACTAGGGTAATATATTTAAAACCTGATCACTACTTGGTGATGTTTCCATTGGTCTTAATGAATGTACAGTATTATCCTATTTTGGATTACAGGTCCAAACGATGCTCAGGCTTGGAATTTAGTGAGTCTCCAAGAGAAGAGAGTTCCAGAGAACTGGGGCAGCCACCAAGAAGGCCTCTCTGACTTTGTGCATCCCTGCTGTCTGTGCCTGGTGAAAAGATGGTATCATTAAGCAGGTCCCTCATCAGCTGATGGAGCTGATGGATCGTGATGAGGCACATGGAAGGAATTTTAGTGGGGAGGGGAACTGAGAACTCCACGAAGAGCATTAGCATCTAGAAGTTGTGAGAAGAGACATTTTTCTTTCCATAATGCAAGAATAAGCTCTTGGATCATTGCCTTGTCGTGGCGAAGGGGCTTGCGTAACTCAATGAAGCCATGAGCTATGCCGTGCAGGGACACCCAAGATGGACAGGTCGTAGCAGAGAGTTCTGACTAAAAGTGATCCACTGGAGAAGGAAATGGCAACCCACTCCAGTAACCTTGCCAAGAAAATCCCATGAACAGTACCAAAAGGCTAAAAGATATGACGCCGGAAGATGAGACCCTCAGGTCGGAAGGTGTCCAATATGCTACTGAGGAAGAGCGGAGGACTATTCCAAGTAGACCCAGAAAGAATGAAGCGGTTGGGCCAAAGCCAATAGGACGTCCAGCTGTGGATGTGTCTGAGGTTGAAAGGAAAATCCAATGCTGCAAGGAGCAATACTGCTTAGGAACATGGAATGTGAGGTCTATGAATCAGGGCAAGCTGGATGTGGTCAAAAATGAGATGATAAGATTGAACATTGACATCTTGGGAATCAGCAAAGTAAAATGGACGGGCATGGGCGAATTTACGTCAGGTGACCATCATATCTACTACTGTGGGCATGAATCCCTTAGAAGTAGCCCTCATAGTCAATAAAAGAGTGGGAAAGGCAGTACTGGGGTGCAACCTCAAAAACGACAGAATGATTTCAGTTCGAATCCAAGGCAAACCATTCAACATTACAGTAATCCAAGTGTATGCCCCAACCACTGATGCCGAAGAAGATGAAGTTGACCGGTTCTATGAAGACCTGCAACACCTTTTAGAACTAGCACCCAAAAAAGATGTCCTTTACATCATAGGAGACTGGAATGCTAAAGTAGGAAATCAAGAAATAAACGGAACAACAGGCGAGTTTGGCCTTGGAGCGCAAAATGAAGCAGGGCAAAGGCTAACGGAGTTCTGTCAAGAGAACACACTGGTCATAGCAAACACTCTTTTCCAACAACACAAGAGGCGACTCTACACATGGACATCACCAGATGGTCAATACTGAAACCAGATAGATTATGTGCTTTGCAGCCAAAGATGGAGAAGCTCTATACAATCAGTAAAAACAAGACCTGGAGCTGACTGTGGCTCAGATCATGAGCTTCTTATTGCAAAATTCAGGCTTAAACTGAAGAATGTAGGGAACACCACTAGACCAGTCAGATATGACCTAAACCATATCCCTTATGAGTATACAGTGGAGGTGAAGAATAGATTTAGGGCATTAGACCTGGTAGACAGAGTGCCTGAAGAACTATGGACGGAAGTTCATAACATTGTACAGGAGGCAGCAACGAAAACCATCCCAAAGAAAAAGAAATGCAAGAAAGCAAAGTGGCTGTCAGATGAGGCTTTACAAATAGTTGGGAAAAGCAAGGATGAAAGGGAAAGATATAAACAACTGAATGCAGATTTCCAGAGAATAGCAAGGAGAGATAAGAAGGCCTTCTTAAATGAACAATGCAAGGAAATCGAGGAAAACAACAGAATGGGGAGGACTAGAGATCTCTTCAAGAAAATTGGAGATATCAAGGGAACGTTTTGTGCAAAGATGGGCATGATAAAGGACAAAAAAGGCAGAGACCTAACAGAAGCAGAAGAGATTAAGAAGAGATGGCAAGAATACACAGAAGAACTATACAAGAAAGATCTTAATGTTCCTGATGACCATGCTGGTGTGGTCACTGACCCAGAGCCGGACATCCTAGAGAGTGAAGTCAAGTGGGCCTTAAGGTAGCATTACTAACAACAAAGCTAGCAGAGATGATAATATCCCAGCTGAGCTACTTAAAATCCTAAATGATGATGCTGTGAAAGTGCTGCACTCAATATGCCAACAAATTTGGAAAACTCAGTAGTGGCCAAAGGATTGGAAAAGGTCAGTTTACGTTCCAATTCCAAAGAAGGGCAGTGCCAAAGAGTGTTCAAACTATCGCACAATTGCACTCATTTCACATGCTAGCAAGGTTATGCTCAAAATCCTACAAGCTAGGCTTCAGCAGTATGTGGACCACCGGAAGTACAAGCTGGGTTTCGAAGAGGCAGAGGAACTAGAGATCAAATTGCCAACATGCGCTGGATCATGGAGAAAGCACGAGAGTTCCAAAAAAACACCTACTTCTGCTTCATTGACTACGCAAAAGCCTTTGATTGTGTGGATCACAACAAACTGTGGCAAATTCTTAAAGAGATGGGGATACCAGATCACCTTACCTGTCTCCTGAGAAACCTGTAAGCGGGTCAAGAAGCAACAGTTCGAACCGGCCATAGAACAACCGATTGGTTCAAAATTGGGAAGGGAGTACGGCAAGGCTGTATATTGTCACCCTGCTTATTTAACTTATATGCAGAGTACATTATGAGAAATGCAGGGCTGAATGAATCGCAAGCCGGAATCAAGATTGCCGGGAGAAACATCAACAACCTCAGATATGCAGACGACACCACCCTAATGGCAGAAAGTGAAGAAGAACTAAAGAGCCTCTTGATGAGGGTGAAAGAGGAGAGTGCAAAAGTTGGCTTGAAACTCAACATTAATAAAACTAAGATCATGGCATCTGGTCCCATCAATTCCTGGCAAACAGAAGGGGCAGAAATGGAAGCAGTAACAGATTTTACTTTTTTGGGTTCCAAGATCACTGCAGACGGAGACAGCAGCCATGAAATTAAAAGACGCTTACTCCTTGGAAGGAAAGCTATGGCAAACTTAGACAGCATAATAAAAAGCAGGGATATCACCATGCCAACAAAAGTTCGTATAGTCAGGGCGATGGTGTTCCCAGTAGCAATGTATGGGTGCGAGAGTTGGACCATAAGGAAGGCTGAGCGCCGAAGAATAGATGCTTTTGAACTGTGGTGCTGGAGAAGACTCCTGAGAGTCCCTTGGACTGCTAGGAGATCAAATCAGTCAATTCTAAATGAAATCAAGCCTGACTGTTCCCTGGAAGGACAGGTACTAAGGCTGAAACTCAAATATTTTGGCCACCTAATGCGAAGAGAGGACTCTCTGGAGAAGACTCTGATGCTGGGAAAGATTGAAGGCAAAAGGAGAAGGGGAAGGCCAAGGATGAGATGGTTAGACAGCATCACCGATGCAACGAACATGAAAATGAACGAACTTAGGAAGATAGTGGAGGACAGGAAGGCCTGGCGGGATATGGTTCATGGGATCACGAAGGGTCGGACACGACTTAACGACTGAACAACAACAAGCACTTGGAGGACATGGCTTTGTTCTTCTGTGACTGTACCAAGAGAAGAATCTGGTAAGAATAGGAAGGATCTGGATGCTGCTTGATGCCCATTCTATTGTGGCCCAAGAAATTATAGGCATTTCCTACTCGGCTCTTTCCTCATCAGCAGAAACATTTGATACAGGCCAGTTAGTTATGGCTGAAGTCAGTATGTTTCAAATACTTGGTTCTGAACCCTCATCAATTCGGGTGCTGCCAGCAGTTCCCCGAGACTGAGCCACCACCCTGTTTCTGTAGTACAGAGCATCCAAGCACAGGAAGGTGGATGCATTAAGCAAAAGTTCCTTCCTACTGATGCAATAGGAAATGTCTGTAATTTTGGGGTTAGCAGATTCCAAGCAGTTAGCAGATTCCTCCTCTCTTTACCAGATTCCCATTGGCAATACAGACAAAAGGCGGAACAAGCTGTGTCCTTGGCAGAGACAAGGGATGCTCTCGTTATGAACGGGGAGGTCACCATCGTGGCCAGCATCTTCTGGAAATTCTTTTGCTTGTGAGATTCCTTTGTGAGAAGGACAGTCTTGCCCGTGGCTGAGAGCGAGGGAGGACATGCTGTCTGTGCAAATCTGTTGTGTGCTGGAGAATGGGGGAAGGGAGATAGTTTAATGAATAATAAAACATATTTGAGGCATCAATGACAGCTGGGCAGAGGTTCAACAGCAGAGACCGCCACAAGCTGTCTCTGGGCAGCAGCCTCTCAGTGACCGACAAGGGCGAGCACAGGACCTGACAACAGCTTTTCTGGAAAGGCACTCGCTTTCAGCCTGTGTTTCTAGCAACACTGAGTGAAGGGACAGGCTTTGCTACCTCCCACCCTGTCCAGCCAGCCTCAGGAAATCCGTTTTCTCTCCCCACCACCAACCCAGTCAGTGAGTATCAAATCTCTGTTACTTGGTCCAGCAGGAGGTTGGGGCTGGAGGGGGGGGGGGGTTAGAGCTAAAATGATATTTCACAAAATGTGCAAAATATGGCCAGGTTTCACATTTCAAATTAACACATTAAATTTCAAACATGATCACATGTCACTTTAAAAATTCAAAGTTTAGTAACACACTCAGGTGGTTGCAATCCTATGCTCAGTGACTTGGAAGTAAGCACCACTGAACTCAATGGGATTTACTTCTCAGAAAACATGTATTGGATTGCACTGCATACTATTATGGTTTGTTGAATGTTTAAAAACATTAAATATCAAATGGTGAGGTTTGATACTTTTAGACCATTAAAATCAACAGTCACACCCAAACCAAGCAGTATTCATAAGTTGAAATCTGGCAGGAATGGGAGATTCAGATTAGGAGCATTTGCTTTTGAATGATTTCCTCTGAACCAATTTTACAGCCTGATCCTGCCCAACTTTAGGCCAGCGGAGCGAGTGCTCTGTCGGACTAAAATGCAAAAGTGTCATCTGTTGTATCCCGTGGGAGAGTTTTCACATGTTGAGGCCTCCTCAGGGTAAGGGAACATGTGTTCCTTTGTCCCAGGGAAAGCCCCAGCTGCTGCCAGATTGATATCACTGGTGCAAGTCCACGTTGACCTGTGAAGGTGGATCAGGCCTAGGAAGGGGGTTAGGATTCGGCAGGTGCCGCTGCTGCTGAACCCACCCACTTCCCAGGCCCAATCCGCCCTCCCCCGCCCCATCTCCTCCCTGTTCCGCCCATCCCCGCCCCATTCCACTCCCTCCCTGCCCCCTCCCAACCCCTGCATGGCCTTATATGCACCTGCAAGCGTCCTCAGTCTGTCTTCATGTGAACCCGACCGTTCGCTATTTCCAGTGGTGGCCTGGCTGCACACTCTGGCGCTGTGTCATGTTTGTGACAGCCACACAGTGTGTTATGCTGGCAGAATGCACATTATGCCAGTATAACATGCCCATAGGGTTGGGCAGTTAGCCTCCAGTGATCCTGACTGTGCAGTACATTATTGCAGTAGGGACACCTAGATTCAAACCCAGAACTTCCTTTCCTCTCCCCTCCATCTTGCAACTCAGATCTACTTAGCCCACCCTACCCCGTTCTGCGAACCATCCATCCATGCCCAAAGCCAAACTTTGCCCAGAAGCATCAATCTTTTTAACCATTCATATTGATGCAGAAAATTGGGTTTTCATTCATATCTGCCTTATTCTGTTCTCCATAGAGAATCTCTGGTTTTGCAACTTCACATTTCCCCTCTCTGGAAATTCACCCACACATATTCAGCTGCCTCCAGAGGGTGGGGTGGGGGCTCCATTTGCCTAACTCAATTAAGTCTCCCTGCCCTGGCAGCAAGAACTATCAAGAGTCGTCTGATAATCATTCCACTAGGGTTCCCTATTGTCTTTTAGAAATGTAAATCCGAAGAGTGCTTGTTTTTCCTGTATTCCACTATGACCATGCACATACACAGAAACCATGTGATGTTCTTTCTGGAAACTGTGCTCACATGGGGCAAAGGGTCAGTATCCCCTCCTGGGATGCTGTCCACTGCGCTGCGTAACAATAAACCCATACTTTTTCCTCGTTCACCAGTCTTCGTGGTCCTATTAATTATCATCTGCTTAAAATTCCGCTACAATATCTTTCCTCCTTTATACACTCAGCTGTTCATCTGAGGACTATCCTCCAGTCCCTTGGTGTTTGACCACCCAGTGTTTGGGCGGCCATGTTCCTTTGCACAACATGATCTACCAGCAATATGTGCCGCAATTTCTTTCTCTGACCCCCTCATTCTTTGCTAGACTTCAGATACGCCAGCATGGAATTCCATTCAACCCACTCCTGTGAGAACCTCTCTCAACATTACTGGTGTGGTATGTATATATAAAAAGGCCAGCGGGTGGCGCAGTGGGTTAAACCGCTGAACCATAAGCTGTCGATCGAAAGGTCGGCAGTTCGATTCCCGCGACGGGGTGAGCGCTCGTTGCTTGGCCAGCTCCTGCCAACCTAGCAGTTCCAAAGCATGTCAATGCGAGTAGATAAATAGGTACCGCTTGCGGGAAGGTAAACAGCGCTCTGTGTTCCAGCCGCATGCTACGCGCTGCGGCAAGGAGAGTCATGCCAGCCACATGACCACGGAGGCGTCTTCGGACAACGCTGGCTCTTCGGCTTTGAAATGGGGATGAGCACCACACCCTAGAGTCGGACACGACTGGACTTAATTGTCAGGGGTCACCTTTACCTATGTATATATAAAGACTTCTAATTTGTTCCTCCTAGCAGGCAAAATACTCTGGTCAGTTCAAACACTAATTTCACAACCATGTAATCCTTGTCATCATCCATCTTTACCTCAAAAGCCCTTCAGATAACATTTAGGTAAAACCTCAAAAACATTAAATATGTTCCTTCTTCCTGGTCATTTAACAGGCCATTCATCCAGTTTACTTGCAATCTATCTATTAATTAGTAGCTCCTCACAGAAAGCTCCTTCTGGGAGCAATGTTGAATGCTTATCTTTATGTCTTGCCTAATCTCCATAGCTAATTAAATCTTGATACCCATGTGGAAACCATAGGAAGAACACATAGGCTAGAAATAGCTAGACTTTTCAAGGTGCCAAATAACATTTTTCAGAAAAGACACAGTCCCATTTCCATCTGGATTGCAGTCCAAACAAGACCAATAAGCCAGCTTTGCTTCCTGTCCATGGAACTTGTATAAACTGGCGCTGGAATCTAAATCTTTGCTTCTAGCAGAGTAATGAAATCATGGCTATGCAGCTTCTGCTCCGAGACATATACTGTATTGGAGGCACTGCATTATTTAGAACATATTTTACTTTTAAGATTAAATGCCATAGTTTTTCTAACCAAACAGCAGAACTTTAAGTACAGGTGGACCCCCATATCCACGAATTCGCTATCCATGGTTTCAGTTATTCACGGATCACGGGGACCCCCCAAGCTTTTACTTTTTTCCCAGTAAGCTTCGTTTCTTCCTTAAATAAACAGGAGAAGCAGCCTCTGGCTGCTTATTGCAGGCAAGTAGAACGAGACTAAGTCCTAGAGAGGCACTGTCTCGTTCTACTTGCCTGCAATGGAGGCTGCTTCTCTGTTTATTTTAAGGAAGAAACAAATTTTGCTGAAAGAAAAATAAGAGCTGGGGGGACACACACGCCTGCCCACAGGGGAGGCAGGGCGGGGGGCCCTCAGGAAACCATGGAAGGGGTGTTTGCTCTTATCCATGGTTTCAAGTATCCACGGAGGGGCTTGGAACATATCCCCAGCGGATAAGGGGGGGAGGAGTACTGTACATGACGGTTGTGATTCTGTATTGTTGCCACGTTGCCTTGTTACTATAGCATGTTAATACTGTATATTCCCTAAAAAGAAGACCAGAAAAGCCCCCATTTAAAGAATAGAAAGGACGCTTACATTTTTGTTTGGTGGTTTCACAGCTGGCTATCAGCCTGGGGAGGCAGTAGGGAAAAACGTTAGCAGCCGATAATCTCTTGAGCCAAAGTACCAGTGTTGAGACAAATGAACTTGGCCCAATACTGTTCAAAGTAGCATCCAGGACTGAACAAGAATTAAGGTGGTAGAGGCCCTGCTTGGACACCCAAAAAACCTTCCATGACACCTGGTATCAGGATGCTCAGGACATTTAGTCAGACCACAACAGAAAAGGAGCTGCAAAAAATAGGCGCAGCCAGGCTTGTAAAACACATATTATTGCTGCCCAGGTTACCAAGCAGCCTTGCCTTTGTTTGCTTACTGCTCTCAAGTACCCAGAGTGAAAGTGCTCCAATCGAGCTGCAATGCAGGCTGACAATTTCAGTAAGATGTCCCTTAGATACTGTGAGAAGAGATGAGCTGCTCTGTCCCAAGGTGACACTGTCTACAACACGCCCGAGGGACTGTGTCAGCCTTGCCTGGAAAGAGGTTCATGGGAGCGGATGCTGGTAAGATCCCCCAGCCTGCCGCCAACGTGCTTGCTTTCGTGACATGTCTTTGAGCTGACCCTGGGCTTTGGTGACAGACGAGCTTTGGGAGAGTCATTCAGCTCTTTGCTTTCCTTATCACCAATTGAAAAGATAAACAAGGGGCTTTGCTTCCAGAGACAGGGCTGCAGGAGATTGACAGTTCATGAGCAAGGAACCAGGAGGGTGGGACAGACTGTGCCTCACTGAGAACTCACCTTTTATGCAACAAAAGTGGAGACAGATCTTGGCTGTGCTGAAGCATGGGCATGTTAACTGGCAAAGGAATGCCATGGCAAGTGGGAGTCCAATTTCGTTATTTTTACCTTGCTTTTCCATCAAAGTGACATGTGGCAGTGCAATCCTTTGCATAGTTACTTAGTGAATCCCATTAGTTAAATGAAAGTTATGCCCTCATAAGTGTTCTTAGGACTGCAGCCAGACTCCTGGTCAGTACATCCCGCACAACCAAGTAGTAAAGCTTTTTCTGAATGGTACCATATTAGACTAATGGACGGATCACATGTCTAAATGTTTCATCATTTAAACTGCATTCTACACATACAAAACTTAGCATGTCAAAGAGAATGACCAGCCTCCACGACACACAATTTTTCGACATGCAGGGAGATTCCCCCCCCCATTTGAACATGCACATACCTACACACACATACCTACAGCCTAAAGTGGTGCAGTTGAAGAAACATTGTACTACAGGCATCCCCCCCGTATCCGCAGATTCACCTATCCGCGGTTCTTCACCCTTCGCACACCCATTACTTGTCTCCCTTTACTGTGTCGCCATACAATCATGTCCCTTCCTTTGCAGCCTGTTACAGAAAGCTAGAGGAGGAATGCGAGAAGCAGTCAGCTGGAATGCTAGAGGAGGGAGCTTCCTGTTAGCATTCTCTTACAGTCCAATCCTATCCAAAGCCCTGCATTGGGACGCAGTGGCACCAGGGCAGGCTCTGCTGTATCCAGCATGGGACAATCTTAGCAAGAGTTTTCAAATAACCATTCTATCCTCCCAGTTACAATTCAGATACTTTCCTGTATTAGGTACCCAATGTACACAGCTTTATTGTAAACAGGCTTTTCAGAAAGGCTGACAATCACCCTAGAGCAGCAGTTGTCAAACGTTTCGGTATCCAGAGCCCTTTATACTCCTAAATGGAGTCTTGGGGAGCCCCGTCAGCACATGCTTGGGGTCTCTGGGAGCCCCAGCGCATGCGTGGAGTGGTGCAGCACTGAGCATCACTTATGGTGTGCAGACATTTATGGTGTGCTCATGGATCCCCTGAAGGGGTCTCAGGGAGTCCCAGGGCTCCTAGGAGCACACTTTGAGAACTGCTGCCCTAGAGGCACATTCCACATCAAGAACTGAGGTAATGGAAACCAATTAATCGACACACAGATCTTTTAGGCCTTTAATAGTTCAGTCTTCATCACACAACTGCCCGAGGATTCAGAGCATTAATCTTAGATCAGATATGGAGATGCTCACAAGCTCAGCCTATGAAAGACTATTCAGCTGGACCACGCTGGAAGTTGCTCAGAACAGAAGGACAGCTGTGTCTCATCTATAGCATCTACAAGGAGGTTGGATTTACATCTTGTATTTTCTTTTAAGTGTCATATTTGTTGACATCTCCCTTAAATGATGGGAACTAGTAAGTTGAGGTGCCTTCTGCCTTTGGAACAGTACATCAGAAAGTCTCCACAGTTCTTGCACTGACTAGGTAATGAAACCACTCCAGTAGAACTAATGGGTATACTTTCTGCTTCAAGGCCTGTGGGATCCAAAGAAAGCCCCTTCTTATAGCTCTGGAGCATCAGATCTTCAGAGGTGGCAAGGCTGGCCAAACTAAAGAACAGCTCCTCATATATATATATACCAGGTGTGGCCAAACTTGCTTAAGGTAAGAGCCACATACGATAAACTTCAGATGTTTGAGAGCCACAATATTTAAGAAGCCTTTAAATTCTTAAATATATTTACTCACCATGAACATTAAACCTGTTTTAATCCAGTGGACTCTCAGTTTATACCTGGCAGAGGCGTACGGAGGGCGGAGCGAACGGAGCAGTGGCTCCGGGCGGTTCCGCCCCTTGGGCGGCACTCCGGGGGAGCACGCGCGTGCGCGTGCGCGCACGCCCTACCGGTGACACAGCAGCTCTGCGGCTCGGGCGGCATTCCCCTGGAGCGCCTGCCCGGCCTCGGAACCTGCGTCTGTACAGAAAAAAAAGTATACGTTCTGCGTCTGTACAGAAAAAAAAGTATAAATAAGGCCACGACGCAGCGGCTGCCTTCAGAAAGCCCTGGCCGCCGGTCGTGGCGGACCCTCCAGGGCTTTCGGGGGAGAATGCGGGCGCGCACGCAGTCGCCCCCTCCCCGGCGGCGGCACTGCCCCCAACCCAGCGGCGGCGGCGCCCCTTTGGGGCGGCGCCACAGAGGTGCTCCAGGCAGCCTTAGCTGCCGCGACGCCTCTGATACCTGGTAAATAATTATAAAGCTTTAAAATTTCTTATTTACCTTTTATATTAATTGTGACGCAAAAAGGAGTTCAGCCCAACATATTTCCGAGAGCCACACATTTTACGTCAGGAGCCACAGTTTGGCCACCCCTGCTATATACAGTCTTTTCATTTGGGATGGCGTTCTGATAAGGAGGTCTTTCTGCCCCTTCTTTTTCCTTTTGCACTGGCGTGGGTATCAACATGACATACAACCTTTTCAGGACACCTCTAGGCCACTGAAATCCACTGGCCTATAGCAGGAGTTAACACCAACTTTTTCAAAGCAGATAAAACCATGTCCCATTAAGATAACATGCCCTCCTCCTTTTTGTTCTCCTTGGCTACTGCAAGCAATTTAGAGACAGGGATCTCTCTCTTTTATGTGTATTTGCTATTACCTGTAACCTACTCTTGAGCTCTTCCACTAGCACAGGCTCTGCAACAAAATCAAATCAAATCCCAAGAATGCACAGTATTTTGTAGAAACATGGAACAAATACAAGGTAAGTGAACATCAAGGTATGGTCTGCTTCCTGTTGCCATGCAAGGCACCCCTTGGCCTTGGGTCTAATTTTTAAACTGAAAGGGTTTTTTTTTTAAGCAGGGACTGAGTGAATTATATACTGGTATAGTATACAGGCCAGCGGGTGGCGCAGTGGGTTAAACCGCTGAACCATGAGCTGTCGATCGAAAGGTCGACAGTTCGAACCCACGACGGGGTGAGCTCTCGTTGCTTGGCCAGCTCCTGCCAACCTAGCAGTTCCAAAGCATGTTAACGCAAGTAGATAAATAGGTACCGCTTGCGGGAAGGTAAACAGCGCTCCGTGTTCCAGCTTCATACTACACGCTGCGGCAAGGAGAATCATGCCGGCCACATGACCACGGAGGCGTCTTCGGACAATGCTGGCTCTTCGGCTTTGAAATGGGGATGAGCACCACACCCTAGAGTCGGATACGACTGGACTCAATTGTCAGGGGTCACCTTTACCTTTACTTTATAGTATCCAAACAAGAGGAGCTAAGTTGGATGTGGCCTTCAAAAGTTGTAGAAAATTAAAAACAGCTGTAGACAGGATTGATCATAGAAGAACAAGGGAAGGAATAACACCATTGATACTACAGCTTTACACAGCTATTGGGTGCTCATCAAACTCAGGGATGGCCAACTAGCAGCCTTGCGTTCCCTCCCCATACCAGATTGGAAGTGTACCAACATCTTAGCTGAGGGGGGGTCCAGCCCCCAGAAGCAGCTTGATCAAAGAGAATCCACTCCCCAACTTAGTCTCTGAAGATGGCCACCCCTGATCTAGCTAACTGACACCCTTAATATGCTGGGCAGAAAATGAAAACCACCTTGCAAGTCCCACTGATTTTAATGGAAAAGTTAAGTACATACTTAAATCTCTCGCACTGATATAACAGGATTTGAAAATGCTGAATGTTGGCTGTATTGTGCCCCAAGTTTTCAGTGCATGTTGGGGAGATGGCCAACACCGATGAGTGGGCTCTTTATTTTGTCTGTGGATCCACAGCCTTTTAAACCCACAATTAAAAAACACCCAAACAACTGAAAAATGGAGTTTATAAAAACATAATAAATATATTTCATTTTCTCTTGTAATTGAAAAGCAAAGTTGAATAGGCACCTATAAGTCCACAGCCAGTTCAATACCTGACAAATCCCTGTACAATTCATACAAAATGTATAGAAGAGGGATAGCTGAAGCTAATTAGGAGGCTGTGTTCTTGCTACCAAGCAAGGTGAGCGGAACAGAAAGCTTTGCTTCCTGTTCCATTTCGAGGTCCCTTCTGCATTGTGCAAGCCTCAGAATTTTTTCCGGCTCCTGAGGCTGGCTTTGGTTGGTTGTCGACTGCCTGAGCCAATGACCAACTGCTTTTTAAAGTCCACTAGGCAGTCTTTGGCTTCAGAAATGGAGGTGAAAGATTTAATGGGAGAGTCACTGCAAGCAGCTTTGGGAAAGGGGCACCACACATCCTGATTGCATTCAGCCTCCTTGTCTGCCTCTGACGAGCTTTGCCTGATGGAAAGTACAAAAAAATAATAATGGCAAATCAGACAACAACCTTTAAACAAGTCTGCATGTTACGTCTATAAACCATAGTCTGACACTTGAGGCCCACTTGGTCCCCTCAAGGTTTTTGTTGTGGCGAAAGATTTTTTGTTCAGGCAGGCGGTTTGATTAAGTTAATGTCCCTGCACTGTTTGTGGCTTATTGTTTGAATTGTTATAGCTATATAACAGGCATAACTGCCAAGAGAATCTGTGGCACAAGCAACACTAGCCAGCAACATAGCTAGCCTCTGCGGCGGGGCGGCACCCCGTGACACCTCCCGTGATGTCATAAGCCCCGCTCCTGCATGTGATGTTAGAAGCCCACCATGTGATGTCAGAAGCCCACCCAGTGGTATCATGGCGAAACACACACACACCCTGATGCTTTTTTGCTGGAAAAAGGCTACTAAGGGCCTAGGCGGGTGACTCCTTCCCCACCCGCCATGTCGCAAAAGGCTGCTTTTTTGTCACTGTGCCACCAAATTGCTGCTATGGCTTTGCAAAAAAACAACAACCCGCATATCGCCTGGGGGCAGACCGGCCCCGCCTCCCCCCCATTCCTAAACCACTGACACTAGCTAACCTTGAGCCTTCTCCTCTGGATGGTACAGCAGCCATGTCTGCATCTGAAATGAGAACACATCACAGGATCTTAATTTAAGCAGCATCGGTCAGTGCTCGTCTCCATCTTGAGACCAGGCAAAGCCATCATTCCAATGGACAAGCAAAGAAGCTGTAGTCTCTGGTAAATTTTGCTAAACCAAATATGTAAACCTGCTGCAAATATATAAACCAGCGGCAATATGATAAGCCAACTTATTTTCTTATTTACAGGGTTGTTATAAGAACAGTATCAACATAATACATATGAAATGCTTTACACTCTCAGAAAAGCACTATATAAATGCCTTACTGCCTATGCGGTGGTAGTGCTAGCTAGTTGCTCTCCTCTAGCAAAGAATTACAGGAATGTAACTACCCTCTAACTACCTAGCATAGTTGCTGTGCAATTATTAAGATTATTATGTTTCCTTGAGAGCGAGACCAATGGAGCTACAGTGGTTTACTGGTTCTTTGCACTGACATGCATAGATTTAGGCGCAGTCTAAAACTTTCCAAAACTTTTTTGTTTAGGCCCTTTCCCAAACTTTTTTGACCATGACCCCTAAATACAGTTTCTCTCTCATCTGGTGACCTATGGAGTTGGTACATGTTAATAACAGTGAACGCTGCCTTCCCACGACCCTCAGGATCATCTACATGACCCTCATTTGGGTCGTGACCCTTGGTTTGAGAACAACTGCTTTAGGGAGAAGAGCAGTACCATGACTGAATAAGGGGCAGTAGTAGAGCAACTATGCTAGGCAATTAGAGAGGGTAGGTACACTTCTGTAATTCTCTGCTAGAGGAGAGCAACCAGCTAGCACCTCTGTACAGTATAGGCAGTAAGGCATGAGAGTTGCCTGTACTCGCCTGCCTGCCTACCTGTAGCTTTGTGTTCAGATTCCTCCAGCATGCTCAGGAGTCGGCCTTCACTTCTTCCCTCCTCCTGTGACAAAGTAAAAGAACATTCTCATCTGAACTTGCAAAATCAGGGCTACTAAGGAACGTTCCTATATTCTCTCCTGGACAGAAATAAGAGACATAGGGCTTAAGTTCCAAAGGGAAAATTTCAGGGAAGAAGCAGACTTCTCAAGTAGAAGGCAAGGCATCAACCACTGGTTTCAAAATTATCTTACTTTGGAACCCCAAACATTTTGTATGCTTGATACGATTTACAGACTCGCATATTTCCTATGTCTAGGAATTTGGAACGATGTATTCAAATGCTATGTCAGATAATACAAAAAAGGGGTTTGGGTCTTCATAGAAACGTGATGTACGCTGACAGGGAGACAGAGAAACAGTAGGCAACTTGCAGCTGTGAGGAGCGAAGTCCAGCTCCCTGATCACTACCCCAGACCCTTCTTACTTTCTCTTCTTCTTTTTCAGTAAATATAAAATGGTATTTTCAGATATTTCTTTGCAACCATAAGTAGGCTTACCATCGTCCCGGTATTTACCGGGATTGTCACGGTGGGGAGCCCAGATCCCGGGCACCCGGCCAGCCCCCTCTTCGTCCCGGCCGGCTGGGACTGCCCCCCTGCAGCGCTAATACGCTGTCGCTGCCACTTCTTCATCCGGACCTGGACTCTTTGCACGCTTCCGCGAGGCTAAGACCACTCCGGAAATGTCCGACTTTAATCGGACGTTTCTGAAGTGCTTAAACCTCGTCGCGTGCCTGCGCAAAGAGTCCAGGGTTGGTCCGGACGAAGAAGTGGCAGCAGTAGCGTATTAGCGCTGCAGGGGGGCAGTCCCAGCTGGCCGGGACGAAGACTTTGAACAGTCAGTAAGTAAGGGACAAACACACTCTCCTGTATATTGCTGCTCCACATCATGAAACTCTCTTCTCATGCAAGCTTTCAAGCATCCTAACCTGAATGGATGTCACAAACAGTGGGAGACCTTTCAATTGGGTAATTATTAATTAATTAAATGTTAGCAAAATATTTATTTATTAAAATATGTTGCTTTTCCAGAGATTTCCCGGGGCCCCTGTGATGTCACAGGGGGTGTGTCTGGCTGGCCACACCCTTCATGACATCACTTCCGGTCATGCCGGCAGGCCACACACCCCTGTGACATCACGGTTCCTTGACCCACCCCGTGATGTCATTTCCGCCCCCCTCGGGGTCCCAGAAAAGTTGGTAAGGCTAAAAAGGGATAGAAATGTGATACTTAGGTTTGTAGCAATGATTCTCAGAGTTCTGCACAAACTCTTTTGGAAGTCATATTCTCCTTTACCTGAATAAACAAATCCCTACAGCTCCTTTCATAAGGACAGTACATTGGAAAAGCAGGAAAACACCTTCTGGAGGCAGGAAGTAAAGACCAGAAGGCAAAGACTCTACAGACACAGTAAATTTACGTATCTTCCTCTTTGCCCCCCAAAACTTTGGCTTTTCATTTTGGAGACCAAGGATAATCTCAGTCTCCTTTCAGAAGAAAGCACTGTTGAGGCATATTCCCACTGAAGGTGCCTATCGTAAACACAGAGCAAGCTACCATACGAGGTCCATGAGCTTCCCATGGTCAAGACTAAAGAAAAACTAATTATTTGCCCACATCTTCCAAGCTTTTAACATCTTTGGGATAGAGGTGGCATCTTCTGGATTTTAACAATCTTGTTGAAAAGTAGGCTTACCAGATCTCCAACCAGGACCACTGGCGTCGCTCGAGGTGAGGTGGAAAGCTAAGTTCTGCAGCTTTCCGCCCCACCGTTACTCTCCGGTACAAGGCGCCCCGCCCCTCGTCATAGGAGCCCGTCAGCGGAGAGAAAGCAATGCACATTGCTTTCTCTCCGCTGACGGGCTCCTATGACGAGGGGGCGGGCGCCTCGTACCGGAGAATAATGGTGGGGCAGAAAGCTGCAGAACTTAGCTTTCCGCCCCACCTTGAGCGACTCCAGTGACCAGGACAGAGTGCTAGACCTTTAGGAGAAGGGATGTGGGCAGGTGTAGCTTGTTAAACCTTAGAGCACAATCCTAGGCATGTCTACTCAAAAGCAAGCCCCACTGAACACAATGGTGCAGAACTTTGTCCCCGGTTGGAGATCTGGTAAGCCTAAAAGTAACCCAGCAGTTTGAGGGGGTTATGCTCCAAGACAACCTGAATGCTACATGGAGAGGTAGAACTCCATAATCAAGGTGAGACTTTATGCAAAATCCCTGCACTAAGGCCAGAAACTGCTTGTCCCAAAGGAATGGAAGGAAACATCATCAGGAAGCTGAAAGGAACCACAATTTGTTTTGAACCCAATGGCTTCCTGTGACACCCTTTAACTATGCAGATTAACGTTTTTGTATGTGTCTCTGTCACCCCCAGATGTTAATGGAAATAATCCCAGTTCATCAGTCCATTTTCCTCTCTAACCAAATAGCTCCTGATTGTCCACGTCAGTGGGGGGGGGGGGGCAGTGATGTGTATTTGGTTGTGGCAAGGGAAGGGCTAAAAGGAACCAGTTTGGTGAAGAGCTGGCATCAGAAACAAAAGACACAAAGAAATCCTATTGCCAGTCCAAGAAGGGAAGGGTTAGGAAGTGTTTAAAAAAAGCAAAGGTCAGGGAACACATCAGGGTTTCTCACCAGGATGGTAGGCTATGGCAAGCATTTTTAACATGAGAAACCCACCCCACATGTGATAGCATGTCAGAACATAACAAACAACTGCACTTTCACCTGGAACTAGACATTATAAGCGGTCCCGTTACTGAAGAAGCAACCCTGCACTTTGTTCTCTCCTCTTCTTTCAGCAATGTCTAAAACTCCAAAATACATGACATGATACCACCACACTCGAAGTTTCCCCGCCCCTGCCAGCAGCAGCCAACGCAAGGAGTGGTGGCAAAGGAACTCCACGCAGTGGCATCACATCATGTATTTTAGATTACTAGATGTTCTGGAGGAAGAGGAGGAGATAATGCGGATTTGCTGTTTCAGTGGCAGCTATGCGATTCTCATAACATCTAACTTCAGTTCAGGAATCAAATGTAGGCTGGAAACTGCCTTCTTATTTTGTTTTGCTATGCATCTGTTCCATTTGCTCCTTTGCTGCCCTAACCAAACGTTATCACCACCATTAACCAAATTCTTTTGTTTTATTGCAACTGCACACAATGGATTGTGTGGTTATCAGACAGTCTTACAGCAAACTTGTCATCTTTGAGGGTTCAGATTCTTTGGAGGTAATGATCCTCCTTAAAAATTATTTGCATGTACCTTCAAGGGACTCTGGATTTGGGACATGCATTACTGTAGCTCCCCAGAAATAGAGGCAAGGTTAGTAAAAAGACTCAAGACAGGGAATCATGCTTGCAGTTCGTAGTGGCTGGGGTCAGAATGCCAATGCCCAGGAGAAAGCGAGTGAACGTGCAGCCATGGCAGCATTCAGCAGCAGCAGCAGGACTGATGGAGCTGGAGTGCCAAAGGGGCATGTAACACCTCCTGTACCCGTGTTAGTACAAGACAGGTTCTGTCCACAGAAGAAAGAGATTTGGAAAGCAGAGCAAGTGGCATGAACAGGGGCCTCCCACAGTGCTGAAAACTGCATAACGCTTGGCTGTGTCCCAGCCAAACTCATCAACAGACAATCTCATCATTTGCATGCAAATCCCTGAGGGGTTGGGGCCTGTGATGGATTTAAGGGATTAGACAAAACTGAGACATCATGTTGCATCTTCCTGCTGAGAAATCACATTGCCTTAACACTCACACTGCTGCCGTGGATTACAACTTCCTCATCACAAAACGAATCAGTGCGGAGGCTGCATGCAGATCTTTACTGCAAACAAGACGGACAGTGCGCAGAACGTGGGAGGCAACTGTGCTACAGGGTGCTGGTGTCACACTTGCATGCCTGAAGTTAAATGTCCATAGAGCATTGGCTGGAGGAATTTCAGTGACCAACACTAATAGAGAGGGCCAGCTCGACCACCGCAAGTATTACATTGCCATTTGGCTGGTAATATAAGGGTATATTCAGACATACTTCATTATAAGCAGCAGATATGATGCAAATGTGGACCTGCCATTTGCAGTATAGTTCACTTTTTTTTGCTGCAGCTCAACCTTTCATAAATGCCTTTCTTCTAGATTTTTTCACATGAACACTGGCTGTAGTTCATCATGCATGGGAGTTACCTTTCAGATAGGTTGCCTAAACTGGAGGTTGGAGACACTGCATTGTGGTGGTTTTACTCCAAAAAGTGATATTTGGGAACTACTGCTTGGTCCCATGGTTTTTGTGCTATTGGGTCCCACAAGGTTCCATCTACTTTTCCATGCTGTTTAACACCTATAGAAAATTGCCAAATTAGGTCAGCTGGAGATATGGAGTGAGGCCCTATCAATATACTGATGACACACAGCTATACTGCTCCTTTTCTTCTGAGTACAGAACTAGATGTGACATTAAATCACATAGTTTGGCCCCACTTGTCTGTGTGCATTTTTAAAATAGTAGTCACGACTTCTCAATATACTGTAAATAGCTTCCCTGATTGAGACTGCAGTGTGGGGGAGGGGGCTTTAAACCTTTTGCCCCTACCGCTGTCCTGATCCAGACTGGGGTCCCCACTACAACTATATATATTAAAAGCACACAGTGCCAAAAGAGGTGAATAACATCATGTCTAATTCACCCTAAGTCAGGTGAAGCTATGGAAGTGCTGCATCAATGGCTGGAATCAGTAATGGACTAGATGAGGGCCAAGAAACTGAAGCTCAGTCCTTACAAGACATAAGTACTGTTGGCTGGCGGGTCATCTGATTGAACACCACCTGCACAATCTGTATTAGACTGGGTTGCACCTCCCCCCATCAAGGTTCAGGTTCACAATCTGGGGGTACTCCTAGGTCTACCTTTGTTATTGGAGGCCAAGTGGCTTGGCGCACCGTTTGCCAGCTGAGGTTGATGCACCAGTTGTGGTCCCTCCGAGACAAAGTCAGATTGGCCACAGTTATCTATGACTTGGCTACTACAATGTTATGCAATGTTATGGATGGGGCTGCCTTTGAAGACTTTTGAAAAACTTCAGTAAGCCTAGTTGCTACCTGGGACAGGTGCTAGGGATCACATTCTGCCAGTCCAGTTCTGAGCGCAATTCAAGTGCTGGTCCTTAACCTTCAAAATTGCGTACGGCTTAGGATTTGGATAGCTGAAGGACTGTTGTTCTCCACACATACATGCCTGTGCATTAACATCCTCGGCAGTGGCACACAGGGAAGGATCTCCGACTTCTGAAATTAGGCAGGTGTAACTAGCAAGAGGGCCTTTTTGACTATGTCACCCTGTCTTTGGAAAGTTTTCCCCACAGAGGCTTGTCTGGTGCTGATCCTAGGGTGCCAGATCAATGCAAAAGACCCATGCGATTGGTCCAGCCCAAATAGTTGTGTCATTCAGATGCAGTCCCCAACTATGTGAGATACACTCACAGAAGAGTAGATCTCAAGGAGATGGAGGTATGTCTAAGGGAACAATAGCCAAGCTTATTTTTGTGATTAGAGGTATCAGCCAATCACATCATCCCTTTAGAGAACAATATGCACTACTACAAGAGGAGATCTGCAGGCAGGAAACTTTGGTTTAAGACAAACACTGCCTTTGCAGCCTTATCAAAGAGTCCATCCTCACCTTTGAATGCTGCAGCCTCCTGCCACTCTGGGTTCCATTTGCAGTCCGACTCCAAAGGCAGCCATCCACATGGCTCTGATACTCCTTCCGTGGCACTAGAGACTTGCAGATGTAACATTTCTCATACCTGGCAGCAGAAGAGATGAAGCGCATTAGGATTCACCCTGCCTTGACTGCTTCTTCTTCTCCAAGCCATTCTAAGGCTTGTCAATGGAGCTGGATTTGCACAGCAGGATGACCAATAAAGCTGGCCTGATGCCAATCAAAAGGATAGAGTGATTAGCAGTTTTCCCCCAACTGCCTTTCTGTGTCCTGCTGCTGTAGCAGTGGGATGGTAATGAAATCAGCTCCTCTAACTATCTCAAACAATGTCGATTTCCCTTCAGACATAAAACACCCTGTCAACACAGCTGAAATGAAGTGTTATGCTTTTGCAAAAGGGAGCTACATTTTGCCCAAAAAAGCAAACCAAGTGCGTTAAATCAGAGGCATTTTTTCCTGGGTCTGAATGAACTCATAACTAGTAAATCAAGTCTTCCGGGGCATTGTCTCCATTTTATAGCATGCAGCATTGAGAAGGGAGCGCTGAGCATGTATTAGGTGCTAAAGAATTTGGCAGAAATGCCAGTTTCCCTCACTTCTAGTTCCACTTCGAAGAAGCAGCTCAGCTGTATGGAAATGTTCCCCTACTACCGCATGAGAATTTGACCTTGCCTAAGCAGTACTAGGCCCTGAGGCTACACAGCAGGAAACAGGGTTGCAAAAGTGGAATTGGATGCAGCAACTCAACCGTGGGTCCAGTGCTAGAGGAGCTGGGCAAGCTTCAGTATTTCATTGGCACAGAGCAGGGGTTCTCAACCCCAGTGGCATGGCGTACCACCTCCCAGGCAGCAGCCGCGCCGTGTACCACCGGACGTAAGTGCCGATGACATCAATGGCACTTACGTCTGGGTTTTCACCGCGCTTGAGCCCTGTTAAGTTAAGGTAAGTTAAGGGGCAAGGGCAGGCAGGAGGGCCTTTTCTGGCCCTGAAAATCTGCACGCTCAAGCTCTGCAGAGTTCATGGGCCCCAGTTCCAGGGCTCTGGTGCGGGCACCCTGGCAGCCGCCATCTTGGCGGCCAGGGACCTGCTTACCATCAGCCGGTGGTCCATGTACCACTAGTGGTCTGCGTACCACCAGTTGGGAACCCCTGGCATAGAGAATGGGTCTGAAAATCCCCCTTCACACTAAACTCTACAGTACTTTTCCATATTTTCTTTCCAGTCACTGCTGATTACCAAGATAATGTGTCTAAACAGAAGCTGTCCTCTCTATAATTAGCCTAATTCCATTAGTGATGTTGCCATCCAATGTTTGTAACTGCAAAATTACTTCCATGGCAGGAATTTTTACTGTCAGATCCTTTCTTATAATGCTGTGTGGGTGGGGGGAGGAGGGGCAGCAGCGAGAAAGATTAAACAAAACCATCTCCATCTGAACAAAGTCTAATTTCATTAAAAATATCACCACAGCTAATGCTCCTCCTGCCAGCCAGCTCCATCACAGCTTCCTTCTTCTGACACAGGCACAGCCATTCAAAACTACCCCGCTCTTTCCACAGCCACCTGATCTTAGAGCTTGTCTACAGCCTCGGGTAACTTGCCACAGTTCAACCTTGTGCTGGTTTGCAGTCCTCTGTATTCGGCCTTGATTTTCTGCCTGCTCCATCGAGTGGAGCAGACACCACAATCAGCTATTCCATAGCAAAAAAGGTTGCCCAAGCTTTCCAGGTACAGTTTGCTTTCCTAAACCTGCTATAAGCAATTCTGCTTGTCAGTCACTCTCTCATAGATCACCTTTTAGATTTTTTTTTTTAAGGCAGAAACAAAGAGAAACATTTATTTCAGCTGAAGGTTCTGTGGACTACAGCCCACTTCATCAAATCCATGAAGTAAAATTCTTAATAGCATCTTCATCATGCATCCAAATGAGGAAGTAGAGGACTGTAGTCCATGAAAGCTTCGGCTGAAATAATTGTGTTAGGCTGCAATCCTGTACAACACAGGGCGCAATCCAAACCTACTTAGGCCGCCATCGTAACCAGTGGCGCAGCGAGAACGGGAGGCCCCAGAATGGAAAGGGGATTCAAATCCCCTTTGAATTCCCCTTTTGGAAGGGATTGAATCCCCTTTCCATTCTGGGGCCTCCCGTTTTCGCTGGGCCACTGGTTACGATGGCGGCCTAAGTAGGTTTGGATTGCGCCCACACTTACCTAGGAGTAAGTTCCATTAAACTCAGTGGGACTTACTTCTGAGTAGACATGCATAAGATTGAACTGCCAGTCTTCAAGGTGCTACGCGACTGTCGCTTTTGCTGCTACAGACTAACAGCTCAACCCTCCGTAACTTTAGGCCAGTGGAGTGAGCGCTCCACCAGCCTAAGGCATCGCAAAAGTGCCATTAAGGCACTTCCGCATCTCCTCAGGAGTAAACTGCGTTGGCGGCTGCTGCTCACTTGGTCACCCTCTGGACCCTACATCGGCTGACACAGGTGAGTCCTGTGGGGTGGGGGAGGGGGCCATTGGTCGGCCCGGGCTAGGAGGGGGCGGGGATATTGGCTCTGAGATGCGCCGATAACCCGAGGCCCGTCACAGCTCGGGCTGGCCTTACATTTCCTCCCCGGATGCATGCCAGCTAAAGAGTTGGTGTGCATCTGAGGAGGCCCATTGCGGCCCACAACACTTACACCGGGGGAAGGGAATGAACGTCCCCTTCCCTCGAGGTGAGCCCAGGCTGCGCCAGAGCAGGCCGCAATGAGCTTAGGATGCAGTGGCCGGCCCATTAGTCTGGCTGCACATAGGATTGCGCTGTTTCATGGGTATCCCCCTCCAGAAGTTGTTTCCATCAGAGCAAAGTGAGACTGTGCATTTCCAGCATACTGAAGTACCATCATTGTGTAGCTTTGGGCAGCTGTACAAGCAACGTCCTCCAATACAAGGAACCAGGTAGAAAACAGACACAATTGTTGTATCATTTTGTAAAATGCAGAATAGGCACAGGCAAGAGACAGGACACATCAACATAGCAAGCATGATATTAATATTGGAGTGCCAGCTTTGTATGTTTTTGTGCCATGTTAAATTTTAGATATTTGCATGCTTTCAAAACAGTGGAACTTGAATTGTGCTAACACATCCTCCAATAGCATCACTCTATAGTTGTTGGTTAAATCAAAGGAATCGCAGCAATGATCTGTGAAAGTTCATACTAGATTATATTTTAGATTTTAACATTTATATATAGATTTCTATTTAGAGGTGTCTGTGTCCTAGCATGTCATGCTACTCTAATGTGACCAAGAAAAAAAAAACTGAGAGCAGTGCTATGTACAGGTTCCAATGAACCTGGGCACCTCACTAGGGGGAAGGACTCTCTGGCCAGCGAAAAATTCCGCTCAATGCTGCTGAATGGAAGTTGCAAAAACCAGGACTAGAATTCTGGGGGGAAAGTCTGTGTTCTCCTGCAAAAAGCTAGAGAGCAAGTTAAACCAGCTCTCCTTTTCTTCACATACAACTTAGGGAGAGAGAGGAGGAGGGCCTTCTCTCCAGCAGCAGAACTGAGCATTTTTACTCCATTTTTCTGTGTGCATGTTGCCATCACATCAAGTCCCAATATGATCGGAGTGCCACAACACACATGGCGCTCCTGCATGTGCCAGCACAATTCTCTCTCCTGCTCATGCTGCCTCAGCCAGCACTGGAAAAGCAAATTAGCAGGAAGGCTGGCTGTTCCCAAGATGTGTGAGGAGGTTTAATGCTTAATCTTTCCCTTTTACCCTGATGTTGCCAGACAATGCAAATCTTCCCCACCCCACGTTCATTCCAAATGTACACATCATAGAAAATGCACATAAGCAAAGCAAATGGGTAAAAATGACTTCATAGAAAACCAAACTTAACTGAGGAGCAAGATTTTTCTTGTCAATGGGATCATGTGAGTGTCTCTGTACTGCTGTATGAGAATTGGGCTCTATGCAGCAAAGTTTCCCAACCCAAAAAAAGCAGGGAGAACCCCAGATTTTATATAAACTCCCTCAGTGTTGTCTTCACAAGGCTGAATAAAGAAGGGTAGGAAACCTCCAAATAACTAAGCTTCTGAAGGTGTGGGTTGGCACAAAAACCTGGACTTCTTTGGAGGAGGGAAAGATTATACTACTTAGCCTTTTCACCCCTGGTGATGAGAAACAGATTCTTGTTAGACTGTCCTGTGGCACAAATAAAGCCCTAGGTCTGGGTGGGTGCAAAAATGAAGAACCTGCTTATGGCAAAAGAGTTGAAGACATAAGAGAGAAGAAAAGCAATATTTTAACTGTGGAGAGCTGCTGGATGAAAGATGAGAAAAATCAGGACTAAATTTTATTGTGCAGGGGCTCAGGCTTGTGGAGGAGCATTACTATTGGTTCTAAAGTCCTTAACTCTGAGTGAGAAGGGACAGGCTGTACTTCCTCAGTGGAAACAGAATGGCACTCTTCATGTGCTCAGAAGTATAGTTAGTATAACCCCATTGTAATGAATCATGAATCACAAATTACTGGACCCTGAAGATTGGTGCTGGGAGTGCGCTTCGGAGGCAGTTTGGTGCACATTCATTTGGAGCGTGTGTGTGGGGGGGGAGGGTGTTGGGGGTGGTAGCTGGAAGGCAGTTTGAAGTGAGAGTGTGCACGCACATGTCTGTCTATGTGTTTGGAGTGGAGGGGTGTCGGGGAATGGATTGATGCTTGGTTAGTAAGTTGAGGATATTTGTGGACCCTTCGCTATGCAGATTGAGAACCAAGCCAGCTCCTGCATTTTCCTATTAAGTTCTATGAGCGAAAGTATTGCCCCAGCTGAGGCACTGACCTCTGCAATGGAAGGCAAGGCACTCACTGGAGAGGACAAAGAACTAGAACTCTTCCACCCAGAAGCGTCACTAGACGCGCGTCACCCTAGGGCAGGGGGGCACACGTCACCCCCCTGCCCTAGGGTGACCTCCCCAACACCCCCTCACCTCGGAGGGAGCTGGCCTCGGAGCGTCCAGTCCTGCCGGCGCTCCAGGGCCTTCTGAAGGCCCGATGGCTCAAAACGTAAAGTTTTCCGTTTTTCGCGCATGCGCAGTACATTTTCTGAGGGCAAAGGGCTGCCCATTTGCCCTCAGAAAAGTACTGCGCATGCGCGAAAAACAGAAAACTTTACGTTTTGAGCCATCGGGCCTTCAGAAGGCCCTGGAGCGCCGGCGGGGCTGGACGCTCCGAGGCCAGCTCCCTGGCCTCGGAGCGTCCGGAGGGTGACGCGCGTCACGCGCACATCACCCTGGGGCGGTCCGGCCCCCTGCCACGCTCCAACGACGCCTGTGCTTCCACCCTTACCTTTCACGTAGCTACTATCGTATAAAAAAAAAAATTAAGACAAACCAGGACAGGACCAAAGCTTCCCAAACAGAATAGAGCTGGTCAAAAGGCAAAAAACAAACAGAATGAAAATAACAGGTTGACGTTCCTTTCACAGGAGGCCTCTCAGATACCAGAGTGAAGCATGTTAGGCAGTGGTGCAAAAAGGTTAAATTGGTAGAGCGAGAGAGCGTGCCAGAGCTCCAAGGTATCAAGCAGGCAAAGCTATCCTTGAGTGGCCTCAAACAGAGCCTTCCATCAAATTCAGAGAAGAGGGGCTGTAAGATGGCAGCGTACCTACTTACTTGTCAATGTCTACAGATTCTGACTTCTCTTTGCCACAGGAAGCTTTATTCTTGGCTTCTCTTTGACGTCGAGTCATCACTTCAAAACAAGAACAGAAACAGTTGGTTGCCAAGCACCACCTCTCTTCTTAAGAACCTTAGGAGGCTTGTTGAGTGTCCCAACAACACACACAATATGAGTTTTGGAAAGCATTTTCAAAGCCCTCCTGTCCAGACAGTACCAGTTTGTTTGGGGACATCACAGTGGGAAAGGTGAAACGAGGGCTCTTTCCGATTGCGAGAGCTGCAGCTGTAAAGCTTCCACCCAGAAAGAGCATTTGCTACCTTCTCTGTCCTTTTGATACAAACCTAACAACATCAGTATTTAGATGTAGCTTGCCTAGCTTACATCAAAATGCTTTTTTTGCACCAATTTTCTATAACTTAATTTTAACATTCACATGAATTCAATTGGCAGCCTAAGAAGTTTAGGCTAAATATCTGCTGAGGCACCTGAGATAAAAATTCGGTACCTGACTCCCCGTAGCAAATTAAGAAAACATAAGAACATAAGACTACTGGATGCAGGCTTCAGGAGTTCTGTCTCTTTCGGTTCTGCTCCCAATCACAGAAGGTGCAAGATTCAGACAAGGCTTGGATGGATGATCTCAACAAGTAAAGGTGAAAACATTTCCCGTGGTGCGGGATACAACATATGTCTATTTGGAACATATGGGGGGGGGGGGGAAGAGGAAAAACTTGTACTGTGGGCAGGAATTTGTTTATTCAGTGCATAATCTCTCTCTCTCTCTCTCTCTCTCTCTCTCTCACACACACACACACACACACACACACACACACACACACACACAAATTGCCTGCATTTATTGAAGGGGCATGATTTACATTGATGGAAATCCTGGGGTGGTATTTTTTTTTGGCAGACTTCAGAATCTTTTGGCAAAGACCTGGTTAGTAGCAGGAAGGCAGGGGAGAGGGACAAAGAGCCAAGGGAAGGAATGGGGTGGAGAGGGGAGAGAGGGAGAAAGATGGATAACGAATGGTTTCTCTTCAGATCATAACCTATCTTTTGCCTTTTAACAGAAGATCTATTCCCTAGCCGCTGGATCATCTACGCAAGTTTCCACTTAGGTTCTGTACCTCAACAGACCTACTGTGCAATATGAACCTTCTCTTTGCAGCCATGAGGACTATACGCATTTCAACAGCAAACACAACACCACAACGGAAGCCAAATTTGACATACAAACTGACATACAACCCCTGAGTACAGGCAACGACTCTCCTCTTTTTTAGAACTGGTTACGATGAGGACAATGAACTCAAGTGAAGTGTGCTTGTCAGCAAGCCCAGCCATACGCCTCAGCTTTTCTCACCAGACATCTGTAAGAAGAATTTTTAAGCGTTTGTTTCATACAGTTGAATTCCTTTCAACATATTCCTGTTGACAGGCCACCAGCTAAGCTACTTGGGGAACATATCAGATATCCTCAGCCATTTCCACCAGGGTGCTGGAGTTTCTAATGCAGAAACAGATGTTGCTTTAAGCACTCTTGGGCAATCTACTGGAGGGGGACAGTGCATTAGAACACTTTTACAGCCTGGTATCAGATCTTCCTGTGCTCAATACTCTCATTAGGAGAAAGGTCTGAATCAGTGTTATAGGCGCTATAAAGCTGTTATTGTTTGCTCAACATCTGCTGTAAAGTGGGTGCCCACAGAGTTGAGAATAGAAAGATGCCTTATCATTGCCAGCACAGCCTGGGCCTTGAAGCACACATTTTGGCTCCACAGTGTCTTTGTCCCTGTTCTCTTGGTGGCCGCTATAATGGACTGGTTCATCTGCTAGTTCTAATGGCTGCGTTTTCCTGACTTGCATGCTGCAGTGGCCAGTGAGTAGCCTGCGTGCTCAGATGTTTCTGCTTGCAGAGGATTTGTGGATGCCTGTTAGTGGAGGGGAGGGGGGGGAACGGATGGACAGCAGAGAGACCCTCACACATTTATACAAGCCCTGACCAGTCATCAAAAGGAGGACATCTTTCACTTCTATCAACCTGGATGCGAATCAATTACCTACGTACAAAAGGCTCCCATGCCCTGCTGCTGATCCCTGAGTCACTTGACACTCCCAAAGGCTTTTTAACAAGCCTGTTTGCAGAAAAAGCAGAGCAGTTCTCTAAGCCAGTGCACAGTTGTTAATATTCCTGCAACAGTGTCTCTCAGAGTGCCTTGTACACAGCTCAGGTGTTAATCAGTGCTATTTTTTCCAGGAGAAGAGAACACATCTGGCACAGCAAGCCTGCTAGAAACCTTTGGGACTGGCACTACAGAAGCACCAGGAAAGACCTCCAGCTGTGCTGCCGAGAACAGGGACGGCATCACCGACAGGTTCAACTTGTCGCAGTCAAGTTGGTCTGCTCTTTTTCCAAATGCTGAACTTCACGGTGCCGTGGCAGGATTATGCCAGCAGAAATAGCAAACCTAGGACAAGAGGTTCCTAAGGAGAAAACCAAGGGAGGAAAAAATCTCCTTGAGCAAAACTACTACAAGACAAATCTCCCCTCAGAGCAAGAGAGCGAGAGCATGCCTCTCAACCATTTATACAATATGAGCACAGCATCTCCCCTCAAAGCATGCTGGGCTAAGTCAGACATGTTCACAATGTTCACTGTAGTCAAATTAAAACTTTATCAGCTTCAGATGTTCTTCCTATAAAAGAAGCTTGCATCCCCCAGGTTTCTCAGTCTAGATCTCAGCTAATCTCTTTTTTGGTGCATTCCACATTGGCCAGTCTTTTCCATCCAAGCTGAGATGGTCTATGAGCTTCTGGCAGCACATCAGTCAGAATACTCCAGGCAGGCGCTACATGTGGCTCCCCTGTGTCTTTTTTGCATAACTTGATATAGTCATCAGAATTTGAGTTTTCATTTCTAAACACACACACACACACACACACACACACACACACACACACACACACACACACACACACACACACACACACACACACACACACACACACACACACCTCTTTTAATTGCTACAAAATCTGAAAACAAGCGTTTTCAAACTACTTCCTGGGCTGGGGGGGGGGGGGGAGAGATGACAGGTCTTTGCCTCAGGCAAATCATGTAACCTCAATGATTTCCCTTTGCCCAGCTCATTGAACATGCAGCTTTTCACTAGGTAAAGATACAAACAGTGTCTTGGAAATCTTCCTCAAGTCTGAAGACACCTGACAATGCAACCCGAAAACTCAGTATATATTTGTCTCGGGATTTGTCCACATGGGCCATTTTGAGGGAGATGCACAAATGCACATCAGCAGTCCACACTGTGGCTGTGTTCAGCCTGTGCTGGTAACCTATCCATTAGCCCTGTGAGACACTGACACACAACCCAAGAAACCCAGAACAACTTCCATACTTGCTTTCTCAGAGATTCCTTCCTGCACGCCCACTATGATAAGCCCCCCCCCCCCCCCCCGCAGATACACCCTCAGAGAGAAAGGCAGTAAACTTTGCAGTGCTTTCAGAGTCTTGCCATGCATGGTTCTTTTGCTTCTTGCATTATATTTTCACATAACACACACAGGTATTGCTCACATCCACATCCTTACAAATACTAGGGAAAGCATCCCTAAATGGGATTGATGATGTCAAGCGTCTGGCTATGCTGGCTGGCTTTTGCAAGAAACTTCCCCACTGCCTCTACACAAGGCCACTTTTCCTTGTGTTAAGTATCTATTCTCATTTCTAGTCATGCTATTTTCTGTGCAGATTCTATTAATGGAAAGCATGTCTTGTACATTGGCCCTTCTAAGAAGTGATAAAGCTTTTCCCTGAGTCAATTCTGTTACTTCTTTTGTTTTGTTTGTTTTAAATGCTGCATCAGTGCCGCTTCTCCTGGTGTTGCAGCTTTTTTAAAAACAGCATCAGCACCAGCATGGCTGCAGCTCAGAAAACAGCAGGCTATGTCACACTGCACCTGAGATGTGGCTACAGGAAGAAGAAGAATAGCATCCAACTTTGTCCTATTATGAAACTGGACATCTTCATCAGCAGTGTGGTCACTGTGGCGAGGGAATGAAGCTGGAGACATGTTGAGAAAAAAGGGCTTGGGAAGTCAGTCTTTTGCAATATTCTTGTCTGAATTTTTTTGGAAATATGTGGAGAGCAGAGTGGAAGATTAAAGAATGAACAGGCAAGCCATTCTAGTTGTGGAATAGATACCGTAACTACGTAGAAAAACAGGGGCGTATAGCAGTAGGAGGACCCCAGCTGCCTTACTCTCTGCACTTCAGTGCTAGCCTGCTCAAGATGGGAGCTGCTGAGGTGCCCTTTGCTGGGCTTCAGCAGCACAACCACTACAGATGGCTAGAGGGTGATATTGCAGCTACCAGCTCAGGAAGCCTCAGGAAAGGACCGGATCCTGCAAAGCTGCTGACTCTGGCCTGGTTTCTCAATCAGAGTAACTTGTTGCTTGGATATGGACTGAGGTCTCGGTCTACCTGACCTGCACTGCATACCTGCTCTTCTGTATGCTCTGACCGAATCCGCAACAGTGGCAGGCAGGCAGGCAGGCAGACAGGCACACACACAACCTCCTGTTTTGGAAGACGGTGTCTCTGTGAAGGGAACCAAGTGGGGCAGGTGGAAGAACGTATTTCCAGGTTTTTGTGTCATATATTAAAAAACCCAAACTCAAGGATTAAGAGGTGAAAAAAATGGGAAAGAGGTATTTGGATATTCTGTGGCAAAAGCCTCACAGATGTCTCACAGATAAGGAAACCCACATGGGTTTGGCATCCAAAAGTGCACTTATTCCGTGGGAAATGCTCATTTCCACATGGGTTTTTGCATGACTGGTCTGGGCCTAAGTGTGCAACTGCAAATTTACTTTCAGCACTTGAGCATTCAGCCAGCACAACAGCATGCACACACAAAACAGATCTGTACATAGCAGAATGCATGGTCCTCCCCAGTATCATTCAAGTTAAAATGGCTTCTTTAGACTACAAGTTGAAACAAGAGTCAGTATATTTACAGCAGGCAGTAACATAGCAGTAGACAAGCAAGTCACAAAGGCTCCTTTTAACAAAAACACTGAAAGATGGTACAGTTTATAGTACCAGAGACCTGAAGAGTAAATCCAATTAAGAAGCCCTGAAAATGGATCATTGACCCCTAAGCCAACAGTAAGGGAGAACTACAGCAGTTTTCTCTGAGCAGATCAAGAGGGAGGATGGTGTGCAGGGCTTTGAATTTCTTCCACACAGTGTGACTGCCCTGATCACAGGGCAGCCAAATATAAATACACAATTCTGGAGGAACCAGTCAAGTGCTGGGGATGCAAAACACAAGATGTTCAAACTAGCATCAGTCGAGCGGGGCTCAGCAAGCTTCAGAAAAGGTTGTACCGGCTTTTGCGAATACTGATTCAATGGGGAACTAGGAAGTGCGGTTACTAACTTTGTAGATGTGAACTTGGCTAGGCTCGGATGGCAGGGGAGAACACAAACCACAGATAGTTCCATCAAGATTCAGAACTGACTACGTCTGTTATCATAAGCAGGGCATTGTTTGAAGGAGAATACCTTTGCTGGGGTTAGGGTGGGAGGAAGTGAAAAGGGCTAGTTAAGGGCCAGCAGACATCCAGAGAAAGGGAAAAGATAATATTGGGCAAAGAGATAAAAAGAGGAAGAACATAGAGCATTATGAAAAGAAGTAGACTGGGTTCTGTTTTATACATGGGGATCATTTCTGGTTTACTCCCTTGTAAAACATACAAATATTTTGTTGTTTTTCAGTCGTTAAGTCGTGTCCGACCCTTCGTGATCCCATGAACCATATCCCACCAGGCCTTCCTGTCCTCCACTATCTTCCTGAGTTCGCTCATTTTCATGTTTGTTGCATCGGTGATGCTGTCTAACCATCTCATCCTTTGCCTTCCCCTTCTCCTTTTGCCTTCAGTCTTTCCCAGCATCAGAGTCTTCTCCAGAGAGTCCTCTCTTCGCATTAGGTGGCCAAAATATTTGAGCTTCAGCCTCAGTACCTGTCCTTCCAGGGAACAGTCAGGGTTGATTTCATTTAGGATTGACTGATTTGATCTCCTAGCAGTCCAAGGAACTCTCAGGAGTCTTCTCCAGCACCACAGTTCAAAAGCATCTATTCTTCGGCGCTCAGCCTTCCTTATGATCCAACTCTTGCAACCATACATTGCTACTGGGAACACCATCGCCCTGACTATACAAGCTTTTGTTGGTATGGTGATATCTCTGCTTTTTATTATGCTATCTAAGTTTGCCATAGCTTTCCTTCCAAGGAGTAAGCGTCTTTTAATTTCATGGCTGCTGTCTCCATCTGCAGTGATCTTGGAACCCAAAAAAGTAAAATCTGTTACTGCTTCCATTTCTGCCCCTTCTATTTGCCAGGAATTGATGGGACCAGATGCCATGATCTTAGTTTTATTAATGTTGAGTTTCAAGCCAACGTTTGCACTCTCCTCTTTCACTCTCATCAAGAGGCTCTTTAGTTCTTCTTCACTTTCTGCCATTAGGGTGGTGTCGTCTGCATATCTGAGGTTGTTGATGTTTCTCCCGGCAATCTTGATTCCGGCTTGCGATTCATTCAGCCCTGCATTTCTCATAATGTACTCTGCATATAAGTTAAATAAGCAGGGTGACAATATACAGCCTTGCCGTACTCCCTTCCCAATTTTGAACCAATCGGTTGTTCCATGGCCGGTTCGAACTGTTGCTTCTTGACCCGCATACAGGTTTCTCAGGAGACAGGTAAGGTGGTCTGGTACCCCCATCTCTTTAAGAATTTGCCACAGTTTGTTGTGATCCACACAATCAAAGGCTTTTGCGTAGTCAATGAAGCAGAAGTAGGTGTTTTTTTGGAACTCTCGTGCTTTCTCCATGATCCAGCGCATGTTGGCAATTTGATCTCTGGTTCCTCTGCCTCTTCGAAACCCAGATTGTACTTCCGGTAGTTCTCGGTCCACGTACTGCTGAAGCCTAGCTTGTAGGATTTTGAGCATAACCTTGCTAGCATGTGAAATGAGTGCAATTGTGCGGTAGTTTGAACACTCTTTGGCATTGCCCTTCTTTGGAATTGGAACGTAAACTGACCTTTTCCAATCCTTTGGCCACTGCTGAGTTTTCCAAATTTGTTGGCATATTGAGTGCAGCACTTTAACAGCATCATCATTTAGGATTTTAAGTAGCTCAGCTGGGATAATATCATCTCCGCTAGCTTTGTTGTTAGTAATGCTACCTAAGGCCCACTTGACTTCACTCTCTAGGACAAGGGTGGGGAACTTATTTGCGGTGGGGGGCCATTTTCCCATAGGGTTCCCCCCCCCGCAAATTTGACCCCCCCAGCGAATTTACCTCCCACCCACCGCTCTCCCTCCCAACGAACCCACCCACCGCTCGTTCGCTCACTCACTCTCCCTCCCTCCCTCCACTAGCTAGCTCGCTCGCTCACTCTCCCTCCCTTCCTCCCTCCCACCCACCGCTCCCTCCCTCCCACCCACTGCTCGCTCTCCCTCCCTCCCTCCCGGCAAGCGCCCACCCCCATCGCTCTCCTCCTTACCTTCTCTTCAGCCTCCAGGCGGCCGCCCCCGCCGCCATCACTGGCGATGGCAGCGGCCCTGCGCGCGCTCACCTAGCCCAACTCCTTCTCAAACCCGGCTGTTATAGACATGCGCTCTAACAGCTGGGTTCGTGAAGGAGTCAGGCGAGGTGAGCGCGCGCGGGGCCGCTGCCCCCCTCGCCCGATTCCTTTTCAAAGCCGGCTGTTATAGACATGCGCAGAAACAGCCGGGTTGAGAAGGAGTCGCGTGACCCCTTCTCAACCCGGCTGTTTCTGCGCATGTCTATAACAGCCGGCTTTGAAAAGGAGTCGGGTGAGGTGAGCGCGGCCTCCGGTCCGAGCCCGCGCGGGTCGGACCGGATCGCTCCGGGGGCCGGATCCGGCCCGCGGGTCGCCGGTTCCCTACCCTTGCTCTAGGATGTCCGGCTCTGGGTCAGTGACCACACCAGCGTGGTCATCAGGAACATTAAGATCTTTCTTGTATAGTTGTTCTGTGTATTCTTGCCATCTCTTCTTAATTTCTTCTGCTTCCGTTAGGTCACTGCCTTTTTTGTCCTTTATCATGCCCATCTTTGCACAAAACATTCCCTTGATATCTCCAATTTTCTTGAAGAGATCTCTAGTCCTCCCCATTCTGTTGTTTTCCTCGATTTCCTTGCATTGTTCATTTAAGAAGGCCTTCTTATCTCTCCTTGCTATTCTCTAGAAATCTGCATTCAGTTGTTTATATATTTCCCTTTCACCCTTGCTTTTTGCATTCCTTCTTTCCACAGCTATTTGTAAAGCCTCATCTGACAGCCACTTTGCTTTCTTGCATTTCTTTTTCTTCGGGATGGTTTTAGTTGCTGCCTCCTGTACAATGTTACGAACCTCCGTCCATAGTTCTTCAGGCACCCTGTCTACCAGATCTAATGCCCTAAATCTATTCTTCACCTCCACTGTATACTCATAAGGGATATGATTTAGGTCATATCTGACTGGTCTAGTGGTGTTCCCTACATTCTTCAATTTAAGCCTGAATTTTGCAATAAGAAGCTCATGATCTGAGCCACAGTCAGCTCCAGGTCTTGTTTTTACTGACTGTATAGAGCTTCTCCTTCTTTGGCTGCAAAGCACATAATCTATCTGGTTTCGGTATTGACCATCTGGTGATGTCCATGTGTAGAGTTGCCTCTTGTGTTGTTGGAAAAGAGTGTTTGCTATGACCAGCGTGTTCTCTTGACAGAACTCCGTTAGCCTTTGCCCTGCTTCATTTTGCGCTCCAAGGCCAAACTTGCCTGTTCCGTTTATTTCTTGATTTCCTACTTTAGCATTCCAGTCTCTTATGATGTAAAGGACATCTTTAAAATATTTGTAAAGGACAAATATTTTAGTGTATCATTTAAAAAGGCATTATTTCTAAATTTTGCATTTCTCCCATTTCCAGTGCCCAAAACTACAGAACAAGTGTGCCATAACCTGGCATTTAAACCCCACTTTTGTATGGAATTTGTTCTCATTACTATTATGGCACATAGTTTTAGGAATCACCTTCTTCACAGCTCCAACCGAGACCAGCCAAGATGCTGTGCCACACCATTTCCCCCAGGTCTGTTGAAAGCAAAGGCTTTCTATGTGTTGCAGCAGTGATCTCTGCCCACATCTCAAGATATGTCAAAGACAGGTCTTAGAGATGCTTTATTACACAAGATTGTTCCCACTGGGCAGCGAGAACAAGTTCTGGAAATGTGTAAAGGCAAGCAATCATTGACACAACTCTTGTTACAATTTTTGCTTTCATTATAAAGCTGCTTTTCCTCATGGCTGCAGAGAGAAATTTGAACAAGCAACAGAAAAAGAGTGAAATGGTTAAACACAATGAAATGAGTATAAAAAGCAGCTCACACTGACTGCCTTTAACTTTCATGATTTCTAGTTCTATACACTAAGGTTGCTTAAGGCCAAGTCAGGTTTTTCAGGGCAACAATTTCAGAACAGGAATAATGCCTAATAATTTATTGCAGCTTGGCTTGACGAGGTTTAACAAAAAAAAGGCTGTGCCAATTATGTTAATCACATGTCATTAAAAATGCAAATTAGCAACAGCCCTCTGGCTTATGATGTATTTCTAATGTGGCCTTCAGCACTGATCAGGTTTCCCATCCCTGCCTTAAGAAAAGGAAGACCACACACTACGTTAGCAGTTTCTTACCTTGATTTCATATAGTGGCTAATACCTGCATTTAAAAATCACAACACTTGTGAAAACATTTGTGAAAAAAACTGGAATAATATTCTTGTTAATTAAAACACACAAACGTTTCCAAGGTAGATCATTAAAACTGAACTGTGTGTCAGTCTGCTCAGAGCTATATTTGAAAGTTTACAATGAACACAAACAGATGTTGTATGCCTGGACTCTTCTCTTCCAAAGGGATAGCTCTCAGCATGGACAAAATGAAGGTATCTAAATGTTAAGTATCAGGTAGAGTCTGCCTTGGTACCAAAGAGACGGGCAGCAAAAGCACGCTGCACCGGATCCTAGGCAAGATTGGGCCAGCACCAGCAGAGCTGGAGCACACCTCAGGGGAAAGGGACGTTCATCCCTTTCCCCCAGGGAGATCCCCAGCAGCCCCTACGGGCCTCATTTACAACACCCAGTGCCCGCAGAGCCAGTGCTCCGCCAGCACTTCTTTATTGAGGATTACGCTGTTAGGCTGCAATCCTATACACCAGGCGTGGGGAACCTCCGGCCCGCGGGTCTGATCCGGCCCGCGCGGGACCGGACCAATCCGGCCCACACGGGACCGGACCGGAGGCTCCTACGCCGCCGCCGCTTTCGCGCGCTTCCTGGGTTTAAAAGCGGCCTTTGCACAGCGCCGCTGAAGCTGAGATTGCCCTGAGGGCATTCTCAGCTTCAACGGTGCTGTGCGCGTGTCCAGGAAGGCCGCTTTCCTCCTCCTTCTGCAAGCGACCTTCCTGGACATGCGCACAGCGCCGCTGAAGCTGAGAATGCCCTCAGGGCAATCTCAGCTTCAGCGGCGCTGTGCAAAGGCCGCTTTTAAACCCAGGAAGCGCGCGAAAGCGACGGCCCTGTTCCCATCCCAGAGCCGAGGTAAGGAGAGAGTGAGTGGGTGGGTGGGAGGGAGGGAGAACGAGCGAGCGAGCGTGAGCGCGAGCAGTCGGTGGGTGGGAGAGAGAGCGGTGGGTGGGAGGGAGGGGAGAGAGAGAGAGCGGTGGGTGGGTGGGAGGGGGAGAGAGAGAGAGCGGTGGGTGGGTGGGAGGGAGGGGGAGAGAGAGAGAGAGCGGAGGGAGGGAGAGAGAGAGAGAGCGGAGGGAGGGAGAGAGAGAGAGAGCGGAGGGAGGGAGAGAGAGAGAGAGGTGGGTGGGAGGGGGAGAGAGAGAGAGAGAGAGAGCGGTGGGTGGGAGGGAGAGGGAGAGCGGTGGGTGGGTGGTAAATTCGCAGGGGGGATTTGCGGGGGGGGGGGAAATAATCGGACGGCCTCACGGCCGGCCCGCAGCAAATTTTCCCTATGGGAAAATGGCCCCCCCCACTGCAAATAGGTTCCCCACCCCTGCTATACACACTTTGCTGGGAGCAAGTCTCATTGAGCACAATGAGACTTACTTATGAGTAGACATGCATAGGATTTCTAAAAAAGCACTTTACAGGAATTTGCTTTTTCACACCAGTAGCAGACACAACAGACTTTGGTCAGGCTGAAGACAAAGTTTCTGTAACAACAGGAAGTGGACAAGCAGTTTAGTGGACTCAGAATCAGGTATGAGCTGCAGGTGAGAAAAAGCAGCCAGACAAGAAGACCTACAGGCAGTGGCGTAGTTAGCTACTAGGGGGCATAGGGTGGTGTCGCGTGCTACCGGGGGTGGGATTTAGTAACGCACCCCCAGGCGACGTCACTGATTCACGCCCCCGCCAGCGCCGTTTCCGTCGGTAAAACACACACACACACACACACACACACACACACACACGTTTTTCGGCCGGATAAGGCTACCGAGAGCCCAGGTGGGCGGGAGGGAGGGACAAACTTTGCGGCCGCAGCAACGAGAAAAAGGCCGCCACCGCTTTTGCCATGCACCCCCACTGCTTGCTGCCCGGTGCGGGGGCATACTGCCCCCTACCTGGGGGATGCGCCCCCCCCGCCCCATCTATTCCTACAACTCTGCCTACAGGTCAGAACTCACTAATAGGCACAGTGGAAATGGCAAGAGGAGATGTGACTAACAGTGCAATCCCAACCAACTTTCTAACGCCGGTGTAGCCGCATCCAACAGGGCGCACACTGCGTTTTGCAGTGCGGGGGCAATCATGGAGGCCTCTTCAAGGTGAGGGAACATTTGTTCCCTTACCTCGGGGCTGCATTGCAGCTGCACCGGCACTGGAAAATTGGTTAGGATTGCACTGAAAGACTTGGCTAAACAAATCACAGGGCCTGGTGGGTGGGTTAACATGTTACACACAGAAGCTTCAGTGCCCAGGATAGAATATATATGCACACACCTGTGGATTAGGTACTGGCCCCTGTGCCACTGAGGCTCCTGCTCAAGGAGGGAACTGTACCATACCATACCATAATTCTCCTGATCTAGGAAGTCAGGTGACACTGGAGATTCAATCTGGTGCCAATAGCAATTATAAAAACTCAGATTTCCCTCAGTCAGGGCAACTTGTCTCTGAGGGGGAGACCACTCAGTTCTCTGCGCCATAAGATAATATTCCTTCAGTCAGCGCATCTCCAGCCTGTCTCTAGGGAATGTGCCCACCCTTGGGTCTGAGCACTGTACTAGGGCAAGGGATCAAACTGGAGGCCACACTGGATCCCCTTCAACAATTTGCCCATTTTGCTGGAAGGGCCCACTACTGACTATTCAACAGGCTGGGAGGAGTGGGACATGGATATGACCACCATGACAAGAGGCAGGTGAGAATAGATGTTTATCGGACCTGGAGTATCTTCAGTTGTGTCCTGTCCTCTGCCGTAACAATACATGGCATGCAGCTGAATTTCCGAAACTGGGAATCTGCGATCACACAATGGGCACGACATGAGGCCATCAGCTGGAGGGCTGCATGCAGACACATTCCTCCCAGCATCTTCACCATCCGCATCAGCCTGAGGAAGAAGGTAAGAGATAAGCCAAATGGACTTCTCACAGTTTTAATTCTTCACACTCAACCAAGCTTCCTTGATCTCCTGCAGTTTATGACACTCCCCAGCCTCTGTACTTCCAGCATCAGTTTTTATTCCCATTGAACAGGTCAGATCTAGGAACTCTGTACTGATGAGAGAGCACTACAGCTCTAATATCTCATGCTTACTTCAAAAAGCAGCCTGTCCTCCCAAATCGCCGTGAGGCTCCCCTGGAGAGCCATGTGTTCTATTTAAGGCAAGGATCACCTGTGTTGCCACTGTGCCTCTCTAGGGAAAGTGTAAAACATCCTTAATCGAGAAAGCACCAGTGTCAGCAAGCAAAAACAAATGAAATTGACAGAAAATTCATGCGCCCAATCCAGAGCTTAGTCAGCTTCTTACAGGGTGGAAAGGAGGCGGCCCATGCCTACCTTGAGGCAATGAGAAGGCTTCACCTAGCTACAGATCATGGGCTACATATGCGGGTGGTGATATATTGTGTCCAGTATATTATTTTTGGAATGGATTTTAATCAAAGCACAGCCACGGTGTACGATGTGTCCCATTTGCTAGGCCCAAAGGTTAAGCTATCAGATACACAATTGTTGAAAGGGAATGTGCATGGGAAACCATGGTCAACTAACCTTTTTATCATGGTGCCACTCAATTTGGTATTTCCCTTTCCTGACTCCCAGCTGGAATCAAATTCATACACAAAAACTGTATTTAATTTGAAATTTCACTAAGATGGTTCTTCAAACCTACTTGACTTAACAGCGCAATCCCAGCACTGTGTTGGGTGGCGGAACGAGTGTTCCGCTGCCCGAAGATGTCGTAAAAGTGCCATAAGGCACTTTTTCGATGACTCGTGAACAGGGAAGGCCGGCGCAAGGCCGGCCTCCCCTGCTCCATCGGTCGAGCGGTCGTGGGGGCGGATCGGGGGCAAATGGAGGTTGGCCATAGGCCCAGCCGCTCTGAGAGGAGGCGTCGGCCGAATCCTGTCCCCCACCGCGCCGCTGGGCCGTTACACAGCCTCCTCTGACTTCAGCCAGCGTTTTTGCTGGTGGAATTCAGAGGAGGCCGATCGGCCCCAGCGCCAGTTACACTCAGGGAAGGGGACGAGCGTCCCCTGAGTAGACTTTCCGCCAGGCAGGAGGCTGCCCGCAGCGGAGCACGTGATCCGACAGGCGGCCTCGGCCGCCCGCCGGATCCCTAGGCAGGATTGGGCTGTTAAAGTCAAGCTACAACTGAACCTAGGAGCTCATTATCTTCCCTTCTAAAGGATGGGTGTAGTTCTGTTGCTGAAAAAAAAAAAGCAACTTGGGTAATACCTGCTTGAAATCTGGCCTGCCAGGTGCTATGTGAGGATGGGATCATTTTGTGCTCTGATGGAGAGTGCTGCAAATGGATAGATAAGTTTCAAGAACAGATGGATGCTCTATCCACCACTGGCTTTCCAGTGACAAATATGTTGCAAAGTTATAGCAATGACTTTGAATTAACCCCCAATATAAATCCTGGTTAGTTTATTTTTTTTTAAGCATTAAAAGCCACCTCAGGGCTGTGTTTTGAGAGCAAGAAGCATATTGGTTCAACAAGACCAGCTGCTAGTTCTCTGGCAGGGATATAGGGTGAAAGAAAACATATCAGAGTTCTTTCCTGGTTTTCTGTGGGATAAAGCCAAGCACGTGTAGGATAAATGACCTACACGTCATTAAAACTCACCCCGTTTTTTGAGTCTTGGAGTCACAGTGCAATTCTCCCGCTGAAATGCAGAGCCTCTGCCTTTAAACTATTCATGTTCATAAGAGGCAGAAGGGCAACTCTTGCCATCTTCTTAATACTGGAAGACTTCTGCCTAATGTCAGTCTACCTAAAAGGTTCCTAAACATTCAAAGCAAAGAAGATTTGCCAGAACCATTAAAGTGACTGTTTAAATATTAAACCAGCTATATGGAACCTGTGGGAAATAATCCAGGATAGGTGGTTATTATTGGGGTGAAGCAAGTGGACAGTCTCTCTTTTACACACACACACACACACACACACACACACACACACACACACACACACACACACGTGCGCGCACGCAAACAATGTTCTTATACAGTAACTGAGCAGCTCCAAGGAACTCATCATCACTAGAGGTAGCTTGACTGACTGCTTAGGCATGCTTCAGGTTTTGTTTTATGAGTGGTCTCCATTATGTAGGCCTGTTGCTTAGCAGCTTCGTTACAGAACCTACATTGTCAAGAAAAAGCCCAATTCTATGTGAGGAATTTCATTGACTGATTGAGGACAGCTTGTATATGCGGGGGCGTGTATGATTGGTGTTTTTTTTAAGGACTAATCTCAAATGTGCAAAATTCCCCGCTGACAGGTGATCAGTACCAAACTGCAGGAACCCTCAACAGTTTTGCATTCAAACCCTACACAAAATCCTTTTTGAGACCTGACTCCAAAGCGGAAGAGTTGGGCTGCGAATTCTGCAGTTATTCAGCTACTCTGCAGTGATTACAACAACAACAACACATCTTCCCAAGTATTTCACATCTTGCCACTGCTATCTCTTGTTAAGTGCCATTATGCTGTGGTGTGTCATGAAGACATGCCAGGCTCAAAATGAGACATGCCAAAGACAAAGAGTTCTGATCAAATCGGTGTTACCCTAATAAGATGACACGTACACAGATGTGAAGAGCTCTCTGCTCCTTCCCATCTCCACTTTGCACAGACTTGCAGATCACATCTTTTGCAAATACCAGGTGTCCAAATAAACCGATTACACTCCCACAGTAAATAACTCATTGTAAATGTAAATGTGGCATTGTGTAGCAACACTTGTCAGCCCCCTCTCCCTGAATGGCTTTTGACAAGCCCTGGGAGAGCAAATGAGAGAAGTTTTAACCGCATGACTGACTGCCCACTCAGCAAAGGGGAAAGCTGCACCAGCCCATGCAGTTTGCAAGAAGAGATGCCCTGAGCAACAAAGACTTCAAACAAGGCTCACACCTATAGGCCAACAGAGGCAGTGCTTGTCTGGACAGTATTCACTGAACTGGAAAGCAGGCTAGCTGTGCGTTAACACAGAGTCGATTGACACATGGTACTTTGGTTCTGTCAACAGGGCGGAGGTTCAAATCCTGCCACAGCATTTGGGCTTCTCTGTTCAACCAGATAAGCACTGGAAGGCCTAAGATGGGTTCTGGCCCTGTTCAGAGGGTCCCTCATTCTGACCGCCTGCCTGCACAGTTGTTTAAGTCCAGGAACTGCTCAAGAGACAATCCCACCATTCTGGCTACTCCAGACATCTCTTCCATTTTCACAATCACTACGGAAACACAGCAGAGGCTGTGAGAGCACAGCTGCTTGGTGGCTGCACTGCCCCACTCAGTCACAATGTCTAACAAATTGATGGCATATTGCCTGAAACGTCTGAGCTATGTAAAGCACCAGAGAGGGGGAAACATTTATTAAGATGATTGTGACAACATGAAGCTGCTCCTACATGTAACAGCCACCTTCAAGCTGAGACACTGTACAAGTTGAAGACTCCAAAAATTAGCCTTTTACAATTGAATCCTCTTGTCAAGTGCTCTCCAAATCACTTGCATTTATGTATCCTGCCAGAACAGCACTTTGAAATCCCTTCATATACACCTCACCTCCCCCCCCAAAACTGTAACCTAAATAGGTGTTTCTACCAGAAGCAATAGCTGAAGTCAGATGCCATTATTACTGTGACAGCTGCATGGAGACTGCAGGACAGGTGTGGTGACACAGGAGGAAGGCAATGTAACAGCAACAGCACTCACTTGGTGAGGAGGCAAGCGAGCGAGAGAGGCCTTGCTTTGGATTAATCCAAACAGTCAAACACACAAGGCTGACAGGTTCACTGGTATGTCAAGACTCTGAGCACCTGGAACAAGTTCATTTTCATGGCATGTTCCAAAATTAAGCCAACAGCAACAAGCAGACCAGTACCCGAACTTATCACACTGTGCCTGGTGTAAGTATGATACAGTCTTGGTCCCAGACAGCAGTAAAGAGCCAACAGTGAAGTTTAATCACATGGTGAAGTCACGGTTGTGCCAACTGTTCTTTTAGGCATGTGTGCCTCAAGGGCAAGCAACTGGTTCCCTTTTCTTAACAAGGCCCAGTGGCGTGCATCACAGCCAATGTAGCACATCAATAGGTGTTGCACAGAAGATGACAAACATGGGAGAGTCAGCAGCAACCCCTTCAGCTAATGAAGGTGTCAAGCTTGCAGTCCATAGCCAGTCACAAGACTATGGAACAGAAATGACTGGGAGGAGCTGTTGAGAAGGGAAGGAAGAATGACAGAAGACCCAGTACAAGCATATATACTTGTGCACTCACACATCCAAGCAAGCTGTGTGGTTTGCAGAGCAGCTCATTTTAGAAGATGGGCAGGAAACGAGACTCGGCATTCCAGATGCTTCACTGGCTGTTATCCCTTAGGGATTTGCTTACCTGCAGAGAGACATCTTTGCTGGATGAATGGATTTCTTCGCTCTCGGGCTCAATAGCTTGCGATGGACTTGGCTGGGTCTCTGCAACAAAAGACTCCCATGTTAGCAGCAGCCTGGTCCCTCCCCATTCTCAAGCTCCCTCCAACCCCCCAGCACATTCCACACTAGCTGATAAAACTTATCCCATTTGCTTTACAGTGTCTTCACAGTTTCTAAACATTTTTTAGACTTGTCACAAATGTTAGCAGACAATGTGCAACAACATAGCTAGAGTAAAAGTTTAAAGCGATAGTGTAGCAGCGTGCAGATAAAGCCACTGCTGCTCTCCAGCTTAACGGGGAGCAGGAATCAATAGGGCATGCAGACTGTACACTAGTTTAGGCGTTTGCTGGTGAACAGCACAATGCAAGGGCAAAGCTCTCCAACTCAAGAGAAAGCAACATACCCATTGCTCGGCTATACAGCTTGCCTTCTCTTTGTACCCTTAGAATACCACCCCTCAGTTATTACCAACAATGAAAACCTCATCTAGCCTCCTGCAGGGAAACTCACAATTAAACCTGTCCCTGAATCAGACGTGACACTGAAAAAAGCTTGCTTCAGAAAAATAATTTCAAAATCAGATTGGGTCTGGAAGAGAACAATTTAACCTTGAACAATTTTCTTGCTTACTGAATATAAGAAAATTCCTTTCCCCTCGCATGGTTTTGAAAATATATGCGTAAAGCAGATGGATTTGTAAGCATTGCTGTATGACTGATTTGCTTCGAACTGAAAAAAGCATACATCATTCAGGATGCTATCGACAAAAGCAGCAGGTGAGGACCACAGGCTTCTAAGCAGGCAACACTCCCGTTAGAACTGTAGCGGGCACCCCCAGATTCTGGTGCCCAACCAGCTACAGTCATTGCAGCTTCATTAAACACACTGCTGAAGAAGGTGGAGGGGAAACCTTATTTGCTCTTCCAGAGCACTGGGAGGAAGGAATATTTCACTCAGTTTCTGAAAGACAAGATCAAGAGTTCTTGTCCCAGTGTGCTTCCCTAAGAAATAAAAGCTGCCATAAAACACTTATGTAAGTGGTATTAGGACAAAACAAAGCAGCTCAGCAGGCTGTGCTTACTCTCACCACAAGTCTGGGGCAAAGCAAATAAAGGGAAAAGGGAGGCAGCAGTTTAAGGTCCCTCCAGAGAGGCATTCCAGGGAAGCAAAAAAACCTTTGGGAAACCACATGAAAGCCTACCAACGCACAAGAGTATCATCAATACTGCTGCCCAAGCAAAGGATTTAAAGAGGGCTGGCTAGCTGGCTGCTGGCTGAGTCAAGTATTGGGACCAGGCAGGACCTTCTGTTTTTCACAGCAACTGACTATATGCCTCCTTCAAGATGCCCATCTCCCAGTCTGAGAAATGTGGGACTTCACAACTTTAAATCACTCAAGAACATACCCCCAAATCACTTGAGTGCACTTTAAAATCCACCCAAGAGGAGGAACCAAGCAAAGTGCAATGAGGCTCATACCAGGGCAAACGGTGATTTCTTCCTCGGCACGATTCTCTGTGGCAATGTCTGGACTTCTCTTACTGTCCAGGGGAGTCAAGGCGGAAATGCTATCAAAACACAAACACAAAAAGTAATGTCACAACATGCAGGTCCATAAAACTCAGGTGCAGTCTTGGGAGCTCCGATTATCCAAGAAGGGTAGCTGGAGAAAATGCAGAACAGATACCAGCTTGAAAGTCACCCCAAGCAGTGTGACAGAGGAGAAAGCCCTTCTTCTCTAGAGAGACATTGTAAAAAGAAAAAGAAAGGGTCACTGTGTCATGCAAGAGAAGTGAGAATATCTACTTATAACTACAAACGCTTCTTTGATGCTCTCTGTTTTTGGTCACAGGAGTACTGCAGGTAGCAGAGCAGCCTAATCCTTAGTGAGGAACTCCTTGGAGTGGGAAGGGGTGGAGATCTGCCTGACACCAAACTCTGCCTTCTCCCACCCCTTACTGCTAATGTTTTCGTTTCATCACTGCACACGGCTCTCTAAAGCAGCAGGAATCTGACACAACTCAAAGCTTCCCTACAGCAAAGTCCTGCCAACATGAACTGAGCATCCCTTTCATGCAGCATTTCCCTGTGCCTGACTCCTCTCATTTTGACCTTCTCGTGCCGCCATTTTCTCCACAAAGCATACTCTCTCCACGTCACGGGAAGATACAGGCTGATTGGCCCTGTCATCCTCAGAGCTCTGTGTGGTTCTCCAATTGGTTTGATCAAGTATGCAAGTACACACTTGAAAAACACGAATCCCCATACTGACAAAAGGGAAGATTTATTAAACTCAGTCATGAGCCTCCGAGAGTAGGGAACAGCCACCACAGATTTATGATAAATAAGAAAATCCTGATGGGAAACCACAAGTGACTTCTCTCTCTCTCTCGCTAAATAAACCATCTCAAAGCATTTGTTACGAGCCCAAGCTGAGCACAGCTTACTCTGCGTAAACCATCAAGACTCACTTCAAAAGGCCTCACACAAAACAATTTGCTATGACATTTATAAAATGGGCTAATCAATTTGAAGTCAAACCACATTGCTTGCTACACCAACTATCTCCTAGTAACAAAGCATATAATCATTTATTAAAATCTTAATCTAGTGTACTTTGCACAACACAGGAAACAACAAAGCTGAATGGCCCACAGAAAGCGGGGGAGGGAGATGTCTTCAGCTAAAGACGTTTCCAAAATTATTCGAGCAGCAGAAGAATCAAACAGCAGCTGAAGCCCGCTGACCAGGGTATCTGCATTTTGCCCAGCACAGGGCTCTACTGGCAAACTGCCAGTTACCAGATGGCCACATGTAATGTACACACAATTGAGAATACTGCAGCCACTGTCATCTTAATGCAGATGTGCAGTCTGATGAAATTAGATGTCGCAGCATGTAATGGTCAATCTTGATCCTAGCTGCCTGATGAGAGCAGCCGCCAGCTGCATTGTGAAGATCCCAGGGCCACAGTTTGGCAAGTGAACTGTACTTCATCAACCCTGCTTGTGGCTTGAAAAATGTACAAGACACCAAATATAACCAGAAGACTAATCCTATCACCCACAGTCTGCAGAGGGCATGGAAGAAAGGGTAGAGGCCTTCTGCCAATGCCACTAGCTGTTCATATGAATGCCATCCCTGGATGGAGCTAGGGGGTCTTTTCCAAACACGCTATGGCTAATGAATACTTGAAATATTAAGCCCTTGAGCAAATCTTACTAGAAAACAAGGGCATCTCACTCCCCACCTCTCAGTCCCAGAACCTCCCGACAGCTGTGATGGCAAGGAAAGGGATCCACAACTGAATCGCTCATCCCAAGTACAGTCATTATAAGGGTGAAACTGACATAAGTGTTATTAGGCTATGCACACACCAGTGCTTGCCCCACTGCAGGGTGGGAAGAGCTATTGCATTAGCCAGCCGGCGCCTTCATTGAGCATTCAGCCAAAATGCTGTTAGATCAATGAGAAGAGAGGATATCAGGCAGTGAAAAAACAGTGGATTTGTGCCAAGAGCATTTTAATTATAAAACCTGGGAAAACTAACCCAAGAATCAAGTAACTTCTCACAGCTGGACTTGTGGCTGCATCGCAAACATTGAAACCTTTCTGGCAAATTACTCCATGAATCTTTCCCTATCTGCGCCATCTCCTACAGTTTCCTTCATTTCCTGATCTCTACTGCAAGCCGTTCCAGCCAGCACGCTTCACTCCTACTTGGGGAAGCTTTAAGGCAGCCGACCTCCCAGGGGTTATTCCAGAAATGGTCACCATGCTGCTGCGCTCTGCCAAAGAAGGCAGCAGGAACCCAGAAATGTGAGAAATAGGCAGCCACATCCTGATCTCTTTACTTAATCATCTGAAGCAAATAGGGTTTGGACCCTTCCCAACCACACATCCCACTTACTCATGCTTGAATTGGATTTCCCAGAGCATTGCTTCCCATCTCAAGGAGACAAACATGGCAATATTAGACAGTGTTGTCTTGGTCTCCTCTTGTCTTTGTTACTTCAACGAATTTATACACACTCTCACACACGTACACATATACGTATGTATTTAAACACTGGTACACCATGCTGTGCACATACCTACAGAGACTATATTAATTTATTGCTGCTGTAACTCATCTTTTCACAAGCCCCAGTCTATTGCTTTGTAACCACAAAGCTCTTTAGGCCACATACTGTGCTTTCTTGTCTTTACTACAAGAGCCACTTCTTGATTTAAAATCTTAAAGGCAATGGTCACACTCTTCTGCTGGAAAATGTATACAAAGGTATCACAAGAATGATGGCAACACATACAACAATCTCAGAAAAAAGTTCCTATGCAGAGTCAGAAATGCCTACAAAATCTGGCCACTATTTAAGTAAGAATGGGGTTCCTCTCTCCACTTACCACACTCCAGCACAACGTATCCTGCAATATACAACAGCTGCCAGTATACAGACAAAACCTGCATATCGCAGCTTCCAAAGATACCAAATCGTGGCAGCAGCCTTATATCTCCCAGGGCCAACTACTCTGAAGTGTACCATCTTACCTTTGTGTAATTTGCATGGGCTCTCCTTCTTCAAGCGCATCTTCAGCAAATAGCACCTGGGAGGCCTAAGAAAGAAGAAAACCTCAAAATCAAACCAGCCGACAGTTCCATCATACAACAATGGCTTGATTCTTCAAAGCTAGAACCTTCAACATACGAAAAAGGAGGGCAACAGCAACATAAAGGGTTTCAGAGACCAGAAGCACATCTGTGTGATGAAAATCAGTGAACTGTACAGATAAAAGGGCCTGAAGGTCATTCAGTCATAGCATCATTAAAGCTGGAAGAAGCCAGGCAGCCATCAAGACAACTTGCCACAGTAAGGCAGGGTCAGTCTCCCATATCAAGGTAGTTATGGTAGTTCAGAAGACCACAGTGCCACAACCAAAGAACTGAAGCAAGCAAGGCACATTGCGCTGTGGAATCAGGCAGTGAAAGCAGTGGTGAGAAGGAAGCATGGTCACTGAAACCATTATGCTCAGAGGGTTAAATTAAGAAAACAGATTTTTGTGAAAGTCAAAGCTGAGAAAGAAGCTGTCAGAAATGCACTGAAAAACAAAGACAGTGACTGCAAGGTTGACCCTCTCTGGAACAGAAAAAAAAAATTGTTTTGCAAGATGTTCCAAAAACCCAGAGCTTACAACTGAACACGTTAACTATAAATTAGCCAATTAATTAGAATATTGGGAAATAATCATCACTAGATGCCGACAGAAGTCACTGAACAATCAACAAAGTAATGCACAAACTCTGGGAATGGTGTGGAAATGCTGTTTACTATAAAAGCTGGGATTGAAATGGCTCTTTGAATTTAAGAATCCTCCCCATCTTCTTGTAAAACGTCCAGGTGTTGTGATGTGCCTTCCTTAGGTAAACAAGCAACTGAACCTCACCCATTCCTGCTTTCTCACATGCCTGTTTCTTGGTATGAAAAGGAAGAGAAAAGGCATCTGGAGGTTTGCTTAGCACAGCAATAGCCAATCTTTTCAGACCCAGCTTCCAACCCCATCCCGCAACAGGAAAATTCACTTACGAGTCAGTTTTTTACTTCCTTTCTCTCCATTTGCTTTTTCTCTTATCCCTGCACTCCATCTTTTTCTGCCTCTCTTCTACTGTTAAAGCAACTTAAAACAAACAGTTGCGATGCCACTGGTGCGACCTGTCTTGGGTCAAGTACAGGGGCTATTTGCTATGGGAGACTCAAGCTCTGGCAACCTTTGCATCCTCCCTCCCAATGTTCACCAAGGTTCTTGCAGAGCAAACAGCACTGCAGGGCTCAAATAAGCTACTATGGGGGGAAACAAAAAGCCCTAGCAAACACTAGCCAGTCCAACACCTAAACGTTTGAAGGATCCTCCACAGCTAAATATTCAAGAGATCAGAATACAATTTAAGAGCAGCCATATTATACTGCTGAATAACAGCGCAGTCCTAACCAACTTTCCAGCGCCAGTGTAGCTGTACCAACAGGGCACACACTGCATTTTGCAGTTCAGGGGCAGTCATGGAGGCCTCTTCAAGGTGAGGGAACACTTGTTCCCTTACCTCGGGGCTGCACTGCGGTTGCACCGGCGCTGGAAAGTTGGTTAGGATTGTGCTGCCAGTCTAGTGCGCAAAGAACCAATGAACATCACACATGACATGGTAGGGGCGTAAAGAGTACGTAAGACACATCTAGAGGGCTCAAGAAAGTGAACAGAGTCATACACTCTGTTCACAGAGTGAACAGAGTATAACCCTCAGGATTACATGGGCCAGTCTGAACTGAGAGAATCTCCATCTAGTCCCAAGAAGAACCGCCTGCTATGCTTCATTCATGTAAAAAGATCTGTTCCTGAAGCACCCTCCCTGCATTGAAGAATTATTCATAGTGTTGTTGCCTCAATCTACCTGTGCAGTGCACCGCACCATCCTCTAGTCTAGTTGCAGCATTACTGCCTCAAAGTAAAGAAGAAATGCCCCAACAAGGAATTACTAGCAACCAATGCCAACTGACACTACAACACCCAACCTAAACTGAGCCCCCTCAATACTAAAATGGATAATGATGCATTTTGCTCAGAATCCAGAACTCTCCAAATCTGTCCAGAAAAGCTGAGAAACAAGCATGCTGCTGCCTTGGCCACAAGCAGCACAACATTATTGCCCCATAGCATGAATCTGACACACGGCTGAAGGCCAGAACAAGGCACGATGGCAAGATGGGGAGCTGTTGCCAAAACAGCAGCTCCTGTTCTCCCCACAAGATCTAGGGACACGGAGGGGGCGACATGACATCATGGTGTTGCAACTTTCCTGTCGATGAAGTGGAGCAAGGACAGAGAACCATCATGGGCGGAGTACCCTTAGACATTAGAGAAGGAGACACTGACATGAGGTTGCGCGGTTTTCAAAAGAAGTCTCACATCTGCCATAATGTCGGTTTCAGCTTAATTCTGAACAATGAAAAGATGCTTTGAAAATATTCATCTAACCAGACAACAGAGGCATTGGTTCCTTCCTGAAAAACAGGGGGACGCGGTGTTTAAAGAGGTAGCTTAAACACCTTAACCATTTCAGGCACATTTCACTGTAACAAGAACAGAGCATGGAACCTCAAGGGAAGACCTGAAGGAAGCCGCAGCTACTGTCTTGATTAACAACTCTGTAATTCAGTAGGTGCAGGAGAATAGTCAAGCAGGCTTGCCAGCAGTTTCAACTGCCAGGAAAAACATGATACAGATTTAACATCCCAGGCTATAACTGGTTCAGCTGTACTACAGCAGCAACAAGTGGCTCAGGAGGGGTATGGGGGGTGGTGGAAGAGACAGCAGCAGCCTGGTCTGAACAGCTTAGGAGACACATTGGCACCTTAAATACATTACGGCTTCTGCTACTGTCAACACAAAGGGTGCTGAAACAGTGACAAAGAATGCTGGTGGGTAATTATGGCAAAGAAAAATGTAGTGCTCAAATGAGGCTTAAAACATGGAAAAGTGGCCTTTGAATTACCTGCCATCAGCTCCATGTTCCATTACATGGTGGAAGAAAGGAAAAGGGTGTTAAGAATCACCTGCCGCAAAGCATGTTGTCAAACTCGGCTGAAGCCCTGCCTTTGCTTCTCTGCTATACCTTAGAGTGCTTTAGTGTATATTTATGAGCTGGAACTCAAGCTTTTTACATTTTAATTGTGTTTTCAGGTTGCCCCAACAACCCCATTCGTTTCTCATAGTCCTAGAGCCATTTTAAATGTCAAGTCTATTACTCTCTGTTTTTGCTGGAAGACTGCTTAAGACTTGTGTACTAGAAGCTCATATCCTTCAAGAAAGAAGGGATGCCAAACCTTGAGTTACGGTAAGATGCTCCTTCTGGCAGAAACTCATCAGGGGATTAGTAGTATGAAAAAGGTGCTACAACAAGGCTCTTCTCTCAGTGGCAATGGGCTCTTTGGGGTTTCCTAGATATTCACCTGCAGTTCAGCTGCCACAAAATCTTCCCAGTTAAACAAGGCCTGAATTACTAACCACAGAGGCAAGAAGATTAAAAAAAAATAGCGTTGACATAAAACCAACTCCAGTCATCTCAATCTGTCATAAAGGAGCAAAAATAGGGCACAAGTCCAACACTGCCTCCTTGGCAGGTCACCTTTAAGGTGTGTTTAAATATAGCCACTTTGGATCCAAGACTGCGAGACCTGAAGCACAGGCTGCACTGCACTTTTGCCTCTAAAAGAAAATGCAGACATGACAGTTTTTCCTCACAGTGTTCAATATTACAAGACAGAATATAAATATCACAAAACAAGTTAAGTATCTTTCCATCACCAGGGTAAACAATCAAATACACTTGAAAATAGTAACAACAAGGTTGAGCTTCAGTCAGAGAGAAGATAAAGCTATACAATGATCTAGCAGCGAAGTCATTATGAAAAATGAGGGTTGGAAAAGGCTGACACAAACCTAAAATACAGCAGCAATAAATACTTCATCTGACTAGCAATCTGTTTAAACAGCAGCAATGACCGAAAGCTGCCTCCAGCTTCTGAAATGAGACAAAGACTGACACCTAGCGGCCACTGGGCAGGTGACAAAATGACACATTCAGAAAACAATGAAAGCAAGAAATGCAAGAGCAGGCGACCTGGGGCCCAGCTGTGCACGCCACAGCTATCAAGACAAAGTGTTCCATGTCACAACCCATCCCGTCTAGACTCATAACAAATATAAAACGTTACACTTGAAAACGGGTCATTCTGCCCAGACACCCTTCAAAATAGAAGCTGTACTATCAATTAATGCCCCAGTCCTATCCCCCATCAGCCTAGGTAGGCAATGCAGCGGCACCAATGGAGAGGCCCTGCATCCTATAGGGGAGGGGGGAAGAACCAGACGGGAGACTAACTTACTTCCCTGTACGCTGCCTGGTTGTCAATGGGTCTCCTCGAACCTATGTTGGCTATTTAGCTGGTGTAAATCCAAACAGACTCAGTGGGTGTGTCAGGTCAGGAAATCCCAGTGTGCCCCCTGGCCACTCTGCTCCCTGCCCCGATCTTCCTCCAAACTGCCCCCGCTGCCACCTCACTTGCTCTGGTATGGCCTGGGTGAGCCATTGGTGCATGCATGCAGGGCCTCTGGTCATTTGCGCCAGCAGCCCCACAAAGCATGATCATGGCATGCCTTTTGCAACACCAGATTAGGACTTACAGCAGCAGATCATGAGATCCACTGCTGTAAAGCCCAGACTGGATTGGGCTGCCCAAAACATGGAAGCACCATGAGAAACTGTACACTGTAGTCTGAGGTATGTTGCATTACCCCAAAGACAAAGCAGCAGAAAAAATAAGCAACAACAAATTCAGCACAGAGGAGTGAAAGTTTTCAGCTGAAAATATTTTTAAGAACGAGGCTGCATGGCATTTTTCTATCTCGGATAGCAAACTGACCCCCAGAAATCTTGTAAGGCAGAGAAGAAGAAAGCAAAGCAAATGTCATTATTTTAGCAAAGCTAATACCACTGATTCACATCTCCAGGTTTTCTACACCAACATCCTTTGTGAATACAGTATAGTATACCTTTATTTGCTTTCATAGTCAATTCAACTATCAACAGGTGACAGCTTTAGGGATGTTGGAAGGTTGGGGGTCCTTTGAAGCATGGTGAAATTCACTGCTAGATATTTTTGAAGATTTAACTTCAGAGAAAAAGTTTGGTGCAATTTGGGAACCAGACAAAGAAATAGTGGGGTTCTCTGTTTCTTCAATTGTTGCTTAATAGAGGAGCAGAACTAAAATAGACTAACTGCCTCCTACCAGAATTTTTCAAGCAGTCCACTATTCCATAGAAAATATAAAAGGCCATTTTTAAAACATACCTGGTTGTCCTGCCAGCTCCACAAGGGATCCGGGGACGGGGGGGCTGCTGCCGCCTCTGCAGGCCTCCAGAAGGCTCTAAAGTAAACAGCAGTGATCATGTCAAAAAGCCCACTTCCAGTTTTCAGGTCGAAAACCAGAAGTGGGCTTCTGAACGCAATCATCACTGCTTAGAGCCTTGGGGAGGCCTGCAGAGGCGGCAGCCTTTGGGGAGCTGGCAGGACAACCAGGTATGTTTAAAAAGCGTTTGGGGGGCAGGGGCGATCCTGGAGCGCTGCCCCCAATGTTGGAGCTGGCCACCCCCCTTAAAGGCATTTCACACACTTCCTGGAAAAGTAGTGGGTCACAACCCACCACTTTGAGAACCCCTGCATTACACAGACAAGGATAGCAGAACACATTTACCTGACAGGAGCTGCTTGCTGGCTCATCTCCACACTCAGCATTTTCCCCCTCTGCCATGTTCTGGTCTGGATTTTTGTTCGGCTCTTCAATTGTTGGGGAGAGAAGACAGGCTACACTCTCAGGCTCCTTTTTCTCATCTACATCTTCTCCTTCTTGCTCATCTGCACCTTCACTTCCCTGAAACGTCTCCTCTGCTTTCCCACGTTCACTTCGCCGCAAATATGAGCACGCCTTCGGAAGTACTGGCTCCCCAAACCTCTTCTTCTGCAGGAGATGCCTCTGAGCCTGTTTCAGGCTTTTCTGGTAAATCTCAAGCTGGCACAAGATGACTTGGGTATATTTGTTGGGGTCCACACCTTTAGGGCAAAATGGAACACCCCAGTAATAGTGCACTGTGTCTCGGTCCTCTTCTTGTTTGCACTCATCATCGACCACAGGAAGGGTGCAAAGTGGTGGGGCATTTTCTGATACATCAGTCCTTTCTGTGAACTCAGGAGAAATACATGTCTCCTCACACTGCTCCAACTGCTGTCCAAGCTCAGTACCTGGACTGCTGGAAGGGTCCAAGATGCTGTGCTGCTGTGGCACTTCCTTGAGGACTTCTGGACAGTCCACAAGGGGGTCCCCTTGGGAGCAATTTTGGGGATGCTTGTCTGTTTCCTTGCCGGTTACGTTGGAAGGGCTGCACCCTCCTGCAAAAAGTCTGAGAGATGAGGGAGGTCTTTGGGGGAAGGTGGGACTTAAGGTAAATGGGTTCTCCTCTTCTAGGCTGAGTAGTGTGTCACTGGAATCGCTCCCTGCTGGTGAGGAAGGGTTTTCATCTGACCTTGCAAAAGGCTGGCTCTTCCCTGGAGATACAATTATGCTAGACAGTAGCGAGCTTTCAACTATCTCCTGGCTTAACCTCGTCAGTACTACGAGGGGCCTCTTGGCGACATCTGTCTCTCCATTTTCATCAGCTTTGTCGCTGGGCAAGAGGGAGTTGCACTTGGAGCAAGGAGACTCTGAGCGAGGCAACAGAGCTGCAAGGAGCTCAGAAGCCTCTTGCCCAGCTGGGTGGCTTTCCACTGGAGACACTGGTGCCTCAGCAACAAAAGGCATGGCAGCTGCAGCACGAGAATCAGAAGGCAGGCAGCTCTAGAGGGGAGAGAAAACACAACAACAACACACAAGTGATTTGTCTTCCCAAGTATTCATTTCTAATTACTAGGTCAAACTGACTGCTTTTTGACTGAGTGGACATTTCTACACCCACCCACAAAAAGAGAGCTAAATGTGAAATATGTCACCTGCCATCAACTAATCCTTTGGGATGATAAAGATTAATAAATGTCTTGTGAAATGCATTTATGTCTTACATGAAACTGGTTAGAATTCCAGGTGGAACTTAATGTAGGCCTGGCTCTAAAAATGCTCCTTTTGCACCACAGAGAAAAAAAAAAAGAGGCTATGAACAGACATTTCTGGGTAGACCAGATGTCTTTACCCCACTTACACTGAGGCTCTCTGCAATGGCCTTTCTCAGAAGCTCTTCCTCTTCTTCCTCTTGCGAGTTCAGCTGCCGAGCTTCTTGCTCACTCATTTTCAGAGCCAGGGCAAATTGCTCATCTTCTGTCATCTCTGAAGAGAGCGAAAAAAGAGAAAGCATAACAAAATATGATGCAGCAGGACTCTCAATTCTTACACCCTGAAGAAAGCACCTGGAGACTTTCACCTTCACAGGGAAAAAACTAAATTGGATCAAAGCTGTTACATCTCAGCTTACCTTACCATGTACCTTCAAAACTAGGACAGACAGTGCTAAATGCAGAGTAATGCATTTTGTGAAATATCAAATCACTGAACCAAAGTCAGGGCATTTAGTTAAGGTTCCCATAGTGATCTCAACTCTGACTCTTTAGGTGAATTCGTCACAATGAAATATTTTATCACATAATCACCATGCAGTGGCTCCGTATTGTATTTCCACATGCAATATGTGCATCAAAGAGCACAGGGGGAAAGTAGTAGACTTTGAACACTGAACTATGCATGAACAGATGCTTCCGATAAGACACAGTCTTGCTGGCAGAGCAGGTGAAGTAAATTCCTTTCCACTTCTCAACAATATTAACATTAAAAGTCACAAGTACTGCCTTTCCTCTCTTGAAAGGTGAGAGAGCAAAGGCATGTGCCACTGCCACAGTCTCCCAGATCTATGCCAAAGAAGGTTAGAAGAGCAACCTGGGGAATGCAGAGAATGATCTTTCAATGAGAAAGACAGTCCACAGCTCTTGAATGCTCTCTGGTGCCACCTTCTTCCTGCCTAGACTCAGCTCTTCCTTTGAAGGATTTTCCTGGACACACTGAAAATCACGTGACCACTTGATTTCAGCTGTTCCAGAAAACATCTATTCATTGAGATTTCTGGCCCATCATTTTCACTGTGCAAAAAAATACCAAAGCCTGAATAAAGGAATGAAAAGGCAACTCCAGCAACTCCTCACCTTTCTGAGGATCTGAAGAATAAATTGAAGCACTCTTCAGTCAAACCAGCGTAGGTTGATTCTGAGTTGCCTTCCCCAAGAAGCCCCTCTCACAACAAATACCTCTCAAACAAAACTTCAACCAAACAAGAGCACATGAGTCAAAAATGCCACATTCAGGAGTTTAGAAGGAACAAAGAAAGGAGAGGTTTTTGAGAACAGGTCACCTTCCTCATGTGATGGGTGCCAGATTCCTTAATGCTCCATAAAAAAACATCTGGGCACCAAAATAATCCAAAAAGCCTCCTCAACAGCACCTTGAAACAGGCATACTTCACAAGAGTCATGCCTCCAGATCAGACCTCACATATCATATAGATTATTTACTGGGTCCGATTTTTCCCCTCTCCGAACTGCCAGAGAAAGGAAGCTGTTGTTGGTTGAGAATGAAATATCAAAACATGGACTTTGTAACACTATCTAGGGAAGTCACAAGTATACTGCAATGCTGTGCAAGGAAGTGCCGGCGGAGCGATGGCTCTGCCGGCACTGGGTGTTGTAAACATGCCGTAAGAAGGATCATCGGTGGTTGTAAGGAAGGATCATCAATGGCATGCTCCGCCAAATCCTATCCCCTGTCCCAGGCCTGGACGGTCTTACACTGGCTCCTTGGATTTGCGCAGGCCATATTGCCGGCGCACATCCAAGGAGGCCCATTGAGCCTGCTGGGGCTCTACCTGGGGGAACATTATTTCTACTTTCTCCCAAGGACTGCTGGGGGCCCAATCCTGCCTAGGATGCAGCAGCTGCCTAAGGTGCGCTGCCGCTACATTCTAGACAGGATTGCAAAGCAACCAAGTGAAACAATGGTTTCACTTTGCTCTGCTGAATGGACATTTTTTCCACCGGGTTTTTGCTACGTTTTTTTCTGCCATGTGGAACTAGACTGCAATTCGTCTATGGAGAAGTAATCTCATCATTTACATTTTTCCTTAGACATGCAATTGAAGTGAGGGCTAGAGGGAGTAAAGAGAAGGTAGACTATAGCACTTTGCAGATCTATGGGAAACTTATGCTATGCTATAGCTTTGCCACTGGAATGTCAAAAGCTGTGCTGCTGCAATACATACAGGGCTTGAATGCCCTTTCAGCTGTGTCTGACAAACAAAGAACATGGTGAAGCTTATTTATTAGCAGAACATTTTAAAACAGCATGAGTTGATCAAATCAGGATATCAGCTGCAATGCTGCTTTAAACTGCATTGGCCAATTTCAAAAGGCCTCAGCACATACACAGAGAAACAAGATCATCCATCAAATAATCATCACAGTTACCTATCCTAAGTCTCTCACCTTTTTGGTTAAAGACATACATGTTTGCACAGCCACAGTATCAACAACCATAAAACACAAAACAAGTAAGAGCCCACCAATAAAGCAATATTGTGTTTGACAGTTTTTCCCTTCCCTGTCACAGTAAAATGGAACATTGAAAACTATAGGCAAGAATTTTTTTGGGAATATCAGAGAGAGAGAGAGAGAGAGAGAGAGAGAGAGAGAGAGAGAAATGAGCTGTTTTTATTCCACTTCTGAAATTCACCAATACACTGAAAAGGATGACTTCCTCTCCCCCCGCCCCACCCCCAATATGAAATACACACAATGAAAGGAGCAAGCCATATCCCTGAGAGAAGCAGGGCATCTGTTCTGTCGAAACCATGCTGTGTATCCCTGGCTATCATATATTATTCTGCTTAACATCTGATCATTTCTAAACACTGTCTGCAAACGCTCACAATTTGTGTGCGCTTGATGTTGATTACATTGGTCATAATTTATGATGATTAGAAATTCTAAGTATTGTGTTAGCCTCCTACTGGTGTGGGCAAACAGACTATTTAAGAACTCGGAGACACAAAAATAGAAGCTGAGCCTTGAGAAGCAAGCGCTGTCTGAATGGTTTGGCAGGTAGTCAACATAACCAGTGTGTCCAGTAGGCAGGGGATTATCTGCAAACCAATTTGGGCACAAGTTATGTACATTCACATAGGCACATACAAACCCTGAACAGTTCCATTGTAGTGCTGGAGGAGCTTGTGTGTGTTTCAGTAAAACAACAACATTGTTCCATTGTTCCAAAGGTAGGCCTCCTGCATACACCACTCCTAGATGTACTGATGGGGTGCTAGAGCAGCCATTTCAATGCCACATGAAAATTTAACATCACATGATCAACACAAGCAATCCCACAAAGTGTTTTTAAAAAGACATTACAGCCTTAAACCAAGAGACTCTGAACTAAACAAACAAAAAGACTCTGAACAAATTAAAACTAGTTCAGAGTCTTTTTGCATGCTAATATGGCAATTTACTAAACAATTCATGTTTCAGTTTGACACTTCTAAAGCGAATTAGATTCAGAGTTCCACCAGTATGAGTCCTGATACTAACAGAAGATTTGCAACACACACACACACACACACACACACACACACACACACACACACACCTACCCCTCTTCCTCTTTCTCCCTCATACAGGCACACACAGAGGGGCCAAGCAATTCCACTCTCCCTAGACAGCCTCTTCTCCACAAGACCAATTTGTCATAAAATCTGAGCAACGCTTTAAACAGAGACAAAGATTTTTATTTCAAAGAAATAAACCGTAATTTGCCTAAAAATAAACACTGAAAGGCTAATTATAATTTCTAATAAATAAAAAAGCAGACGTGTAAGTGGATGTGCCTAATTAATTATTGCTAATTGACTAGTGATGATATGAGACCTGCATCCAAAGCAGGACTTTGGAGTAGGCTCACTACTTTTGCTCTCCATCCTAAGGCCACATTCTACAAATTGACTGTCTTAGGACCTAGTCCTATATGCATGCTGTATACGGGGCAAATGGGGACTCACCCATGTTAGGGGGATCCAAATCCAGTTTAAACACTGTACTGATGGAAGGCTTCACATTCAACAGAAATGAGTCCATCGATCTTACAGAAGATGTACAACAGAAGATTTCACATATCCCTGCTCTCATCAGTGGGCACATGCAGCCCTTTGCTTGCTTGAGGTGCTGAGTAAGTACCACCTCCTTCTTCCTGCAAAGGAATCTTTGCAGACTGCCTGGCATCTCCTCCATTTGGAGCGTACCTGTTACAATCACTGCTTGGGGTCCATTCAGAAACATTCCATTATATTCTGGCATTACTTGCTGCATTCAAAACAAACATTACTCACTATAAATCTCGCGATCCTCAGTATACTCTACAAAGCACTGCTGGGAACTTGCAGGAATGAGCGCTGTTGAGGAGATGAAACCAACATTTGCTCTGTGGAATAACATACATCTAGAAGTGCAAGAACCTGGAATATGTCACAAAGCTAATCGCACTTCATCAAGAGAGCAAGTAAGTTAAGGCTGATCTACACCGCATGTATGTGCTCTCCCACATGTATGTGCTCTCCCGAGTTCCACTGCGATCGGTCGTGGACCATGCTCATGTTTGAGAGAGGGCAGGACGTGGAGCAAACTGTTTGACCAATGGGATGAGAGGGGGCTTTCAACCAATTGGAGTGCACTTGTGTTTCAGCCAATCAGCGTTAAGCTTTATTACAAGACAGGACAATCAGGAGGGACAAGCACGTTGGAAGAAACTGGTGGAGCCCAGGGCATCATTGCAGGGGGGAGCATCCTGTCCCCTACGCTCGTGAGCCTCCAAATGCAACGCAACTAGAGTTGGTGTAGATCAGCCTTTAGTCACCCATAAGATTTTTTGTTGTTGTTCAGTTGTTAAGTCGTGTCCGACCCTTCGTGATCCCATGAACCATATCCCGCCAGGCCTTCCTATCCTCCACTATCTTCCTGAGTTCGCTCATTTTCATGTTCGTTGCATCGGTGATGCTGTCTAACCATGCTCCTTGCAGCATTGGATTTTCCTTTCAACCTCAGACACATCCACAGCTGGACGTCCTATTGGCTTTGGCCCAACTGCTTCATTCTTTCTGGGTCTACTTGGAATAGTCCTCCGCTCTTCCTCAGTAGCATATTGGACACCTTCCAACCTGAGGGGCTCATCTTCCGGCGTCATAGCTTTTAGCCTTTTGGTACTGTTCATGGGATTTTCTTGGCAAGGTTACTGGAGTGGGTTGCCATTTCCTTCTCCAGTGGATCACTTTTAGTCAGAACTCTCTGCTACGACCTGTCCGTCTTGGGTGTCCCTGCACGGCATAGCTCATGGCTTCATTGAGTTACGCAAGCCCCTTCGCCACAACAAGGCAATGATCCATGAAGGAGACCCATAAGATTACTTACAGAATAAATGGCTATGTGCACTCTCACCTTAATGACCAGATACGTTGCAAGCCGAATACTTCATGAATGAGAAGCCACTATAAAGTCTACACACCAACAACTACCCCAAGATAGGACTTAGTAATAAACCATGGTCGCTTTCCTTCCTTTACCCTGGATTTCCATCTCTCAGCTGCCCTACACCACTAATAAAGTCATCTTACAACAAACTGATAGCAATCCTGTGCTCTTTATATCCAGTAACACACTCAGGCCTTTACAAGTCCCTTCTCCTTTATGCCATCAGGCATGCAAAATGATGCTTAGTGACTGTATCACTCAGCGCATTTGGGATGTCTGTGGCACTATTTTGTTGAGGCTATAATGGCTGCAGTCCATCCCATGGACAAAGCAAAATGGCTACTTTGAGTTGTCTACTCTTGGAATGCACAGATGTTCTGCAAGGCATACATAACAACTAAAAGCACCAAAAGAAAAAAGAAAAAAGACTGTGCACACCTCATTCTCCAGTTCCCCCATTCCCAGCACATGCGAGACCTACGTGCAATTTTTCTTTTTGCTGCAAACTTCGCTCTATCCAGCTTCTGCTTTGTTCTTTTCTTCTGTATACAGTGTTCCTCCTTTGACTCGTGCTGCAGGGGAAGAAATATGGGAAATATATAAACCATAGTAGGGGGTTCTGCCATTTTCTGCCCTTCCCCCTCTTTCCCCACCTCACCTTCATCCAAATCTCCAAGACCAGAAAAGGGGGGGGGGGAAGCAGCAGCAGCTGGCACAAAGGCAGACTCCTCAATTGGTGAGAAATGTGACTTTCAGACACTAATAAAAGAACACTCTGTAGCTATTAAAAGAGCTGTGTGATAAGTATAATGAGCAAGAAGAAATGCAGGCAAATGCATAAACAGACGAGCCAAAAAGGACAATAGACTTCATGTCAGTCACTGCTATACAGGGTACCTGCTGCATAGGATGTGAATGAGAATTTGTTTTGCCTTTACTTTCAAAAAAGTCATGAACACTGAAAACAGAAAGGAAAAAACCTTATGCGACCATCTAGCAGGCATATCTAACAGGGCAGGATGCTTCCTTACTACAGAACAGCTGAGAAGGTTTCATCCAGTCAAGTTGCTTCAAAGAGAAGAGACACTCGGTTAAAAAAAAAACATCACTATCTAATATTAGACAAATCACTCTACTATGTATCATATTTCAGTATAACAACCCCATGTATTCCCATAAACAATAGCTATCCTTTGAGGGGAGGGAGGTCACGTCCATCAAAACACCTATCATGCTATGGCCTCCCTGAACTGTCAAGAAAATACATTTTCAAGAGTCAACAGTATGAGCATTTGTCAGGGACAGTTAAGGTCTAAAAAATGTGACAATGGAAGCACAACTGCTAGTCATCTCCATGCAGAGAAAGTACAGGAGGAACTAAACAAGATGGACATGGCCAAGCAGGAATCTTTTTAATGATTTGAGAGCCCAAAATGGAAACTTATCAAAAGGGGAAACAGGGATGGATTGTTAAGGTCAAGTATGCCAGTCCAGCACACACATGTGCCTGGACAAAAGGCAAGAGCACAAAATGAGTTCCAACTCATATGTTACAAAGAAAGAAGGATGCCCCATTTCTGCCCCTCACCTCAGAAAGAAATATCAGCAGAGAACACAAAGAGGAAAGTGCTTGATATCCACTATAAAAAAGGAAAAAAGAAAAGGTTGGGGGGAGCTGAACAACTAGCAATATTGACAGGACTAAACGTGGAAAAGACACATCATATGGTCCATATCAGAAAAGGTACTTGGTCAGTCTACATGAGACATACGCTACATTTGAGTATTCAAAGAGAGTTGGTGCGGTTCCTGAAGAAGAGCAACTACAGGACATTCTTGAAATAGGAAAAGGAAGAGCCAGCAAGGGAGTGGGACTCCAAGGGGGGAGGGGCAGATATTGGAGCAAGTCATCAAATAATTTATTTGCATGCATTTGGAGGATAATGCAGCCAACTGCTGGTAACAAAAAAGAATGGTTATGTTATATAGAAGAAATTATGCCAAACCAAATTAACTCTCTTCTCTGGTCAATTAACCCATTCAGCAGGGAGAGCGAGTATACCTCAGCTGAGCAATGTCTCTCTCTGCTATGGCAGAAACAGCACCACAAGTATTTGGGGCTCATTCCCATTCTATAGCTAGAAATAGCGAAGCCCTGTTACCATGCACAGGGATACCTCATAATCCCAGATATCAACAAGGATATTGATCACAGCCTCTTAAGCAAGCATGAATTATGTGAACTAGATGAAACCACCATAAAGTGGATATGCAAGTGGCTAAAAATAACTGCACTCAGTGTATGATAATGAATTGATATACAAGAGAAAAGAGGCAGCAACTGGAGTTCTGCAGCAGTTAGTCCTGGGGCCTACGCCATTTACAGCGCAATCCTGTGTGAGGATCCAGTGGCCATTCTGCCACTGGGCCGGAGGTCTACTCAGGGAAGGGGACGCTCATCCCTACATGGCACGGGGACTACATGGCATGGGGAATTTAGCTCCTTCAGTCACAATATACTTTTTTTTAAAAAAAGAGTATGTTAAATCAGGGCAAACTGGCCATGCAGATGCAGGCAACAAGTCCCTTTGGGCACAATGTGTTGCTCCCTTATGACTGCATTATAGCAGCCATTTGGAATTAAACCAGGTGTTTCAGTAGCTCTTCTAACTATTCTTTCTGCTTAACTTTTACCCTTTCATTTCATATCTCCCACCCCCCAACCTAAAACTGTATTTTTGCAGATCAAATCTAATTTTGTGATTTTCTGCCCATGTTTTCTAATCACTCTTGGCCCCTTTGGAATGCTATTCTACTATGATGTGTGCTTGCAGCTTCTTTCAATTTACCATCATTTGTGAGTTTCATTAGCATGCAGATTCTGATCATTAATGTGGATGTTAAACTCAAGCAACCCTGACACTGGTCCCATCCTCCCTGTGCTGTTGCTCAGAACTAAATTCACTGCTACCTTTTGTCTACAGTTTTTACAAAATGTCATCCCGGGAATGTGCTTACCCACTGACTGCAAGGCATAATCCCAATATGCACATTCCCTCACTGCTTTTAAAAAGACCAAGAACAAGCAAGCCACTTAGCATGGCAGAAGTTATTCCCCAACATCTTCCAGCTCACCTTAGAGACAATATTTCTATCTCTTTTCCCCAATACCTCCCAGCTTTAAAACTCCCTAGAAGGTGCTGTTATAAAGTGCTTATTCTCCAGTGGTTCCAGGTCTGGCCCAGTGTTAGTGTTGGGGGTAGCTCCTCCCTTCTGGTTAGGCAGGGTCATGTGATCCAGTCTTTATAGGAGGGGAGGGGCTCCTGGCTTCCCCAGTCTGTCCTTGCCTTCCACAGGCAAACAGGGTCTGGCTACTGTTCTGCAAGCAGTAGCCTCCAGCTCAGAGACACAGTAAGACAACAAGACCAGTTTTTTTTCCTCCCTCCCTAGTCAGGGCCTGGCCCTCACACAGGCAAAGGAGAGTTTGTTGATTGTTTTTTTCTCAGCAGGTTTTCTACAGCCATGGCAGTGACCTGTAAGAACCTTTTCCCCATGCTACTACATGAGGGAGGCCAGCGACCTACAGGCTGACTTAGGCCTGGGAATGTGTTTCCCTGTGCTACTGCATGAGGAAGGCCTCTGTCCTACATGCTGACTCAGGCCTGGCATGTTTGTTCCCTGTGCTACTGCATGGGGAAAGGCCTCTGGCCTATAGGTTTTCAGGCCTAACATGCCTTTTTCCTCCCTGTGCTACTGCATGAGGGAGGCCTACAGGCTGAATTAGGCCTAGCATGTCCTTTTCCCAGTGCTACTGCATGAGGAAGGCCTCTGTCCTACATGCTGACTCAGGCCTGGCATGTTTGTTCCCTGTGCTACTGCATGGGGAAAGGCCTCTGGCCTATAGGTTTTCAGGCCTAACATGCCTTTTTCCTCCCTGTGCTACTGCATGAGGGAGGCCTACAGGCTGAATTAGGCCTAGCATGTCCTTTTCCCAGTGCTACTGCATGAGGAAGGCCTCTGTCCTACATGCTGACTCAGGCCTGGCATGTTTGTTCCCTGTGCTACTGCATGGGGAAAGGCCTCTGGCCTATAGGTTTTCAGGCCTAACATGCCTTTTTCCTCCCTGTGCTACTGCATGAGGGAGGCCTACAGGCTGAATTAGGCCTAGCATGTCCTTTTCCCAGTGCTACTGCATGAGGGAGACCTCAGGCCTACATATTGACTCAGGCCTGGCATGTCTTTCCAGTGTTAATGCATGAGGGAGGCTTGCGGCCCACATACTGACTTAGGCCTGGCATGTTTTCTCCCTGTGCTACTGCATGAGGAAGGCCTCTGGCCTACAGGTTTCAGGCCTAACATGCCTTTTATTTTCCTCCCTGTGCTACTGCATGAGGGAGGCCTGGGGCCTACAAGCGGAATTAGGCCTAGTATGCCTTTTTTCCCACTGCTACTGGATGAGGAAGGCCTCAGACCTACAAGCTGAGTGGCAGGCCTAGCATGCCTTTTTCCTTGTGCTACTGCATAACGGAAGCCTGTGGCCTACATGCTGAATTAGGCCTTGCATGTTTTTCCCCCAGTGCTGCTGCATGGGGGAGCCCTCTGGCCTGCAAGCTGAGTGACAGGCCTAGCATGCTCTTTCCCTGTGCTACTGCATAAGGGAAGACTGCGGTCTACCTGCCAACCTAGACCTGGCAGGCTTTCGTCCCTGTGCTACTGTGCATGAAGGAGGCCGGTGGCTTACAAGTTGACAGGCCTAACATGCTTTTTTCAGACCTATCATGCTTATTTCCCTGCGATACTTCACAAGGGAGGCCTACAAGCCGACTTAAGCCTGGCATAGACTCCCGATAGGAACACAGAATGTGAGAAACGGTGTCCTCCTCCGACCTCCCCCCCTCGGGCTGGAGACGGAGCAAGTCTGCAGGACGTGTATCTGGAGCCCCCAGCGTTACCCTTCTCCCTACGGGGTTTAGGAGCAGCTGGGGGCACGGGGCCCTGACCACCGCTCCCTCGGGGCTGCTGACAGGGCAGTGACCATCCTCATTGGCTCCCACAAGCAGCATTGACGATTTCAGCTGCGGAGAAGGAAATGGAGACCCGTGCCGCCCTCCGACCTCCCCCCTTCGGGGCTGGAGACAAAACGAGCTTGCAGGACTTGCATCAGACCCCAGCGTTACCCTACTCCCTACGGGGTTTAGGAGCAGCTGGGGGACAAGGCGCCCTGACCACTGCGCCCTTGGGACCCGCTGACAGGGTATGGACCATCCTATTCGGTGAGTACGATGAGCCCCTCTCTTCCTCTTTCTTGTAGCTCCCCCAGGATGGCTCCCCCCAGGGTTGTGGCCTCCAAGGAGACCCCTCCTCCTCCAGCGGTGACCACATGCCGGGATTGGAGCGCAGGGGAGGCGCGCATCCACCAGATGGTGGCCAGTAATGTAACAGTGGCTAGTAGTGTAACAGCGGCTTTCGCAGCCCAGGCTAGGTGACCCCCCCCTTCAGGGGGCTTGGGAATCACTTCTGCCACCACAAGTAGATGGAAGAGTTCCATGGTAGAGGGGGAGCTGGATGACAGCGCTTCTGATGGGGGAACCCAACTTTCCGAGGAAGAGACAGGGCCGAGTCACACCGGGCACGTCTCTTCCCTGCGGAGCTCTTTCAGCAGATATACCAGAAAGTGCTGATCGTGATGGAGCTCAAGCCAGATTTCCCCCTCCCCCTGAGGAGACCACCTCGTCATCCCCGTCATCCTGGGGGGCTCCTCACTCCCCAAATGGGATTTCCTCTCTTGCTATCTCCGTGGCCTCCGCTCCTACAGCTCCCACAGGCAGTGCAGACAGACTGCATCAGCTGGGAGGATGGGGGTGAGCGACGCTGGTCCAACCGGTCCGATTCGACCCCCCCTCCTTGGGAACGGGAGCAAGGCTGCTGGGGCAGGCTGCCCTCCCCCCGCGTCATCCTTCTCCCTACAGGGCTTGGGAGCGTTGGGAGTAGTGTGCTCTGACCACCGCTCCCGCGGGATCCGCTGACAGCAGCGACTATCCTCTTCGGCGAGGAAGCTTGGCACCTCCTGGCATTTTCTCTCTCCCCTCTGCTGAGAGGCCTCCCCTTTACAGGCTCCTCCTCGCAGCATAAGTGGGCGATTTCACTACTGAGAAAGGGGATTTGAAACGGTGCCTGCCTGTTGTCCTCTGACCTCCCCCACTCAGGGCGGGAAACGGAGCAAGCCTTCGGACAAGTAACTGGAGCCCCCAGCGTTACCTTTCTCCCTACGGGGTTTAGGAGCAGCTGGGGGCAGGTTACCCTGACCACCGCTCCCGCTGGGCTCGCTGACAGGGCAGGATCATCTCAGGCGGTGAGTTAAAAAAAATCCCTTGCTTCAGCCTTCACGGCAGATGGCACTTCTGACTCACTGCAGCTGGTAGCGAGAGCCATGGCAGCAAGCGTCTCCGCGCGCCGGAGCACCTGGCTGCATCACTGAGACGTTGACGCAGCGTCCCAGGCTAGAGTAGTGGGAGTTCCCTTCCAAGGGGGGAAACTGTTTGGTGGGGCTCTGGAGCCACTCCTAGTGGAGACAAAGGGCAATAAGAAGGCCCTGCCCGTGAGGGAGCGGACCTCATGCCCAGCAGGGCAGCAGCCCCAGCGCTCCTTTCGCCCCTACAGGTCGCCGACCAGACCGTCATCGGGTCAATCCTCTAGAGTCCCTCGGATCCCATGGGCTCCGTGGGGGTCCGAAGTCCGGCAGAAGCCACCTCAACGCCGCCAACAATCTCTCAAGGGCTCCAAGTCCACCCCCGCCTGACAGCCCCGGCCCTCCTCCTGCCCAAGTGTAAGGACGGCGCCACGGGTCTACGGACAAGTGACCAGCAATCGCCAAGGACCAGGGGGTACGGCAGTCGGTAAGCCAAGGATGCTCCCCGGAGCTCCACTCCTTTCCAAGAGACAGGCTCACAGAACTATGCAGACCATCCTGCAACCCCAGACAGGCCCGGATGCTCCAGGCAATTGCTCAACTAGTGGACACTGGAATCGTAAAACCTGTCTCTCAGCAGGACCCGATTGCCCACAGGCACCTGTGCAGACAGAGCGGTGGGTGGCCTCGCCCTTTCCACCAGGGACTCAGATGCCAGTTCACCCGGATAAGGTCCCACGTAGCCTCAGTCAGGACAGAGCGCGTGTAGGGAATAAAGGGCACAGTAGCAGATTGGCTGGTTTGGAGGGCCCTGGAGGATGCAGAGTGGCATCTTCGCCCGTACAGGCTTCACCGGATAGAAGCCAAGTGCGGGAGGATGAGAATAGAGCTTGTTGCCACCAGGGGGACCGACCAACTCCCTCGCTTCACACCAGCCCTGGGCTTGGGCGCTCCTCTGCCCATTCCTCCCTGTTCTCCTGCTCCGCAGGGTTCCACGCGGAATCTGGGCAATAGGGACCTGGGTGATACTAGTGCTCCTGTTCTGGCCCAGGGGGCCCTGGGTTAGGGACCTCCTGGACCTTCCAGTGACCCTGCTCCCTCGGCTGCCAATAGGACCGGAGGTCTGGGCCTAAGGTCTGGAGCTACACCCACAGGAGAAGGCTTAGGAGAAGGCTTGCCTTTCTTTTGGGGAAATTCCATGACCAGCTGCATCTGGCTTAGCAGATTTAAACCTGTGAACAAGCCACATCCTGGGAGCTTCCTGCCTTCGAAGTAAACAAAGTCATTAGAACAGAAAAGAGGTGCCTTCAACCTGTGTCTCAGGTGCAGTCAAGCTGATAACAAGTTTAGTGTTTCTATCTTTTCCTCCTTTGATGTGAGCCTGGCGAGTGTGTGGGAATTAAGGACTCCTTAGTCTCTTTTTATTATTTAAGGGGGCGGCCTAGAATCAGCCCCAGGCCCCCTGTGAAGGTGGACTACCTTGATGGTCATTACAGCTACTCCAACAACTAGACTGCCAAAAGGAGGGCCCCATTCAAGCACCTGCAGTGCTGGTAATGAGGGTTCGTCTAGGAGAGACTACCTCCCCCACTGCAAGAGAGTGAAGGGTTTTCATGGCCAACCAAGGGGCTCACTCCTTGCCTATAGCCCTGGTTGAGGCTACAGCGAACAAAGACTCAGCCACATTCTTGCACCATGGCTGCAACCTTGGTGCTTTTCCACTTTTTTCTTTCACCAAGTCTCTCCCCTCTTCCCACTACGAAATAAACATGGTTCTTTAGCTGTATCCTCCATGTGGATAACCATTTGGAAAAGCAACAGCAAGTATGCAGAGGCACCCAGTACATACAGTTAGAAAGGATATACAGTATATGCTGGCCTCCACCAGTAGGGGGAGCTGCACTTGGCTAAAGGCTTGCGGGTTGCTGTCCCCTACTTTTACTAGACTTCAGTTTAGCTTCTTTTTCCTGTCGTCTTGTTCTGCCTGTATCCATGGCTGCAGTTCTTTCATTGTTGCAGTAAAGTTCTTAACAAACCTCTGCTTTGCTATGTATGGGACTGAGCAATTCCCTCAGCAATGCTATCATAACCTTCCTGAATTCCGCTCTCCCTCCTTTCTCTTCTCAGAGAGAAAGGCTGCACACAGAATAGTTTGAACATAAGAACATGAGAAGAGCCCTCCTGGATCAGGCCAAAAGCCCATCTAGTCCAGCTTCCTGTGTCACACAGTGGCCCCACCAGATGTCTCAGGGAGCACACAAGACAACAAGATACCTGTGTCCAGTCGCCACTCCCTTGCACCTGGCACAGAGAAAACCCACTTCTAAAGCCAGGTGGTTGCTTATGGCTTGTAACCTGTGATGGTCTTTTCCTCCATGAATCTGTCCAAGCCCCTTTTGAAGGCGTCTAGGCCAGATGCCATCACCACATCCTGTGGCAAGGAGTTCCACAGATGAATTACATGCTGGGTAAAGAAATATTTTCTTTTGTCTGTTCTAACTCTCCCTCCACTCAATTTTAGTGCATGTCCCCTGGTTCTGGTGTTGTGCGAGAGGGAGAAGAATTTCCCTCTATCCACTCTCTCCATCCCATGCATAATTTTATAAGTCTCAATCATGTCCCCCCTCAGGTGCCTTTTTTCTAGGCTGAAAAGCCCCAGACGCTGTAGCCTTTCCTCATAAGGGAGGTGCTCCAGCCCACGAATCATTCTGGTCGCTCTTTTCTGCACCTTTTCCAATTCAACTATATCCTTTTTGAGGTGTGGTGACCAGAACTGGACACAATACTCCAGATGTGGCCTTACCATCGATTTGTACAAAGGCATAATGATATTGGCCGTTTCATTCTCAATCCCTTTTTTAATGATCCCGAGCATGGAATTGGCCGCCTTCACAGCCGCCGCACACTGGGTCGACACTTTCATCGACCTGTCCACCAGCACCCCAAGATCTCTCTCTTGATCCGTCACAGACAACTCAGAACCCATTAGCGTATATGTGAAATTTTGGTTTCTTGCCCCAATGTGCATCACTTTGCACTTACTTACATTGAAGCGCATCTGCCATTTTGCTGCCCATTCTCCCAGTTTGGAGAGATCCTTCTGGAGCTCTTCACAATCCCTGCTGGTCTTCACCACCCGGAAAAGTTTAGTGTCATCTGCAAACTTGGCCACCTCACTGCCTATCCCCGACTCCAGGTCATTTATGAATAAGTTGAAAAGCACCGGTCCCAAGACCGATCCTTGGGGCACACCGCTTTTCACCTCTCGCCATTGTGAAAATTGCCCATTGACTCCCACTCGCTGTTTCCTGGTCTTCAACCAGTTCCTAATCCACAAGAGGACCTGCCCTCTTATTCCCTCACTGTGGAGTTTTCTCAGGAGCCTTTCATGAGGGACCGTGTCAAACGCCTTCTGAAAATCCAGATATATAATATCCACGGGTTCGCTCGCATCCACATGCCTGTTGACCTTTTCAAAAAATTCTAACAGGTTTGTGAGGCAAGACTTCCCCTTGCAGAAGCCATGCTGACTCTCCCTCAGCAGAGCTTGTTCTTCTATGTATTTTAAGATTTTATCCTTAATGAGACTTTCCACCATCTTCCCTGGAACAGATGTTAGGCTGACCGGCCTGTAGTTTCCCGGGTCCCCCCTCCTTCCTTTTTTAAAGATTGGCGTGACATTAGCTATCCTCCAATCCTCTGGCACAGTGGCCGTTTTAAGGGACAAGTTGCATATTTGGGTCAAGAGGTCAGCAACTTCATTCTTGAGTTCCTTCAGAACTCTTGGGTGGATGCCATCCGAGCCTGGTGATTTATTGATCTTTATTTTGTCAATTAAGTCTGAGACGTCTTCTCTTTTAACCTCTATTTGACTTAATTCTTTAGTCAGGGGAGACCGTTCCGGTAGCGGTATTTGCCCGAGGTCTTCTGCCGTGAAGACAGATGCAAAGAACTCATTTAATTTCTCTGCAGTCTCCAAGTCCCCTTTTATCACCCCTTTCTCTCCCTCACCATCCAGTGGACCAACCGTTTCCCTGGCAGGTTTCCTGCTTCTAACATATTTGAAGAAGCTTTTATTATTCCCTTTTATGTTGCCTGCCATACGTTCCTCAAAGTCTTGCTTGGCCTCCCGTATCATCTTTTTACATTTCTTTTGCCACAGTTTGTGCTCCTGTTTATTTTCCTCACTAGGGCAAGACTTCCATTTACGGAAGGAAGCTTCCTTGCCTTTTATAGCCTCCTTAACTGTGCTTGTTAGCCATGCCGGCACCCTCCTGGACTTGGTCGAGCCCTTCCTTTGTGGGATACACTCCCGCTGGTCCTTTATGACTGTTGTTTTAAACAGCCTCCATGCACTCTGGAGCGATTGGACTCTTTTTACCTTCCCTTTCAGCTTTTTTTTAACTAGTCTCCTCATTTTGGGGAAGTCTGCCCTTCGGAAGTCAAGGTTTACGTGTCAGATTTGCTCGGCACTCTCCCTCTGACATGCATGGCGAAACAGATCGCAGCATGGTCACTATTCCCCAACGGTTCGGTGACATTTACCTCCCTGACCAGATCTTGAGTGCCACACAATATCAAGGCCAGAGTCACCTGTCCTCTGGTCGGTTCCGTGACAAGCTGCTCTAAGGCACAGTCATTTAACATATCCAGAAATCCAGTCTCTCTTTCATGACCTGAGCATGAATTGACCCAGTCGATGTGAGGATAATTGAAGTCCCCCATGACTACAACCCTGTCTCTCATTGACACCTCCCTGATTTGCTTCCTCATTTCAAGATTCCCTTCAGGTTTTTGATCTGGAGGACGGTAGCATGCCCCTACTATTACATCACTCTTTGAGCCTGGTAATCTAACCCACAGTGATTCTACGGAGGAGTCAGAGCCCCCCTCCAGCTCTACTCTGGTGGATTCTGCCCCCTCTTTGACATAGATGGCCACCCCACCTCCAACACGCCCCTCTCTGTCCCTCCTATAGAGTTTATATCCTGGAATTGCAGTATCCCACTGGTTCTCCGCATTCCACCAGGTTTCTGTTATACCTACTATGTCAATGTTTTCCCTAGCCACCAAACATTCCAGTTCTCCCATCTTTGCCCGTAGACTTCGGGCATTTGCATAAAAGCACTTATATACCTGGTCCCCCAAGAAGGGCTGCATGTTTGCACCTTTATTCCTGCAGCCTTCTGTCCTGCTAGACTGGCTGTCATGTCCCATCACGCTACCACTCCCAATTTTTACTCTGCTATTACTTGACTGTTCCCCATCCTCTGCACCCTCATTCCCTAGGGATGAGGAGTCCCGAACTGGATGCCCCTCAGCTCCTGTCGGCTTTCCCCCAGGAGTCAGTTTAAAAGCTGCTCTGCCACCTTCTTAATGTTACGTGCCAGCAGTCTGGTTCCGTTTTGGTTCAAGTGAAGCCCATCCCTCTTGTACAGGCCCAGCTTGTCCCAAAACGTTCCCCAGTGCCTAACAAACTTAAACCCCTCCTCCTGACACCAGCGTCTCATCCACGCATTGAGACCCCTGAGCTCCGCCTGCCTAGCTGGCCCTGCGCATGGAACAGGTAGCACTTCTGAGAACGCTACCTTTGGGGTCCTGGATTTGAGCTTCCTACCTAACAACCTAAATTTGGCCTCCAGGACCGCCCGGCTACATTTCCCCACGTCGTTGGTGCCAACATGCACCACAACCGCTACCTCCTCCCCAGCACTCTCTACCAGCCTATCTAGACGAGAGGTGATGTCCGCAACCTTCGCACCAGGTAGGCAAGTCACCATGCGGTCCTCACATCTGTCACAGACCCCCCTCTCTATGTTCCTGACTATAGAGTCACCCACGACAAGAAGCCCCCTTCGCCCCCTCCCTAGAGGAGTATCCATAGTGCGACTGGATACAGGCCCATCACCTGAAGAAGGGGTCCCCACTGTGGGATTGTTTCCCTCTTTTCCAGAGCGATGTCCTCCAGCCCTGAGACTCCCTTTCCTGGCAGCTGAGGAGCTGGCCAACTGAGGGTGGGACGATGCTTCCACGTCCCTAGAAGTCTCACCCTGGTTCCTCTCTACCTGTCTCTGCTTCTCCAGGTCAGCAACCATGGCTTCAAGGGAGCGAACCCGTTCCCTGAGAGCCTGGAGCTCTTTGCACCGAGCACACACCCATGACTTGTGCCCAAGAGGCAGATAGTCATACATGTGACACTCAGTGCAAAACACTGGATAGCCCCCACCCTTCTGCTGGCTGTCTGACTGCATAGCTTTTGAGTGTAAGTTATGGATTTATCAAAGTTTGGGTACCTTAATGTTGTTGGAGCTCTCTTCTCTTCAAGGTTGTTGGAGCTCTCCTCTCTTCCTCTTTCCTCTCCACAGAGGAGAAGTGCCAGGCAGTGTGTGGGGCCTGGCTTCCTCACCCCGCTGCTGAACTCGACCAGCTGCTTAACTCGCTGTGTCTTTTTTACCTTGCCACTTTGTCCCAGTGAGGCCACTCGCTGCTCCTGAAAGGGCTCACTCGCAAAAGTGACGTTGCACTATTACCCACCCCCTTGTAAGAATTTCTTATCTCTTTTCTTCTACCTTGAAACTCAGTGGTTTCTGGGTCTAGTTGTGTGAATGATATGTGCACTGTACTGCATTTTATTTGTTTCCCATTCCAAGTTATTGTATTCTCACAATAAAAGCTATATTTAACCTCATCTCCCTCATTTCATGCCATTCCACTGGGTTGTGCCATGAGTCACTGCACATGCAATAGATTTCCCCAGTATGCGCATGTTACACATCTTACAGCATGGCTGGTAACACACTTATTCTTCTTTCTCATCTTTGTTTTAGCAGTGCTGTTGCTTCATCTGTGCCAGCACTCCACTTTTCTTCTGCCTTGCTGTGCCGCTCTTTCTTTAGATTGTGAGCCCTTTGGGGACAGGGAACCATTTAATCATTTGATTTTGTCTGTAAACCACTTTGTTGAAAAGCGGTATATAAATACTGTTGTATTAATTAATAATAATAATGGCAGGAGTGGGGGTGGCTGGCTGGGGAAAACAGAGGTGCATGCTGCGGGATGGAGGCAGATGAAGCATTGTCCTGTGAAGATGCAGCTAGGAAATGACAATGTGAGGGGCTGCTGGCTGCAGCACATTCTGCTACCCACGCCTTCAAGTGCTGCCTGGCTTCTAGGGCCCACTGGGACCAGTTGGAGGGTCAGTCCTCGTGAGTGGTGGTGACAAAGCTTTTTCATGTTTGTTTCTATGTTTCTGCTGGCAATAGTAGCTTCAACAGCACTACAAGTGCTGATAACATTGTCAGTGGCATTGCACACAATTGCAATGAGTGACCTAGCTGGACCTAGCTAGTGTCTATTTTTTTTTCCTCCTCTAGAACACACCAAGAAACATCACTTCACCATGATGTAGGGCCATTTCCTGGTGCATTCTAGGAGGAAAAAAAAGATGGTGATTGACAGGAGCTAGGAGCTGAGAATGCTGTCAGTACTTGGAAGTGCTGCTGAAGCTGTTGCCCAGACACATGGCAAAAAAGTTTAAAACAAGAAAAAAGCTCCCTACTGCTACCACTGGTAAGGTAAGCCCCCTGAAGCAGGCAGGAAAATTAACAGGTTTTCTCGCTTTAATTAAAAGGCTGATATACACTCAACCTGTATATTTGGACAGGAGGTGTGGCCTGGAGGTTGAGCCCATGCCCTGCCTAAAGAAAAGCAGGGTTGACCTCGGTTTTCACTTAGATGGGAGATAGCAGCTGCTGACAGACCTCACAAAGACACTGAGAAGGCACCGGCACCTTGAGAGGGTGGAATGTTGAAGGAGTCAGCTAGAGAGATAACATCTTGACTACTGTCCAAGGGTGAACTTGGAAGTGCAGAACACAAGCTAGAATGAGGGCTGCTTCAGAAGGGAAACATTTCGAGTATGGAAGCTTCTATAAATGAATATTAAAGACCCTTAGCCGGTTTAGGATATCTGCCTATGTAAACCGCCTTGAATAGATCTGATGATGAGAAAGGTGGTATATAAATACAGAAATAAATAAATAAACCTGTATATTTGTAAATAAAGCAAATGCTACAAAGAACCCCCTTAAGCCTTCAGGGCTCTCTTCTCCAAAAGGAATTAAAAACCCCTGGAACTTTTCACGGCTCAGGGAAGTGAGACATGAGCACAAAACACTGTTTATATTCCATGTTTCACTTTGGGCATAGAACAGTGGCCTTGGCAAGTCTTCAACTTCTCATTTCTGGTGCTCCAATACCAGTTGCTTCATGTCCCCAGCAGCTCTGATGGTAGCTTAGGCCCACCTATAGTTTGGACATACTCGTGCAAGCACCAATACCCAGCTGGCTCGCCTCTTCCAATAATTCCAAAGAGATATCCCCAACCAGTCATTTCCTCCGCCTTGACTGAAACTGTAGACAGTTTTGTTTTGGGACTTCTTTCTCATTGTATTTCTTCTCCCTGCCTTGCTGTCGTCCCATATGTTCCCCTCTATCCTGCTGTTTATTCCAGCCACTGCTTCCCCTGGCCAGTTTGTCTGAATTATGACAACACTGGCAGCAGTACAAGGAATGCTGGTCGACAACTGGGTGGTGCACATTCTATGTGCATTTATTAGCAAATGTGTGCACTGCAATTCATTACTGCAGGGGGAAGAAAAGGTCTTGCTGGTATTTGTCACTTTTTTGATATAGCAGGAACAGAAGTGTTCAGTCTTTCACAATACAACAGGTATTGCTTTTCACAGTAATGTCACAGGCACTATCCAACAGCATCCGTAACAGTCATACAATTACATCCTAACAATTGCAATGAGTGACCTAGCTGGACTTAGCTGACAGGAAAGTCACATTTTCTCCGTGATAAAATATTGCTGTTTCAGTGCTGGGAAAACGATATCGGAAAGGAATGTAAATCCTCTGCATCACAAGTGAGCATTTCTTGAGAAAAGTGATAGTCCCAACACAGCCTGTGCCTGATATGTTGCCCTGGATCATGTACTGGAGCTTCTATAGTGAATCCAATTAATCCTTATGGCGTGCGCCACACACACAGTTTTCAGTGACTGGGATTTTTAAAACCACACTTATTTAATAAAACCAGAAAATGAAAAACACTATTTAATTAGGTCTTAGCTCTGCTCTTGGGAAGATTTTGTTTCTAGTGGGAGCAACCCCTTAATCCAGACACACTCTACTTCTATGCTGGCAAGGATGGCCTTGAGATACCTTCGCTGAATGTAGAGAGGGAAAGAAATCAACAAAGGCAGTGGGGCTGCTCTAATCTGACCCAACCTTTTAATAATGCTCATCCGCCTACGAGAATATCAACTACTCAAGGGACCATTCAACCAACTGCCTTTTTAATAAGATCGCTAGTCCAAAAATAATCTTAATCAATTAAATATCCCCAAACTGCAGCCAACACTGCTACAAGGTCATTCCTAATGCAGAACTTACACGGAAAACTAATAGTTATGCTTGATTTGATCTGTGCATTGTACACCTCTGCTCAGAGTAAGAACTCTGGAAGTCTTTTCTTTTCTCTGGGTTAAAGCTTTAATGTAGCACAGCCAGAAGTAATCTACATTGCTTTCTCTACATAGGAATCTACAGTTTAATTTAGGCTTACAAGCAATTTCAGTGTAAGCTTTGTCCAGAGATCACAGAAAGAGATTAGTTCTTAAACCCGTCACACATTTTGATACAAAAACTGCTTCTCTTCCCACTGCTTCAAGCTTGATGATCTGAAACAGGCAGTGGAATAAAAAATGAATGAATTTTTACAACCCAACCTTCGACACAGTGACTGGAAAATAAGCCACACTGAAATCACTTTAAATAAGGTCTTTGCATCTAAGCCCATAACTCAATTATCTAAAATCTAGACATGCACAATATTAATATATCCAGTACAGATACATGAGGCAGAATATTGGGCAACAATGAAAAAAGAGAAACACACTGATTATATCTGAAAACAAAATTATCATGAACATCTTTGGTCATATCAGGAAAATGAAACCTGGAGATGAAGGATTAAAGAAGAAATAAAAAGCCTCTATGATGACCAACCAAGCATAGTGTGAGAGAAGGCAAATTTATTAGTAGGACAACATATGGATAAGCAGAGAACAGGGAAAACAAGCTTTGAAGGAACACCACACATTAAGGGCTGATTCAGGGAATCAGTCAGTGCCCTTGCTTCATTTTAATTTTCACAGGATAGTCCTGCAAATTCTTATTTGAAGGCAATTGTGTCACGTATGGGGAAAAGGTCCAGGGGCTGCGTTGCTCAGTCTAGAGCAGTGGTTCTTAACCTGGGTTTGATCGAACACCAGGGGTTCGGTGAGTCAGTCTCGCGGGTTCGGCGGAGGTCAAGACACACATTTTCATTTTGTGTGAAAATCATGTTTTAATATTTAATTGTTTTGTTCTTAATGGTTTTGTTCTTTAATGGTTTTGTTCATTTTGTGCACCTATGTATAAAAATATACCTAAATATATACCTATGTTTTGAATTTGAAAAAATCATATTTTATTTTTCCAATTAAGAAGGGTTCAGTAAATGCGCATATGAAACTGGTGGGGTTCAGTACCAGGGTTCAGTGAATACGCATATGAAACTGGTGGGGTTCAGTACCTCCAACAAGGTTAAGAACCACTGGTCTAGAGGGACAATTGTTCCCTCACCACCATTAAAAAAAAAGACTGACAAGACTTCACTGCACCAGAGAAGAAGCCATCAGACTACAAAGAAGGGACTCACCAGGGACTGGCAACTGACCAGACTCCAAGAGAAGCTTTTTGTCAATTTCGCTTTGGTGGTGAGCTCACCAGAAGTATCAAGCCAAAATCTAAACTGGCTGGAGTGAAGCTACCTTATCTGAACTTTCCTACATAAAAACAGGTGCGAGCTTCATGTCCACGTACAATAACTACACACCCAACTGCTATTTTAAAAGAATGGCAGATTTCCAATGATACAGTATATGGTATATAGTATACACACACACACACACGATACTGGCATAGGCATGTGAAGGGCTATTTTTTGTTATGCAATTGCAAAATGTCCAGCTTGTAAAAGGAATGTCGAAATGCAAATAGGAAAAAGGAATGTCGAAATGCAAATAGGAAAAATTGGGGGGGGAGGCAAGCAGAGCAAGGTAGGAGTATAAAAACAGAAGGGCTGTTAACAATACAAACGATCCCACACTGCATCAAGCAGCAGTAGCTTTTCCCTGCTGCCATAAAGAACCATCTGGGAGTCTCTGGAATAGTTCACCTGTCAAGTTACTACAGCCAATAACAAAACAGTCCATTTGTGAGTGCCTTTATAAAAGCAGAGCGTAGAAAAGAAACCTCGACTGATCTGTCTGAAGAAACACACACAGATGGCACCGCAACCTAACCCCACTTGATTTAACCTTTAATAAGGTTTTCATTTAGCAGGCAGCTTACCATAACTTACTATGACCACAGTAAGTTGTTTGATACATTTGCCCCACAAAGTTCTCATAAACAAACTATGAAAATATGGTCTGCATATTTGGCCCTTGTGACCTCTTACAAAGGTTTCCAGTTGATGGCAATAGAAACCATAACTGGGAGAATTCCCCTGCCAGGGCCTAGATTCTAATTCAAGTAACCACTTACTGTATTTTAACTGCCCTGTCTTAAACATCCTTACAAGAACTCCTATCTCCTTCCCTCACCCTCCCTAACATAATGCCCTTCTTGATCTGCTTTGTTTATTAAGAATACAAGTAGGGGATTCAGAAGAAATTTACAGAGACTTCGCATTAGCTCCTTATTACCTCAGTTCCGTCTACTTTACCCTCTCTCTCTCAAAATGTCTGTCCTTCCTTCAGGTTTCTGCTTATCAGTCTTTCCCCTACCTGTACCCTTTCTTCAGCCACCTCAGCACTGGGCTCCCTGTCCCTTAGTTTCCCTATATTATGAAAACTCTTCCAATTCCTCCGTTGATGTGTATGTGGTTTAAAATCCAGCCAAACTGATAATTTTCTCTTCTCTCACAATTTTCTCTTCTCTCACAGACGCTGGACTGCAAATTGTTTACTTCCTTGAACATTCCTCCTCATTACACAAACTCAGTCGATCAGTATCAGGATTGCAAGCAAAATACAATATACAGTAAAACCTTGGATTGCGAGCATAATTCGTTCCAGAAACATGCTTGTAATCCAAAGCACTCATATCAAAGCGAATTTCCCCATAAGAAATAATGGAAACTCAGAAGATTCGTTCCACAACCATTTAATCATATAAAAATGATTACAGTAATACAAAATACAGTATAAAGTCAAAATAAAACAAATTAACCTGCACTTTACCTTTGAAAAGAATCGTGGCTGGTGTGAGGGAGACGAGAGAGGAGAGAAGGAAGAGTGTAGGACATCTATCATGAACATTATTGTGTAGGACGTTATTGTGTAGGAACTATCACTAACAGGATCACTGCTATCTGTTGGCTCACTGGACTGAGACTGGGAGACGATTACCCACAATCCCGCAGCGAGAGAGACTACTCGCAGAGGCGTAACAGGCCTCACCGGCGCCTTTCCTCACAGGGCTGCCTCTACGCGCCTTTCCTTCTATGCACGATCGTGAGGGCGGCGTGAGAAGGCAGCCGTTCAGTGGTGGAGCCTGAGCGTAGCGCCCCACGCCCGGAGCAGCTGCTCCTCGGGCTCCAAAACCTACTTGCAATGCAAGACATCGCTTGTTAATCAAGTTAAAATTATTAATTTTTTTTGCTTGTTATGCAAAACACTCTCAAACCAAGTTACTCTCAATCCAAGGTTTTACTGTAGATACTGGTCCTGCAAGCAAAATACCACTGCAAGCAAAATACAATATAGATACTAGTCCTGAAATCAAAGTGTTCTTAACATACTAGGACAGAACTTGACAAATTTCCTTTGGGTCCAGGAGCCAGTCCCAAAATTGAAAAATTAGACCTTCCCTCCCCTTGCCTTAAATCAGACCTTCATTCCCCTTGCCTGTTACTTCCTGTGATTCACAGGCAACCTGAAATCCACAGTCCCATGTCCCATCTCCACAATAACTAAAAGGAAATAGGACCAAAATGGAAAGGCAAACAAAAGTGAAAGTGTTTTGAGTTCGGGGGGGGGGGGGGGAAGAAGGAGAAAGCATTCCAGAACTAGCATTCCAGGGGTGGGGTGTGCTTTACAGCTGTCACAAATTGCCTTAAGCAAGCAGAGCCATGCACTTCCGATCTGCCACAGAAGCCTTGCATGCAGCGGCGGGGACAGGAATGGCCACCACCAATGGTAAATCAGCTGGGGGGACGGGGTAGGCAGGGCTGGGGGCATAACTGGGTGGGGGGGAGGAGGAACGGGGATGGGAAGGCAGTGGGAGGGGGTAAGTACGAAAACACCTTTTCAATACCTTTTCAAGCCCCTTTTCCCACAGCGGCGGCAATTCTCGGGATTGCCACCTCCGCCAACATGCTTTCCCTGACCCTTAAATGGGCAGGGGAAGCATCTGGTTCTCCAGTTTGAGAACCGCTGTTTTACACATACCTCCTGTAAGCCCTCGGGTTGCCTCCCCCCCCCCCCCCCGCAGCAAAACGCAGCTGCATCAGCGGGGGATGGATATGATTTGGTTGTTAGAGACCTAGGTGAGGACTGTGAAATATGAAGGAGGATGAGCGAATGAAGAGAAGGAATGGAGAAGCTGGATGCTAGCAATAAATGATCTTGAAGAAAAGAAAAGTGGATAAAAGTAGGCTATAAGAAAAGAATTCTGGAGAGAGAAAAAAAGCACAGTGGCATGGAAGAGAAGTTGGAGGCAAGAGAGGCAAGCGAGCATATCTTCTAGTAGTGCCTGCATGTACATACACACATCCATCTTCTGGGGATGAAGAAAAGGAGCTCAATGAGAAAAAAAATTACCACAGGTCCTGCCCTGGCCACCCATTCAGCCACCACCCAGCCCCTCTCTCAGGGAATAGCCACACTCACAAACAGGGAGGGAAATAGAGCACCCATGTTCATCTGGCTCTGTGTCTGTTGCCCAGCTCTGCTGGTGAGCTAAAACCTGGCTGAACAGTTTGCATAGTGGGCAAAATGCCTTGGCTGGAGGGAGGGATGGGAGAAGAAACTAGGACTACAATCCTGTGCGTTTACCTGGAAATAAATTCCATTTAACTTAGTGGGACTTACTTCTAAGTAGACATGCACCGCATTATACTGTTGTCTGCAGATAAGAGTTGGCTGGAGGAGGAGAGGGTCAGAGGGAGCAGCTACTGGACTGGACCTATGGGGGTGGGGAGAGAGCTAAAGAGGGAAGAGACTCAGTGAAGAGTGGCATGGAGAGTCCTTCAGAGAGAGAGAGGGAGAGACGAATGAGGTGGGTGAGAGAGAGAGAGAGAGAGAGAGAGAGAGAAAGGAGCTGGCAGCACAGTAGACAGCCACTGAAGGGAAGAAAAAGACAGAAGTCCTGGAGCAGATGATCACCAGCACAGGGGGACAGTGAGGGAGAGATTCATTCATTACACATTAACAGAGAGAAACACTGAGGGAGACACCACAAGAGTGGACGTTCTTAAATAAATCTCTCCCCTCTCCGGAAAGGTTGAAGCTGCGAGTGGGGCAAGAGAAGAGACTGAAGCAGACATGGAGCAGCAACATATACCGTTAGGCTGCAACCATGGCTACTTTCACAGACTCACACTCACCACACTGCTGCTGCTGCTGCAGCCTCCATATGACACGCATGCACTCGATGCCTGCAGTGCGCGTGTGCAGGTGCCCACTGAGCTTGGCAGCAGTGCATGGAGATGGGGAAGCAATTTGAAGACTGCTATTCAAATCTGCAGCAGTCTCCGACAGCCAAGCAGTGTAATACTAGGCGCCATGATTAACTTTCTAGTCACCATGGCGACCTGACACCCAGGGCTTTTTGAGTCCTGCATTGGGAAACTGAAAAGCAGAAGTCAAAATTCACCTAGGGCACATGTGATTATATGTACAAGAGAAAAATCAATGCCCTATTAACAAAACAAGAGATACTTGGTCAGATAATGGCTCCACGTAGAAAAATCTGCATGATTCTAGGCAACTGTAGCTTAAACAAGACATTCTGTGATGCTGATACCTTTTGGCAATTCTGTGATGCTGATACCCTAATGGCAACTTATACTAGCAAAATTTTAGATGCTGCATCCATAAGACAGGAAGTCATTGTTTCACTTTATTTCCTACTAGTCAGACCTTCATGCATAATATACTTACAACAGAATACAAGAATACAAAGAAAGGACAAAAGCTTGGAGAATAAGACTTGCTAGTAAAGGCTGATGGTTGAGTGGGGAGATGTCAACCACTTTCCAATACATTAATTTTTTTCTAAAACTACTGAAGGAGAAAGGCAACTGACAGGATGCAGTGGACTGTTGTTGAAAGAGGAAAGAGAACATTAGGAGTTATGTTCAAAACTAGAAGTTAATACAGGAGGAATTGAATACTTTTTTAAAAAAAAAACCTTGGATGTTTTTTAGTGGAGACAGGGATCTGTTAGGTGTATGGCTAAGGTACCAATGATACTACATAAGGGTAAGCATGGCCTAAATCAGGGACAGCCAACTACACCCAGCCTGTATAACTGTCATGCGAGGAGTGGTGGGCCACAGTGTCAAGGATCAATCAATAACAACGAAGTGACAGAATGTGTGTATTAGCTGCAACTCAGGAAGCAGATCACAGCAAAGAACTATGTGGTCTACACACTACAGGCTGCGGTTATCCAATACCAAAACTAGGCAACATATTAAGACTCCTTTTCAGCTCTAAAATTATCTGATTCAAGGAGTCTCTTTAGTACTATGTCATGAAAATATGTTTTCTCTTGGATAGAACCAAGGCCCTCGGGCTGCCTGGCCTCTTTAACAGAATGCATTAAGTCAAACATGGTAAGCAAATATACCTCCAGGCTCTCTCTTAATCCCTTCAGCAGGTAAACGGAGTATTCTGCAAGGAGACTTTAAAAGGGGTCAGATGAACAACCAACTACTGCAATACATCAAATTCCAGGTTGCAGGACCAGCACTGGCTGTGCAGCCTGTACAGCTGAACTCAAGATGTACTCAAGGAATCCCTTCCCAAAAATGATTGCAGATTTCCCAAGGAATACTTCAACCACTTTCAATTTAGCATTAAATGTTCAAACTGAAAGCCAATTCAAATATGCAGAAATAGGATGTGATGTAGTCCTTGACTATATGATTTTGGACTGCAGGTGAGCATAAAATGCTTCCCTTCACAGAACTCCCTGTGTGTAGAAAGCAAGCACATCACAGATAAGCCTAGGCTAAAACTCTTCTCCTAGAGATGCTAACTTTCCATCCACATCATCTGCTTTTGTTGTTGTTGCTGTCATCATAGGGGAAACATACAAATGTATAATCCCTAAAAATGCAGTCTGAGGTGACACAATCTGACCATATCGCTTGCTATTCTTGAACATTTCAATCAGCCCTGAGAGTGCAAGAAGCTGCTATGCATATGTGCCTTCTTTCTGGATGCATCTGCCCCAGGAGTTTAGCACAATGTGGAAAGTACACAGGCATGAAAGGAGATTTCACATATAGCTGACATGCAACATCTGCACTAACAATGGGTTTTCAGATAGTAAAATTCCACCCCCTTCAATTTGCTATGCTTCAAAAAGATGTGTGGACTGACATCCCTGAATCTAGTGTTGGGACTTTTGAACCTGGCCACTATTCAAAAAGAAAGGTGGGCAAGCTGATGGTCTCATGGCACCACCACCACCACCACCACCACCACCACCCCTGGTTTAAATGATCCAAGCTAGTAGGGCTGGGAAAAAGCTCTTCTCAAGACCTTAAGAGAGCCTGTCAGGTGGAGGGGACTGTACAGAGTTGGACCAACAGTATGACCTAGAGTAAGGCAGCTGTGCTTGTTCTTTCTCATACACAGAAAGCTGGTACAGATTCAGCTTATTATGTCATCCTAATGAAAAATGGTAACACTACCGAAGAAAGCAGGTACTGTACAATCAAGTCTCTCACCAAACTCTTTTCTAGTTTCCTCAAATAAACTTTGCTAATTTCATAGACTCATGGCATGCTGAATCCAGAAGACCGCACCTCAGAGCAGCTAAGAGCTGCTCTAAGCAGCGCAGGGAGGGGGTGTAACGGGGCGAGGGAGGGTTGAGACGAAACAGATCGGGTCCAAGAGGAGGACGGGACTGGCAGCCTCAACACATGCCGTATCCTAATCCCCCCCCCCCCCCCAGGACTTTTTTTGCCAACATAGGGCTTCCAAGTTCTGTGACATCTCAATAGCTCATACAGATCAAGTAGCCCCATTGCGGTGCTGGGGCTTTACCTGGGGTAAGGGGACAAATGTCCCCTTACTCCGAGGAGACCTCCAGCAGGCAAACATAGGATGCAGCGTGGGCCCCACAGCCCCACTGCATGGCACCCAGATAGGATTGGGCCACCCGACATAATTCTGGAGAAATACACTATTTGGCAAAGGGCACCACAGTTTTTCAAGGTTCAAGGGAAGAGACCTAAGAGAAAGAAGGAAATCAAACAGCAAGGCCATGCTGGGCTTCAAGACAACTCAGTGGTCAGAAACTGCATGGAGGCAGAAGGCACAATACTAATATAAGAGCAGGCAGAGTAGATGACTAAATGCAACTGAAGTAACAAAGAGTGGGAACCAACAGCACATAAAACAGAAGCAACCTGCACTAGAAACATACTCTAGCTTGAATCACATACATTTATTATTATTATTATTAACATTTTTATACCGCCCTTCCGCCAAGGAGCTCAGATTGGTGTACATATTTCCTCCCCTCCTTTTTTTTGTCCTCACAACAACCCTGCGAGGTAGGTGGGGCTGAGAGATAGTGACTGGCCCAAGGTCACCCAGGAAGCTTTGTGGCCGAGCAGGGATTTGAACCTGGATCTTCCAGGTCTAAGTCCAACTCCCAAACCACTACACCATCCAATGCCCGGCCTAGCGCAACTGTTTCTTTACTTCCAGCTTCCTTCATCAGCAGTCTTCTGCTACTTTGGAATCTTTTCCTTATTATATGTTCTACTGAAAGGCTAACTACCTAAAATTCAAGCTGCTGCACGCTTTACAAGGAAATATCCCACTCTAGTTCCAATAGCAACAGACAGTGTGGTACAGTGAACAGAATGCTGGACTTTGAAATGGGCAATCTCAGGTACAGATGCCTGCTTGACTGTGAAGCTAACTGGGTAACCTTGTGCAAGTTGCTGCCTCTTGGTCTAGCCTACCTCACAGGGTTACTGAGAGGCTAAAATGGTGCTCTGAGCTCCTTGGAAGGAGTACATATACATGGAATACAGGTGTTCTCAACCCCTGACTGGCCACATACCACCTCTGGTGCCGCTTGTCCTTCATGTACCACCGGAAGTGACTGGCGATGACATCACCAGTTACTTCTGGGTTCTCACATTTTTGGGAGCTAGAAAACACAGGTAGGAAGGTCAGGGAAGGCAAGAGGGCCCTTCTCAGTGCTCCTGAGAGGCTCGACCAAAGGCAGGAGCCTCTCAGGAGCAAAAGCGCGGTGCAAAAATGCAGCCAAAAACACTGCATTGGAGTAGGGCTCTGCCGGACCAGTGGTCCGCCTACCACATCCCACGGGTTAAGAACCCCTGATGCAATATAAAAATATGTCAGAGAAACTCAGTTTAATATTCCTGGACCTCCCCCCCCCCCCAACACACACTTTTGAGAAAGGAAACAGTACTTTAGCTAGGGGCAGGAGAAAATGGTGATAACAAAATGGTGATAACAAAATAAAAAACACAACACGGCTTTCTGCTAAAAAAAATCTGCAATAAAATGAAATAAAACCATGTAATTTTGAGTCATTCTTCATCTGCTGATACAGTACAACCTATACCACCTACCTAGATCACTTTTAAAATGATTACAATTGATAAAAATTGGATTAATTTTTTTATAAAGACATGTGCCACCACTTTCTGCTATTTCATTTTGGTTAAACACCGAAATCTGCGAAAAACTAAAACCATTTTCTCCCATCTCTATCCATAGCATAAAGTGGCCAAACACACCTGCACAGATAGGCTCAAGTACTTCTTCAACTTGCAGTATGAAAATGTGATCAGTACTGTATTGATTGGACAGACCACTACATAAAAAAAGGTTCTCCAGGTTAGGTTTAGCGGATGCTATAACAAAGCCATGAGGAAAAAAAATGGGGAAAGGTTTGCACAGAGCACAGATGAGTTTGACAATAAAGCATGACTGAGAAATTCCAGGGAGACTCAGACTGCCAGAGATCATCAAAAGTGAGGTGTTGGAGACTTTCCAGCTGCAACTGCTACAAAACATCCTGGCCCAAGAGGAGTATTGGAGACTTGTTCTAAAGATATCTCTCGGGTGGTTGCCAAAGAATGAGTTCACTGAACCTCCGATTTCAGAGTCTACCTTTATGAATCTCTGAATCATATGGAACCAAATCCACCTGCCAGATGAATTGAGAATCTATTCCTCTCTAAAACTGCCATTTATCCAGACTATTACATGCTTTTTACAATAAGGCAACAAAAATGGGACTGAGTTTCACATTGCATGCCTGGCAAGTTGGAGGAAACGTTTCAAGAGTCAGACACATTTTTCACAATTCCCAGGAAACAATTTTTTTTGCACGATAGAAAATGAAAAGGCAGGGTTATAGCCCCAGATCTGAACACGGACCAAACAGAATAAATCCACTTATTCAACTGGCTGTGAACTGTTTTCACTTAAACAGAACCTAATTGGCTCTTTAATGGCCTCCCTGAGCATATCTTGCCCTGTAATATGAGCGATTATGCCACTAGAATTTATTGTTTATAGGCCTGAGCATATAGTCTAGCCAAAGTGACTAACATTTTTATAGATGCATTTGAAGAGATGTTTTGCTTCTTAGCTTTTACATGCATACACATAAAAATAATAATTGTGGCCAACAAGAAGTCTCAATTTCCCATGTGCAGTCAACTCTCTTGAAGTAGTTAGTTTCTTCTTTCCTTGCAGATTTCAGCATAAAGGTCAGCAGCACAGCGCAAAACCGAAGTTAGCTTAGCATATTTGCCGAGCTGAGGGTTTTTGCACAAAGGAATAATCACAGCTATATGATCAAGTTCTTTAAAGGAGTTTCCCAGCAGGGAAGATCTCCAAATAAATGCGCAGATATAACTTCCAATATCATCCCATGCAAAGGTTTTTCTCCTCCTCTAATATCTGAGGTGGGTTCTTTTTTTTAGCCTTTTCACACAATAATTATTGCTTTATCAATACTAGTCGCTAAATATACTAGATGCAAAATCTATAATCAGTAGGGAAGCTGAAATCTCTTGATGATGTGTAAATACTCCTAGCCTTAAAAAAAAAAAAGCACTGTGCAAAGATGTAAAAATTGCAAACACACACACTGGCAAACGAAGTTGCTCTACTAGTCATTTTGCAGGTCAGGCCGTTGAGAGGACTTGCACATTTGCCAGATCAGTAATGCTGCTGGAACCTGTGAAAATAATGCTGCTCTTGGCAATGATTTAAGAGTTAAAGGATCTTCATTACTGAATTTTGTGAAATGCCCCAGAACTTGGGAACTTGACAAGGAACTTGGGTCATGATAGCTAAGCTAAATACAATTTTTTCACACTGGTCAGTACTTGAACCACATTTTGCAGAGATGGGGGCAATTTCTTTAGTTGGGGACATCACTAGGCCACAATATTTGTTTTCCACAGATATCACATGGAGTTCACTTTAAAATGAATTGAACATAGTCACGAGTGTTTCAGAAGTCTACCCCTTCAGCAAATTCTCACAGGATGAGTACTCTTTCTGGAGTGACAGCTACATGCTTTGGAGAACTTTAGGTGGTTGTGGCAGCTGGAAAACTATTTTCTCCACCTCTGGATGACGAGAAGACTACATCCTTTCCTTTGGATGGCTAGCCCTCCTCATTCATCCCTTCACAGCCGCAAGGCATGACTATAGCAATGAGCCATACGTGGGTCCTTAATGATTTCTGGAAGATTATAGCTGATGCAGAAACTCCTTCCTGACATTGTAATTTGCCTTAGTGCTCTGGCTTTCAACCACTGCCCGGGCAGAATTCAAGGTGCTATGTTTTACTTGTACAGATGAGAATTAGTCCTATCCAATTACATGAGAGACGGATTCCTACCCTAGCAGTATACAACTATTTTAGCTTTACATGGTTAGATTGTATGTCATAAATATGCTGCCCTGAGACCTTTTTTTTTTTGGGGGGGGGGGTTTAATAACTCAAATAAATGTACAATACTTTTTTAAAAAAAAAAAGGATAGAAAAAAAATGGGTGTATTTCCAATGCCAAACACTACTCTGATAGATATGGGCAACAGTGTCAAAGCTCAGTTACAGACTGGCAGGAGGAACTTAATTTCCTATAGAAACATCTGAACGTATAAACAGGTCTGCAATTAAGGGGATTCTTTACCACTCACCTCTCCATCACTGTCAGATATAACAATACATGCATCCACAAAACCGTGCTTCAACTTGGCATTCGATGGTCTCCTTGATTCCTCTTCACCCTGATCCTGAGAATCAGGCCCACTTGCAGTTTTCCTCTTCTTTTTTGGCATCCTTTTCTCTGAAACAAAGATTTAAAAAATATTTCACTCATTCTGGTCTCATTTACCCATAACGAATCACTGCCTTGTTACTTCGAGGACACCCCCTAAGTATTCCATTCTAGGCACACAAACTTAAGAGAGCTATTAGGAGACATATTCAGAAAGCCCTGCTCTTTCAGTTAAGAATAATTTATATAGCTGAACAGGTTAGAAAACACTGGAAAGACAAAAGGCATGTTCCAAAACAAAGAAGCTCATTGCAAGCTTCCTCAAAGTTATACATTTCACACCAGGAAACATCGCCCGTCATCCCAAATCCATGGACATCGCTATTAGCATCACCCTTGCTCCACTGCTGATGCAGAACAAACTGAGAGGGGAACCAAGGATCATGCTAGGCTCAGCACTCCAGAAGGGAAAACCAAAAGCATCAGAACCATGTGTCAGCTTTCTAATTCAATTAGGCAAGCATGGCATAGGAGTTTTCCTTTTTGTTCATTGATATAGTGATGCTCACAGAGCAACAGCTTGAAGGTGCACTGTAGAAATAAGGCAAAAGTTAAGAGAACAGCAAAAAGACTAAATGACGACAAGTAGCAAGAGAAGTCAAGGACACTTTAGGTCGCCTTTTTATATCCTAAGCTTCTCACCAAAGAGCATGATCACAGTGCCCTCTGCTGGGACATACTGTGGCTACTAATGCCATAAAGAAAAAAAACCTGCTGACTATTAGTACCACAAATGCGAATAGTTATGAGAAACAGAGGGGAGGGCAGGTGCAAGCACAATTAGAGCGAGAGCTTTCAGCAGCGGCTTTCCTTGCCAGACTATACATAGCAAGAGAGCTATACAACAAGCTTTATCAGTGAAAGCACAGCCAGAAAAGCTGATTCGGGCCCTTGGCCAATTGAGAGAAGCAGCAAGATGGCAAATGCTTTCCTCTACTCATTCTCCAAAGCTCTTCTGGCAATCGGTTTGGCATGCAAACTGATCAGAGCACAAGCATTCCGATAGCACCTCTCATTCAGAGACCTTTTATTGAGGGAACACCACAACAGTGCACCAAAAGGATGGAGAAAGGGTAAGACAAGGTCTCACTACATCAAAGCTGTACTGGTGAAAATGCACTGGTGAAATGGCAACCCCAGGTTCTCCGACTAAAAATGCAGATACCGTACTGGACTAGATTGCAAGGACACTGAAAGGGGCAAGTTCTGTAACCTTTCTGGGTTCCAATATGGAACCACACAGCCCCAGTCCTCAAAAGATGCCTGCACTGGCAGGGAGGGGTTGCTTGAGGATCCTAACCTCTTCCCCAGTGTGCCCAATTTAGGTATTGCATGTCAGTCACATTATTCAAGGTTATGAGCTCTCCACCTGTCTAAAGCATTACACCAAATCAGTGGGCTGAGGGAGCAAGTCAAGCAGCCAAGGAGAAGGAGTAGCAATGAACAAGCCAGAATTATACTGGAGCCATCAGTCGCAATTCAGCTACAACCCATGGGGCCTTAGACAAACCACTGTCTCACTGCTACAGCCCCACATCTGCAACATAGGGATAATAACTCTGGCTCACCTCATAGGACTCTTACAAGAATTGAAAGTGAAACATTTTAAACATTTGAATTGCACTATGTCAGCGGTTCTCAAAGTTCTCCCCAAGAGTAGGGGAAGTTGTAAGTCCTTGTGGGGGCAGGCCAACAGTGGCGGCGGTGCTCCCAGGATCGTGCTGCCATTGGGGGGAAAAGGGGGCTTGTTTTTACTTACCCCGGAAGGTGTGGGGGCCAACCTCTGCAGGCCTCCCCGCGCTTCAGATTGGCTCCCTGAAGCAATCGAGACCCACTTTGGGTTTTGGACAAAAACTGAAAGTAGGTCTCGATCACTTCAGGGAGCTGATCTGAAGCGCAGGGAGGCTCACAGAAAGGACCACAGCCCCCCCCCCCATGCACCCTCAAGAGGGTCGGAGCAACCCCTAGTAAGTTAAAAAAACTCCTGTCGGTGGCGTCACCACACGTCGCCACCCCCTTAAGGGGGTAGCAACTGCATCTGGGTTTTGTGGTGGGTCGCGACCCACCAATTTGAAAACCACTGCATTATGGAATTTCTTTAAACACAGATCGGTCCTCAAATTAGCCCTGGTAGGTCCCAGAAGCCAGGCAGCCCTTGGGGGAGTGGGCAGCAGAATGCGCCCCAACCAGTTTGCTTTAGGAAGCAGTTCAGTGGGCTTCCAGTGGGGAAGCAGGAACATAAAACAGCCCCTCACCTCCTCATTCTTTGTGGGGCAGCATTTCATCTGTTGCCATCCCACACACACACTTCCACTTTTGCCTCCTGCCCCAGCTGGCCACCCCCACTCCTGTAGTTTGCTGCGGTCACTACACCTTGCCCTGCTGCTCTTTCATGGCAGGCTGGGGCAGGAGGCAGCAGAGGTGTGTGTGGGGTGGCTTGAAGCATTGCTGTTGCCATCGTAAAGATGGAGGAGTGAGGCTGAGCAGAAACACAGAAGAAAGGAAAACCAGGAAGGGGCTGCACTAGACCCGCTTGGTCCCAGACACCAGGGAGGCTTGGGCTGGGGAGGCAGGAACATTACAGAAATGGGCTGTATTATGTTCCTGCTTCCTCACTGGGAGTCCACTGAATTGCTTTTTGAAGCAAACTCTCTCTCTCTCTCTCACACACACACACACACACACACACACAATATTCAGCTCCTGTACAACTCTGAGATTGAGGCTAATAATCTTGACAATAACCCTTGTCGGCTTCTTCCATTATTCAGTATACAGCAAAACAGCCTCTCCAAGGGCTTCAAATGAACAAACAAAAGGGTAAAACAATGCTCAGAGCCTGAGAGCCAAGAGCATACAATGCCATAGCATTTGCATTTATGTAGCCACAGAAATTGTGGTTACATTCTAGTAAAGTGTCCATCACAGAAAGAAGCCTGCGGGAGGACCTGCCCATTACAAGGATATACTGCAAGAATCCTGCAGGGTCCCCATTAGACACAGATTTCCACAGACCTCTAATTCGCCAATACTCTCACCTTAAAAGGAAAACAACCAATGCTGCCCTGAAGTTTCCATCACTTGAGGAAGAAGGAGCACAACACTCCAATTTATACCAGTTATACCCTTTACAGCAACAGACAGACACTAGGCGGAATACAATTTAGGAAAATTCAGCCATGTTGTTGCCTCATATTCAGTAAATCAGAGTGTGGATCTTAGTATGCCTGTCTGAAATACACAGTGACAGATTAGGGAAGAGCACTTCCAAGCCTGCCAAAAAAGCAACATTCACACCAGCACTCAACTCCCTCAGATTGCACAATATTTCTTCTGCCTGATAGATCACATTAGATAAGGGATTGCTAAGAAGCATTAACTGAAGGTAGTATGACTCACTTATCTTGTACATTTTCTAAGAGACACACAGAGATTGAGCCACACAACTCCCACTGCAGCTCTCTTAAACCAAAGGGGCTGATGTCCCTCAACAACACAAGAGACCAGGGAAGCACTGGAGCTGTTTGATTTTCATGCCCGCCCACCTCACCCATTCCCTCTCTGGGCATGTGCTGTTAAATAAGGCCAGTATTTGGTTTCAGTGAAATGGAACAGGTCAAATAACTAATTACTTGCAACTAATTCTGCATGTTGGCTCACAGACTGGTTTTTCAGTCATCTGCTTTTTCATCTTAGGACTCTATGAACATTTCTCTCTCTCAGCTTAGAATGTCAAGGTGACCCATTAATAAGCAAACCCACATGCATTTCATTTCACAACTTACGCTTTTCAGGGGTATCCTTGAAAATTCCCCATTTATGATTATTTGCCATTTTCTCTCATCATCATCTATCACTTTGATGAATCAGGAAACAATTACCAGCAGGATAATTCACAATCTTGACATTGCAGCCACTAGACCTGCCAAGCTATGACAGCTTAAATGCTCAAAAACGAAGCCAAAAACGAATGACTCTCATCCCTAAATGAGTTTTTGAGAGGTTCAAGCTACAGGCTGCTGGTTTCTAAGCTACTACCTCAACCTTAGAAGTATGATAAATACATTGCTGACAATCAGCACCATAGACTAAGTCCTCATTATTGCATTCATTAGCGTTCAAACATAATACACAAATCTCTCCTCAACCACTTTCCCTCTCAGAGTTTTAACATTCTTTGCAAACACTAACAAATTCACAGCAGCTCCAAAAGGTTGCAGTTATTTTTCAGAAATCTCTAAAAAGGATGACTAACACATAAGTAACATAACTAATGCCATCAGATTTTCTAAAAGGGTATACACTCTCACATTTTAGATCACTGCTGCTTACTTAAGATTAATGAGATTCTTATGAGTACAGCTCAACTCGCAACAGCCCACTGTAGATGTCTTGTATCTTGGTGTGAACCCCTTGCTGTGCAAGTGCTACCTACTGTCAAAGATAAACTAACAAAAAGAGGGGTGGGCGACAAGATTTACCAAATTTGGTAAATTCCAATGGACCAATTTTTAGATGCACTCAGCTACTACAAATAATATTGAGTTCAACGAAGTCTCCCAAACGTACAACAGATCTGTGATGCTTGCGACAGCAGTTGCATGACCAGGCTCAAAAACCAATAGCAGCAGAGTGGGGAAAAGGTTTCAGAAGTCCAAAGTTCCAGATTCATAGTTTATGCATCAAACAAGCTTCTTCCTCTTTTTTTTTGCAAAAATTGTAGCTCTAAATACTCCTTGAAAGTTCCATCAAAATCAAAGGGACTTATTTTCAAGAAATTGTATTTAGGAGCTTGTATATTAAAAAAGATACCTGGCCTCAGGCTGTAACCTTTGAAAACCTGTGGCTCAATAATCAAGATAGTCTTTAGAGACCACAACTACTTTGCTGCTATAGGATAAAGGCCGGTCATACACATGCCACAACAAGCCAATACGAACTCCATGCACCAGACTAAAGTATTGCTCAGCGTCTTCCGCATAGGGTAAGTAGTGTTGGAATCAGCCTTGTCATAAGGACTCTTCTGATGCCAACTGATATTAGATAAGGCCATAATGACATTTTGCCAGGAAACTCCGATTTGCTGGCCCTTGTTCCCCTTAAACATTTCTCAACTATCAGGATGTGTTCCTGTTGTTCTAGATCAGCCCAGTCAGCTTGCCAGAGGCATCTCAGACTCCATCTAAGGAATACCTCAACTAATCTGCTCTTTTAAGCATTTTTTTTTCAGAAACATAACTTATTTGATTATTTCTATTTGGCAAGAAATACATCACCAACTTCACAAAGGTCCATGGGAACAAACCTTCAATAATTTCTAGTTCTCCGGAGACATTTCCCCACAGCTTTACAAAGGGTCCCACGGCTTTCCACCATAATAATGCATTGCTTCTGTTCATTTTGTACTGGCCAGCGGAGATCTTATTTTGATCCCTGACCAGATGAGACTGCCTCATGTTTAAAGGGAAACAGCTAAGAAACACATTCCTTAAAAGTCCTATAAAACCAATCACCTCTTTTGTAGAAATACTGATTGCAAGTCAGCAGTTTAGCAACACAACCCTATCAAGCGTGCCCCAACTCCCTCACAATCATCCTCCAAGTCCCTTGTAGCGCTGTTTCCAGTCCCCATGGGACAGAACGGGGTGGGACACACCTTGCTACAGAGGAAGCTGCTTTCTGTGACAGGATAGCCATGCTGTTGTGTGCCCCTTTTTCCCCCGTGCTGTGAATATATTTTGCCTTGTGATATCCCAAGTTAAAATGATATTTTAAAATGTTTATCAGTTTTCCCTTCTGAAAAAAGAGGCACCCAATGTTTAAAACAATATTTTAAAATATTGTATGCTGTTTGAGGGGCCCACTTGCTGAAAAGATAAATCATAGGTAAATCAGGACTTGCGGTAAATCATAGGATAACTAGATAGGAAACTGGACAAGGCTCTTTCTTCGTAAGTAAGCGGATAAGGCTTGATTTTGGTTTTGCTGTTAGGGAAGACTGTAGACCAAAATACTGGAAAGAAAAGCACCTAGCCTTTAAAATTCTAAATTAAGAGGAAAAGTCTTGTGAAATAAGGATATAATAGGTAAAATGTTTTAAACACTTGTTTAAATTATTATAATAATAATTATTATTATTATTAGATGGATATAATGCTTGGGGAGGTCTTGCCAGTGAAAAGTTGCTGCTTAACAGAATGGAAAAGTGCTTCTGCACTTCAGTACAGCTGGGGAAACCACTCAGGCTCTAAAAGATTTAAAAAATAAAAAAAATGTAGCTTTTAAGAAACACACACAATGGTGTGAACAGGGAGATGTGGCACTTACAGTATGTCACAGGCCGTGACCTACAGGTGGCTGGGACAGACGTACACTTTACACAGCACTCTAGGATTGTGCAACTCAAACTCAGGGGGGAATGAAATGCGACTTCCCTGCACCTAAATGAAAGACTGTTTGGCTCTCATGCAACACCTAAGTAACAGCTTCCCAAATACTGCAAAACCTCTAGAAACAGCTGTATGACTATTTAAGGACTCCTTATTTCTTTCTTTGCACCATATACAGTATTCTGAAGAATACTATGTTCACAGGTGCAAACAGGACTAATCTACAACACTGCCAACAGAAGTAATCTCTGACAAGGGATTTCCAAAGGAGCATTCAAACGAAACCAAAGGGAAAGAATGGCAATATAAATGTTGAAGTTACTTTTTTTTAAAAAAAGACTTTCTACAGCAAGGCAAGGGAAACTAACCTTCTACAGAACAAGCTGCTTGTGGCAGGTCAGCTACAATGGTTGCCAACTTTAGAAACAGTCCCCTTAGCTGTACCTTTAGCACCAACTTGACTTGAAACCTGAGCAAAAAATACTAAATTCTGCCTGTCAAACGGCTGTTAATGACACAAGAGCAGAGATGAGGCCATTTCTTTTTCCTGACTCATTGGCACTCCTTCCGAGGAATGAGGAGCAGAGAGGACTAAACCGTGCAGGGTTCCAAGCAAGTGCCAGGCCCACAGAACTAACTGGGGAGGGCCTGAGATGGGGCGACGATGGGGCGCACAGAGCTTCCTAGACTAGAACAGAGACGCGTCAAGATAGTAATGAGGAGGAGGGCCATACGCGCCCCACGAGGGAAAAAGAAACTCCGTGGTGGAGCTGGGCGTGGACAGACTACTCACCAGCCCCAGCGTCTCCCCCACAGGGCCAGTGCCCCGCCCCCTCCCACGCCGACCCCAGCAGGCGGCAACGACAAGCCGACGACTCTGCTGCCTCTAGCTGGAACTCACACAGCTTCGACAGCGGCAAAAAACAAGTCGTTCTGCCCACACTCAAGTTGGCGCCAGTAGCTTCGCTTCCCGCTGGCAATCCGCGCTCGGAGGTCATGTGATCGGCTCTTCCCGTGAGATCCCAGTGAAGCCTTCGGCGTCATATTGAGTGAAGGCAAGTGGCTGGGCTTTCTTCGGAAAGCCTGAACTATACTATACGAATCCGGGCACGGATGCCTCTGCCCCAGGCCTCCGCGCAGAGCTGGTCGGAGGAGTGTCTTCCCACCTGCTGTCCCGCCTTCTTAAGAAAGCGCAGCTGTGATTGGTTAAACACAAGCGCGCTCTGATTGGCCAGAAAACCTTGCAGGTCTGCTCGTTACAGCGGGGCGTCAAGTTCGTTGCCGGTTTTTACTTTTTAACAACCTTACCCTATGCATCTTTATTTACGTAGAGACAAAATCACCCACAAGCTTCACACGTTTCTCTCTATTTCGTACATGGAGCAGTCATAAGCAATATTTTGCTTTCAATCCATAATCGGTCTGCAGTGGAAATATTGTTCTGCTCTGCCTGTGCACACACAACAGAGGTTCCCTTGCTGCAAGCAGCAAGCGAGCACCAAAACGCTTCTCCCCTCACCTCACAAATATCTCTGATTGTGGGCTAGTTTGAGTATTTCTCGCCATTCTGGTTTTCTCTCTCCTCCTCCTGTGTTTTCCTCTGGGAATAAGCCTTGAAATAAAACCTCCACGGTGATTGGAGGTAGTTCTGATTGGCATGCAACCACCCTCCTCCCCCTCTCATCCGATTGGTAGGCTGCAGTGCGTAGGCGAAGCTGCCTCTCAAAAGATGGGTAGGCACCATCTTTCCTGCTTTGCGTACGGCTTTCGGGGGCTCGTAGCTGCTCCGCTTGCTTCCCGAAATACAGAATCTCCGCAACGCAGACGTCTTTTTTTCTCATACTCTAGGATTGTCCATTCACTCTTCGCTGATAGGGGGAAGGGGCATTCTGTGCGCCTGTGTTCCTTTCGTGTATTGGCCATTGTTTTCCATCAAGTTGAGTAAAACAAGACTTTTGTTCTTTCTTTTTTTATTTTATCTGTATACTGCCTTGCCTATGTTCAAGGCGGCGGTACGTCGGAGTGTAGTTTAATCAAAAAAGCTTGCAGAGGTGCTGCTGCTGCTGCTGCTGCTAACAAGACTGCACAAGAACGCGGACTGTACATTCGGAACGCGTGGCACAAATATAGATTACTAGATCACTAGGTGCACTAATCACGGCTTTCCGTAGCGTGTCCATACGGGGAAGAAGGGTAGCCGTTCACAAGTTACGGAATACAAAAAACAGTCCATGCTAAACATGCGAGGGTCGCCCGCAGAGCCACCTGCTATAAGCGTCTCCCACATAGTGGCTAGCTTCGTCCCCATGGAAACCGCGCCTGGTACTCGCTTGCCCTCGAAAGAAATGGGTGCGCAGGATACTCGAACTAAGGTCACATGAAGTGCATCTAACTTAAACCTCGCGAGAATATATGACACACCGTCTCTACTATACCGATGTTTTCTGTTCGCGGGCTATGAAGAAGACCTCTCGCGATATGTGCCTTTGAGACTAGGACCTCTCGCGGTATCTTGGAGCTCTGGGAGAAAGTGGATACCTCGGGGGCGGCGACGCTGGGATAAGATGGCGGACGGAGAGGGTAGCAACGGGGACGCTTCAGCCTTGCCGGTTGGGAAGGAGGCAGGTGAGGTTGACTCGCTTCATTTCCTATTCTTCTGGGATGAAACCTTTAGTCTCCTGGTTAATTATTTGGCTCTCCTGCCTGTTCACCGTGGTATACGAGCAAGGAGTGTATTGGGCCTCGCTGCCCACAGGATGGGGTTGGTTCTCTCCACCGCGCGCGGAGTGGGAGGAGCGTGCCTCTTCTCCTACTTATTTCCCTCAAGCCCAGCCAAAAAATCCTTCACGTATTATGGACTCCTCCTCGGTGCTGTTTCTAATCCCCCCCCCAACTCCATTCCAGAAGGACATGGCCGTGTTCTTTTGTTATAGCAAAAGCAAAAAGGACCTCTGTGGCACCTTAAAGACTAATGGATTTATTGGGACATAAGATTTCGTCGACCAGGAGCCGCTAAATTGTGTATCTGATGAAGTGGGCTTTAGTAAGCTTGTGCCACAATAAATTCCTTGTTTTGTCTCTCGAGGTGCTCCATCATGCTCATAGCCTTTCATCCTCCTGCTAGTGAGATTCCCGTGTATCAGTCCCCAACTCCCCATATTCCCTCAAGTGCATTATTCTGTGGCTACCATTTACTCATCATCATTGCTATGAAGCACCTAATCTTTTGCCTTCTGGGATAGCATGTGATCCCCAAATCCATCTGTACTCTTTCTCATCCCAGTGTATACAAATTGAAGGAGTGGGGCTGTGTGTTCTCCTAATTACCTTTCACTTGGGGTAGTTTAGGGGTAGGGCTGGGTTTCTAGACTATTTGATATGAGGATTGAAAACGTATGCTGGCTCCCATTCATGCGGTTCAGAGAATGGTGTCTAAAAGAAACCTCACTGGGCTGCTCAGTTTCTGATGTCTCGGCCTACCTCCAAGCTAGTTATCTCTCTGATGATCTAAATGTCATTCCCATCTAGCACACAGAGTGACAAGCAAATGACTCTTATATGGTGGGATTTGCATAAGGGGTACGAAGTCAAATGAATGAGTTCTGAAAACATTCTTCTTTTGATTTGCTGTGGTGGTTTTCTTTTTCTGTGGTCTATGGTTACAGTTAGATGTATTCTAATTACATATATTTTATTATTCTGACCAAGTTTGACATTTGCGCAAAGAATGAGATGGCACAGAAGAATGGAGACAAAAAGACATGAAATTTGGAGGTTTGGTAGACGTGTGTGCATAGCAAACATGTAAAGGGGGGAGGGAGACAGTTCTTCAAGGTTGATGTTCTCATGCTCATTGACCACTGAAAGTCTGTGCCCCCCCCCCCGCTGTAAAAGGGGAGTTCTTACTCCAGGTATGCTGTCCAGCAAGTGCATGAGAAGATGGGTGACAAGAATAAGGAAGCAACAGGCAGAAGAAGCCACATCTACCTCAGGGAACTTAAAGGAACAATGCAAATTTCTATGCTCCAATCTTTCTGCCCTTGCATTCCAAGGGCATTATCTGGATGTACAGCTAATTCAGGATGCACAATACCCACAGCCATGTCTATAGGGTGGGGTTTAGATGCTGATTCAGTGAATTAGCTGATACCGACTGCAGTTCTACAAAGATATGGTGGTTTAGAAACTAATCTTGCATTTTTGTAGAAATGTACTCCCTTACACCCAAGTTCCATTGAACTGTGTGTGTACAATCACTTGTCACTAATTTTCTCCCAAGCATTTGTTTTTCCACTGTGTAGAACTCTCACCTATGACCTTCTAGGCATTAGAACAGGGGTTCTCAACCAGTGGTACTAGTACTACCAGTGGTACTTTGGTCGACTGCTGATGGTACTCGGACCGCCGGAACCCCGCTCCAATGCAGTGCTTTCAGCAGCGCATTTTTGCTCCCGATAGGCTCCTGCCTTTGGCCAAACCTCTCAGAAACGCTGAGAGGGGCCCTTCCACCCGCCAGGTGCCTCCTACCTGCGTTTTCTGGTCTCTGAATACCCAGAAATAATTGGCGATGATGTCCTCGCCACTCACTTCCAGTGGTACGCAGCAGGAGAGTAGCGCCGGAGGTGGTACTCACCCAGGAAGGGGTTGAGAACCCCTGTATTAGAACAAAGATTTAATGCAGCATTCTTGCTCATATTCATGAGCTTGCTTTTGCTATAACTTTGTGGAAGCATTTCTTTCCTATAGGAAAGGTTAAACATTAGCACCTGTTCATACTTTTGTGGGAATAAATATAGTGAGTCCCATCTCATTTGAAGCTTGCTGCTGTTTGTTTTAGTTGCTGTGTATGTGGCCAGGCTGCAGAAAATAGTTTGTGCTGTTCACACTTGCACCTTAGGAAATATAACTTCTCCTGTAAACTCTTTTTATGGCCACTTGAAAATATCTCCAGTGCGATTTTGTTTAACCTTTCAAGACCTACATCTCTTACAAGTGTTTTCATTGCATTATGCCAGAGTCCAAGCCAGTTCATGCTATTACTGTACTTTTTCCAGCAGCTGCAATTGCAGAAATAGCTGCTGGCTTTCTGTAGATATCACCCAGTTAATGCAAACCTGTTTCCATGTATTCATGTACATACGTGCATAGAGAAAACTGGTAGTGTGAAACGACTCTTTGGGGCAAAAACTGGCTTATATTATTGCAGGTTGGAGAACAGAAGGAAGAACTAAATGCGCACATTCTGTCAATAGAATATATCTTCATCTGAATTTATGCAGAGAATGCATCTAAAGTTCTTAATTGCTCCAGAGCGAGCAATATTAATATGCATTGCAAATAGATACATGCTATACTTATACTTCGTCAAGGTCAAGAATAGATCATTCCAATAAAAATTGAATTCCTAAAAATCTTAATATTTCTTCTTTTTAAAAATTAATTGAAGTACTAAACCTGAAATCTGTGGTTGCGATGATACCATACAAGTACATACTTTTTAGACTCCAGCCATGGGACTAGGAAGTGAATCTCCCTATGTAAAGCAACAGTTGCTAGGTGATCTATTCTAGGGGCTTACTGACCCTTCCTCCATTCAGTTTCTAGATATCTGAATAAGGATGGATAGTAAAGTTTCTATTTACTGTATACTGTACACGTTTAATACTAGTTTGGTACTTTACAATATGATGTAAATTGATCCAGTACGCATAAAGGTCCAATGGGACCACTTCTAATTTTTCAGTAGTTTCTTGTTCAAAGCCCCTCTTTCAGACAAGGTAAAATAAGCAAGGTGTTTCATCTGCATTGCCTTTGCATCTTCTGTACTCTTCATCCTAAATATACAATGTACTGATATACTAGTTTGTGAACTGCTAGTGCATTAGCAGAAACTCCCTATTCTAAGCACATATTTGTTAATGCAGCATCTTTTTGTTAAACATTTGCACATATCGTACAATTGTATGTGCTAGAATGTATGTAAAATACTGTATTTCTTCAATTCTAAGACACATGTTTTTTCCCAATTAAGCATTTCAAAAAATGGGGTGCGTCTTAGAATCGAAGGTCTCCAAAAAGCACCCCAAAATGCTATCTTCTTACTTACTGGGGCTTGCGGGAGCTTCAGGGAGACCTGCGCAACCCTCTGCAGGCCTTCCTGATCTTCAGTTCGGTGAAAAACGGTGATTTTCAGCCATTTCCGGTTTTCGCGAAAACCAGAAATGGCCAAAAATCGCTGTTTTTCGCCGAACTGAAGATCAGGGAGGCCTGCAGAGGGTTGCGCAGGCCTCCCTGAAGCTCCCCCAAGCCCAGGTAATGAAGGAAATGGCACTTTCTGGCAGGGCCAGAAATGCTATGCAAAGGCAGTGCACTCAATCATCCTCAGCTGCAGGAGACATGCTGGGGAGAGTTGGTGCTGAGCGGGTAGATTCAATGAAGGGAGGTGAGTCTTATAATCGATGGATTTTTTTTTCCCCTGCTGGTGGTACTGAAAGTAAAGGTGGGCCTTAGAATCGATGGCGCCTTAGACTCGAAGAAATACGGTAAACCTTTTTTTCACACATAACTGCTCCCTCATTTTACGATACTTTATATGACTGTGAAGTTGGAAAAAGTCAAACTAGATTTTTTAGGAAGTTCTAATTCTTAGCAGTTTTACTCAGAGGTCCACACCATGGAGTTCAATAGAATATTAGTTTTATATGTGCCTACAGATTGTCAGATTAGTTTTATACCTTTACCTTTACAGATAAATAGGCACAGATAGATCTGTGCCTAACAGTATTCTGCATTAAATCGCAACTATTTGGTTTGTATGTAGCATTGGATAGTGTATAGAAAGCAACAATTATAGTAAAGTACAAAGATTCTGTATTTTATTGAATCCCATGTCGGCTAGCATTTTGCCTATCTCACAAAGCAGAATCTTTCTTACAGGAAATAAGGCACCCGCCGCATCCTAAGCAGGATTCGGCCTGCACCGGTGCAGCAGAGGCCTCATCGGGGTAAAGGGACATTCGTCCCTTACCTCTAGAGCCCCAGCCACCCCAATGGGTCTACTCGAATGTGCATCAGCTGTTTTGCTGGTGCACATTTGAGCCAGCCATGTACCGCCAGCCAGACCTGGGAAGGGGAATAGAATTCGTCTGAGCGTGGTGCCAACAATCCCTCCTGGACCACTCCGATGCCTCCACTGTGCCTCAGGACTTGCCTCTCCACCGCTGGGCTCCACTGTTCGGCTCAGACCTCTCCACTCGCGCCGCTTATTTGTTGGGTGCCGTAAACATGCTTTCCGGGACATTTGCAACACCTTAGACCAGCAGAGCAATCGCTCTGCCGGTCTAAAATTAGACAGGACTGCGCTGTTAGTAACAAGAACAACCATTAGTGGTTGCTTGTTAGAACGATGCTAACCTAGGTCAAGGGGGACCTGCAACAAAAGTTGCATCCCCCAATCTCTAATGCCTATATCCAGGATAAGGGCTCCAGCAGTCTAATTTCTTCTTCTCGTACCACTCGCCATGTTCTGATTTCCCCCCAACTTGCTCCCTCAACATCCTGTAGATTTAGGGTGCCATGGAGCATGCTCAGTTCTTGTCATATGATATTTGAATTAATTTTCTTTACAAACCTATTGAGGCACCCTGTATCACTTCTTTATTCACTTCTTTATTTTGAGCTGGCCTTGTTTGGCTTAAGTCTGACAAGTATTCAGTCACCTGAGTTTGCTATAGTGTAGATAGATAGTTAGTTACCCAGAGGTTTGAGGACTTAAAAGATTGGTGTGGGGGGGGGGGGGGGGAGAGAGAATTAAGAGATGAGAAAGCAGCATTTCTGCAAACTGAGAAAAAGGGAAGGGGGAGGACACCAAAGTGCAGAAAAGACTTTTTATTATCATGAAATGCTCCACTGTAATTGTTAACACCTGATGCATTTTGAGCTAATAAGCTCCTCTTCAGAGCAAAAAGATGAGTCATTTTATCAAAACCTGAGAAAAATAAATATATTTATTACTGAAGTCAGAAGATACTTAACCATTAAAGCACAGTTCTTTCCAGTCTCTAGCTGGTTGTGGTTATATGTGTAAGAGCCTTCTAACTCCAGTAATAAATACGTACCTATTTATTTTTATAAATAAATACCTATTCATCTGCTTTTGATGAAACTGTTAATTGTTCACCTCTGAGGAGCTTATTAGTTCAAAATGCAACAGGCATTTATGATTTCAGTAGAACATTTTATGATGTTTAGTTTGTTTTTTTATAGACTTAGAACATCCTACTAACTCCCAGACAAAAGGACTAGACTGCTTCTGTATGTAACAATTTTTTCCACTTGGTTTCTGAAGACATAGGAGTTGGCAGTCTCAGGAGTATGCATGTAAACTATCAGAGCTCGGGTTATGCCATAAAAATAGTGAGTAGAGGATTGGATATGCTTGTGGGTTCAGCAAAGGTGCCGTCACTCTTTTCAGTTTCCCAGATCTCCAGTGACAGTCTTTCCCATATCAAGTTATTTTTTGCATGCACTGTTCTGTTTTTGCTTGCAATTTTGTGTGGTATCATATTATTCATTATTGGATCGAATAAACAAATACAAGCACTTTCCCTGTTGTAGTAAAATAATTCTTTTTCCAGTGCCCAGTTCCAGAGGCATAGCCGTGTTAATCAGTTGCAGCTAAACTAATAAAGAATATTTTGGTATCTTAAAGGCAGATTTATTATGGAAGAAGTTTTTGTGCACCAGAACCTACTTTGTCAGTAGTATGAAGTGTTTTCCTCACTTCCATCCACACATTTTGAGGTTTTTCTGGCTGACCTTAGTAGCCAGCCAGAATTCTTGTTTCCCACTGACCCTATCCCTTTCCCAAGAGGGAGAAGCAAAACCTTGCCTACAAAGTCATACTGTGCTTTAAGGTGGCTCTGAGCACTGCTGATGCCACTGCAACTGCAGGGGCAAGCCCTCCCTCATCCCTAGCTCCACACTGGGTGGGGGTACAAGGGCTTATGTCGGACTGGTTAGAAAGCAGGAAGACGCCTTACTATTTTTCAAGCCTCTTTGAAGCTACATGTGAAGTCAGCAACATCTTTACTGCCCGTCTCCTGGGTCAAAAGTTTAGTGGGAGAATTTAAAAAAAAATGCCAGCCAACGACAAACTTGCGAACACATTTGTAGCCTTCTACTCAGTTGGCAGATCATATATGTGCACTTGCTCATTTGTGTATCCTGTGAACATAATCAAATTTGCTAATACATTCTAGTCCAGTAATACCATGTTGAACTGTCCTTTGGAAACTTTTTGTTGAAGAATGGTGACATTCAAGTCAGGAGCAGAATGTCCTGGGAGATTTCTGAACATTGCCAGATTTTATGTCAGACTTACGTTCATTTATTCTCTTGCATAGAGCCTTGATCTGTTTGATGTAGCACAAGCAAATTTTTCACATTAAATGGCATATATCTCATTGGAGGATGAGCAGGTGAATGAGCCTCTAACTACGTATCGCAGATGGTTTTTAGCAACGCAATCATACCCAATTTTCCAGCACTGGTGCAGCCGCAATGCAGCCCCGAGGTAAGGGAACAAATGTTTCCTCACCTTGAGGCCTCCATGACTGCCCCTGCACTGCAAAATGCAGTGTGCACCCTGTTGGCACTTAGCCGTCACTAGAAAGTTGGTTTGGATTGCGCTGTAGGTCTTGTAGTAATGTTGCCTGAGTAGATTTGGGAGTACCCAAATTAATATCCAGGTTTGCTTCAAGACTTCCGAGTTGTCTCTGTTAGACACTGTTGCTGCTGAGTAGCTATTTTAGAAAAGGGAGCTATCTCTAAGCAAGGGCAGACCTACCTCCCACGTCTTAGCAATATGAATTAGCAAATCTTAAAACACATAGAAAAACGGGCTTTGCTGAGGGAGAATCAGCATGGCTTCTGCAAAGGGCAGTCTTGCCTCACGAACCTTTTAGAATTTTTTGAAAAGGTCAGCAGGCATGTGGATACGGGCGAACCCATGGATATTATATATCTAGATTTTCAGAAGGCGTCTGACATGGTCCCTCATTAAAGGCTCCTGGGAAAACTCCACAGTCAGGGAATAAGAGGGCAGGTCCTCTTATGGATTAGGAACTGGTTGAAGACCAGGAAACAGCGAGTGGGAGTCAATGGGCAATTTTCACAACGGCGAGAGGTGAAAAGTGGTGTGCCCCAAGGATCGGTCTTGGGACCGGTGCTTTTCAGCTTGTTCATAAATGACCTGGAGTTGGGGATAAGTAGCGAGGTGGCCAAGTTTGCGGATGACACTAAACTTTTCCGGGTGGTGAAGACCAGCAGGGATTGTGAAGAGCTCCAGAAGGAACTCTCCAAACTGGGAGAATGGGCAGCAAAATAGTAGATGAGCTTCAATGTAAGTAGGTGTAAAGTTATGCACATTGGGGCAAGAAATCAAAACTTCACATATGCACTAATGGGTTCTGAGCTGTCTATGACGGATCAGGAGAGAGATCTTGGGGTGCTGGTGGACAAGTCGATGAAAGTGTCAACCCAATGTGCGGCGGCCGTGAAGAAGGCCAATTCCATGCTCGGGATCATTAAAAAAGGGATTGAGAATAAAACGGCCGATATCATTATGCCCTTGTACAAATCGATGGTAAGGCTACATCTGGAGTATTGTGTCCAGTTCTGTCACCACACCTCAAAAAGGATTTAGTGGAATTGGAAAAGGTGCAGAAAAGAGCGACCAGAATGATTTGTGGGCTGGAGCTACAACGTTTAGGGCTTTTCAGTCTAGAAAAAAGGCGCCTGAGGGGGGACATGATTGAGACGTATAAAATTATGCATGGGATGGAGAGAGTGGATAGAGGGAAGTTATTCTCCCTCTAGCACAACACCAGAACCAGGTGACATGCACTAAAATTGAGTGGAGGGAGAGTTAGAACTGACAAAAGAAAATATTTTCTCACCCAGCGTGTAATTCATCTGTGGAACTCCTTGCCACAGGATGTGGTGATGGCACCTGGCCTGGATGCCTTTAAAAGGGGTTTGGATAGACTCATGGAGGAAAAGACCATCACAGGTTACAGGCTATAAGCAACCTCCTGGTTTTAGAAGTAGGTTTTCTCTGTGCCAGGTGCAAGGGAGTGACAACAGGAAACAGGTATCTTGTCTGTGTGCTTTTGGAGGCATCTGGTGGGGCCACTGTGAGATACAGGAAGCTGGACTAGATGGGCATTTGGCCTGATCCAGCAGAGTTCTTATGTTATGTCTACAGGGGAGACATATTGAACAGGGTGGTCTGCAAGTCATTAAGGGTATGTTGATGTGATTTTAGCTTGGAACTGTAGGTAACAAGTGGTGATCTGTCACTGTCAGTGTCTTGTCTGTACATAGTGTATACTACATACACACTACACGAGGGGTGGCCAACCTTTCAACATGAACGCTCCTGGACCTTTAATGGTTGTATAGGTGAGGGCATTTCAGCAGGTGCAGTTGCTTTAGTAGCACCATCAGCAACTGCATCTGTCAAGATTCTGTCTTCTATACAACTCTTAAGAACGCAGAGGCCCTGATGGTGGAAGGTTGGCCACCCTTGCACTACACACTACATAGTACACTACTCCTAGGTACCAGTCTGGCCTTGTCAATCACTTTCTTCACTTCACCAAGCAGATATTGTGAAAATGCCACAGTGTGTAGAGCATCCTTAAAACATTGTCACCTACAGCTCCCAGACAAGCATCCCAATCCTATTCCTCTCCCCCACTGGTGCAGCCAGTGGGGAAGGGCAGAACGGGGGGCCCTGGAAGGGAAAGGGGATTCAAATCTCTTTCAAATCCCCCTTTAAAGGGGATTTAGATATCTCCTCCAAAGCCCCCTGCCCCACCCTCCCCCACTGTCTGCACCAGTGAGGGAGAAGGATATGATTGGACTGAAAAGCATTTTAATCTCTAAGGATGCACTGCTCCTGACCTGAACATCACTATTCTTTAACTAAAAACTTCCAAAGGAAACTCCATGAAATTGCTGAACTGGAAGTTATCTACAGACTTGATTTTATTCATTCAGGTCTTATTAAAAACATGGCTTTTTATCACACTGCAGGTGTTAATTCAGGATTTTCGTATCTCTGCAGTTGCAGATAGTCACACATATAGTTTGGAATTTTGCATGGTACAGTCACAGATCTACTGAACTTTGTGCATTTCATGCCCTTTGGGACCCTACTACTTGTGTGGAGTGGTTTTGTTTTTTACTTGAGCTCCTAACAAAGTGGTTTCCTAAGGAAGTGGCTTCTGCCATAATAAATCTGTATGTCCTTAAGGTCCTTAAGACTTTCTCTCTTCAAGAGTGTCTTCTTCCATTCTGCTGCTATTTACACAAATAAACATAATTCAAATGAGGTTCTTTCTGACTTGCCTAATGGCAGTATTTGAAATGCAATTTGTCATGTCAGCATAGTAATTTGCTGGAGTTCATAAAATTAATGTGTAAAATGTTCTCTGAAGACAATTGCAGATCAGTCACAGCTGAGAAGATTTCCTGCCCACACAGTTGTATTTTTCTAGCTTGCTTCTTAATCTATGTAAATAGCAGCTTCTTGCTTGTGAGATCATTGACCTAATTACATTTACATACTGTACATACATTCTCTGATTGAGCCATTGGCCATGAAGAGACCCATCACTCCTTGACACTTTGTGGGGCAATAGGATAGCACAATAGGATAGCACTGGAAACTGAAAGCAAGGTGTGACATTCTGTGTATCTGTTGCTAATAGACTTCCTTTAACCAATTGACTCTTTAGTTGAAGACTAATGAAAGCATTGGCATTGTATTTAAAATGGACATGGATCAATGCTAGGAAGAAATGTTGACTCTTCCTATGTATTATTCTGTGCTAACTTAACTACATTATTTACAAGGTAAATCACTAATTGAAATTGTTTTACTCTGCGGTGGACTCCTGGAATGTGAATTAGTGGAAGAATTATTCCTGCTGCCTTGTGTTTCCATACCTTTGGCTGATCCTTTCTTTAACTGTGTGGAAGAGGTGTAAATTATTCAATCCTGTAGTTCAATCCTGAAATAAAGTATGTCCTGCAGTATATCAAATAAACAGACATATTGTTACTTAACTGCATTACTACAGTTTGATTGATTTTCTTTCTGCAATTCATGACTCTTTTTCTCAAAAGTTGATGAGAATTAAGTGATCAAAATGTCAATTTTCTGACTTGCATATATTTACATTCCCATGTTTGGGGAATTAGAATTGTCATTGCAAGTGACAAAAAGTCTGAAATAGTGTGTTTGCCAGAAGGCCCATGTTTAGCCACTGTTTGAAGTTGGTACTTATTATGACATCTATATGAGTCTGGCAAAAATCCTGAGACGGATAGCTGGGTCCTTGGAAGACTTCCCCATTCTGATATTGGTGTGCTTGCTTTTTGCAGTGGATCGTCTAATCAAAGAAAACAGCCACATCTTCACAGATACCCAGTGCAAAGTGTGTAGTGCAGTGCTCATCTCTGAGTCCCAGAAGCTTGCTCATTACCAGGTATGCTTCAGCAGAAACTGTTACTGTAGCTAAGTAGCATTCCAAGTACAGTACACTAACCTTGTGTTTCTGTTCCCTTTCTGCAGAGTAAGAAACATGCAAACAAAGTTCGGCGATACATGGCTATCCATGGTGAGGAGGAGATCAGTCAGAGCAAGAAAATAAAGCTGGATACAAAGCAGGTAATGCCAGTTACGTCAAAACAAGAACAACAAAAGCTCATACCCATGCTAAGTGTGCAAAAAGGCACAAGTTTTTCAAGTGGTGCTGATCTTATATTTAGCAGGGGGAGAGTAACTGTCCTTCATTTCAGCACAGTGTCTTTTCTAGTTGCTGTTTGCTGGTATTTCTTCTGCATCTTTTTAGATTGTGAGCCCTTTTGGGACAGGGAGACATTTAGTTTGATTTTGTCTGTAAACCACTTCGTGAACTTTTTTGTTGAAAAGCAGTATATAAATATTCATGATAATAATATCCAAAGTTGTTCTTCCATGAATGGAAGACATTTACATTTGAGCAAGGAGTTGTGAATTTCATTAGTGTCCCCTTAACTCTGCAGCCATCTGTGGCTGATAGTCCTGTGCCCGGGGGGGGGGGGGGGGGAGATTTCTAGGATCAGGCAGTCTTGCAGAAATAATCCATGTATAATGCTGTTGCAAACATACATACATTTAAATGCTACTCCCTAATCAAATAGGTACATGTACGCTGGAAATAAACCTAAGAGGCCTCTTTGGAAGAAGAAAACTAGTTCAGAAACAATTGAGAGTAAAATTGTTGTACAGTCTATTTGTAATGATCCATTTTTATGCTAATTGGTTTTTGGTTTTGAGAATTAGAGTTCACTTTTTAGCAGGCTGTTGAGACTAAATCTGTACTTATAGAACCTACTAGGTGGGATAATACCATTTTGCTGCATAATACATACTGTTCGAATAATTCTGATTTGCTCTAGCTTCTTTAGATCAATTCTCTCTCTTAGTTTGATATTGCATAAAAGGTAGAGTCTTAGACAGCACTATGGGGAGCAGTCTGCTTTACTCCTCCTTTTCGCCTTTTATATACAGAATTCCGGTCAACTACTCATCGATTTTAATCATCATCCCCTTGGCCTATAACTGCTTTCCTTGGTTAGAGTCTGCTTGTCTGGTGTGCTGGGGTTGAAAATGAAGGCGGGAGCGTTCAGTCGAGAATAGTTGTGAAGTTGCAGCAAGGAGTTCCAGTCCAGTTGCATTTCCTGAACTTGAGAAATGTCATTGTTACGCTTGCCCTCTGCCTCTTCAGACCCAATAAATTTCTGTGTTCCTTCTTGCAAACAGCAGAGCAGCAATGGAGAAGACAGGAACAAATGCTGTCCCATCTGTAATATGACCTTTTCCTCACCTGTCGTGGCTAACTCCCACTACCTAGGCAAGACCCATGCCAAGAATCTGAAGCTAAAGATGCAGTCTCCTAAAACAGAAGGTATGATCAAGAAGCTACAGCAGCTTGTCTCCTAGTATAGTTCTGAAAAGCTCTGATCAGAATGTTCCAGGGTTCTTCTAATTCCTTTGTACAAATATAGAACAGTAGTCCTGGTCTCACTAAAATGTCATAATGAGACAGTTGAGATTTCCCAACTGGAAAGCAGCACGCTGGTATCTTGACCTTGGTGGTAACAAATCCAGAGAGAGACCATAAATCCTGCAGGAGAATCTTTTGTTTATGTGTCTTTGATAGTTTGTTTTATAGGTTTTTGTCAGTTGTAGATTTTTTGTGCTTGCATGTAGTGAAAACGTTCAAATATTCATGCAGAATAAAGTTCTACTAAGTGGGAAGTTCTGACCTAGTGGGAATTTTGTGGTTTGTCTGGTGATATGAAATTGTTTCTCTAGCTTTTCTGATTAGTTTGTTTCTAAATTATTATCTTTATTTTTGGATTAATCTTGCAGCAGCTGTACCTGCTCAGAAACAGCCCACTAACCTTCTGTCCACTACTGTGTCATCTAATGAAGAGAACCAAAACACTTCTGACCCAGACAAATTCTGCAGTCTCTGCCACGCCACATTCAATAATCCCCTGATGGCAAAACAGCACTATGTAGGCAAGAAACACAAAAAGCAGGAGACTAAACTTAAGCTAATGGCGCACTATGGGAGAATGCCTGAGGAACCAGCTGCTTCAACAGGTGAGTTTTTCACATCAAGGCTTCCAGAGTAGTAAAGAGCAGGATGAGTGATCAAGGTTTACAAAGCAGCAACTAACCTTCCTTATAAAGTAATTTGTGTGCAGTTTTGTGATGTGCTGTGAAAAGCAAAGGGTTCCTTCCCACCCGCTGTCTCCCTATTTTTAGTGATTTAAAAAAAAATTATGTTCAGTGGGTATGCCCTGTGCAGATACAGAGGGCGAGAAGTTGGTATTCACAGACATGGTGGGGAGAATGTGGAAGTAGGCAGGAAAATTCAACTTTTGGAAAGGACTGCTGGATTCCCAGAAAACTCCAGAAAACTCCAAATACCATATCAGGAAAAAAATATCTAACTGCGCATGCATACTTCAAAGCAGCAGCTGAGGACAATGCGCAGGTGTAAGGCCAAGGATCAATAACTCTTAGGAGAAAGGGGCCATAAATACACAGAAAATGAGGCAAAGTAGCTGACTGAGGAAAATGATGTAATGTACTTTTGTTATAGTATAATTAATAATTATAATGTAATGAACTTCCTTCTCTTCTGACTCAAGGCATCAGAAGCCATGTAAATCAAGGTATCAGTACCTAAACTTTCCTAGAAATGCAGGTAAAAGTTGAAAAATTATAGGAACCAAAATAAGTAGAAAGGGATGACATGAATAAAATAAAAACTTGCTGTGAGGAGCGCAAGAAGAAGAAAGGACAATTAAGAGACAGTTGGAAACACCAAATATTGCAAGAGTGAAGTTAAGCAGGTGAAGACTGTTTGTCTCATATAGATGTAGATATAGATATAGATGGACAGACAGACAGACTAGGAGAACCCAGTGCAGTTGCAACATCTTTAAAAAAATCTTGACAGCAAAGGAAAGGGGGAAAATTAACTGAAAACCTGTCACACAAGTTGTTCAGGTAAGGATAGCAGATATTGAAGCTCAGAAAAAAAATGAGAAGGAATGAAAATTAAAAAACTAAGAAAAAATTGCAGCAGTGGATACATTCAATAAAAGAAAAGTTTACAACATTGAAAAATGTGGTAAACTCAAGAAAAGGGAAGACCTTTTTTTAAAATACGTAAAAAAGAGGTGAGATAAAACCATAGCAGTGCCCAAAGCTTACAAATGGGATTCATATAACGCTGTACAGTGAGAACTTGTCCAAATGCAGTCATGAGATAAAGAGAGGTGTTTCAGCTAAGTGAGTTGCAATTAAGTTGAGTTGTCCAAAAGAGAATAGCACAGAGATATGTGAAAGAAGAGAGTTGGGGCAGGAGTGCAATTTATTTATGTATTTATTATTAACAGTATTTATATACCGCTTTTCAACAAAGTTCACAAAGCGGTTTACAGACAAATTCAAATGATTAAATGGCTCCCTGTCCCAAAAGGGCTCACAATCTAAAAAAGATGCAGAACACCACCAGCAAACAGCTACCAGAAAAGAGACCGTGCTGGGGTGAAAGGGGAGCAGTTACTCTCCCCCTGCTATATATGAGGAGCACCAATTGAAAAAGTGCCTCTTGCCCAGTTAGCAGGGGAATTAGCAATTTAAGTAACTTCTTACAAAATAAACTGAAGGAAGGAACATATTCGTCAGGTGGGTTGATGTTAAATAAATTTTCACATTTTGGCATTTATATGTTTCTTTAAAAAGTATGTATGTTAACTGATTGCTATAGCACATATTGATGTGCAACTAAACCGACAGCGCAATCCTGACTAAAGATCCGCGGGCAACCCCAGGGCCGCCCGCTGGATCCTATCCCCGTTCTGATCGTGATCGGCCCGGAGGTCTACTAGCACAGGGAGGCCCCAGTGGGCCTCCTCGGATTTCCGCCAGCTATTTCGCTGGCATAAGTTGGAGGAGGCTGTGTAAAGGCCGCGCCGGCCCAGGAGGCGATATGGTGGCTGCCATCCCTGCCCTGTCCTGGGCCAGCTCGGCCTACTGCTGGCCTCCCTTGTCGCCTGGACCGCCCCCACCGGTGCTTCGCTTACCTTCTCCTGCGGCTGCAGGGACGATCCGGTGCCTGAGTGAGGGCTGTCAGCCTCTGCGCAGAGGCCCTTATATGTAATCTGGAAATATTGCATAATGTTGTCATCCTGAACACAGACAGTGAGACAATATCTGAACCTTTGGCCGTTTACTTCCATTGATGGTGCTACTGCACCAAATGTCTGGATTCAGATGTTGTATGCAAAAGGAAAGGAAAGATATTTTAGTGGTTTCGAATTACCTCTATGATAGTTAAAAGATATTCTTCTTGCTTCAGGCAATGGGTACAAATTACATAACTTATGTAGATGAAGTATCTGAAATTCAGACATTTCGACAGATCCGGAAGAAGAACCCACCCTTCACAAATATGTTACAGATTATTTAATTCATAATCTGTGTGGAGACATTGATCCACAAGCAATATATATGAAAGCTGAAAAGTGTAGTAGATTCTGAAAATGTCACCAAATGAAGTGAATCCATATCCCATGTATCAAAGGCACGATAATGGGCAAACAGTGCTGAATAACATACATGAGAAATTTCTGAATGTAGGTAAGAGATGGTTATTTACAAATTATTTATTTCCTGCTTTTTCCTTCAAATAAACAAGAGTGCTGAAGGCAGCTCAGGCTCATTCCAGTATGTATGTATTTTAATACTTCTAGGCTCATTAATATTGAAGCATGTTCATTGTTTCTGTTAAATATTTGCACAAGTATATTTACAAGGGGCATGAGCATGCCCATTTACCAATCACACAAAAAATGAATAGTTTGCGAAATTAGTTTAAATTTCCTGTGTTTTTGAACATTTCTGTTTGAAACATGTTTGCTGGAAATTTAAGCAAATTCCAAAAGAGGTAAATGCAATTGGTCGCACACCTTTGAACAACGGGAAAAGTTGATAAGCCAAACAAAAAAAATCTTTTTTTATGGTCTCTGGCTTCATTCTAACTATGAAATAAAATTTAAAGATCTTTTACAGAATCCAGGCAGCCTAAAAGTCACATCAAATGCCTCCTAGAGAAGGGAAAAATAAATTAATACAATTGTTTTAAAAAGATACATACATACAAAGCTCTACAACGGAGCTGCAGCCCCCCCCCCCTTTCAAACAAAGACTAGACAAAGATGCCCTATACCAGTGGTTGGTGAGGGTATACTTTCAGCTGTATTAGCTGTTCATCCAGCATTAGACTCAACTTGTTCTTGTTGCTGTATTGGCAGTCCTGCTGGATGATTGAACCGATAGGCCGGTTTCAAAGGGTGGGCATTGCCAGGAGAGTATGTGTTTCTTGTTAGGAGGGAGCTTGGGGGAGGGGTGCCGCTATAAAGAGAGTATTGGACTACAGAAGATATGGTCGGTGGGGGTTGGACAGGCCGTTTCAGGAGAAGGAGGGTCCATCATAGATTATCTCTACATAGATTTCTCTCCCCCAACTCTCCAGTGACTGGTGGTCTTGGCAGTGATTCCCTGAATCTGCTACTTCTAAATGCCAGGTTGGTGAATAATAAAACTAACATCATCTTCTTGGACTTCCTGGATGAGGACGCCAGCCTAGTATGTATTACAGAGACCTGGTTGGATGAGGCGGGAGGGGTAGGTTTCTCCCAGCTTTGTCCCCCAGGTGTTGCAGCAGCCACAATTGAAGGGGAGGGGGAGTTGCAATGGTCTACTGTGAATCCATCTCCCTTGCCAGGTGCCCCATTCAGCAGTTCACTGGGTCCGAGTGCCTGCATGTTGTGTTGAGAGGGCCGGACAGGATAGGGATTGTGTTGGTGTACTGCCCGCCTTGCAACAGTCTCCCTGCCTGAGCTGATGGGTGATCTCGGTGGTGGCGTTGGAGTCCCCCCCCCCCCCATTAGTGCTGAGGGTCTTCATTGTTTAATATGCCAAAGCCCCTGGGGTTGGTGCAGCTCAGGATTTTATGGCTGCCGTGACATCCGTGGGCCTGTCCCAGAAGATCTTGGCCCCGACACACGAGGCGGGACATGTGTTGGACCAGGTGTTTACAGCTGAGCAAGGGGGTGATGATCTGGATGTGGAGGAGATTAAGATCATTGTCATGATCTTAGATCTGAGGCTTTCATGGCCCGCTATTATCTTCTGGTTTCCAAGGTTCACGGGTAAACAAGCCATGTGTAAAATTCTAATTCCAGCTGAAGTAAAAATTTATTCAAAACTGTCGTGGTTTTACAAAGATCCCCACGTACAGATAAGAAACAATTAAAACCTGAAGCTAAAAATACTTAATACCAATATGGTATTAAGTTTTCATATTGTTCAATTATCCATCAGATAATTATCCATCAGATGGATAATTGAACAATATGAAAACTTAATACCATCCGTTCAAGGATATAAACATCTTCCTCTAATAAGCTATATATAGAAAAAACATGGTTCATCCCCCATGAAGGAAAGACTCTTTGTTTCCTGTACTATAGAACTTGTAACAATGCTGTGAGATTGTATCATTCACAAGTGTAAGTGCTGCAAGGACTTAAGAATGACAGGTCTGCAGGAGAGTTGGAGCCTCACCTGAAGGTTAATTGATTATTTCCACAGCCTTTGTGCTGCTAACTAACAAAGTTCCTGCACTTTCCAGGTATAAAAGAACTGCAGTGTGACTCGTATGGCTAACACCTTTAATCTTTGGATTTATTCCTAGAAAATGTTTCTTGTTTTAGAAGCGAAACGTCGGAATATTTTTAGCTTCAGGTTTTAATTGTTTCTTATCTGTACGTGGGGATCTTTGTAAAACCACAACAGTTTTGAATAATTTTTTACTTCAGCTGGAATTAGAATTTTACACATGGCTTATTTACCTGTGAACCTTGGAAACCAGAAGATTGTCATGATCATTACCTGGTAAGGCTTAGGCTTGTTGCAGTTTCTTACCTCTGCAGAGGCAGGGGACTACATTGTATGGCCCGTACCCAGAGGTTAATGGATCCGGAAGGTTTCCTGAGGGCTCTGGGGAATTTTCCAGCTGCCAAGACTGGTGACTCACCTGAGGCCCTGGTTGACCTCTGGAATGGGGAAATGGCCAGGGCAGTGGATGAGAGCGCTTCTGAGCGACGTCATTTTTCAGCTTCTAGTGCTAGGAGCGCTTGAGAGTGGGCTTTTTTTTCTCCTAGCGTGCTCGGGTTGCGTTTTTTTCCTCCCAGCCCGCTCGCCATGCTAGAAGTTTCAACTGCGAGCTCAAAGCTAGAAAAGATGGCGGCCTCATGCAGCAATAGGAAGACTGCTTGACTGCAAAGGAGCTTGGGAGATGTAATGCGAAGCGAAGGACGAGGAACAACAGTGGCCATTTTGATTTTCAGTCATTTCCGTTCTTTTTGGGAGCCCCGGTAGCAGCAATATTCAAGCATGCTTAGGGACGTCACTTCCTGCTATTTCAGAGTTGAAAAACGAATGCAGCCATAGACTCAGAGCAGCACTGGTTTACTGAGGAGCTGCAAATGATGAAGGGACAGGGTAGACGTCTTGAGCGACGATGGCGGAAAACCTGTGCCAAGTCCGGTTGTGTGGAAAGACCTAAAATGTTGCTGTGCTTCTCTTACTGTGCAGCTGTAGGCTAGCAACATTACTTTTCTCGAATAGCCCTCCTCTCTAGAGAATATTTTGAAGGGTTTGTGTATGTGTGTTCTGTATTTTGTTTTCCCTTGCTGAGAGTGTCCCTATTGGAACTATAATATTGTGATAGTTGAACTAGTGAATAGAAGCAGTGTCATGGGATTTACCACAGTGACAGTTTAATCATTTTGTAAAGAATTTTTTGTCGGGCTATTTAAAATATTTACATAAATGGGCTTTGAATAAATTTTTATTATTGCCTCTTATGATCAATCTACAATTCTTCCTTCTGCCAACCAGGGCACCTCATTTTGCTATTCTTGTGATCCTAGAATAAAAGGCAGAGATTTTCCATCCTCGCTTTATTATTCATGTGATTCACTGAAGTGGGCAAATGGGGTGGGGGAGAGGATGGAATACAAGCATAAGAAATGTCAACTTTTATTAAGATCTAGAGTTCTAACTGTCAAACCTTGCAAATTAGAACTGAGCATATGCTTCATTGAAGTCAGGTAAAAAAAATTCCATGCATAGTGGAGTACTGTATAAGCTGATGGTGGAAGGATTGTGCAGGGTTCACAGTTGCCAGTTCTGTACAGCCTGGTGCAGCCATACTGGGGTGGGTGGGTGTGCTATGTTCTTGCTGTGCCTCCCATGTTCCACACAGTGTGACCTGGTAGTATTACACTAGCAACACAATCCTGTGTAAGGATCCAGCCGGCAGCCTAGGGCCGCCCGCCGGATCCTGCGCCTAGGCCAGAGGTCTACTCAGGGACGGGGAGGCCGTGTAACGGTGTAGCCGGCGGGAGACGGGGATATGGCGAACTCCATCCCCCTCCCCCTCCCGGGACGGCTAAACCAATGGCCCCGCTCCCTCGCCCGCCAGACTGCCCATGCAGCTGCCGGCGGGAGCTCTTGCCTTCTGCCGGCAGCCGCATCCTGGTCCGGCGGCGGAGTGAGGGAGGTCAGCCTTGCGCCGGCCTCCCTTACTCTGAAGTAGTCATGAACGTGCTCCGCCATTCTAAAGTTGTGGAGGATTGCGCCCTAGGTGAGTTTTAAACAGGGAATACTAATGTTCCCTTTTGTATGGAGGAAGAACATCCTCAGGTACAATTCGTAGTGTTTGCCACTAAACTGCATCCTACTTAGATTATGCAGTTGCTGGGTTGAGTTGTAGTGATACAGCTCAGGCTTTAGGGTTCGTTGGCATCTCGTGACTCTGCTAGTTAACCCTGAATTTCCTGCTTACAAAGATTCAAACTCTTAGAATGTAGCAAGTTGCTCCCTACCACCACCACCATTGGATAAAAAGGCAAAGGTGACCCCTGACAATTAAGTCCAGTCGTGTCCGACTCTAGGGTGTGGTGCTCATCCCCATTTCAAAGCCGAAGAGCCAGCGTTGTCCGAAGACTCCTCCGTGATCATGTGGCCGGCATGACTCTCCTTGCTGCAGCGCGTAGCATGCAGCTGGAACACGGAGCGCTGTTTACCTTCCCGCAAGCGGTACCTATTTATCTACTCACATTAACATGCTTTGGAACTGCTAGTTTGGCAGGAACTGGCCAAGCAACGAGAGCTCACCCCGTCGCGGATTCAAACTGCCAACCTTTCGATCGACAGCTCATGGTTCAGCGGTTTAACCCACTGCACCACCCGCCACCATTGGATACTATACTGTAATAGCTTTAGTACTGTATTTACTCCTGTATTACTACAGTAATATTTCCTATTGTAATAGAAGTCCAACATTAACATGAGAGAAAGCATCTTGGGATAACAACTACAGCCAGAACACTTAATAAACTTCCCATGTGAGACTTTTGAGGCCCCCAAGTGTCCAGTTTTGCATCTTTATCCTACAAGAGGCTGGTTCTGTTTAACCATAATAAGTTGTTGTGGAGTGTTGTGTAACACCATTTTTCTGAGCTAAGCAGATGTTTTAGGCATCAAATTGTCCCCTTGTGTGCACTTGCCATGGAGATATACCATTCTTCACCCTTTTCTACAGTCTGGCATCTACACTGGTGCAATATTTTCATGAACACTCTGGTGTTTTCCTTGGCTTAAATGCCCTGTTCACTGATGCTAACTCCCAAATGAACTAGCAGACGCATGTCTCTATACTGGAATGTTTATGCACAGAATTAAATAAAAATGACACTGCAGAAACTCCCTAGCAAACCTTGAATATAACATGTAGTGTTCTTGCAAAAGAAGAACCCTACATGACTATATGTGACTTGCACAATATAACATTGTCGTTTAGAACACAGTACTTTGTGTTGCCTTCCATTTGGTTGTTTTTTAGATTTTTTTCCTTTCCCTCTGTTGCGGTTAAGGATCTGAGAAAAAAAGATAATAATAGGAAATAGCACTGCAGTGGGAATCCTCTGCTCTGTATGAGCGACACTAACATTGAGGGGCAAACTATATGAGAGTGATTACAGCCGCAAAGTGCTCCAAATATTATTGGAGCAATAATGCTGGAGAATGGGGCAATCCTTTCACGCTAGCCTTACCACAGTCCCAGTATTTGGCAGGACAGTCCTGGTTTCCGTGTCCATCCTGACTGGGCAGCCTCCCAGAGTGCTTGTAGGGGCGTGACCAGCGGCAGTGATCCCAGGGATCGCTGTCACCGGTGGGAAAAAGTGCCCGAAAATGGCAGATTTTTACCTACCGGGGCTTCGGGGGGGTGCAGGGAGGCCTGCGTGACCCTCCGCAGATCTCCCCGATGTTTGGATTGCCAAAAGACGGCACTTTTGGACCACCTCTGAGTTTCAAAATGCAGAAGTGGCCCAAAATAGCCTTTTTTCAGCAACCCAAACATCAGGGAGGCCTGTGGAGGGTCGCACAAGCCTCCCCGCACACCCCCGAAGCTCCGGTGGGTAAAACACTGTTTTCGGGTGCTTTTCCCCCGCCACCGCTAGCCCCGCCCTCACAAGCACTCCGGGTGGCTGGCCAAAGACACTATTTATTTATTTATTTACCTATTTATGCTGATTTTTCCCAGGGCCTGTGATATCACAATTCCTGGCCATGCCCCTGTGACGTTACTGCCCTCTCCCCCCCCCCCCCCCCGCATTCCGGAAACTCTTGTAAGCCTATTTCATGCCATTTTCCACTGGGGAAAACATACCTGTATGTTTCAGGGGTTGGCGGGGGCACTTGGATCCAGAAAACAGCATGGGGGAGAAGAGTACAATTGCCACTACTTTTGCTCCAATTAAATTAGGAGCCCTCTGTAACTGTTCACTGATCCCCTGTATCTTATGTAGCTTGACCCTGCGTGCAGGGCCCATGAGAGGGGGTAAAGGGGGTAAATTGTACCCGGACCCAGGGTCAAAAAGGGGACCCAGGAGCCAAAAGAGGGGACCCATAAATTTCCTGGGATTTCAGCTGGCCTCGTGGAGAGTGAAAGACGGAGACCGGACCAACCGGGAGGCCAGGTCTACCGGACGGTTAGATCTGGGCGCCGCATCGGGAAGCCTGGTAGACCTGGTTTCTCCGGAGACTTTTCCAACCATTGCTGCCCTCCTACTGCCCCATTTTGCCCCCTCTCCCTTTGGGAAGGGGCCCAAAAGAAACTTTGTACCCCCTGATAAAATTCCTCTGAGAGGCCCTGCCTAAGTGGTTATTATAGGAGTTGTTCCAGGAAATGTTGATGAAGTGGCCTGCTCTGACTTGAAGACCCTTCAGTGTGTGAGTTCAGAGTGGCAGTGACCAATGAATTGCGTGTTTCTGACCAGATGAAAGCATTGCTTAGTGCTCTGTCACCTCCTTTAGCATAGTTGCCATGTGTTCTGTGCTTTGCCATAACATTGCAATTGTTAACTGGCATTCAGATGTGACTGTTGTGCTTATTTTTACATTTCCTTTCCACTAATTTGGTGCTCATGTTTGTTTACTCTGTCTGTTTCAGCTGGGAAAGGGTATCTCTGCAGCACCTGTAATATAATATTGAACTCCATAGAGCAGTACCAAGCTCACATCAGTGGCTTTAAACACAAGAACCAGTAAGTGTTTAAATGTTCTGCTGTCTATAGTGTAATCTGCTGCTGAATGCAAAGCACTGTTCCACACCCTGACGTGTAGCCCAGAGTTTTAGGAATTTATTCTCTCAGTTTAGCTTGAGAAAGCTCTATTTGATCTGCAGGCAGTTCCTATGTGTAAAGTTGCTGTTTTTCTAGTTATGAACCAAAGTCATAAGCTTTGGAGGAAGGGTGAAGTTTGAGCCAAATGACGAACTGCAGAGTTTCCAGACGATGTCATTTGGTCTGCTTTCATTGTATTGCTTCAGTCTAGCAGCTGTAGTCTGTGGTATGGATGTTGTCCTGTTAGCCTGTTCATGTGCTCCTGACGAGGTCATCGACTGCTTGACTCTTCTGTTACTCGAGTCATGAGCAGCAAGACTCTAAATAAACAACAAGGGAGAATGAGCAGAGAGAGAGATCATAGAGTGATCCGAGTGAACTCGGATCACTCGATGATCGCTCGCCGCTCGCTCTCCCTTGTTGTTTATTTTCCCTCTTGTGCTACCGTAGGGCGCGCGTCAGATCTGGCAATGCTCCCCCACCCTCGGCAACCGTTCGGCTTCTGAGCGTAGCTGCGTTCAGCTGGAGAAATTGAAATCGCTGAGAAAGAAAACAGGAGAGCTAGGGGGGGCGTTCCCGGCAGGCTGCAACCGTTCAGCTTCTGAGCATGGCTGCGTTCAGCGGGAGAAATTGAAATCGCTGAGAAAGAAAACAGGAGAGCTTGGGGGGAGACATTCTTGGTGGGCTGCAGGGCAAGCGGCGGCGGCGGCGGGAGGCCAAGTGCTGTGGCAAAGGTAAAGAAAGTGCAATTTGGTGCCTGCAAGTTTTCGTCTCTTGTAAAAACATCCCCCGAAAATAAGACATGCTGCATTTTTGGGTGGAAAAAATTAATATAAAACATGCCTTATTTTCGGTGAAACACGGTAGCATTGTGTGTCTGATAGTCTTTGGGGCTTTCACTCTCCTCGTCGCCAGCAGCAAGTGGTTCTGCACTTTCACCTGTAGCTCTGCTTGCAGGAAAGAAAGCTCTTCCTCTGTTTTCTGGAGCAAAGAAGAGGTGGGCTTTTTCCATTGGATTTTTGAAGAAAGCAGTGCTTTGCTTCTGCCTCTTGCAAAAACACAACCGGAGGAGACGCTGCTGCCTCCTGCCAAAAAAGAACTTGGGGGAGGAAGGGATGGGTTCATTGGGTTTGTGCACGCAGCAGCCATGAGGTGCTACTGACAGAAGAGAAACAGGTGGCTTCTCTCTTTTCCTCATCTCCAGCCTTCTTGGTAGAGGAGCAACTGGGTAGTTTTCTCCCGCTTCCCCTTGGGATTTTGCAGGAGGTGGCACTAGAAGCACTTAACACTTTCTGTAAAAGCTCAGTACAAGGGAAACACCCCTCCATTTTCAGAGTTCCCTGTGCAGAATTCAATGAAGGAATGGGTAGATGGTGACTCAATAATGGGTGTGGATAGTAAGTCAGATCAAAATGCTGTGGGGAAACTCCACAGGAAAAAAATCTTATCTACTACCGGTATATTCTTTGAAAGACCAGCAGATTTTTCTATTACTCTTTTGTGGGACCATTCAAAGCACCATAGGATCATCACATGGTAGAATCTGGTGGCAACTTTGCAATCTGCCGTATCCATGGAAGTATAGAATACTCTTGACTTGCTGCTAAGTTCTGCTTATGAAGTGTGCTAAATGGTGCCTCGCTTTACACAGCAAACATAAGATTCCTGGGCTGTAGCACTATCTGAGCTGCAAGTGTGGTTTTTCTGCCAAAAGTGGGCAGCACTGCATTGTTAGGTATTGATTTTTAGCAGTAAAGCTCACCCATAATGCATAAAGCAATTATCTTACATTGTGTGAGAGTGCATCTGTAGACTTTGATGCACTACAATTGTGGCTGTTGCAAGTTTCCCACCACATTGTTTCACACCGTTCCCACCACACATTTGGAAGAGTGGCTCATTGTGGTGGAGGAAAGGGTAGTGCTTGTTTTTCAAGACCTCAAATTTTGCATAGTGTTGGTCCAGTTGTGGTTGGGGTTCCCAGTAGGCAAATGTTCGCTTTCTTTCTATAAAACTGAAATAATGTTGAAGCATTTGAATCCTCTATTCTGTCCCTTCCTTAACACAACTTACAGGATACCAGGAGCAGTGCCCATCACAGGACGATACCAGAAGCAGCAGTACACACGAGAGGAGACCACAGGCCCTGATGGCTACAGCTATTTCAGCCAAGACCTCTAAAGCCAGCTCCAGTACTGTCTTTGGATTGCCAGCAGCCCAAAAGTGAACATATTCTATCAGCCCACTCTGGTTTCATTGTTCCTCTGGTTAAATGAAACCGTCCTGTTTTGCAGTGCACAGGTTTAGCTGATTCAGAATGAACTATTGGCTAAAGGATCTAGATGGGACTGATTTACTAGTTGGAATTTGCTCAATCCTTTAGAATAGTTTCTATTGTGTAACCTCTTGCTCTAATGGCTGATGGATGGGGGGGGATCTTGTATGTGGCTCGAGCAAAGCTTGACATTTGCTGGGGTTCTGTCTCAAGCCCATCATTTCCCTCTGCCCAAAAGAAGCAGAAGGAAGTTCCGCACCCAGCCCGATGAGAGTGACCTTGGGGAGGGGGGGAATAAGCTCATGATTCTTCATAACACAGTGCTTGTTAAATGTGAGGTGTGGAATGGGTGTCATTGGACGGACGGACTCTCCTATCCTTGCCTAGAATGGGGCGTTACATTGGTGTGTTTGCCTTGCCCCTTTCTAATTGGGTTTGTGTGCAGTTTCTTAGGTCACCAATTTATCATTTTCATCCTCGTTGTAGTTCTGCAGATGTTTGTTCTGGAGCATCTGGTGATCTGTTTAATAAACTTGTTTCTGTTAATGGGTATGCATAATCTGCTTCAGAAAGGTAAGCAAGAGAGGGCTGTGTTGAAGCATCTAGCTCTCTCTCCAGAAACCTGCCCTTCCCTCAATTTCTGGCATTTGTATTCTGGAAGCAGTTAACATTTTGGAACCCTAGCTGTGTTCAGGTTTCTGTTGTGTTAAAAATGTTCATCATCTTTGGATGTGGCAATGGCTTTTAATCTTTTTTCTCAGACTTTTTCTCAGAATCTTAAAGCATTTTAACAAATCTGTACAAAGTGATAGTAAGACTTGAGAGAAACAAGTTTTGACATTGAGACCAGAAGTAAAACTGGTGATCTTTCCCATATAACTGAGGCATACTTCATCTTTTTTCTAAGTTACAGATAAGAGCTTTAGCAGAAGTGGGCCCTTCCACTTCTGAACGCAGTAATTAGATATAACCGCCTCCCAAGGCTTGGATTATGAATGCCATATCTCAGAATGCCTTCACATGTGAGCCTTTTCCTTCCATGTATGTTCAACTCTGGTGATCCCTTCCATTTCTTTCTGATAATGGAAGGAAAATAGGTGCTAGCTGGAAATTCTGCTTGAAGCAAATTGATTGATTGCTTTTCTTGAAAAGGTGGTGAAATGAATGTGAATATTGGTCCTTTCCTGTTGCATGTGTACAAAGAGAAGGTAAGCTTGAAGTCTGCTAATATCTGAGTGTGTCTGAAAACTAGCAGATGGCTTGTATCCAGAACAACCCCTTGAAATTCATATCTTTGTCTCTGAAGCACATGGCATAACAGCAGAGGACTGCTTTAAATACTCATTTCTTTGCCAGCCCATCATTGCTTGCTCTTCTTTTCTCAAAACCTCTACAGTGGTTCCCAAAGTGGTGGGTTGCGATCTACCATTGGAACCAGAAGCTGTCCCCCTGCCCCCTTAAGGGGCGGGAACAGCATGGCGGCGGTGGCAATCCCAGGGACGCAGATGAAAAAACGTTTTAAAAGGTGATTTGTGCACTTACTGGGGGATTTGTGCACCTGGAACCCCCCGGAGGGTTCAGGGAGGCCTGTGCTATCCTCCGCAGCAGCCCCCCCCCCCCCCGAGCTTCGGATCGTCACTCTGCGGCGATTTACAACCACTTCCGGTTTTCACGAAAACCAAAAGTGGTTGTGAATTGTCAGCGGAGCAGCAATCTAAAGCTCGGGAGGACCTGTGGAGGGTAGCGCAGGCCTCCCCAAACCCTCCAGAGGGCTCCAGGACCTCCAGTAAATGCACAAATCACCTTTTGTTTGCCAGTGCCGGCAGCGATCCCTGGGATCATTGCCACCGCTGTCCCCACCCCCACAAGCACTCAAAGTTCTCCCCTCACCTCGTGGGGAGAACTTTGAGAACCACTGCTCTATCATCCTATCTGCGTCACATTTATGAATCAAAATGGATGTTCTTTAACATTGGATACTTGGTACTCTTTGAGTCGTGTCTGATTAAAGCTTTGCCATCTGACTCTTGCACTCCTTGCTTTCAAGCTTATTTAGCCCTAGTAACAAGCATCCATTTTCCCTGTAGGCAATTGCATTCTGCTCACTCATATACTACCATATTTCGCTCCATAAGACGCAGCGGACCATAGGACGCATGTGTTTTATGGAGCTAAAAATAGGGGGGGAAATATTTTTAACTTACTGGGGCTTGTGGGGGCTTCGGGGAGGCCTGATGGAGTCATTCACAGATCACAAATGATGCACAAACCTCAAAGCCTATGCAGTAATAAGGTGTAGATTTATGTATTGCAGTGGAATCTGTATCCCAAAGAGAGTAACTTATGGTCTCACACTGGTTATTTTTGAAGAACCAGCACAAAATCATCAAATGAAACAGTGTGGAAATCTGGCGACTGAATGTGGGGTTTTAGGGGAAAGGCACTGAAAACAAATCACTGTCCTGTGACTGTCTCCCAAATGGCTCCTGAAGGCATTTCTCACCTTCGTATTCTCTATTCCCCCCCCCCTCTCTTTTTCTCTCATCCCCTTTCTCCCTTTCCAGCTGTAAGGACTTCCAGTTTGGCTTTCGGTCTCTCTGCAGTTAGCAGTTGCCTACACTCCCCCAGTCCCCTGGGGCACTAATTTTTGTTTCAAGGACAAGATTCAAAAGAGTTTGCTACACTCAGGTTGCAGGGTGCACCTTCAGAAGAACCTTCAAATAGGCATCAGAAATTTGAATATACGAGCTCCTGCATATCAGTTTTAAATTGTAATGAATGAAGGCCTATTAAATACTGAAGAGGTGAGCAAACCCTTACAAAAAAAAGATGCATTTTCAAGAACTTATAATTCTGCTTTTTCTACTCCCTTGGCAACACTGGCTGGAAATAGAAATTAGGAGGACAGGCATTTCCCTTTGAATTCATACATATCAAAGAGAGAGAGAGAGAGAGAGAGCTGTCAGGATGAAAATGATTCAGCAAGTGGTCAGAGGCTCTGTAGTGCTAGTGAATAAATTCATTGAGATGTTGCGACTATTATATATAGATATAACACATACTGAAGATCGGGGAGGCCTCCTCCCTGCTCCTGCTGCTCGCGCGACCGTCTGCAGGCCTCCAGATCGGAGATAAAGGCTATTTTTGGCCATTTTTTCCGAAAACCGGAAATGGCCGAAAATAGCCTTTATCTCCGATCTGAAGGTCGGGCAGGCCTGCAGAGGGTCTCCAGATCAGAGATAAAGGCTATTTTTGGCCATTTCCGGTTTTCGGAAAAAAATGGCTGAAAATAGCCTTTATCTGAAGATCGGGGAGGCCTGCAGAGGGTTGCGCAGGCCTCCACAAGACCCCGCAAGCCCAGGTAAGTAAAAATGTTTTTTTCCTTAAACATTCGCTCCATAAGACGCGCACTTATTTCCCCCCTATTTTTGGGGGTGGGAAAGTGTGTCTTATGGAGCGAAAAATACAGTATATGGCCTTTCTCGTTGTCAGTTATACTCCTGACCTAATCTCCTTCCTGAGGACAAGGATGTTTTCAAAACTAGGTGTGAGGATGGGGATAGCCTGTCCTCTGCCTGTTATGTGAACCTCCTTCCCCTTCTGATCTGATTTGGTTAGGCATCTTTGTCTCTTCTGGTAGCTTCTGTGCCTCCATCTGCAATATTGCTCATATGGAAATGTGTGAATATTCCAATCTATATATTTCTATAACTGCCAAAATACAACTTAGTGCGTGCGTGTGTGTTTTTAATGCCACCCTAGGAAAAAATTGTCCCTTTTTTTGCCATTGCCAGGCTTTGGGGTACAAAATGTTTGCCACCTGTAAAGCCCAGACTAAGCAGGGGTTTCAGAAGAGCAGCTTCAAATTGTCGTGATGGTAATACTGGGTGTCTTGGATTTGTACATCCAATAGATTAAGAAGTGCTTATCTGTGAAGACTCTGAATAATCTCATTTCTTTGTTTAGCACTGATCAAACATTTTGGCTAAAGCTGGAAGGGGGGCTTAAAGTAACCTTTGCACATAAGGTTCAAAAGCATCATGCATACTCACTAACTCTGTGCAGCTTCTCTGTAAATAATTAATGGGTCAGATACATTTTTTTTTCTGATTTACCCTTAGCAATGTGTGCATATAAGCCTTCATTTTAAGCTTCTTTCTCTGCATTGAACTTTTCTTGTTTTGGCACCCTCCAGTGTCTTGTACTGTGTTTTGAAGTTTGGTCTCTGACATGCCCAGTGAATATTTGCAGCCTACTGAGTAGAGATTTGGACACCATGCTTGCCTCTGTGAAGCTTTGGCTCTAGAATTTGGTTTTTATTAGCTGTTGGTTTCTGTTGCAGTTGCTGACAGCAGACACGTTAGGCAAGTGCAAAGCTGAGCGAGTTCTCCATCACAACGTTAACATGATCAGCCTGACATGGAAGGGTTATGATTCATGAATTTCCATTTGTCTCTTGCCTGTTTTAAAAAATTAGGCAGATACCCTTTCTCTTATTTTAGTAATTAAAGCATTGTTTTTCTATTCATAGTAAATGCAGGTGTTCTGTTTTTGTTTGTAAACTCTGTACCCTTGAACAACAGGCCTCCCTTTTAGAGCTGCTTATCATGACCAGCCCTATATCTTATGTACTGTTAGAAGAAAATCCAAATTTTGCATTTCAAACAAATGACATAAAATAGAAATTAGTTTTAAATTGTGTAATGTTAATAGCACTATCTTTTTGTACAGAATGTTTTTAAATGGGCAGGCGTGGAGGGCGCTATTGATTAGATAGAAAAAGGTGTTCAACTTCTGCCCACAGCCATTGGAGTTAGGATCTTGAATACCAAAGCTGACATAACAATGCAGCAATTCTAAAGGAGCTCAATTCGTTGCCCATTTTGAGATAGTACAGGTGGGCCCCCATATCCACGAATTCGCTATCCACGGTTTCAGTTATTCACGGATCGTGGTGACACTCCCCCCCCCCCCCAGGCTTTTACTTTTTTCCCAGTAAGCTTCGTTCCTTCCTTAAACAAACAGGAGAAGCAGCCTCTGGCTGCCTATTGCAGACAAGTAGAACAAGACTAAGTCCTAGAGAGGCTCTGCAAGGTTAACAGAAACCTTGCAGAGCCTCTCTAGGACTTAGTCTCGTTCTACTTGCCTGTAATGGAGGCTGCTTCTCTGTTTGTTTTAAGGAAGAAACAAAGCTTGCTAAAAGAAAAATAAGAGCTGGGGGGGGGCACGAATGCCTGCCTGCAGGGGAGGCAGGGCAGGGGGCCCTCAGGAAACCATGGAGGGGGTGTTCGCTCTTATCCACGGTTTCAAGTATCTACGGAGGGGTCTGGAATATATCCCCAGCGGATATGGGGGGAGGACTGGACTGGACTGTGTGTACATCTGCAGCTCCGCACAACGTGAAAGGAGTTTGCAGTGACGTACTTAAGAGTAGACCCCTTTTTAGTCATATGTTTTGGTTCAGAGAGCTTGGAATGGGTTGTGACATGGTTAAAATAACAAAATGTGCTGACTGGCTTAAATAGTGTAGAAGTGACTACTTTTATCCAGAGGTCTGTTGGGTTGTGTGTGTGTGGCATATCTGGATAATACAAAATAACTGCTAATATGGTTGGGATGTTACTTTGCCCTCTGTGCCGCAGTACAAATGGTTCTGATTTCAAGAAACTTCACTGAGCTATCTGTACATTGACTTGCTTGTTGGTTGTCCTGCTGTTGGCAACCAAAGACTGAACTGTAGTGGTACACAGAAACACACGGGGTTTCTTCAGTGAGAACCAAGATAAGAATAGTCTGATTCTAACCCAAAAGATGGTTGTGATCATTAGCATTTAACCACCCATTCTTATAAAGAGCTTGCCACATGGTGGGTGGCACTCTGGCAGAGTTAATTAGGCTGTCATAAATTTCCAGTCATGTGCAAGTAAAGGCCTGAGATTAGCCTAGTCTCTCAGTGGCTCCTATCTCTTCAAATGTAATTAATTTAGAAATAATTGGACCACTAATCCTGGTCCCTGTCCTTTTTAAAGGACATGCTTTTCCCAGAGAGTGCTGTTTCTTGCTATAAAAGGAATATGAAGCTTTGGGGTGGTAGACAAGGGACTGGGAAAGAAGGGAGAGAAAGAAGAGTATGAAGCTTCATACTGTTCCTTATAGCAAGTATCATGAATTCTGTGAGTACAGGACAGGTGGCCAGGTTGGGTGACCAATTACTGTGACTTATGAAACTTGCTGCCCCTTTCTACCAAAAAGCTTTGCTGTCCCTAAATATTCTGGAGAACAAGGCTAGGTATTTCACCTGTGGGCTGTGCTTATTGTTGAAACTGCCATGACATTTGTCAAGGTCCTTGAACATTTCATGGGATAAGCCTGTAACTGAGAGAAGGATCGTTACATGCGTGTATGTCCTGGGACTGATTGCTGTCACCAAAATATATCTTTATGTTCAGGTTTTACCATCCGATAGCAGCACAAAGACTTGCTAATACATGGCTCTCTATAGTGTCTTTTATTCAAAGTACAAATTCACCGACTTGTAGTGAAACCCACAAGCATAACTGATAAAACAAAAATGGATTAGCAGACAAAGCTCACGTCCCAGACACTAGACCAGGTGGATTGCTAGAAAAGAGTTAAAGCAGAATGAATCAAGAAGGATTTTGAGCCTGTCTCGGTCAACTTGCTTACATGTTAAAAACCCTGGTCTAACTTCTGTTGTTGTAAAATTCATTGTTGGAGTGGAGCTTTCTCTCAGCACAGCTCCACCTGTATCTGCTTGAACGGACTCTCTAAAATGGTGGGTAAGATGTGGGCACATTTCCCTCAACTCACACTACATTACACAGTTGGTAATAAAACATCACAAGCTCCTCAACTTAATTGGTGGCAGAAGTATAGTAGGGCTCAGCTCCAAGTACAAGTTTTATGAACTATCATTTGTTCTTGTTTTCCTTCTAAGTCTTTTGAATGTATGTTGACTTGTCAGCTCAGCTAGCTGGGAGAGGACCGCTCCATGGTGAGGTCAAGTTGTTGCATCCTTATATGGTCGATTGGCTGGCTACAGCTACCCACATTGAAACTCCAAATTGGATTATTCCTCTCTGTGCTGATGCTTAGGGGGGAGAGAGAGAGAGAGTGCCCTAGATGTCACTGCTCAAACGTTTGGGAGCACACAAGCTTGAATCCTAGCTAGCACAAGGAGAATTCTGCTTACGGAATGAGACTTTCCTGCCTCCTCCTTCCTGTTCCAAGATGCTCCTGAAGGTTAGGGGACTCTCTAGAACAGCATGGGGGGGGGGGGGCTGTAGGGTTGAATTCACATAAATTGGGGATCCCACTTGCACATGCAGAAGTATCTTCCACTGGTATTAGGATTCTGTTGGATCCTAGGCGTAGTTAAAGGAATTGTTTTATAAAACCTTTCAATACTTTCAAGGCTGCTTTTCCTTCTCTACCAAAAACCCTGACTTGTATCTTCCTGTCATACAATATTATAAGCCTAATTCGGTATAATATATTAAAAATGTCCATCGTGCCCTATTTCAGGGACTCTGGACATACTACAAAGAGAAAAGGATGCCAACATTTCAGCAATAGAAAACAAACATCTTGACGGGAAACTCCGTCGTACAGTACAATTTTATTAAAACTAGATGTTTAAAATTTTATTTCGCCTCAATCATTTGAGGCATCCTCTGAGAACCTACTTATTTCAGCAATATTTAATATTAAAAGCCACACTCAGCAACACTGCTAACAAAGTCAGATATTTGGCTAATTGGTTTCCAGAGTTGTTTCTGAGGGCTGTTGTATTTCATCTGGAATGATGGTCCTTTTTCAAAGTGGTAAGCCCTTTTTGTCTGTGCATACAGTGGTGATATATTAATACACTGTCTTATTGTTGAAGTATTCAATTGAGGCATTAGCTTTTTTAGGACAAACAGACTTAACTTTTCCCTGTTGCGTTTGCTTGACTAAAGGTCAAAGGGCATAGACATTTTGTAAGTTGCATTATGAAAGTTTAAGAGTCCAGAACATAGTCTCCACATAGCTTACTCACCCAGGGCAGCAACTAGTTTGCCAGATGCTTTGTTCAATGTAATCTGTGACATGGGTACATCTGGGAGGGACTGCTAAAATCTTTTGCGCTTATTTGCAAGGCTGCTCTTGTGCATAATGCAATAGCAGTGGAATTCAAATAGTCTCTTTCTCTTTAAATACAGCCCTCTTGGCTGTGAAGATGCTGGAAATGGTGCCTGGCAGAGTCTACTAAAGCCTAAGGGCTTGTCTGGGTAGCAGGTACCTGAGTTTTGAAAGCAAAGTGTGAATGAGGTCTTAATATAAAACTGTGAAAAAGTACTTGAGCTATGTTGTAGCATTTGCTATAGTGTCGCTTTCTCAGACTGTCTTCAGATGGATGCGTTGTGTGGAGAAGAAGCATTCCCGGTAACAAGGTACTGTTATTGGAGTGTTGAGAAAATGTGATATCCTTGCACCAAAACCACTTCCTTGGCAAATCAATCGACTGTATTTTTGACACACACACACACACACACACACACTCTCTCTCTCTCCCTCTCCCTCTCTCCATCCATCCATGCAACTATTCTCTATTCAGCCTCCTGGCCTCCCCCCTATTCCTACTTTGCAAAAGGGAAAGCCCAACCATCTTTCCATGGGAGGAAATCCTGTTTGCCTATCTGATGTCCTCTAAGACTGGACTACTGCCTCTTTCCTATGTCAAACACTAAATTTAGCAGGCTTGCCAGCTGAATTCAAGACTGTGCACTTTTTGAATATTTGTTGCTAATACTGGCTTCTTAAGTTAGCTTCACAAGGTTGAACTTCATTGCTTTCCAAACTTGTTAAAATCCAGTTCATCCTGTCAAATAACACCTCTTGTATGCCTAGTCCGAGAATCTAGGACTTAGATTATAAAATTAGTGGTCTTAAATGTATTTAGGGAAATGTGTTCTTTGTGATGTGTCAATTCAGAGTTTATGTTAAAAGCCAATATGTTTTCCAGTAACAATGCAGAAAGATCCAAGTCAGGAGATTCTTGCGAGCAGGTGCTCAGGCTGCCAGTAGTGAGTGTGGGAGAAACCAAGAGCCACAATTGTGAAGAAAGTTGGGGTGTGTGCTGTGTGGAACTGGACAAACAAATGGGTTTCTCAATCAAAATAAAATCCCCCTTGGCAGACCTCAGTAAACATTTATGGTCATTCTTCTATTGGGCTTGCTTGCACTGAATGTCTGCCTCTTCCTGCATTATAGGTGCACATCTGAGAGATTCTTGCACATTAAAATGAATGCAACCAACATGTTTATCATACAGGTACATAAAGCCTAGATTGGCTGCGGCTCTCTAACTTATACACATACCAACCATTAATTTGTTTCTGAGTAGTGTGTGAAATTTTATTTATTTGATGGATTTATATTTCCCCTTTCTCTCCGAAGACACTCAGAGCATCTTACAAAAACATTAAAATACATACAACAGCTATAAAATACATAATATTTTTAAATGCATATATAATGCAGTATTAAAAACGAACCAGCCTGTTCCTGTCTCAATGTCTCTTCTTCAGTGTAGTTTGAGAATGTGAGAGAGAGAGAGAGAGAGCAAGCAAGCAAGCAAGCAAGCATTCAGTCACTGTTGCTTTCTTGGGTACCTGGATTTCCCAGTAACTTCCTTGATGAGTAGGCTAGGACTTAACTAGTTTGGGGCTCTTGAAATTCATCAGGCAAGCAATAGTCAGGACACCAGCTTGATGATGTATGCAGTTGCTTTTGCTGACCAAGGGCACCAAGTGGAAGAGGAAGAGGAGACATGGCTAAGCTACTTTGCAGTCTTTAAGGAACAGGGATTTTGATGCATTTGGTATCGCTTAACCGCTCTCCTGTGGATCCTTGCTGATTTACAGCACAAAAGTAAAAAAGCTACCCATATTGCAGGAGGCAGACTAGAGCCTGGTTCTCAAAAACAGCAGATGAGGTAAAAAGCCTGCCTGGATTGCCCCGCTAAAGACAGCAAGTGGGACTCCCATGACAGAATGTTTCCCTAGGAATGTTTATTCATATGTGTAAAAAAAAAATTAGGGAGAAAGCTAAGCTCAGCCTATAATCTTCCTCTTTGGTTACTATTTTTCTGTGTGAATGCCCAAGGATTTTGTCATGTGAGCACCCACTCGCAGTCTGAAGTGATACAGTCCACCAGTTAAATTTACCTCACCTGCTCTTTGTGAGCACGAGCCCAAAACATGACTGGAACTCAGGGTATTACCCACAAACTGCACCTTCTGAATGCCTGAACAGATGAAGAAAGACGCTGCTGCTCCTGGGATTTTACTATCTCTGACCACACGGGGGTGATGAAGGAGCATTAATTCATCCACTGCCTTGGACAGACTGCCCTATGAAAAGTATCTGGAAAGAAGTGTCATTGATTTCAATTGATTTCTGCAAAGTAAACAAGTTTAGGATTGCTATGCCAGTTTCTTAATCTTGTATGGACTGTCTTATTTGGCCTCGTTGCCCAGAGCGCACTCTTGCTGCCTAGTCCAATGAGTCTGTTTATAAAACGCAGTTAGTTGCATATTGGTGCAATTCCCTTGTGGATGAGCAAACAGAAGGCAGGAGAGGAAGGATGCAATTTAACTTAGAACTTAGTTATAGGGCTTCCTTTTAAAGAGCTGCTGGGTCCCCTGTGCAACCTCTGAATTTAGTCCTAGAAATGTCTGTCACTGATAGTTAAACTGCCAAGAAATCTTTCCCACATATCTACAGTTGTCAGTGGTTGCCCTAGTCCCAGTTAGTATGTTTCCGGTTGATACTGATATGAACACTGAATGTAAACAATCATGGCAGCATTCATCAGTGTTTCTATATTTGCTTGGGGTTGTGGTCATAATTTTTGCATCACGTGTACAACTGGGATCTTGTTGAGAAGCATGGTGGTTGGGGCTGAGACAACAGTGGCAATAGGAAACAGCAGAGGAAGATGATGAAAAGGCATTGGGGCTGAAGAGGCTCAGTAGACCTGCTTTGTGTGTCTAATGCCCTCCTATGGAAATGTAGGGCTGACACAAGGCTTTGTGTCAATCCTAGTATAGCTTTCCTAATGATTGGGCCTGTGTCCCAGCAGTGTGATCCCAACATACATTAGGCTTGGAACAGACCAACGTCTGCTGCCAGATTTCTGAAAAGATTTATGAACCTACCTTTCCACCCAGTGAGTGCACAGTGAACTTGCAGCTATGAAATCTGTGAAATCATTGCCTATAAAATGTTTAAAATATTTAAAGTATTTAAAGCATCATACTCCGACATTTCAGACTTCTGAAATAAATATAGCAGCATGGACAAGTGTTCTTTATTTTTCACATTTTTACACTGTCCTTCCTCCAAGGAGTTCAGGGTGACATACATAGTTTCTTTCCTCCTTTTGTCCTCACAACAACCCTGTGAGGTAGGTTAGGCTGAGAGATAGTGACTGGCCCAAAGTCACCCAGGAAGCCTCATGGCTGAGGTATGGATTTGGACCTGGATCTTCCAGGCCTGAGTCAAACTCCTGGACAACTACACCATCCTGGCTCTCCAAGTAGTCTCTTGAGTCCTGACTACAGTCCTGCTATTATCCTAGTCTTCTACCCTCTTACGTTCCTTGACCCTCACACTGCTACTACTGTCTCCCTCGTTCTCATACTGGCTCTCCTCACTTTCCACTAACACCACTGAATTTTGACAGAGATTCCACATTCCTTTGCTGTCCCAGTTCTTGGAGCCTCTGAACACTTCCTACGACCTCCTCGGCACCCTGAACCATCCTGGGGAGCAATACCTTCCCCCTCCTCCTGTATCCCAGAGCTACATGACCTCTTCCCTGAGACGGATCAGACAATCCTTGCTCCTGTCCGTGACTGGAATAGGCTGGCGGGATTAAACATTCCTTCTGCCTGGTTGGGAGGGGGATGGGCTGGGATTTGTGCACTGGGAATGGGGAGGACTGACTGGCAGAACACAGCTTCTCCTGGGGGGAATGGAACAAACTCTTAATTTCTGGCTATAGCTGCAGTGGGAGAGGATTAGCATAATCACCTACAGCATTTTCCTGGTAGGCACAGATCGCGCAGGCATGTGGAATAAGGAGCCAAAAAGGTGCCGCTGGCTGCTGGCCACTCTGATGTGCTCAGTCCATTTGAAATGGGGAGAGGTCAGGTCACTCTCCCAGCTGCCAACTCCAGGCATCTCTGCCTGAGAAGTTCCTCTATGAGGGAGCCAAGGACTGTGGCCATGGTTGGCCCACTCATGAGACAGAGTGGGGTGGTCACTTTGGGTGGGAGGCAGGAGGATGCAGTGAACTGGCAGGGGGTTCCCGCAAACTCCGTTGGTCTGCTGCTCATCCGGTCACTCAGTCGTCTTCCTGCTGCCGCAACCGTGATTCTCTTCCTGTTGCTCTTCTTTCCGCAAGGGAGGAGAAACAAGCAAGAAGAGGATGACGGTGATAGGGGTACTGTCGCCAGAATCCTCTTCTTGTTTCCTTTCCTTCCATAGAGTGAACCGAGAAGGAAATGGTGATGGTGGGGGTCTGCTTCATCCCCCTGCTCACTGCCTCTTCCCAACTTCCTCCTTCTAAACAGGCTCAGAGCACAGTGTCTGAGAAGAGAATGGAAGATAAAGCATCAGCTTGGATCAGATCTGACTGACCACAATGTCTGACTCTAGGGAGTCACGTTGGTCTTCTGACTGACTACCCTGAGGTGGGGTGGACTGTCCAATATGATTGCTAAAGTGATGCATACGAGTGAACAGTGTAGATGATGGGTGACTTGATCTACACAGATACCCTCCCTGCTGAGATACCCTCCCTGTTCCTAGTCAAAATGTTAGTTAATAGTTAATAAACAAATAGTTAATAGCCGAAGTCATAAAATGCAATAAACCACCATTCTCTGCCACCTAAACATGCAGGAGTGGGGATTGAAGTTGTCCAGCTCCTGTTTCTCTATCTTTCATGTCTCTTGTACTTGCTTTCCAATCATTTATTTATTATTTATTTATTTAAAAAAATTATATCCCACCTTTATCCTATGCCAAGGCAAATGCCAAGGTGGCTTACAACAAAAATTAAGAACAGTTTAAAATAGAGAAAGTAAATTTAAACAATACATACTTAATTTAAAAACAATAAAATCAATAAAATCCACTGGGGGGGGGGCAACAGTAGGGAGCACAAAAGCAGCATGGCAGAGCATCTTGAGACACAGGAGGCAGGCCACAACCCATCACCCAAACGCTAGACGAAACCAAAACGTTTTGAGCCCTCGCTGAAAAGTCATGAGGGAGGGGGTAGTTCTCAGATCCCCTGGCAGAGAGTTCCACAGTTGTGGCGCCACAGCAGAGAAGGCTCGCCCACGTGTTGCCACTCCCCTAACTTGCGATAGAGGTGGTACACGCAGGAGAGCCCCCTCAGATGACCTAAGAGAGCAGGCCGGAATGTATGGGAGAAGGCGGTCCCTCAGATATCCTGGACCCAAACCGTGAAGGGCTTTAAAGGTCATTACCAGCACCTTGAATTGGGCTCGGAAATGAATGGGCAGCCAGTGCAGCCGCTGAAGCAGCGGCTCAACAGAGTCAAACCGCCTAGCTCCAGCGACCACCCGCGCCGCATTCTGCACTAATTGCAGCTTCCGAACCGTCTTCAAGGGCAGCCCCACGTAGAGCACGTTGCAGTAATCCAGTCTTGAAGTCACTAAGGCGTGGACCACCGTGGTCAGGTCCGATCGACTCAAGTATGGCCGCAGCTGGCGCACCAGCCGAAGCTGGGCAAACGCACCCCTGGCCACAGCCGCCACCTGCTTTCCAGGGAGAGCTGTGAATCCAGAAGTACTTCCAAGCTGCGCACCCATTCCTGCATGGGGAGTGCAACCCCATTCAGAACGGGCAGGTGACTCAGTACCTGCATCGAAGCTTTCCTGACCAGTAGGACCTCTGGATTCAATCTCAACCTATTAGCCCTCATCCAGACCCCAACTGCCACCAGGCAGCGCTCTAGGACTTCCACAGCCTCCCTGGAGCGAGATGGCAAGGAGAGGTAGAGTTGGGTGTCATCAGCATATTGGTGACACCCAACTCCAAATCCCTGGATGATCTCTCCCAATGGTTTCATGTAGATGTTGAAAAGCATGGGAGACAGAATTGAACCCTGTGGCACCCCACACTGTAAAGGACAGGGCGCCGAACAGGCATCTCCCAGCATCACCATCTGGGACCTGTCAGCCAAGTAGGAACGGAACCACTGCAACGCAGTGCCCCCTAGTCCCAACTCGGCCAGTCGGCCCAGAAGGATACCATGGTCGATGGTATCGAAAGCCGCCGAGAGATCCAAAAGGTGATCATCACACCTGAGTTACGTTTTGCCCCAGTTTTCTTCAGCAAGAGCATCAGCTTTAGTAGGGGCAGCCCAAGATCTTTGGATAACTGAGGCAGGCTGCCAAATCCCACCTAGTTCAGTGGCATGGGAGCATCCACCCATCAGGCCCCAGATTTGAAGAGGAGGTGGAGTGGAAAAGAGGAGTGGCTGGCTGGCTAAAGCTCCTCCCCACCATTCTCCTCTCCTCCACTTCATCTTTTCAAATCTGAACCAGGCGGCATTGAGGGAGGGGCACACGTTGGCTGGAGGGAGGGGTGCTGCCTTCCCCAGCCCCAATAATTTGCAGCTTGAGATGGCTACCTCAGTTTTCCTCATTATGCCTAACATTTTGCTGGGTGATGAAGACAGTGGTGTGACTGAGGCAGGTACTAGGTGACTCTCATTGTACTGTGCTGCCTGCTGCCACTATCACAGGAAGATTTATCCTGAGGGAGGGAGAGGAAAGCAGACACATTGCCTCCCCCCACCTGGGTCACAGTGAGACTTTGTGTGCATGTACATCCTATAGGGATGGGCAGAAAGTAGACAGGTATGTTGCTGATAGATCTCTGGGTGATGTGCAATGGAGCAGCAAGGGCTTCTGCCCCTGCCCCACTTGTTTAAACAAGAGCAAGACAAAAAAGGCCCCTCCCCAAACAAGGATGTTGAAAGACGGGGGGGGGGGACCGGGAGTAGACTTTGAGGGTGAAAGGCCTGTGAATTCAGTTCTGGTACTGAAAACAAATTCTTTAGTGGAATATGTGCTCAAGGGCATTAAAATCTCTCCCCCCCCCCTCCCGCGCATTTGGAGCTCCTTTGCTGAAGGCCTGGATGGAGCACATCCTCTCCCTCCTCAGCCAGTCTTGCTTTGCCACCTGACTGAGAAAGCATTTGGGAACTGTAGCGGAGTACATGAGCAACCAAAGCCTTTGCTGCAATAGTAGGTTGTATGTGTTTCTGGGCTTGCCGGAGGCACATGTCAAGCTCATATCCCTCCGGTTTTTCTCCAGCTTTCTGTTCAAAGAAGAAAGACAGCTGGACCTCAACCATTGCCTTGGCAGCAGCATTAGTTGTAGCTCTATGTAAAGCCAGCAGCCCAGGAACACATCTTGGTGAGGATGAAAGACTTTCAAGCATGATGTGAGAAAGCTTATAAATTCAAGTCCCTTACAAAGGACAATTGAGAGCTACATTTGTGGCTCATGTTAGGTTGACACTATGAATGCCAACTTCTTCCCTGGACTGTATTTCTCCAAGACTGCTAGGTCTGGTGGTGGTGGTGGTGGTGGCTGCTTTGAAACATCCATAGTCGGATCTGGACTGGGAGTCATGTGCCAGGACCTGCATCTGTCTTCTCTCCCACAGGTTACAACTCCCCATCCTAACTACAGTGACTACTTCTGTTTGACACGTGTGTAGAATTGACAATATGCTGGACACTATCAGAAATTACAAACCTGCGGTTTACTCATGGAGGTCAGTGTGTGACTGTCACTGAGTCAACTGGATTACCACCTCAACAAGTGTTTCTTTGCAGGGGAATTGGGGGTGAGCAGGATGCCACTACCCAAACTGCCACTACCCAAACTGCAGGCAAACTGTGATCGTTGCCTCAGCAGGTGAAATGTCATTATTCCCCAAGAGCATTTTTTTTAATGTGGGGATGGCAATTGTGCCACACGACCTTCTCCTGCCTATCCAGGGCATCCGGAATATCCCATTAATTGTAAACTTCTTTTTCCTTTCTAGAAGTGCTGCATTCTAGTCCTCATGTTTGTCTCCTCCATTCTTTTTCCCTTCAGGAAAGACTACTAGGCTACTGTCAGCAGGGCTAGCCCCACCCCTTCAGTTTTATGGCTACAGCAAGATCACTGGACATGGCAGAAACAAACATTTATCCCAGGCTGTGGGACAGACCCATTGGTCTGGCAAAGCCCTGTGCTTCCATTCTCTGTGTGTTTAGAATTGTCCAACAGGAAGAGCCTACTCCAGCTCTCCTGTCTGTTAACTAACTCCATCAAGGCAATAGTATGAAACTGGTTAGACTTCAGCAAGCCTTGAAGAGGTAGGTAGGGGAAATGGGAGTGTGCAGGGAAAGCTTGAGGTCACAAAACAAGGCAAGCGCCCCGGGGGGGGGGGGGAGCTGTAGCTGATTGGTAGAACACATGCTTTGCATGCAGAAGACCCCAGTTTCCATCTCTGGCATCTCCAGGTACACTTGGCAAAGATCCCTCTCTGGAATTCTGGAGAGCTGCTGCCAGTCAGTGCAGACGGCAATGACCCGGCCAGCAGACCAATAGTTTGACTCTGTATGAGGCAGCTTTACGTGTCCAGTGAAGGAAGGCTTTGAGGACTGCAGGGGCTCCTGTAAATCATCTCACCAAGAGCCTCACAGCCAACATTCTGGCCATGGTTTTGAGAAGACTGCAATAGTCTTCCTCGGTGAACAACCAGGAAGAAGTGCTGGAGGTGTGTCATTGGATATACCTTCCCCACCCTCCTCCCTCCCTAGCCTGCATACAGTTCTATATTGTATAAGTACAGTATATGGGAAGGACAAATCTGCTGGTGAGAGGTGGGGAGTGTCACCCAAAATGAGCCAGGTCACATGAGCAAGAGTTGCATCCTTTATGCACCCACTCTGCAGAAAGGTAGACACACAACACAATACCAAATTATAGACACAGTTTTACTTTTTAACAGAAAAATATATTGTCTCTGATCAGTTGAAGTCCTATTCCTATATTTTCTCATATTTGTGATTCTGGTGCAGAAAGTGCCTTTCAAAGCTCGACCTTTCCTTTGTCATATTCCTCTCTCTATAGATTTGGTGCAAGCTTGCTTTCTACTAGTATTCTGGTCATTGGGAAAGTAGGAGGGAGAGAGGGATAAGTAGCCAGGTTTTCTTAATGACACCAAATTCACTGTTGAAATGCACTGCATTGAGTAGGCCGTGTCCCATTAATGCAGTGCTCTCCAGCTAAATGCCTGTTCCCCATGCAAAGGTCTTCAGGTTGGGTCCAGGACCTATGGGAGAGTTTATTTATCAGCGTCGTGTATATATGGGGATGGGTTCTCTGCTCTCACCCCCTCTAACCCTAGTGCTAAATTGAGTTGCAAGGCATGTTGGTCCCATCTCCGGTGAGAGCGACGGGTGAACAATGAGGGCTTTTCAGTTTGACATCTCAATGAGCAGGAGATGGAGAGAGAGCCCCTCCCGCCCCCTCAACTCTCCCCTCGCCCAGCTTTGTTTGGGGAGCAGACAGCAACCTCCAGCCCCTGGAGCTTTTCAGTACCTAGGGGCAGCCATTCGTCATGGATTAGAGCCCCCTCCCCACTCCCTCAGCTGGTCGTCTGGGCAGGGAATTCACACACTTGTCAGCCCTGGATCGGGAGAGGGTCCTTTGTGCTTAATGGGGCCTGGACCTGGAGATGGGTGAGATGGGTCAGAAGGTTGGAGGGGGGAGAATAGAGGAAAGAGAACAGAAGGGGGGATGTGTTGGGGCTCTTCCTGATATTCTCTGGGAAGTGTCTTGAAATAAGTGGCTTCTGAAAATTACTCTCTGGCTATTGACAGCTAAAGCTGGCAAAGAGAGTCAAATGATTTTTGATGACACATACCCAGGGATGGGTGTAATATGGCACTCCTTGTGGAGGACAATGACAGAAAAGCAACTCCCCCTCCCCAGTCTGGGGCAAGGAGAATATGATATCAAAAATTACTAGTGCTACAATCCTATGTACACTATTCTCAGACTAGGCCTCAGTGAACACAGTGGGACCTATTTCATAGTAAACACATACAGGATTGTTCTGTAAGAGGGGCAACATTCCACACACACCTTTTGGACTGAGTTTGTGGGGTGTGACAGGATGGAAGGCTCTGCTAAGTGGGGAGACACTAGTCAGAGAGAACAAGACACTGCCTCTCAGTTGTGTTTTTCACATCTGTAAATTGGGGGTATTAATAACTTCCTATGCAGGAGGAGAAGTTGTGAAGATAAAATGAGCCAACATAGTAGATAAGAGTGTTGCACTAGGACTGAGAAGAACTAGCTTCAAACCCCTATTCAGCCATAAAGCTCAGTGGGTAACCTTAAGTCATTATTATTTAGCCTAGCCTTCCTAACAGGGTTGTTTGTGAAGGTAGAAGAAGGTGAGAAGAATATATACTGCCCTGAGCAATTTGGGGTAAAGATAGGACACAAGTACAATAAATAGATGTCAAGAATGTTATATGCCTAAATGTTCTGTCAAAATGAAAAAATAGTACAGTCAAAGACCTAAGAAACAACCTGCATGTCACTTCAGTTTGTAAATGAAGTGAATCAGTCCCTTCGCAAACGATAAATCCAGACACACAAAACAAGCAACTGGGCCTGCCAGTGTTTTCCCTGCAGATGGAATCTGGTCCAGGCCCTGTTCCTCATGCTTGGCTGCTCTTCCTCCCCTGAAAGCTATGCCGGCTATAAGCACAGCTTATTGCCAATTCCCTGGAGCACTAAAACAATGCTGCACCCAGGACCTAGCTAGGCATCCTTAGGACAGGGGCCTCTCTGGCTCATCATCTGACAACCACCGCTGTTCTTATGAGATGGTGACAAGCCCGCCCACCACACCATCCCCTCTTGGCAGACAAAGCTGAGGCCCAGAGAGAGGCGGGGGATGCAGACGGGACCGCGTGCCAGAATCACTCCTGTCCCTTGTGGCTTCATCGTCGCCAGCATTAAATTGCATGCAGATGTGTGTGCAGGGGAGGGCGCCTGGTTGTGATTAAAGCCTTTAATTACAGGCACCCGTGCAGCCTGAGCTGGGCCCTGCCTGGATCATAAGAAGCTGGGTCCGTAAAGGATCCACCAGGGGGACCAGGCCATCCCAGGAGCAAACAGGAAGCCTAGGTCCTCTCAACCAGGACAGATGGGGCAGAAGTCTCACAGATGGGCAGCCAAAGGTACACAGGCCCCTAGAGGCAAGAGACTAAGGTCCCTTTCACTGTAGTCAGTGGTGTCACTAGGATGCGCGTCACCCCAAGGCGGGGGGCGCGCATCACCCCCCTGCCCTAGGGTGACTCGGCGCGTGTCACCCTAGTGACCTCCCCAAAGCGCAGCTGAGTACTTGCCCCCGCTGCTGCCGGCTCCTCTCCTCCTTCGTCCAGCTCGGCCAGCGCTCCAGGGCCTTCTGAGAAAGGCCCAATGGCTCAAAACGTGAAGATTTACGTTTTTCGCGCATGCGCAGTACATTTTCTGAGGGCGAAGGGCTGCCCATTTGCCCTCAGAAATGTACTGCGCATGCGCGAAAAACGTAAAACTTCACATTTTGAGCCATTGGGCCTTTCTCAGAAGGCCCTGGAGTGCCGGCCGGGCCGGACGCTCCAAGGCCGGCTCCCCGGCCTCAGAGCCCCGTGACGCGCGGGGATGCGCGCGTCACCCCCCTGGCGGCCCGCCCCACCTACCACGCTACAGTGACGCCCATGACTGTAGTGGGTGCATACTCAAAATCGTAGTGCTGGTTCTCTAAGTGGTGGCTTTTCTCATGCTTAGGCTGAAATCCTAAGAAGCTCCATTCTACACAATGGGAATGACTAGGAAATGAGTAAACATGCATAGGATTGTTGCACTGATATGCCTTCTAACTGCTATGGGTGATTTGGGGTGGCTAATCTATCTCTGTAGAAGATCCTGGGGTACATCCTTCCCTGCACCAAAATCCCTTTTCCTCCTCCTCCTCCTCCTCCTGTTACATGAAATGGGAGCAGATCTCCAACACTCTTTTGCCCCTTGGGTTGGCCACAGTCTCTACAGCAGAGTCCTTAAATCATTGGGGTGCAGGCTCTGATCAAGACTTCGAGCCAGATTCTGCAAGATGTGAGGGGAATATCACCTTCCTGAATTGATCTTCTTCATGGGCTTGGAGATGTCGAGAGCAATGCTTACTATTGGGCAAAGGGGCAGTGGGTGTTTGTGAATAAAAAGCTGACACTCACTTGCCAAAGCTGGAAGAAATGGAGTCAGTTCACACAACCATAGTGGCTTGTTGTAGCAGTTGAATGGATATACTGCAAACAAAGATTGGTAGCAGGTCATGCAATTTCTTAATAGGCAATGCCTAACTTTGTTGTATCATCACTCAATCCTGGGGCAGTCTGACAAATAACAGGTTCATTGAATGTTACATGCCCAACTTAGTAGCTCAGGTGTGTGACTTGACCTTGTACAACTTATACACAACAGGTTCTGGCCACACAAACACATAATTCTCCTCCAACTACAAGATGCACAGGTGACTGGGCTACTTGTCCTCAGGGCTGGGAGCAGGGAATATTTTTCATGTAACCTAAAGTGGGAAGCAAGCACTATATTTGACTCAGACTCCTTCATGTCACTCCAGGCATCCCATCAGTACTTAAATTCTCAGTTTATTTCTGAATGTCTGATGCTTGAGGAAGTCACACTCTCAGATCAACATAGTCCTTTTCCCTCGTCTCAGACATGTGGTTGTGATTACTCAGTGATGAGACACTCTCTGCACATGTTCAAAGGAACTCCTTTGTGTTATTACTTTTGATGTTTCAGGCCAGGGTATTGAAAATTCAGGACTCGGTCCTAATGAGTCCTGGCTTCATTTGAGGCTTGGATCCCATGTTGGGAGTGTGTGGATCAGCTGAATGGTAGGTACTACCGTAGGTGTCCCAGAAAGCAAAAGCAGCAGCAGCAGAGACTCTGAATGAGCTCATCTCTGCCATAAGCCGCCAAGCACAGTCATGAAAGGGTTTGTCTTTGCTGGAGCTGTTCACATCAAAATGGTCTGTGACTATTTCCAACACAGCAAAGGCTGCCTGACTATTTTTAGTTATCAGCATTTGTTTCTTTCCTTCTCCAAGGAGAGCCTTAAACAGAGTCTACCAGCAGAGAGCATGGACTTGGGGCACGGAAAAAAGAACTGCCTTTCTCCCTATTTTGGGGGGATCACAAATTATTCTTAGGATGCTTTAAAAAAACACAAGTGAATTTACAAGAATAGATGTGAGCAGGTTCCTCTGTTCAATTGAGATGCTTATGTCATGTGGACCGGAACGTCTGTGCTATTCAAACAGTCTTTCTTGATTATAAGTACATTCCTCATCTTTTATCCCTAAAAATATTCAGGCAACTGAAAACATGTCCATGTATGTGTCCCCCAATTCTGTGCTGCCCTTTTCTCCACCATCCCTTGTAGTCACTCACTGATTGCATCCATCCACATGTTGGTCACAACCATTATGTTTCCTACAGACGATGTGGTGAATTCTCCCTCTACCCCTTCCTAGGGTGTGGACTGTATTCTGGTGACATTCACAAGAGGGAAAAATGACCCCAAACACTTCAAGATTAGGAGTCACCAGATTGCAACCCAGATTGCAAGTTCCTGCCTACCCCCTTAAACATCTTGAAGCAGTAGCAAAACATACAGTATTCACTGGTCACTTTGCCTGCTTCTCCTGCTCTGTCCTTCACTCGTCCCTTTGCCCACCCACCCTTCTCCCCTGCCTACAGCAGTAAACAGGACTCCTGTTGATTTTACCCAAAGCAGGCAGGGGAAGAATGTGGGCAAAGAAACCTTGAATGAATTATATGAGAGCAGGGCTGGCCCAAGACCCCTTGGCACCTGAGACAGCCTGCCAAGTGCTGCCCCTGTTACCTGGTGATGTGCCAGCCTCTGCTCCTCCAACATTCTAGCCCACCCCTCTATCCTCACTTCTGTTTTGAGCCCCTCTTCCTTTTCCAATCCAGGGAGTGGGAGGAGGAGGATCAGTGGAGGTGAATGGGTGGACAGAAGTGGGCTCCCCCTGCCAGTCTGCTGCCTGAAGTGAACACTTCGGATGAACCTGCCCTGTATGGGAGGCTAAGTGGCTGCATACACTCATAACATAAGAACATAACTCATAACATAAGAAGAGCCCTGCTGGATCAGGCTTCCTATATCTCATTGCCTTGGAACTTTTAAAGAGACACATCTCTGGATTGTGATCTGCAAACCCTAGTTATGACTCACTGTCATAAAGTTGCTCTGGAGTTGCCAACTTTTTGCCAAAAGGGCCATTCTTAAGTACATAACAAGTCAATTCACAGTACATAACAAGTCAATTTCAAGAGGCAAAATGTTCTCCATCTCCAAGAAAAGACCCAGTTGTTAAATTTCCACCTTTTCATGCTGGTTCTGAAGATACAAGAACCTGGCTGGGGAAAAAAAAACTGGCATCCCTACTAGTCACTGTGTGTAGAAACACTGCCATCTCTAATAAGTATGTACTTGGTTTTCACAACAGCACAAAATCGAAGCATGAGAAGACAAAAGCATGGAAATATTAAGGGACAAGATGTAAGACAACATTTTGGGTCCAGATGAACAGCACATAGGGTCACCAACTTATTTCTGGCAGGGATCCTTTGTAGCCACAAACACAGTAGGTGACACTTTGCCCCTCCCGGCATGGAAATGCAAAGTTTCACCTGCTGAATTTCACAAACGTTTCACCAAAGTTTCACCTGCTTGCCATGCAACTGCTAAAGGGACAGAAACTCTGCCAGGAAAAAAAGATACTGGCCACCCTAACAGCACAGAGAGTTTTGAGACCTGATTTGAGAGCCCTTTTTTCTCTGGGGCATATGGGGGCTTTGACTGCATACCATCCTGGATGAACAGGCTTGAGGTAATGGAGATGGTGCTGGCCTGGATACTAAAAGGAGAGCCTGTGATAAAAACAATGGGATTCAGAACAGTCCAAAAGAAACTTCCAGAAGGAAAGAGCCCTCTAGTGCCGCCATGCAGCCTACAGGTGCAACTCTGGCGGGATTCAGGGACATGGGCAGCTGGAGTGAGTCTGGTACAAGGACTCTGTGTTCCCTGAAGCCCGGCCACTGGCCAAGAGAAACATTGTTGGCACCAGGCAGGCTCGCTCCTCTGGCAGCCAGACACGGGGGCTTTCATAGCTGGGGGCAGGCACTACTGTACAGGGGCAGAGCCAACTGGTTAGCCCCCTACCAGCATACACTCCTCTGTTCCAGACTCTGCCTCTCTGTGTGTACTGATCTATAACAGCTACACACTCAACTGTTCTGCTTCATCAGAGACAGCTCACACAGGTAACCACCATGTACCCATAGATGACTCTGTGCTCAGAGAGGGAGCAGCACAATAATTATACTGATGCAGCAACATGCACATATTTGTACAGAAGTAACCACACACAAAGCGTTATACATCTGCACATGTACAATTATATACATATGCATCTATACAGACCTGCAGGCACATACAAAATACTCTATATAGGACTGTAGTCCAGAAAAGCATATGCGACTGTCCACTTCTGGGCTCTGCCTTGGGGACTCCAGATGCCCCATCAAACCCCTGGCAGGGGAGCAGCAATGGGCGCAGCACCACTAAAGCACAGATTCACATCCAGCCCACCCAGCATTCCCTGAGCCACCAGGGCACAATGCCGGGGAAGACTCTCACCTTCCTGTGAATCTTCACGAGTACATGCCAAGTCTTGAAGAAGGGGCCACACCACTAGAAGTCAGTGGGCTGACGGTAGACACAACGGCAGAGGGAGAGGACCCCAAGAGCATCTTTGACGAGCAAGGAGGAGGAGACCGAAACCTTCTCTTTGGCTGTCTATCACAGGATGAGGTCCCCTCCACTTGTAGCAGCGTTGCCCCTTTAACCATGGGGCAGAGCCAGGTAAAGCAGGGGGTGGGGTGGGGGAGAGATGGTCCAAGAAGGGGAGGGTCCAAATCTACATAAGGCGCACAGGGTAGATGATGAGGTAGTCTCTGAAGAGGCTACCTGAGGGCTGCCCAGTAGTGGCCTCCCTGGGGTGAGCACTGGGCCAAGCTCAGGGAAGGAGCCAGAAGGGTGGAGGAGGTGGCGGGAGGTAAGGTAAGGCAACCCCTCCCCTTCCCCACCACTGAACTCTGAGATCTGGCTGGGCCCCTCTTGCTTGGCCAGCAACCCCCTCATCCTGCCCCCTTTTTACCACGGGGGGGAGGGGGATCCAGACACAAGAGGAGTGTGATCACTCTGCCTGGAGGTACAGGGAGGAGGAGGAGGAGTGTACAGTGACAATAACTATGTTTGTTTTGAAGGTACCACAAGACTCTGTTTTTAATCAGCATACATTTGCTGCGATACCCAGGATGGTTGCACAAAATCATGGCCCTGTTATTCTTTTTTAATTAATGTGGAATAGCTACTACATTAGGCAGGCTGTATTGATTACATGACATTATTCTTTACTGGAAGTCAGTAAAAAACATTACATTCATGACTCCACAGATAAATATGTATTAGAGGGGGAGGACTCTGCCCCCTTACCTCTCTTTTACCTTGCTGTTGAAAGGGTGATTAAAATGCTTCAGGAATAATTGACAGTGAAGGGATAAGTAATCGGTGTAATCTTGTGAACGAGAGCTCTGATCAAATTCACACATATAATAAAAAGGTAAAGGTATCCCCTGACAATTAAGTCCAGTCGTGTCTGACTCTAGGGTGTGGTGCTCATCTCCATTTCAAAGCCGAAGAGCCAGAGTTGTCCGAAGACGCCTCCGTGGTCATGTGGCCAGCATGACTCTCCTTGCCGCAGCGCGTAGCATGTACGGTGGAACACAGCTTGTGAACGAGAGCTCTGATCAAATTCACACATATAATACTAGCCCACAAATAGGTATACAGTCTGTATACAGACATGCATTCAAAAATAAGCCAGGAGGAGGTACCAAGGTCCTCACTCTTATCCACTTCTACAGTAATGTCTCATTAAATTAAAAAAAAATCACACCCCACCATGCCTTTAAATATGTGGCTCTTTGACAGCACAGTCCTAAGCATTTTTCTTCCAAAGTTAAGACCCGTTGTGTTCAATTGGGCTTCCTCGGTGTGTATAGGATTGCATTCTGGCTAGCAAGGGAATCCTCAGCTTTTTAAAATTTGGAGAGTCATTTCAACCCGCAATCCCATAGAATTTCCCCTGCACACACACCCTCTTCCCCCCACCCTGAAAGCCAACCATTCTTTAATTGCTGTCAGCAGCTGAATATTGTGCTTCGTTCTGCCTAAGGCTCTGGCGTGTTCTTGGCAGGGACAAGCCACCAGGACCAAGCCCCCCCCCCTCTGCCACACACACAGCGGAGCACCTGTGGCACTTGCAGACAGTGCTGCTCCACGACCACATCCGTCGTGCAGTTTCTCTCAGGGCCACCTATAGCAGGGTGTCAAGCCAGCCACCTATACCAGGGTGATTTGCAACAACATGCAAAAAACCGTCCTGGGCCTGGTGGTGCCCGCACGCAACCAGAACACCACCAGGGACAAAGAGGCAGTGAATTCCTGCAATTATTCGAAGGAAATTTCCAACAGCTACCATGTGATAGATATTTGCCTCCCCACCCGCACGGCCCCTTCGGTATCCCTCATGGCCGTCTCTTCTTGACTCGTATAAATTCCTAACATGGGCAAGGAAGGACTGCTTCATCTCAGGCGCGTGTTGGTTGGTTGGCTGCAAAGAGCTGGTACGATCGCACTCAGCACGCGCTCAAAGGCATACCTTGATCTTGATTACCACTTCGCAAGTTCGCACGAAAATCAATGTATGGTGCGAGACAGGTTACAAGCAAAGTCCAGAGGACCCTTCCCTTCCGTTCACGTGGGGCAGCAACACGGTGTACTGTACAGTACAGGTGAACTGACCCTGTGGACGTTCGGGAAGGTTATATAACACAGAGCAACAACACAACGACGTACACCGGGCCTTATGCACGTTACTTTGTTGCTCTTTCTTTCTGGCAAGCAAAGCAGGCAGCAGTGTACTAACGGAAGCGTTCTCGAAATGGATACAGACAGGTTGAACTTCTGCCTGTCCTGCAGCACTAGCACTCCGCCAAGGGCGGCGGGGTGAGAACCCTACGCGCGTGTCTTTTAAGATCTACCTTGCCCACTCCTGTCCCGAAGACGGCCCAAACACTAGCGCAGAAGAGTTAACTGACTGTTGCGTGTCCGTGGAGAACGAGAAGATGAACAGGAACCTACATGTGGTGGGGCCCCAGCTGTGGCTCAGAAGCAGCCTGGCATACACTCACTCACCCTTTCTTTCTCCTTCAGAACAGGCGATCTTGATTTCATCACCAATTTCCCCCCCCCCCTGCTTTGGCGCCTCCCTCCTTCCGCCACTCAGCGCTTCTCCTCCTCCGCGCCATGTGTGTGGGAGGCAGCCCCCTCCTCCCCGACCCCTATCCCGCACGATCAGGCGCCTGGCTGTGAGTTCTCCGGTGCCGGAGACGCAGTGTCTCTAGCGGTTAGTGGTGACACAAGCGCTTCTTCAGCATCCTCCGCCAGGCCTGGGGGAGGAGACGGTGCCAACCCCTCCCACCCTCGTGCGTGGCCCAAGCACGTCCACCGGAGGAGCATCCCCCTCCGCGCGTCTCCCCCACCCACCAAGGTTCTTGCAGGGGGACTGCTGAAGAGCAGCCAAAGAGCCTCCGTTTTAATAGAGGCAGAGGAGCGAATGTTTGAAAGGCGAAGGCACACAGGCTCGAGATGGTTTGGTGCCCCGAAAAAGAGACGGGAAGGTCAGGACTGGGAGATGCTGGGTTATCAGATGTTCCTTATTTTAATGTATTGCTCCTTGTTCCAAACCGTCGCAGCCAGAGCCCGCCAAGGCTCTATCACCCATCATCTGTGCCATGGCTCAGTCCTGGAGCTACATGTAAAGGAGTAATAAAGAGTGCCTTTGAGCGCGTGCAGAGCGCCTTTCCTTCTACGCACGGCCTCAAAGGAATGGTTTCAAGGCAGAAGAGCCCCAGCATCTTTTGTTGAGAACCGATCACAGCCCATTATAACATACCGAATTAACCCCTACCCTGCCATTTCAGAACACTTCAGTTCCCTTGAGGTCCAGAAGCACACACAACAGATCTCACTTGGAAAATCTATGTGTACCTCTCCTTCTCTTCCCCCTTGCCTTAACTCCATCTAAAGGAAGGGTTCTATGTCATTTCAAAGCTTACATCCTATATTTTGCTACACATTACTTAGTCCAAATAAAGGTACAGTATTATCTTTCGTTGCTCCCAGACAGTTTTCAGATCTGAAAGTACTTCTTATTTACAAACTTATTTTCTGGCAGCAAAAACTCTGAGTTCCTATGTGTGTGAATAAAGGTGCTTATAGTTTGGGGACAGAAGTGTGTAGAATCTGGGTTGGACCATAGCATAAGGGGAGGAGAGAAGAAGGGATGATGGATCGGGATGTGGAGTCAGGAAGGAAGTGTGTGGGGGGGGGAGGAAGGGGCTATAGTGTAGGATAGGGGCATATTTGGAAGTAGTGGGTTGGAAGGAGAGAGTGTTCCGTATTTGAGGGCAGATGTTTGGGTGGGATATAGTGAGCTTGTGTAGCAACAATGAGTTTTTCATTGGGGATGTGGGGTTAGCTGTTTATATTTGGGGGAAGGCAGAGAGTAGAAGGGGGGTTGCAATGCACAATTCCCTGTTGTGCTTAACTGTGGGACTGACGAGGGGTATATGGGAAGGGGCTGTGGGCAGAGGGATGTGGTGACAGTGGTATGTGCTGAAACCAAGGAGGCAGCAAGCTTGCGGCACTTCCATGAAGGGCTTTTTGTTTGACTGCTGTTACGTACTATAAATCAGGAGCAGTGGCCAGCCCCAGCCCTGGCCCCACTTGCAGGGGAGGAGAAAGGAAGAGACCACGTCCCAGGCTTGAGTCTGCAGCAGCATCTAGAAAAAGTTAGGTTTGCTTTGCTGGGCCCTCACTGGGTGGCCTGGGAACAGAGGTGCTGCTCAGCATGCAACAACACCATGTACTCTCTTGACAGACAGCGAGGGAATGTGAAGACCAAAGGAGACTCCACTGCAAAGCTGAGGGAGCTGCATGATCCAGGTATCAGAAGTGTGTTATTAGCACACTATACATAAAGGAGGTGTGCCAGCCTGTGGGACTGCCAGGAATCAGCAGATGTCAAAGACAACCATGATTGTGAATGTCTGTGGATCAGTAAAAGTTGCAAACACAGAGAGGAGGGAGGGGGAAAGCTGGCACCCCAATATGCTGGCGGAAGAGTCAGGAACATTATCGAAGGGAACAGCATTACATCCTTCTATTCTTAGAACATCTGTAAAGAAGTGTAGCAAAAACCTGAAATCCTCCTGAGAAACCTATTTAGAAGTACCTGGCACCACCTGCCTCATTTGGATGAATGAAGCTTGATTGTGTCTTATATTGTGAGGCTGTGGGTGAATAGGGGAACACAAACTCTGCAGAAAGAATGTAACTCACACTGCAAGTGAGCAAATGCACAGCAGTGCCTCTGAGCTACTGTATGAAGGGAATGCTTATTCTCTTCTCAGGATTGCATTCAGTTAAAGCTGTAACAGACCTCACGCGTCTCATTGGCCGAAGGTCGTTCCGGTGCGTTCCATGTTGAATAAATCAAGTTTCGGCCAATGAGAGGCTGCGTTCAGTGTTGTGGGGGCGGGACGCGGAGCAACGCGTTGGGCCAATCAGAATTGACACGTCGGCTATTCCGGGACGCGACAAGATGTGTGCAGTGTATGGGCGACTTTATGGTTCCCAACTGACCAGGGAAAAAAATCTTCCCTGTCTGCACCTCCTTTTCCTTTAACGGCAGTTTGATCTGCAGAAGTCAACAGGAAGCTTTTCCTTGCAGAAAGATAAGCATTATCATCACCAGCTAATGTCTGCAGATTGAAATGCTGTTGAAGGCACAGGTACAGAAGAAGATCAGTAATGAAGGTTGGCAACCTTAAAGTAGGGGTTGACCTCCCACAAACAGCTCACTGTCTGCAGAGGTCTTGACCCTCCACAAGAGTCCCTCCTACTTTGCCCTGGCTAGCTTCTAGCAAGCCGCCTTAAAATTGCGTCCCTTGCATTGTCATTCTTTCCCTTGTGTTAAATGTTCTGTCTGCTTTTCACAGCAAAGTAGCTATGCTCTGTGGAGGACTGTGCACTGAGGAGAGGAAGACTTTTCGGAAGGACCCTATTCCTGTAATACTTAGTCACGTGAACAAACACTCCATGTTTTGTTGCTCTGTTTAACTTTAACCCTCAGAGGAGGGGCATCTATGAAACTGAAGTAGCTTATTGTGTAAACAAAGCCAGCATCACATGCTGTGTTTTCTGGACTTCCATTTTCCCCGCCCTTTTCTGTGGCCCCTGCAAAGCCAGTGTGAGAGGCCAGAAACAAGGCCAAAGAGGGGTTCTCAGCTGCAGAAGGAAATATTAGTGAGGGAGGGTGGAAGCAGCTGCTCTGGGAACCTACAGGTCCCTACGGGTGAGGTTGAGATCTTCACAGTAGTACACATGCGTTAGAGAGTTGGCTGGCCTGAAGAAGGACTGGGAGGCTGCACACACCTCCTCACTGTGAGCAGAGCTCTGCTCCTCCCAGACCCGGTGGCAATGTCCATTCAAGGGCAGGTCTAGTGAGGGTGCCATTGTGGAAGCAGCACCAGACACTCCGACTGCTGCAGGAGCAGCAGCAATCCAGGAAAAAGAAGAGGAGGGGAAAGCAACCCCCACTCCCCCCCTCTCTCTGCCCCCTCTCTCCCACCCCTGAGCTCAGCCACAGGCGCCTGGCTCCAGCTCCAAACAAATGATTAGAAAGCTGGTTATAATTGGATAGGGGGAAGGAGGAGGGGCTCGCCTGCTGAGAGCCACTTGGATCCAGGATAGGAGAGAGACAAGGGCTGCTGGCAGTTCCCTGAAGGAAGACTCTGATCCTTCCTTAGACAGAAACTGAGCCACAGGGTGACAGAACAGGCAGTTGCAATGGAAAGATGCTGGTTTGTGTTTTGGCTTTCTAGCAAATAGCTGTGCTCCCTTAATTTGCTCTCCCAAGTTGGCAGCACACCGGGAATAGTAGCATCAAGGCCCCAATGATCTGCTTGAACATAACAGCTTGGCTGCTGATGCCCATCAGTGAACAGGGCAGCTTACAAATTGCAGGATGCAATGCCCTCTCCAGGGGCACAGATCCATTCATACCCAGCAGCTGCTATAATCCAGAAGTGCATTGCTACATTCACCGGCAGGCCAAGCCACCAGCTGGTGCGAATGAGTGTCTCTCAGTAATGAATGGGGCCATTACTTACCTCAAGTAAATCCTTGTCAGCTTCATTTTCTTTATGTCAGTAGGCCTGTAACCTCACCTGGTATAAAACAGCTTTGCTCTGTTGGACTCAATCAGCCAAAATGCCTGGCCAAATTGGAATTGCTTAGATAGCTGGCAATGGGCTAGGTTGGCCACTAGTTTAAATCTGCAGTAGCTTCATTTCACCAGTGTCAGTTAGGATGTATCACAGTGATCAAAACTGACACTTTCTGTAGGAGTCCAGAGACAGATTCCCTGTTCATGCAAGTAGGCATTGCTCCTTACAACCGAAGAGCCAGATCTCCCACCTACATAGATTTGCAAAACTACGGAATCCAAAGCCGCTATCACAAGTGCTGTTGTGTGCAACTTGATCCTACTGTGCATGTTTACTCCAAAATTAGTCCAAGTGAGTTCAGTAGATCTTACTCCCACATAAGTGTGCATAGAATATACTGGTAGCCATCCTATCCATGTTTACTCAGGTTTAGGTCCTCCTGGTTTCAGCAGGATTTATTCTCACGTTGCGTGCACATCAGGTTGCAGCCTTCAAGTGACTTGCTTTCCAGGCTTCTGTAATTTGAATGGAAAAGCTATGTACAGTACATACATATAAAAAGTAACATTCTTCTGTTTTCCATTAACATTATTCATTCCAAATTAAAAGAATCATAGAATCAGTTGTGAAAACATCAAGTTTGGAGATATCCCAGGTCATCTTATCCAGAACTATAGATTCATTCAAGTGATCTGTGCATATACTGTACCAACATCTAGTTTTATTTTATTTTTATTCTAAAAACCAGCACCTGATGATAGCGTAGTTCAAATGAGAAGTCTGACCTAATAATAGGCACTTGACTCTGTTTTTCTGAGTAAAATGCTCATGTCAAATGCCTGGCTAGCATTTTCTTGAAAATCTCCAAGAAATGACATCCCACAACCTTTGCTGGTCACTTTTTCTATTGCTAAAGCTGACTTATACTCAAGAAGTTTCCCCTAAAAGTTTAACCTGACTCTCCCTTCCTGCTGTTGAATCCCATTGTTTTCTTTCCTGTTCTGACAACAAGCAGTGCATCTTCTTCATGGCTTCCTTTTAAATACAGAGCCTCGCTCCAGCTGCAATCATCAACCACTTATTCTAAAGCCGATCTACTGTTTTCAAAAAGTCTACTCCAGAGTAAAGAGACAGCTGCTGCTCCTCCATTGGAGTAGTAGATGAATGGGGGCATGCCTAAAACTACAGGTCTCAATTAATGTTTAACGAAGCTGTGCCATTGTCTCTTGCAGAGGGGTGTAGCTTGGTTGTTTCAGCCCCAAGGCACTGTGGCCTGACTCGTAAGAAGAACTGACTTCTGTCTTCCGCACTGGCTCTTGTTCTGTGTTTGTTCATTCTCTTTCTGTGCACAGTGCAAGTGCTTTGTTATAGTCGTGATTGCCCTTTACTGTATGATTTTCCTCTTACGGGTATTTGCTGGACAGTGGCACACTAATGAAGGTGCTCTAGAAGCTGATAAAGAGGCTACGGTACCAGAAAGAAGGCTACTCTGTAAGGCAAGGCTACACTGTAGGGATGCCTGCAGCAGGGGTTAGAGGCAGATGCAAGGTACTTTTCCAAGCCCTTTCCCTTGTGTCCTCCTAGCTTGAGAGCACAGTCCCTGGAAGGCAGTTCCCTACCTGGCCTTCCTTGAGCTGCCTGCCCTCCTCTCATCCTTACGTGCATCTGCCTCTCTGAAGAGCATCAACAACAGGGGGCTTTGAAGTGCCTCCCACTGCCCCCACCCCCTTTCCATCCACTTGCCACAGCAGCTGCCTGCCCTTTGCTCTGCTGAGGTCAGAGTGCTGGCTTGGGGCAATGACTGGCACATCTGCTGCTCTCCGCATGGCCCGAAAGAAAGTGAAACAGGGAATTAAAAGGGGGGGGGGAGGAACAGCCAAGGCCAGGCATAAGGATGGTGTTTCTCATCTTGCAACTGGATCTGATGCAGGTTTCAACACTTGTTCTTTTCACAGCTCAGCAATGATGGGACAGAAAGAGTTTGTAGACCCAATAAACCTACATTGCATGACCATTTCCAGTCATTTAGGAACTATTTTTTGAAATTAGGACTTGAAATAGTTTAGTGTGCTGCCGCTTTTGGTGTCTAGCACTTGATCCGGCAACACCAGTATTGCACTATGATGACATCATAGTGCATGAAAATAACATCGTCTTCCAATCTGCTGCTTGGCAACGGGAACAAAGTGCTCATTAAACACTTATGTTCAACAAGGATCAGCAGATGGGAAACTTTGGACGAACAGAGGGAAACCTGCTTTATACCACTTTCTGACTGTTTCCCAACCTTTGCCAATAGGAAAACAGTAGCAGAGTCCCAACTTGCAAGTGCTGGAAAAGATTCAGAGTGGGAGCCTCCCTCTGTTAAGCAAAAAAATTAAAGAAAATAATATGTTGATTGCAAGAACTGCTGAACTAAAGGGCAAACACATTAAATCGAGAAGATTTAATAATACTGTAACAGATACTTGCATTAAGGACAGTGTAGGGTGGGAGAAGGAAGACTCAGAGAACAGAAACCACATCTTTATCCTTAAAAAAATCTGAGTTTTAGAGCACACCCATGATTTGGGGATCTGGCTCACTAATAGTGCTGGCTGCCCTGCTAAACTCCTGGAAGAGCCACATATAATACAAATGTCCTCTGAACCTAAGCCAGTTTATTTCATTGTGTGGGCAAGATCCTAATGCCCTGCTCAAGTGACATGGTCCTGATCCATTTTTTAAATGAAAAGTGGCCATTGGAGGCATGAGTGGAGGAACAACCAGGTAGGAGGAGCATCTTAACCCTTTCCCATCAGCTGTTTTTCTGCTCAAAATCCCCCCCCCCCGCTGCTTTACCTCCTGCAGAGTTCCAGAAGTGTGTCTGCAATATGCAAAAGGGTTAAGCAGCCTCTTCCATGTTCCTCCACTCAAAACTGCAGTCTCCTGGCAGTACTTAATAATATTGATAATAATAGGGGCTTCATTAGGTGTAATGTGTGCAATTTGCCACAGAAACCCAGAGAGCATCCAGGTAGGTCTTGCTCTGCATTGACCCACATAGCTATTGGGGAATCCCTCATTTAAATGGAACCACCTGATGGAACCTCATTCCAACAGGATTATCCACATTGCTCTTCCTTCATCTCCATCCCAATGGAGAGTGGATAAATACAGGGTGAGAGAGGAGCTAAAGCAGTGTGCAGGCATGGCTCATGCTTGCCTTACCCATCCCCCATTCTTTCAAAGTCAGCAGCCTCTTCCCTGGTTGTTTACACTGAGCTGTCCAAATCAAACAAATTCCATCCAGCTTAAGATGCTCCCCTCCCACTGCCCCTCAGCAAACACCAGGCCTTGCTTGCCCATCTCCTATTAGAGAGGCCCAGAGAAAAACCCTAGCCCTAACTTAGCTTTGTTTTCATGGACACCCAATGAATTTATCAGGTTTGGAAAGAACTTTCGGCTTATTACACTGAGCTTGAAATATGGCAAATGCCTGGAATATGGGGAACAAGTTTGATTCTTGGCTTTGGGAACTGGACACATCTGCATAGTAGGGAACTTGTGTTTGAAGTGTGTAGCAGTGCTTGTCTGGTGTTCACCTCTGCACTTGTTCCTATAGTAGCAGTTCAGCATGGAGACTTCTTATCAAAGCCCCCAAGAAAGGGCTCTCCTCTTGGGGTTTCCTGCAGTCTGAGAGCCTCAGCCAGCTTCAGTCATCATGAGCTTCCTGTTATGTGCAGATGTCTGGGGCTGAGGTTGGGGTTTCTTTTCATGCTTGCTTCAGGAATGGTCCTCATGACTTCCACGTTGAATTGTTTGGTGCTGGGTAACTGAAGTGCTGCCACTCTCCACAAACTTCTCTACCATTTCACATAGAAGAGGAAAAACGGGAACTGAAGATTGTGCAGTTTAATCTGTTTAAATGTAGATCCACTTAAAATTGCCTTGTATATTGAGGATAAGAACAGAAGCCAGCTATGTCGCAAAATACAATACATTAAAACATTAAACAGATTTTAAAAAACGGGTATGGTGGTAACACACGTTGAATACCACACCTTCTAACTCAAGTTGAAGCATCCAGCCACACAGGAAAGATGCATAATGCCCACCTCTTCCTGAACATATGAAGGTGCCTGATGTTGTCTCAAATCATGGGTCCATCTAACCCAGGGCTATTGTCTACACATGGACTCCCCAGGGTTTCGGACAGGGGTCTTTCCCATCCCAGCCCTAATTGAAGATATCAGAGACTGAGCCTGGAATTTTCTGCATGCAAACCATGTGTTCCTCCACTGAGCTACACTCCCATCTCTTTGGTACGCACATCCCCTGACACTGGCAAGGCCCAAAAAAGACTTGTAGCCTAGTCTGATCCCATCTGAGCCATGATATGATTCCTTGCAATCTCCACCCCAGTGTTTTTGTTCAAATTGAGTCTGGCCTCAAAGATATCATCCCCACATGATTGTTCCATTCTACTCAGCACTGGTTAGACCACAGCTGCAGGATTGTGTTCGGGTTTTGGATGCCTTGCTTACTTGGGATTGTGCCGCAAAGAATGATGATAATGATAAAGAATTTACCAAGCAGGGAAAGAAAGAGGGAGCCAAGCATACTTAGGGTGCATTAACATAGCATTTTTCTCCTCCTAGTGTGGGATGGTTCTCTTCATCATCCTTTGACAGAAGGCAGGCCACTGTTTGATTCCTAACACATCTGTGAACTCTTGACTTTAAGAGAGTCAATGTTTGCAAATATATTTTGCAAATAACCACCTTGAGGGCATATTGCAGGTCTGGAGGAGGGGATTTGGCGAACCTCCGCCTCCCCACATGCTGTATTCCCAGTGGGAATCACACTGGGGATTTTTTTGTGTGTGTGTCTGTGTGTTTTAGAAAAAAGAGCCACTTCTGGTAATAAGCTGCATGACTCTTCTTACCCCCTGCAAGGCAGCACATCTCTAGTCTGGCCCTGTATCCTCTTGTGTTGTATTCATGCACAGAAGAGGAGATTTGCCAACTTGTGGAAACAAACATTTTGGTACCTGGATGAAGGTCTTGGGGCAGAGACAAGAGTTGGAGCCCAGTGTGGTCTGGGAATGTAGCTCTGCAGGTCCTTAGTCTGCAAAAGCTGCCTCTTCACCGCTAGACTGTATAGATCTAAAAAATGACTGAGAGAGGAGACAAACAACCTTCCCCTCTGCTCTTTTGGCAACTAAACCAAAAGCAAAAAACCAAACAAATATTTTTTTTTCCCAGTCAGCGGCGACCCTAGAAGAGTGAGGTGGCAGCATTTCTATGAAGAGGGCTAGAGGAGAACTAACTTGGTCTCAGAAGAACATTTTGGGCAGCACCTTGATGCTTTGTTTCCCACTCTAATGACTCGCACGCGTACGCACACACGCACGCGCACACGCACACACACACACACACACACACACACACACACACACACATAGAGCCATCCTATGCAAGAGTCCTTGTCCTTGTCTCAGGGCGTATGAGGGGCCTTGCAACAGTCAAAAGGCAACTACTGCTGTTGACACTTGCAAGGGTTGAGACCAAACTGATGAGTGATTCTGAGCTGTTGCTGAAAATAAAGGCATTGGAACTGGAGGAGAAGACACTCTTGGCCGGAAAGAGGAGCTTGCTTGCAGCTTGGAGTGGCCGGGGTCAGAATGCTGATGCATCCAGGAGAGAACAAGTGGAAACTTGCTTGCGCCAGTGTTGTGGGACAGTGGAGGTACTTGGGGTAGTGTAATGGCATTTAGTGTAAAGAATGTTTCCTGCAAATCTCCCACTTGCAAGGGGAAGGAAATAAAGAGGTGGACACCAGTTCCTGTGATTGAACAGGCCACAACAAACAAAGGATCATTATAGAATCTGCAGGCTGCTGGGATGACAGCTGGCATAGAGCAGCAGGTAAGAGAATGAGCTGCAAATCAGGACTTTCCCAATTTGAATCACACCTCTGCCATGAACTCACTAGATGACCTTAGGCATGCCACTCTCTCTGCCTGGGCTCCCTAGCTACAATATGAGGATAATAATACTTCTGACAAGGCTGTTGTCAGGATAACATCAAAGCAATACATGTGAAAGGTTTTGAACACTCAGAAAGCACTGATCAAATGTTATGTATTATCAGTGTGGAGGGGTAACTATAAGAACACAAGCCCTACTGTATCAAGCCAAAAGCCCGTCGTCTAGCTCAGCATCCTGTGGCTCACAGTGGCTCACCAGCAGCCTCTGGGAAGCCCACAAGCTGGAGGGAAAGGCATACAGTACTTCTCTCCCAGTCCCACAATTCCTGGTGGGTTTTCTCCAACATTCCCCTGCAACTGGTATTCAGAGAGGTATACTGCCACTGAACCTGGAAGTAGTATATTGCCTGATGACTAGTAGCCTTTGGTATAGATCTGCTCTCCATGAATTAGTCCAATTCCCTTTTAAAGACTAGTGGCTATCACCACATCTTGTGGCAATGACTTCCACAGACTAATTATGCCCTGTGTGAAGAACTGCCTCCTTTTCTCTATGGACCAGGTCCATAGACAGAAATCCTAATCGTTTTAGGTTGTGATTTTGTTAAATGTGGATAAAGTGCTTGTACTTCAAGTAGACTTATTGAACAAAGTGGAACTTACTTCTGAATAAATATGCACTGGGTTGTTGGGCTATAGAGGCTACTAGCTCAAGGGAACCTCTAAGCAGAGATATCTCTCATAACACCAGATGAACAAGCTCTGATGACAAAGCTCTGCTCAGTGCTTTGCATTGTAGCAAGGGAACCCCTTGGCTGGAGGTGGGCTGGGGTGTGGGACTAGAGGGCGAGGCCAAAGCAGGAGGATAGTGGTGTCCCTGAGTTTCTGTGTCCAATTAACTGAAGCAGGGCTGTAGCTGCAATGACAGGAAATCAGCAACAAACTGTTTACTGTGGGGAGGATTAGGGCTGTTTAACCCCAGGCTCACACATTTGCCTAGTTTTTATGATGGTCTTTAAAGGGTTCTAATGAGGGTCACAGTCACTTTATGATGTTGCTGGCAGTGATAACACCCTAGCTAATTACAACAGCAATTTGCAAGCAAACTGCCTCTACCACAGGGACACTTGACTTAGGACAGAGGGAAGAGGTAGACCTATCCAAGATACAGGATACAAGACGGGCTGTCAATCAGATCAAAGTGGGAAAGACAGAATATGAGTGTTCTACCCAGATCTTGGCATTTTACTTCTGGTAGCATCTTTCTTGGACTGAGAGAGAGATAGAAAATTATAGTGACAAGGAAGTGAGACACCCACAAATCATAACAAGTCCAAATCTGAGTTGGAGTTCATCCCCACAACCTACTTTCAAAGCCAGACTTCAGTCCCAAAATATGGTAGTATGTGCCCTGTACATTCCATTGTCCGTGTCATGAGGCAGAAGTGAGGTTTTCTTCCACAGGTCCCTTAGTTTTGATGAGTCAGCTGAACTCTACACCTGAGCAGATAGTTACTCACCTGCCTGGAATAACATAACAGCTAATCCAACACCACAGTCCTTCCTAGGGTCAAGAGAAAATCCTCAGTGAGGAAGGAGAATTTATCTTGGACCTCGTAGCCTCCTGCAGAGCACGAGATATATTGTTTGCACAATTATTATTACACACCAGCAGTAATGTGTATGCAGCATAGATACACAGAGAAACAAAAGGTGTTCCAGGCAAAGATAATAGTGCCAGTGCCACCTCTTCCCCATCCACCACCATACACAAAAGAAACTGAGGCAGGAGTGTGAGAACAGAACATGTGGGGCTAATAGCACAACAGAGGAACTGAAAATGGAAGCAAGGGGAAATAGGGAGGAAAAACGGGAGGTGGAAATATAAGGGACTAGAATCATGGAGGGGACTGAGGGATAGTGGTTGCAGGATGCTGCTTCTGGGTAATAGTGAGTTAGGAACAGGAGCTGTATAGTTCATTGTTCAAGCAATTTCCTGCATCATCACACTTACATTTCAAGTGCACATGGCTTTGCACCAGGTAAGTGGGCAATGCACTGCAGAAACAGAATTTGCTGCCATGTCAAAGTCCAGAGAATAAGGTTTGATTCCTGGATCTGCCACTGACTTCTTGCGTGACCTGGGCTGGGTCATTTTTCCTCTCTGAATCAATGTTTGCATTCCTTTATAGGCTGAAATTAATAGTAGTTCCTATTAAGGCCTGTGGAACGTATACCCCACCTATTCTATTGGCTAAAAATATAATACTGTAGTTGGTCCCTCCCAAGCATTTTTCTGTAGAAGGGAGGCGAGGGCAAATTGCTCGAAGTACATAAGCTGTGCTGCTGTCTACATGTTTCCTGCAGTCTCTCTCTCCCACACAGTCTGAGGTTTCCAGCCTCAGCCAGCTACGAGAAGAGAAGGCGAGCTGCAGCAACAAATGAGTCAGGAGTGGGCAAAAAGCGACCTGGCCCTTCTTCACCACTGTGCTCTGCTTTAGACTGGCCCACAAGCCAGCCTACTTGCAGTTGCCAGCCTTGATTTAGGGAAATGAAATTTATCCTGCTGCTGTCGTTACTCCTGCAGCATAACTGTTCTCCAGTTCAGATGGAGCCCTCTAGGTTCTCATCATGTCTGATCATAATAATAGTAAAGCATGGTCTGGGTTCTGCAATGCGTTCGGTGTGTCAGACCTTTGTCCTTACCCAAAGATCAGAGCGAAAACCATGAGGAGACCTTGCGTATATAACTCAACACTCTGGTTGTCAAATACCCAAGGCCTGGGACATTTCCGTAAATAGTACTTCTATTCTGGTGGAGAGAGCAGAGCATGTGTGCACCTGGTGTTTGCATGTGAGGAAGAGGCCCTTAACTGCACGCTATAGCACATTCAGATTTTTTGTTTGGGAACATGGGCATGGAAACGCACATTTTCTGAAGTATTTTGTGGTGCCACCAGTGCCTAATAGTTTATATATATAAACTATGAGCAGGAAAGATCACCGTTTTAAGACAAAAGAACCCTAAGCTTGTGCTTTTCCACCCTGGCCACTTAGCAGAGTCGCAGGGCAGTCTGGTGCGCCTTCAGTAGTTTCCCTCAGAAGTTTTCACTGCAATTCTCCTCTGGATTCCATCCCTGACCTTCTGTATCACCTGACCTTGACCCATTCATGTTCTCTCTCTGGGCCCCAGTTTACTACACTCAGTCCCACCCTTTTTGCCTTTGGCTTGTGTGATCCTTGAGGCAGGGATTGTATCTCACTTCCTTTGTAACCTGCAGTGCTGTGCCACTTGAGTGCCAATCTCAGCGGAGGCCCCTCGGAGCTGCCATAATGTTTGTTAATAATAATAAAGCGCCCCTTGTGCTGAATAGCTTTCTGTGTGTCAGACCCCCACCGGCAGCACAGCACTTCCTGTGGGATCAGAGCAAAGCCAAGCAGGGGCTGCCATTGCCCCAGGGTAACGTATAGGCTTTCATGAATGTTATTTGCATAACCTGCAGGGTCATTTGCATTGTAAATTGGGGTGGCTCTGTGGCAACTAGTAGTGAGTGGACAATACATTGCAGGAGCGGCACTCCATTGGAATGCAGAAGCCAGCCTAAGAACAAGGCCTGCGAGCTTTGCTGTCCTGATGCAATGGAACTTCCTGCAGCAAACAAGCCCTGGAGATGAATATGAGCACATTATACGCTTCTCTGCCTCTGTTATTTCTCTGCCTAATTACACAATCCCCTTTGCCTAGTATCCATGTCCATCAGGCAGCTGCTGCAGTTCAGGACTCACATCAAGAAAGCTTTTCACTCCCAGAAGGCCTAGGAACTTTTGTTCTTTCAAAAACAAGAGCTTAAACCTGTTTGGAGCAGTTGGTGCCCTTCAAGTGGTGCCTGGTGAATGGAATGATACCTGGAGTCATGCAAGAAGCAATCCAATTTTGCCATTGACTCCACAGCTCAGTCTGAGGCAAACAAGGTCCAAGGGGAGGATTCTCCTGCACTTGCCAAGTGACCCAGGTTCAAGTAAAAGGCTTTCAGGTACAGAAACCACAGCCCTGCCAAAGGGACCATTTCCCCCCTACCCCCCCAGCCAGTGCTCAGTTTTTAAAACAGAGGTGTGGGGGGACCTGTCCAAAAGTCTGTATGTTCCAACCTGAAAGGTTTTTCCCTTAATCCCAGATGCCTGATCCTATTTACTCAGCGATGAAAGAAGAGCACTTTGACAACATCTGCTCCAAGGCATAATGATGACGACTGCTTCTTCATATGCTCCAGAGTTGGGTCCTGGGCTGCCCCTTCAGCAGATTCCAGGGCTAAGCCCTCTAACTCCCTCGGAAAGTGAATATCTCATATTCAAGCTAGATGGCACTTTGCAAGGAGTGTGTGTGTGTGTGTGTGTGTGTGTGTGTGTGTGTGTGTTGCCCCCTCCCCCGCAAAGCCTTCTGATAAATTCAGTAAGAGACCTGTTTCACACATTACATAACACATAATGAAGACCTGCTTCATTACATCATCCCTACCTAGAAGGCAATTCCATTTAGAAATGAAGGGGAATCCCACATGTAGAGTATAACATGTGTGACAGAGGCACCTGCAGGTTTTTTATTTATATTTATTTTTTCACATTTTTATACCGCCCTTCCTTCAAGGAGCTCAGAGTGGTGTACATATTTCCTCCCCTCCTTTTTGTCCTCACAACAACCCTGTGAGGTAGGTGGGGCTGAGAGATAGTGACTGGCCCAAGGTCACCCAGGAAGCTTCGTGGCTGAGCGGGGATTTGAACCTGGATCTTCCAGGTCTAAGTCCGGCTCCCAAACCACTACACCATCCTGTAGTGTTTTTGTGCTGGTTTTTGTGCTGCGTGTAAATGTGCGGGGAAGCCACACTGGCTTCTTAGGGCCAGTACTGTACATACCCAGTGGGCCTGCTGTAAAAACCAAAACAAAACAAACCTGCATAGGCAATTGTCATGCATTCTAGTCTTCCCACATTTGGAGCCTAATGTCTTGTGCATAGGAATTTAAAATGTATGGGGTGACACAAAATGTATACTTTTTCATCTTTATTCAGGACCTGAATATCATATAACTACTTTCCTCCCTAAGTTGAAGGAGATTGTGAAGGGAAAAGCAAATACCTCCCCCCCCCATGCAAAACTATTATGCCAATTGGTTGTGCATTAAAAAAGGAACACAGGGAGGGCTTAGTTGATGAGAGGAGCCACTAGTGGGAATAAGAATGGAGTCCCTGCCAAGAAGCCCCAGGAGGAAAACAGCAGGAAAAACCAAAGTGACCCAAGGATGCTCATCCCAGCAAGCTCAAAGGCCATAGTTACCTGGGGAATGAGGAGCCAAAGCTAATCCCACCATTCTGGGAGCCTATTGGTATGTAGAGCTTTGTTTGAAAGGAGGATGCTCCACAGAGGAGGCTCTGCCCAAGAAAAAGAATGGCAGGGAAGGGGGGTTGCTAGTTGCTTTGGAATGTGAGTTTGTTTGGATGCAATTTTGCTCTAAGGAGGAGATATAATCAGGAGTTTCAGTGGCCCCTGGAAAGCCTGGAAAGTTGGGTTGGGAAGTGACTGCCGGGTCAATTAAAGAGCCATCTTGTGACCCTCAACAGATCCCAACCCCTCATTACCTTCTCCGTGACAAGCTGGTGAGTTTGTTGCAGCTGGTGAATACTTGTTGCACTGAGTGCATCATCCCTTCAATTCCTATTGCATCCATCCACAGTCTCTCCTCTCTGGGCCAGTTCACCATGGCTGTGAGACAATGACTAATCCACACGGGCAAGTTACACCAAAGATGCTCTCTTCCTAACACCAGATCAGTCCAAGTTGTTTTTGCATAGCTATAACAATGCAGGGATGGATAAAAATGAATGGCTCATTGCTTAATCTTGTGGGAAGAAGAGGGATGAGGCAAATTCCTTCGTGCAGATCAACCTCCTCTCATATCCTGATAACAGGCACAGACAACTTGGCTCCTCCAAGCACTTCCTCATATGAGCCTCAGGGAGAGCCTTTGCTAATGTCTTTCTTTTTTCAAACATTGCCATGATGGAGGGAGGGGAAGATAACCCGCCATCATCCCACTATTTCACTCTCCAGACATGCAACCCAATCCCAGTATTGCACATTGCCATTTTCATAGACCACAAGGGCACAAAGCTTCTTATGATTATTACCCTGGACCACCTCCATGTAGTGTTGCCAGATCAGTTTTGTTTTTTAAGTTAAAAGTTAAGGAATATTTGGGAGCTGTGTGCTGCCTACAGCAGAACCACTGGTGTTGCAGTGTCAAGTCAGGAAAAAGTGAAAATGTATGTTGCAAATCATGTGACACTGTAGATTGTTCCTATAAGGAAGAGCCACAAAGGCAACCAATTTATTTAAGTATAAACTTTCATGGACTACAGCAGTCCACACTTCATTAGTTACTCTAAAAAGAGGGGCCAGGGTTCAAACCTGCCTGGAAACTACACCTTCAAATGCTTACCTAATAATAGGCATTTCAGCTTTACACAGAGAATTGTCACAGACTCAGCCCCCTTGCATTTCCTGGTCATTTGACTCCATGGTGTTGGCATTTTTTCCCCCTCTATAACTATGTGTGTGTGTGAGTATGTGTGAATGATACTTCATGCATCTGATGAAGTGAACAAAAAGCCCACAAAAGTTTCTACTTAGTACAATAAATCCTTAGCCTGTAAGGTGCCACAAGACACTTTGTTATTTTTGCTACAACACACAGCTACTCCATTGGAAGATGTTACCTTCTAAACTGTTAGCTGTAGACCCAATTGGGTATATTACAGCTGTAACTATTAAAATGTGTTCTGTGCATGCCTGAGACATGCTTTTTTTTTTTTTTCTTAAGGACTGAAGTCTGTGTTAAAAACAGGTTCGGCGTACATTTTTCCTACCATAACTTTGCCCAGCTCTTATGCGCTGTATAGCCCAGAATTTCTCACTAGGTTACAGAGGGTCTTGCAGAAAGAATCAGTTAGCTGTGTCCATATGCAGCTGTCTGAACACAGATTAACCATTTGCCTTCCAGGTACTGCAGCTGCTCCTATGTTAATGTTCCCATAATGATTTTTGGCTTACCATGTAACAAGTCATCCCATTAAGTGAAGTGATGCAGTTAACTGAGCACATTTTATGCAGTGTTCAAAGACCCCTTTGACTCTTGGAGTCAAGCTGGATGGATTCTTTTGCACCTTAGAAGCCTCACTGGCTGTAGTGAAGTGTACTTCTCTTGATAGAGCCTATGTTCAATCACATCTACTGTAGTGGCTTTGAGGGCCTGGTAGGTGGAACTATTGACATTCATGGAGGCCAAAAGAATCTGGCTAAATTATTTTTCTCAACCTATCATGTAGCAGCGAATCCCATAGGTAAAACTGTCTTGTGTTGTAAGGTCCACCTTTTGGGTCTTCTGTTGAGGAGCAACTGTTGGATGCCCTTTAACAAATGCTCATCCGTACCCACACCACTTCTTTTTCACCCCTTACCTCCTCGTCCCATGGGCTCTTTCACCCCACTGACTGCCTCCCCCCGCCAGTTTTTCTGTCTTCAGAGGGCAGCCCCCGCCCCATCATGAGCTTCTTGCGAGCAGTTTAATGAGCGGTGTCTCCAGTTACCACTGCGAGCAGAGAGGAAGCAAAGCCCCGGCAGAGAATGAACTCTGCTTAATCCCCTTTGCCGGAGCTTTGGGGAGAGAATTTAGCTAATGTGAGTGTGAAAAGGCCCTGGCGCTGGCGGGGGAGGGGGAGGGAACAAGGGAGGAGGCGGGGCAGGACCCCTCAGATCCTCCTCCTCATCCCTGGCTCTTTTCGCGGCCCATTGTTGGCTCGGAGCGGGCAGGCTGCGTGCTGCGCGGGGGTGTAACCTGAGAGCTTTTGCTACAAAGTCCCAGTGCCTGTTGCTGAAGCCGACACTCGACAGAAGGCGCAGGCAGCCGGGATCTGTCCGTGGCCGGGCATCGCTGCTCCTAACCTGCGAGCGAAGATCCAGGCGCTGAACTCTGTGAGGCGAATGCTTTGCTGGATTTATTCTCCTCTTTGGCGGGACTCGCTGGGGACGGCTCAAGTTAGAGATCTAGGAACTACAGCAGCACTCTCTTCTCCAGCCGGTTGCCCATGAGGGATGGAGCCCGGGCGTAGCGCCCCGCAGCACGGAGCACTGGGACAACGCTAAGGCGGTAGGAGGAGGTGAGCTGGGTTCCTCAGGCCGCCTTTGGGGATCCGGGTTGGAGGAACGGCCCGCAGCAGCAGCTCAAAGCCTGGATCCTAGATAGCAACGCGGGGGGCTGGTGCTGAACTCCGGGCATCTTGTTCTCTGCGACCCAGGAGGCTCCCCGGGGTGTGGCGGGGCAAAGATCTGTCTTCCCGCGGCGGGGCAGGAGGTGGACTTTGACCGGGTCTGTAAATCTGTTACCAGACTGTCCGAGCGCGCAGAACCTCTTTGTCACTCTGATTAAAGATTAAACTGCCCTCGGGAGCCCATTCTTGGGAACAGCTCCCTCCATTCGTACACCAGCACCACGTACATCCAATCCCCTGAAAACTTACACCGGGTACGCACACGCTAGATACGCAGCATACTGGTGGTAGTAGTAATCAAACAATCGCGTCCTATTTGCATACACTCACTCCTCTTGGGACACACCGCTACATTTCCAAGCGCAGGTTAGAAATCCTGCTTCAAACAGAGCTTAAGCTTCTAACCCTGATTTCGCCGGGACTGAACCTGCCGCTAACTTTACCCGGCCGGACGGCGCTGCACTTTGCGTGTACTCACGCCGTGTAGATGTGCACGCGCGCACACACGTGTATTATTCCGGACATGGATACAGTCCAAATGACCAGTAGTTAATCTCCCTCCACGATTCTCCTTCCGTTGCTTGCCATCGCGCAAGTCTTCTTGTACTACTTCGTCTTGCTGGTCTGAGCAAACCCTGTTTCCTGGAGCTTCCGTTCTGCTCGCTGCCGTCCCTAAAGCACATCAGAAGGATGTATTGAGCTGAGATTTGCAGAAGAAGGGCATGGCTGCTGGGCTGGCCTTACTTGGGGGGGACGACAAGATAATTCCAAAGGCCTCTTGGACCCTGGTGTTATCCAAGGGGGATTCCTGTGCAGACTGCAGCACCCTTAAGCTCAGGTGGATTTGGAGCATAAAGGGCTCCAGCTTCAGCCCCATGTTGCAGCTCTGTGATAGTCCTAAACTGGGAATTGGAAAGCTGCAACAGAGATCAGGCATCCAGGAGCTAAGCTTACTTTCCATGATACCAGAGTCTCAGAACTTTACTTGCTTGCAGCGAGGGGCATCTTGCTGAATTGTTACAATCGAATATTTTGAGCTAATTGGCAAATGAATGGCATACTCCTCTCTCACTGCCAGGCCCCTCTTTCCAAAGGGAATGCCTGGCAGCCTGGGTTGGCTACAGGACCAGAGGTCTTAGAAAACATACTCTTCCCCCACCCCACCACGTATACACAAAAGATTGGTCTGTTGAGAGCGGTATGTGGTAACATAGGATACACGTCAGGGCTGCAGTCCCTATGCACGCTTACCTGAGTACAAGACCATAAGAGAAGCCCTGCTGCATCAGGCCAAAGGCCCCTGTAGGCTAGCGTACTATTTCTCACAATGGCCTGCTAGTTGCCGCTGGGAAACACACAAGCAGAAGAGAAAGGCATGATTTTCTCCTGCCGTTGCTCTCCTGCAACTGATATTCAGAGGCATAATGCTGCTGAACCCAGAGATGGTGCATAGCCATGATATGTACTAGCCATTGATAGACCTGACCTCCATGAAATTGTCCAATCCTCTTTGAAAGCCAGCTAAGCAAGTGGCCACCACCACATCTTTACGGCAATGAATTCCACATTCTACTATAATGATGCACTGTGTGAAGAAGTGCCTCTCTCACCCGTCCTAAATCTCCCACCAATCAGTTTCATTGGATGACTTCTGGTTCTGGTATTGTGAAAGAGGGAGAAAACCTTATCTCTATCCACTCCCTTCATAATTGCATAATTAAATGCATACTTTTATGTCTCAATCATGTCCTTCCCAACATTACCTTTTTTCCAAGCTAAAAAGCCCCCAAAGCTGTAGCCTTACCTTGTAAGGAAGGTGCTTCAGCCCTCTTTCGCACCTTTTCCTTTGCATCTGGGAGTAAGGTATTTTGAACACAGTGGGACTTATGAGTAAATGTGCAGAGGATTGCACTGTAAGTGATGGGAAACTCAGAGAATGAAGGAATAGCCACCTCTTTCCTCCTTTAATCTAGAGTTTGAGGATCCAGCTGGGAACCAACGGATAAGAAGAAAGTACAACAGGATGGCCTCCCTGTTGTGTGGACTTCTTCGGTTCCTGGCAGTGGCAACAACATGTGCTTGGCCAACTGCTTCCACAGAAGGAACCATGGAACCAGGTGAGACAAAGTAGACAGGAGCCCAGGTATTTGGGCCTATAATTAAACAGCAGCGTTTCTAATCTGCAGGGTATTTTATAACCTTTCCCTATGTCACAAGAGCTCAGTGATGCTGATAGTGTTATTCACAGCCGAAAGACAGTGGTTTGCCTAGGTCACACAATGAGTTCATGGCAGAGACTAAACCTAAAATCAGCCCTCCCAGATCCAGTGGTCTGCACTGGTTCTGGGTCGTGATGGCAGTAGCTGTTCAATGTGTTATAAGTCTGTCCTCTAATTTGCTAACACTACATGTCTGCATGTGAGCAACACAGTGACTAGTCTCTAAGATTTTCATGGCCAGCTATAATAAAATGATTAAAAGTTTTCTGGCTGTCATGCAGTGACTATTTATTGGTGTGGTGTGTACAGCTGGCATCCACTTTGAATCAAGGTAGAACTGGTCTTGGTGCAGTGCAGTGGTGATGGCTATAGAGTAAAATGTATGGTTATAAGGATGTACCTGTGTAGGGTGGGCACCTCCAGGTATAATACAGAGAGTGTTCACATGGGCTTTTGCTTTTTACTCCAGCTTACAGAAGTCTCCTGATTCCAACAAGGGCTGTTGCACCATAAGGCAAAACTTAAAATGTACATTTTCTTGAAACTGTAGAGATACGCACAGATCCCCTTCAAACATCTGTGCCAGGAAGATTTTTCATCTTGATGGGGCCTCATTTCTGGTTGCCTGTCATGGGCATTTCCTTCATATCTACTCCTAGTTTACAATCTAAGGCCCAGAAGCCAGTTCTTTATTGGGTCTCCTTTTTCATCCTGTCTCCTGGTTGTGACTTTGAAAAGAGTTTGCCTTTTTTGGGGGGTGGGGGTGGGGGCAACTTCAGAATGAAGTTAGATGTGCCTCAGCCAAGCAGGCATATGTAGATTTGTGTGGGAGTGCAAGTGTGTAACTGCAGGATTTATTTGTTTGTTTGTTTGTTTGTTTTGGTAGCTTGTTTCAATGCATTAGTCAGATTTGGTGTTTGTCAGAAATTCTTGCAGTAGCCCTGATTGTGGAGCCATTGCTATGGAACCAGACACTATGCAAATATATTAGAGACAGGGCTCCTGATTCTAGTAGTGGTTATCAAACCAAGCCTATTCTAACCCTAAACCCAAAGTTTAGAGTTTGTGGAGTTGCTTAAGTTATTTGGACAATACAATCTGCTGTCTCTTGATTAGCTCCAGTGAGCAAGCTAGTTTGGTAGGGCTGCTGATACCTTGGTATAGTTTTGTGCTTTCAGGATCCCCTGGAAAGGCAAGAGTAAATTGCCAGTGCCAGGTGCTTGGCACCATCATTCATGCCTGAGAAAAGGCATTTCTTCCAGGGTTGGCCCATCCTTTGAACAGAATGGTACATTTGTTATTTGTGCCAATCAGCTGCTTGTGTGCCCCTGCTGCCGTTGTCACCCTGATCATTGTAATTCACCACCACAACCACCTACCCATCTATTGGACTTTTACTGGACTGAGAAAGCAGGTGTCAGGGCATTGTAGTTTGTTCTTTATATCCTCCTCTGGGGAGACACCACCCATGCTCAAGAGAAAAAAGGAAGGCAGGATGGATGAAGCTCTGGACCTCAAGCGCCCGTGCTTTCATCTGAAATCTTGGTACATGCATAGGCAATGTTAGAGAACAAAGAATCTAGGTAACTGTGTATCAGAAGGGTCCAAGATCTGTTGACAAACTACATTCATTGGTGCTTGGCATGGCTGCTGCACACTGGATGCATTGACGCTGGAGATTTATTCCAAAGAAAAGGTGTTAGATGGGAGGCAATAGGTTTGTCACACTGCTTGGAAGGATCTGAACTCTGTAATAAACTCAGCCAGAATTTCCTGAGGGTGATTTGGACAAGGGACAGAGAGGATGGCAACTGGGACTTCCAGTTTTATTTTTCCAGCTGTATTCAGAATGCAAACAGTTTTGTGCAGGCAGTCTTCTCGCCCTCTGAAAAGTCACTCTGAAAACAGTCACTGGTTAATGTGTTGGCCACTTAGGCTTCTAATCAAATGGATTCCATATCTAGTAAGGCTCACCTCGGAGATGGGGGCTTCCTTCCATTCCAATCACAATTGTTTTCTCAGACTGAAGCCATATTCATATAAAACTCCTGAATTACCTTTAGCAATTACTTTTAAGTGCTTCTGTAGTAAAGAACAGCTGTGGGGACCTGGGTACATTATACTTTAACATATTTCCAGGGTCAAGGATAAAGGCAGGCAGGCAGGCAAGCATGATAGTACTAACACTTTTGAGGCCACATTAGTTTCTGATTCAAATCCTGCCAGCCCCGCTGAATTATGCAGGAATGCCCATAAATTGGAAGGAGATGCTTCTAATTTGAAAATTCCCTTAGAAGTTCCCATGCATGCACCATCTACAGCCCCAAAGTCCTCCAAATTTGTCCAATATGGCTGCTTTCTATGGAGTTGCCGTATTTATATAGGCAGCACAGTGGGCTGGTAGAGTGGGCTATACCACCAGATTATGGGTGGGGTGCTTTTTAATATTCCCCCACATAAAGTGTTACCTGTAATTAAAAAGAAAAAAGAGCAGCACTAGCACATCAGGGAAAGAAGCTGTAGCCCAGCCTGCTTCCTGTTGTGCTACATTTATTGCAAGGAAGGTTTTCTGGTTTGGGTTTTTTTACACAATGGAACATTCAAAAATGTGATCCACTCTCCTGCAGTATAGTCCTGGGGTTCTCAACTGGTGGTACGTGTACCACTAGTGGTACTCTGGCTGACCAGAGGTGGTATGCGGACTGCCGGTCTGCCAGAATTCCGCTCCAATGCGGCACTTTTGGCCGTGTTCTCGCGCTGCGTTTTTGCTCCTGCCTTTGACTGAGCCGTCCACCCTGACCCTGCTACCTGCTCCGAAAATGCGAAAACCCAGGAGCGTGGGGGAACTTCCGGTGGTACGCAAAGGACGAGTCGCACCAGAGGTGGTATGCAGAACCCCTGATATAGTCTGTTCTACTACCTCGGGTGACTGCCACCTCCTTCTGCTGCATGTGTAGATCAGGCTTCAGACATGGGATGTGAGTGGTGGCAAGAAGAATGATTTGGACAACAGAATTTCAGGAATACCTCTTGACTCGGAGGAAAGCCAGTGTTCCCATTATCACATTTTCATGGCAAGAAAAACTTGCTTTTTATTGTTTAGTCACTTTGTGCATCCCACATGGCAGAGGTTTCCAAACTTCCAGGTAGGACTTTCCATGCTGTAAGTTGCTGGGGGGGGGGGGACAGCAACTACAGCACATCTGGGATTGTGCTGCCGCCGCCGCAGGATAAAAGTGCTTTTTCCGACCTTCCTGAGGTGTTTGCTGGTCCTTGGGGGGGGGGGGGGAGCCTGTGGACTCCTCTGCAGGCCTCTCCGCCTGCAAGAATGGCCCTCCAACGCGATCGCAACCCACTTCCGGTTTTGTCAGAAAAACTGGAAGTGGGTCGCGATCACATCGGAGAGCCGTTCTGACACGCAGGGAGGCCTGCTGAGGGGTCTGCAGATTCTCCACAATCCCCCCCCCCCAAGAGGACCAGCAAACACCTCATGAAGGTTGGGAAAAGCACTTTTGTCCCGTGGCGGTGGGATCCCAGACACACATCACTGCAGGTTGCCACACCCTGACCCATTGTTCCTGGCTGGGACGTCCCACTTTGGGAACCTCTGCCATATGGGAATGGAAAAGTAGGATATACTTTTTGAAAGAAATCTGCTGCTTGGAAGTTTCCCATCTGGGGCCAAAGAGCCAAAGAATGGCCTCCAGAGCTATTTCCCTCTGTGAAGTCCTTAGCTGGGAGGCCTAGCACCAGTAAAGCTGAGAGTGCGAAGAGAGGAGGACTTAATGGTGGTTCTGCTGGTCTGAGCAGGGAGAAAGGGGGAGCTGGCAAGGCTCCCACAGCCCCAGCTGATGGAGGAGGATGGGTCACCAAAGCAATTATAGTTCAAATCCAGGTTAGACAAACAGGGAGGCGGGAAGTGATGGAGTCAGCTGAGTGTGAAACCTCTCACTCCCACTCATGCCATGGGGGAGGGAGGGAGGGAGGGAGGAGGGGGGAAGCCTGTGTGCCTAGGAAGAGTTGGGAGAGCTGAGCACGAGAAATGGATGTAGATGAAAAGGGAAGAAGGGGAAATGGGCAGTGCTGGTGATGAAGGTCGGAATCCGAGACGGGACGCTCGCCATTTTGCTACTCAGCAAAGGTTTTGCCCTACTGGGAATACTGAGAGGGGCTCCTTATCTCATTCCCAGCCCTTCCATCTCCCCTCCTCAACCTGCAGAGGCAGAGCAGGAGCTAATAACAGAGCCATCCACTGAAAGGGGCCTGGCCCCTATTGTAAGCCAGGGGCAGGGAGAGCACGGGAAAGGAGCAGTATGGTTGGGACAATGGCGACTGGGGGAGGGGCAGTGGTCACAGGCTTCCTGACATGTTCATTTTGGAATCTGTCAAAACAGTCACTCTTGGCTGGGGGAGTGACCACTCAATCGTGAGCCCCCACAGAGAGACCGGGCAGGGGAGGGGGGAACGGAGCAGAGAAGTCATGCTTCAGTGTCCATGGGGATCCTTTCTCCTGTCCAGGACTGGCAGGAGAGAGGGTTTGATGACATCATTGCTCCATAGAACAAGAAGCAAAGGAGGGAATACAGGACAAAGGCGCTTGTGAACAGGGTTCAGAGGATCACAAGGAGGCAATGTGGTGTGTGTGTGTGCAGGGCAGGGATTGTGACTCTTATTTTTCCTTAACCTGTAGTTCCTTATGTAAACAATTCTTAGCTATTACTTGGAGATCCCATGCTCTGTGTACATAACGGTCTAACAAAAGAAATCCAATAAGCACCAGTCTTAAACATATCCCCTCATTCAGACACCACTTCCTCCATCAGATCACTGTTTGCAAAGTCTGTGTATCATCTCTGACTTGTGCAACTAGTATCACACCTATTGCCAGCCACTCCCTGTTCAAATGCTGTTCATTTTGCAGGGAAAATGTTTCCAGCTGGGCCAAACATCCTGCTCGGTCACCCCCAACCCTTCTCTGCCAAAAGAGCCAGAGACTGGAGTGTTTCCCTATAAAGTTGCCAGTGGGACTGGCTGGAGGAAGAGAGCCATATGAGCACCCCACACATTAGTCCTTCGTGTGAATCTCTCCTTCACCCCTTTATTGTTCTGGTAAATTTCCTGCTCCGGGGCTATTAAAAATGCTCCACAGTAGAAGTGTAAAATTTATAGAAATTTTGAAAAACAACAACATTAAAATATGTTCAATATTAGCTGTCTTAGCAAACCTACATGTACTGCACTATTTTAAGGACGTGAAATATAGTATATGTAACTTAACACATACACTTGCACTCTTTGGTATGTTTATGAAATGCTTTCATTCTATTAAAAATGCTTACAAATATGCCTGGTGTCAGAGCTTGAGTTGGGAGCTGCTGCACCCTGAGGTGCCTACAAGTATATCATTTTTCCAGTTGGGAAAATAAAGAGAAAAAATAAAATAAAAACTATAAATTGAAACCAACATTGTTGTGGTAAAGAAAAGGTTTTCTTACCATGGCTTACAAATACAGTGGTCCCTCGCCATCCGCGGTCTTGCCATCTGCGGATTTGACCATCCCCAAATGGTGAAGTCCACTTTAAAAACCTGTAAAAGGTTTTTATAGCATTTTTAAACCTTTGCGCGGAAAATCACGCCTGCTGGAGGGCAGCCTCTGGCACTCCCGGAAGTCACTTCCAGGTTGCGCCAAGGCCTACGTCCCCTCCCTTGGCCCTGGATCGCCCCAGACTGCATCGCGTTGGTCTTGGCGTGACCTGGAAGTGGCTGCCAGTAGCGCCAGAGACTGCCCTGCAGCCAGTGCGGTTTGCCACGTAAAGGCAAAAACTCGCTTTTAAAACTTTTTTACAGGTTTTTAGATGTCACCATCCATGGAGTCTCTGTATCTGGGGGGGGGGGCAGAACAACCCCCTGCAAATAACAAGGGATGACCTGTAGTATATAGGCTTCAACATTATCATACAGAAATAGAAGAAACCTTTCAGAGAAGAAAGCTTAGAATATAAACAACCCTATAATGCAAGTAAGGAGGAGCATTAAACTGGGATATTCAGTTACAATTCATAATACTATTGAAGAATTATTTTATCAAAAATTGCTGTCTTGTGGGCATTTATCTAGGAGTCGGTTCCATTGAATTCAGTGGGACTTTTCAGGACTGGGTTGCAGAAGAGCCACAGTAAGATGTAGACAGATAATATTAGCTATCCTTGTTTATATTTATAGATTTATTTTTATTTTTTTATTTAAAAAATTTATACCCCGCCTTTTCCTATGCCGAGACAAATGCCCAAAGCGGCTTACAACAAGTTAAAATACATAATTTAAAACAGTACATAAAATAAATTAAAAAAACAATAAAATCCACTGGGGGGGGGTGACAATGTAGAGCAGAAAAACAGCAAGGCAGAACATACTGAGGCACTGGGGGCAGACAACAACCCATCACCCAAACACAAGACGAAACAAAAACGTTTTGAGCCCCCGCTGAAAAGTCATGAGGGAGGGGGTTGTTCTCAAATCCCCTGGCAAGGAGTTCCACAATTGTGGTGCCACAGCAGAGAAGGCTCACCCACGAGCTGCCATTCCCCTAACTTGAGACAGCGGTGGCACTCGCAGGAGAGCCCCCTCAGATGACCTAAGAGAGTGGGCTGGAATGTATGGGAGAAGGCGGTCCCTCCAGATATCCCTCAGATGTATATGTTTATATCCCTCTCCATCTTAGTAAATAATATGCCCTTAAACAATAGCAAAATATTTTGTGCGAGGACAAGATGAAAGACTCTGAGACCAATGAGAAGCATGAAGAGTCAGAGACTACCGTATATTGTGTTTAAAAAAAGGCCTTGCCATCATATTGCAGAAACCGTATGTTTGTCAGACTCCCAGATTACTCCTGCCTCAAATGCCTGAAGAGTTTCCAGCATCAAGACCCCGAAGTGTTTCTTGTTTAGAAATTCAATCAAATATTGTTAATTACAGTGTTATTAATATAATAATGTACAGGTGTCCCCCGCTTAACGACGGGAATACGTTCTGGAAAACCCGTCATATAGTGAAACCGTGATTAAGCGAGTCCTCAATGTAACACAGTGGATAGGGAATGAATGGCAAACACAGTGTACATTACGAGTGTAACACAAAGCACAACACGATTTCTACCTGTCAATGGAGGTAGAAACACACACAAACACGGAGAGTTAAAGATGACTTTTTTTGCATTTAAAATACAGTACTGTAGCTTTAATTCTTTGTTTACACTTTGGGAACCTCCGTCATATATGTGGATCTTCATTAAGCTATCCATCATTAAGGGGGGACACACCTGTAGTAGCAATATTGTTGCCACTACCTAATATTATGACCATTGAAATTTGCAGCAGTGTGAATTGGCTGTGTAACAATATTATTTTAAATCACTAATATTCTGTAAAAGGATTAATACATCTTCCATTTTCCCCAGCATTTCAACGAGTTCCAGTCTAGGGGTGGGGGAAGTGGGGAATTCAGCATTAAACATTTTTTTCCCGTATTCCACCCCCCACCCACCTTTCACATTTCTACTCTAGAGCAAGTTGCTGTTCTGTTGATCAGTTTGATCCAACCAGCAGTTGCTCCAAAACAGAATCTCCTTCTGGGCATTGTCCATATGGAGACAATAATGATTCACATACAAGGCTTCATTTTAATTGGGGCTTAGTCACCGGCCTTTCTTCAAGGCTGGGACTTAGTCCCAGAACAAGATGAATAATAACAGCGAAGAGCTTATGTAGCATATTATTACTATTGTACCTTTCCCTCATCCACTGATGAACCATAGCCCTGGCCCAGGCGTCTGTGGAAAAGGCAAGAGAGTTTCCAAATAAGAGGAAATGGTTGCCCGTGTGCTTGGATTGGCACAGCAGCTGGTTAGTTGTCCTCTACCACAGACAAACCAGAAGTCTGTGAGAGCCAAACATGATTGATAAAGCTCACCGCTGCCACTCGTAACACCGACATGTTTACTGCCATCCTGCTCCTTTACAGGAGAAAATTCTGTCACTTAACCCCTCATGCAGTCATGTCCCCCAGCAGTCCGGGGGGGGGGGGGAGAAAGTGAAGTTTGTGTGCTGATGTCTTATACCCTTTGGGACCTGCCCTGGGTAAGAATTCCTGCGTTGTGTCTGGTGTGCTCCCCTTGTGTCCAGGAGCACTTGTGTTGTTGGGATTAAGCGGGGTTCTTCTTTCTCCGCGCCACCCTCACCGTGGCACGTATTCTGTTGCCCTTTGGTGAGGGCAAGGAGAGGAGCCTCAACCTGTCTCTGTCTCTCTCAGCTGAGGAGGGGATAGTTGTTGCAGTTACACGCAGCTTCAGAGGGCAAAGCACAGTCACAGGAAAGATGCCTGCTCACTTCTCCAGCTCCTCCACGCTGTCTTTCCCTCTGACGTTTGGGAAGGGGTTTTTTGGGAACTGCCCATATTGGTCCTGGATGGTAGAGGGGAGCACCTCACCCATTCACAGGCTAAATAAATCACCTGCTCCCCTCCCAGCTTCAGGTTTGGAGCTGGAGGGTGGGTGGAGATATTTCCTGCACCTTTGGTAAGCTTTGCCCAGGCAAGCTAGAAAGAGAGCAAAAAATTGTCCATGACCTCATGTGGAGATATAACACAAGGTGAAGGACTAACAGCCCAATCCTATCCAGCTTTCCAGCACCAATGCAGCTGCAATGCAGCCCCAAGGTAAGGGAACAAACGTTCCCTTACCTTGAGGAGGCCTCCGTGACTGCCCCACCGCAGGAAGCAGCGCACGTCCCGTTGGCATGGCTGCATCAGTGCTGGAAGGATTGGGCTGTAAGACTGCAATTATTTATATGCATGCTCACCTATTGGTAAGCACTACTGCAGAGGTGTCATTAGGGGGGCGGTGGGCCCCAGGGCAGTGGGGTGCCACGTGGTGGGGTGTGTACTTGCCTCTCCTGCTTTGCCACCGCGTCACCCCCTCTGCCACTCTTGACGTCTTCTTTTTCGTCACTCTGCTAGCCATTGACCACGAGACCGGCCCTCCTGCCCGCCCTGTAGGCGTTTGGCTCCAAAAAGACCAGAAAAGAGGCCGCGGGGGGGGGGGGGAGAGGGTTTCACGTTGCACTGCCACCAAAATTCAGTGGCGGTGCGCAAAAATGTCATCATACCCCGGGTGGGGCTTGTGGCATCACGTGGGGGTGATAATGCCCTAAGGCTGCAATCCTATATACACTTGCCTGGGAGTGAGTCCAATTCAACTTAGTGAGACTCACTTTGGAGTAAACATGCATAGGATTGTGCTGTAGGATTGTGCTGTAAGTGAGCTAACAGTATTGTTCATTGAATGTGCCCTTTCTGTGTTGAACAGAAATATTTGATAGCCACATGTTGGAGGGAGATGAGGAACACCTGCTGCTAGACCCAGGCAGTCTGCTGAAACTCTACTGCAGTGCCAACCATAGCCTTCTAATCACGTGGTACAAGGAAGCCAAGCAGCTTTTCCCAAGCGGGCGTGTCCACATCCAGCAGGCCATGTTAGAGATTGCTGAAGTCACTTATGAAGACTCGGGGTTATATTCATGCCGGGCACGGAGCACCAGGGACATTCTGCGCAACTTTACCATCTCTGTTGTGGGTAAGAATAAGACTAGCAATAGGCCTTAAATAAGAACATAAGAAGAGCCCCACTGGATAAGGCCAAAGGTCCGTCTAGTCCAGTTTCCTGTATCTCACAGTGGCCCAGATGCCTCACCAGATGCCTCACGGAGCACATAGACAACAAGTTCATTCATTTGGTGTCTTCTTCTAGGTGCTTTGGGTGTGTACCACAAAGAGTCACCTTGTGCCATTTTGGTTTCAGATTCATTGGCGTCTGGTGATGATGATGAAGACAGTGACATGGACAGTGCCCATATGGATTCAAATGAGGAGCCCATAAATACCCGGCAAGGTCAGTCCCAAACCTAGTTCAGCTGCAGTGGGTCCTTGATGCTGCCACTGAGCTGAGACTGGAAGCAAGGAAGGGATGTTTGGTAGTGCCACTCAGGGTGGCTGAACATCTTCTCTGCTTCTCCCAACCTCCTCTACAAAAATCCTGATGGGCCCCAAAGGGGTTGACACCAGTTTTCTTCAGTCTAGTAGCAGGAACCTCTGCTGGATCATCTCTTCTGGAGGTTCACAGTTCCCTGATTTATTTTAAAAAAAAATGGTACCTCTCCATTCTCTCGTGCCTCTCCATGCCCTTACATGACATTTGCTGTGTCCTTGAACTGTACCTTATTCTGTTGACACTCCCTTTTTCTGAGAGCAATTCAACCCACCTCCCACCAGCTGCAGTGCAAAACCCACCCTTATCGTGGTTTGAAAGATTTGAAATATTCCTTGAACCTTTATTAAAAATTGGGATTGATTATGAAATGTATTTTTCAGCACCCTACTGGACACACCCACATCGAATGGACAAGAAGTTGTACGCTGTCCCAGCAGGAAATACAGTCAAGTTCCGCTGCCCTGCCTCCGGGACCCCCAACCCAACTATCCGCTGGCTGAAGAATGGGCGGGAATTCAGAGGGGAGCACCGTATTGGCGGGATCAGAGTAAGAGCACAGGCCCTTTATGATTGGTCTCTTCCTCATCTTGTCTCTCTTTCATCTACCTGGTTGGGCTGAGACAACAGCTGCCTTGCAAACTAGGTTTTATGAGCTAGGGGTGATAGGGGGTGATGCCATACATAAGAAGAGCCCTGCTGGATCAGGCCAAAGGCCCAACTAGTCCAACTTCCTGTATCTCACAGTGGCCTTAGGGAGCACGCAAGACAACAAGATACCTGTATCCTGTCACCACTCCCTTGCATCTAGCCACTGGCGTCGCTGCAGGGGGGGCAGAGCTCTAAGTTCCACCGCGGCTCCGACCCTCCGTTACACCAGAGCACAAAGCGGCCCCGCCCCCTCGCCTTCGGAACCATTCAAGGCGGTGAAAGCAATGCTTTCAAGGCTGCTTTCACCGCCTTGAATGGTTCCGAAGGTGAGGGGGCGGGGCCGCTTCGTGCTCCGGTGTAATGGAGGGTCGGAGCCGCGGCAGAACTTAAAGCTCCGCCCCCTGCAGCGACGCCAATGCATCTAGCATTGAGATATCCTACTACAAAGTGCTTAGAAGAAGTAGAGCCCATTTCTACAGAAACCAAATGTCACCTCTGCAGTCCCAGCCCTCTGTGTGCTCTGTGTGTGTGTGTGTGTGTGGGTGGGGGGTCCTATGGCCAGAAGCCTCCTGCTAAGTACTCGCTGTGTTCCTGATCCCAGCCCCCTTTTGTTATTTTTTTTATCATAGTTTTGCCAGATCAATATTTCCCAGTTGTGGGATAATCCAGAGCTCTTCCATCTGAAATTGACAGTCTGGAAGAAAGGAACTGTCATTTAAAATAAGGGACATCTGGTAATCTTAGTTTGCTTCTTCTCCTCCCACAGCTGCGGCATCAACACTGGAGTTTGGTCATGGAGAGTGTAGTGCCCTCAGACCGAGGCAACTACACTTGCCTGGTGGAGAACAAGTTTGGCAGTATCCACTACAGCTACTTTCTGGATGTACTAGGTGAGATGAGCTCCCTCTACCCCTAAACGTAGAACTTTGCTTCAGACCCCTATAGCATCTAACGAAGACAAAACATAGTGGGTTGTCCTTGGTTAGCCTGAAAAGCTCCTAGTTCTTCTGAGTTTGTGTGGATGCCAGATCCCAATCCTAGCCAGCCAGGTTTCTGTGGGAAGGAGTAAGCCCATCATTCTGACCTCGGGCATCTGAGGGGAAAAAAAATACTCTCTGAACCTCTATCAACTTCAAAGGAAGCTGGAGATCTCCTGAGCCATAACGTCAGATGAAATTAATTAACCCTGTCTGGCTCTCTAGGCCTAGCTGTAAGCCTTTGCTCCCTTATCTCTCAGCCCCTCATTATCTGTCTTCTCTGGGCTTACTTGTAATCACCGGAAAGAGGCTCTGGAGCCAGTACTGGGTGGGAGTTGAGCTTATAGCACTAAGTAATATCAGAAGCGCGGGCTATGGCTGCTGGGGAAAGAGGAGACGGGGAAGAAATTAAGGTCCCACCAGGACTTAAATCTGCATACATGGCTGTGGTAGGAAATTTTGGAAGGAGAGTGCTGCTTTTGAGAATGGGGAAACTATATCTCAAGGTCACTATGTATTGCACCCCTGGCATGCTATTAAACCATTATCTGCTTCATGGTTAGTGAATGATGTATGTGCTATAGAGCAGTGCTACTCAAAGTGGGGGTCCGCGGACCGGTGCTGATCCATAAGCCATCAGCTGCTGGTCCACTGCAAATTTCCAAGAAAAACTGTGCCTATACTATTGCGATATTAATATGACACGAATATAGTACTGGTTCTTCACACTTTGGGGAAAAAATTGCTGGTCCGCCGTATGAGATACTGTAGTTTGAGAAGCACTGCTGTAGATCATGCTTTGCCCCTGTGGGAAACCTGGCACATTCTTCAATTGTGTTGGACAACATTTTCCCTGCTCTGTTTCTGGCAGAGAGATCCCCACACAGGCCAATCCTGCAAGCTGGGCTGCCTGCCAATACCACAGTAGTGGTGGGCAATGATGTGGAGTTATATTGCAAGGTATACAGTGACGCCCAGCCGCACATACAATGGCTCAAACACATTGAAGTGAATGGCAGCAGCTATGGCCCAGATGGAGTCCCCTATGTGCAAGTACTTAAGGTAACTAAACAAATTTTGGGGGGAGACGAGGATAGAAAGCAATAGAGCATGCTGCTCAGTGATACCTATAATAGTAAAAAGGGGCACTGCTCAGCAGTATCCTTTCAGGGACCACTCTAATCCGCAACTAGTTTTCCTGAAAGACATACTTTGAAAAGGGGGTGAAAGAGTCAACCTCCACCTCTGCCAGAAAATTCTGTTGCCAGAAATGCCACTTTCTCTACATGTCTTATCTTTCACCTCCAGGCTGGCAACAGGTGGGTGTGGGTTGGAGTGACACCATTCAGAGACCTAGATTTGCCCCAAGGGCCCTAAATTCCTGACTCCCAACTTTTAAGGGCACACAAACACATGTTTATTACCAGTATTAAGCAGAAGCAGTGGCTAGAGGGGGGTGGGGGTCCCCCGGGCGGCACTCGGGGGGGGGGGCACAAAGTGGCCAGTGGGGCATCAATCGTGCCATAGCGGCAGTCAAAAAACGGCCGCGTGGCTTGGAGGATCGACCCACCTGCCTGCCCGGGTTCCTAGGAGCCTAAATCCAGTGGGGAAAATGCTGGGGGGGGGGGGGGGTTCGCCGCAATGTGGCAGGGGGCGGGGACACCACTGGCGGGGCAGGGCTTGTGATGTTACGCGTGGGGGGTGCTGCAGAGGCTAGCTACGCCTCTGGTATTAAGAGCTGCACACTTACAGCGTGCTAATGTCTAGAGAGAGCTGGTGTAGCATAGTGGCTAAGAGAGTGAGCTGCAGCTTGGGACTTCTCTGGATTGAATCTTGCTTCTGCCACAGACTCACTAGGTAGCCTTAGGCAACTTGCTCCTCCGCAGCTCCCCAGCTGCAATATGGGGATAATAACTTATACCTTACAGGGCAGTTGTAAAGATTACAACAGAAAAATGCATGTGAAGCAGTTTTGAATATTCTGAAATGCTATGCAAATACTAAGCATTATTCTGTAATAACTTTTGAGCATTTTTCTTCAAATAAGATTTTACAAGTGGTTGGTCTCAAAGAGAAACAGAGTCCAAAGATTGTTGCAGTGAGACACCTACAGTACAACTGCACCGACTTTGTTGGTAGTATATAGGCTATATGTGCAAAATGCAAATTAATACACCTTGGGCTCAGTCCTATGGTCGTCTTCCGCTGACGGAACTAGCATTCCATCAAAAGAAGGCGCTCTCAGTTGGCACCGCAGATGCAATGCCGACACGCACAACACAGCCACCAGCACGAATGGCTGGCAACGGCGTGCACATACCACCAGAGCACCCAACAACTGCCAGAGGAGATACATTGGCAGTAGGGTGGATGGGTGGGGAGGGGGAGTGATGGTGGGGCATTTCAGAGGAGGAACCAGAGGGTATGGTGGGGAAAAAAGGGGGTGTTCAAGATGTTCTGTAGAAGATTTCCCTAGAAGTAGTGGAGTTTAGAAACAACTATGATGCACTTAACCAGTACAGTGGGCCCTACTCATCCGTGGGTTAGCCATCTGCAGATTTGACTCAGCATGGATGGCTAACCCCAGAAGTAGAGTCCCTCTGGGAGTGGGGGGCATCGTCATAGTACCTTATTTTTCAGCTGTGCCCACTGCCCACTTCTCAACTCCCACATGCCTTCTAAGTACTCCAAACTGCTGCAAACAGTTTAAAAGGGGGGGCAGTCAAAAGTGACTTCCGGTCGCGACACGAAACCGGAAGTCGCTTTTTGACCGCGTTGTTTTTTTAACTGTTTGCAGCAGATTGGAGTACTTGGAAGGCATGCAGGAGTTGAGAAGCGGCGGTGGGCCCAGCACAGCTGAAAAATAAGGTGCTGTGGTGCTGCCCCTGCCCCCCCTCCATTTCAGATTTGATTGTACGTGGTTTTTGGTATCCATGGGGGTTCCAGGAATGGAACCCCCGCGGATACCAAGGGCCCACTGTATATCCTCACCAGAGACCTGGATATGTGAGCCTTATCGGACACATATGGGACAAAGACACACACCAGACCTGATAGATATATTGGCAGCGAGCAAGATATTCCCCTTCTACAGAGAAGTTTGGATAACTCTTGTGTCATCTGGAGCTAATGCTTCCCTCTCTTTCTTCCACCACTCCCCATTTATCTTGGCAGACAGCAGATATTAACAGCTCAGAGGTGGAAGTTCTGTACCTGCGCAATGTCTCCATGGAAGATGCTGGCGAATATACATGTCTGGCAGGGAATTCCATTGGCCTGTCCTACCAATCAGCTTGGCTTACTGTGGTACCAGGTGAGGAGAAAAGCAAAGACTCCCAGGGCAGGAATAGCTGAAATAGTTAGGGGCAAGATAGCGTTCAGGGTAGAAGGTTAAGAGTTTTTTGTCATTTCCAAATCTCTGAAAGCGTCATGGGCTCACTTACTGTAAACAGCAGGCCAATAAACATATACAATGTAAAACAAAACAGTAATAACAATATTGCTGTCATGTACAAAAAAATCCTAATATGTAAAAAAAACATGCTGCACTCAACTGTATAAAATTCTCATAAGACTGTATATCTGCTTCGTATATGTACAATCCAGCCGAAGTTAAGTGTCTTAAGTCCCCTTGATTTTTCTGAAGTGATTTACAGTGCAGTCGTATGCACTTTTACCTGGAAGTAAGTGTTGTACTTCTGAGTAAACATGCATACGATTGTGCTGAAATGCATTTGTTTTACAGTTTCATTGAAATAAGTGGGACTTAAAAGTGCTTCACTTTAGCCAGATCATGTTCATTGTATGGTTCACCATCCATTGTTAGTATGTATCAAGATGTTCACAAACGGGATTCAGAATCCAGTTGTATTCCATGCCTCTACTAGGATGTTGGTCTTTAACGTGGTAGGACATCATACATCTTAATCGTAACATTTGAAAGAAGATTGTCAGTGGTCCAAAAGTAAACTTGATAAACCAATCATAAATAAAACTGTTGTGACTTTTTCTAATACTTTGAAAACAAGAATATGGAATGTAATCCAGCCAAAATTAAGTAAGGTCCAATTTATTTCAGTTGAAAATATCATTAGGACAAAGTACTAAAAAGAGCTGTTTTTGTAAGAGCCTGTGCAGCTCTGCCCTTTCGCTCCACCTTAGTTGCTCTGGCCCAGGTGCAACAGCATTCACTGCTGGCAGCAGTGGTCAAAGCAGATTAACCCTGGAGCATGCTAACGGAAGATTCATTTGCTGTTTGCAGTAGAAGAGCAGGTTCAAGAGATGGATGCCCCTGAGATCAAGTACACTGATATCATTATCTACACATCAGGATCTTTGGCCATCGCTATGGCTGTTGTCATTGTTGTCCTGTGCAGAATGCAAACCCAGCCAAGCAAACAGCCCCTGGAGCCCATGGCTGTACACAAACTCTCCAAATTTCCACTTATCCGGCAGGTATGTACCAGAGTCCCTGACCTTCCCGCTAAAGTGGGGCAGAATGTTCAGAGTTGTTCCACTACAGTAGTTTTCAAGGGCCCAGTCTTTGGTGAAATGCTTCTTGCAGTCTCTGAACAGAAATAAGTGGTGGGCAGCAAAGTAGCCCGTGCTAAACGGAATATGAAAAAGCTCCAAAAAGATCGCTCCAAAATCACGGGGATTGTATTCAAAGGAAGATAGTCATGACTTGAAGTCGGTGGCTTTCACATGACAACTAAATACAGAGATAGGACATATATCTCTTGCGCACCAGATGCTAAGAACAGACATCAATATCTTCAGCATACCCAACTTGTGAACTTCCCCCGGGCTTCTCCCTGGCCACTATGGAGAGACAAAATTGAGAACTGGACAAACAGTATACTGTAGATAGATTGTTCTTGGGTATCCCTGCTCTGCTGTGCCATCTGAGACCCACTTGGGGTATATACCATTTTATCATTAGTCCCTTTTCAAGTCTCTTCCAGCACCACTACAAAGTGGTGTTCATGGGCTAGTTTAATTTAATAAGTGCTTGGGGCTATTCCCACAGTTCTCACTGGAATCGAGCTCCTCAGGGAAGTCCACCACCTCATTGATGCGCGTAACCCGCCTCTCATCAAGCTGCACACCAATGTTGGCCGGGGTCATGGAAGTGGAACTGCCACTTGACTCAAAGTGGGAGTTCCCACGAGACAGGTAAGTTTATAAGATGGAGTGTATGTTTGTCTGCATGTCCCTCTGAGGATGTTGAGCTGTATGGATGTTGTCTTGCATGACTCTTACTGAAGCAGGTATCCAAGGAAAATTGCACCGTTTATCTTCATGAAACTCCATATCAAGATAAGTATTTACTATAACACCAAGGGCTGGTTCCCATGTGTGGTGGATGCTGTCAAGTTTCCTACACACAAATACCCTTAGACTCATTTGCTGTGTGTACAGTACCTGGTTACGTATGTTGTGGTGATTCCCAAGAGCATGACCATTGCAAAAGGGCTGTAAAGATAATACTGTATGTAATTGGGTATGTACATGTTGCTGTTTCACATGCTACAGTACTTTACACAAGGGAGAGTCCACGTTCAAAGATCTCCATGTATGGAAAACCTGGTGGACCTCCATATGTGTGAATTGGCCCCAAATCTCCTTTGGAGCAGGATGTGTAGCATCTAGAGCAGGATGTGTAGCAGGCAGAGTAGCTAAGTATCACATCACAAAGCACGGAAGGCAGTACAGTGAAACCTCAGTTTAATGGGTTACTTACAGACGACTGTAGATACTCATCTATTAGTCAATCTCATAGATGTTGACTGAAATGCACCAGTGGGTATGGGCTGGCCTCAGATGCGGCCAAGGGAGGGGGTTGCAGCACCCTGGGTCCTCCCCCCCCGAGCCTCGACTCCCTCCTTTTGGGTCATGGGAAGCTATCGGCACAGTTGTGACCTGCCTCCTCGACAGCTGCACTGGCTGGGGAACGCCCCAGCAGGCCTTGAGCCACTTGGCTGGCTCGCTCTCGCTTGGAGGCAGATCAGACTTCTGGGACCTTGGAAATTGTCCGTTATTTCTAAAATCTGTCCATTATTTCCCAAAACTGTTCAATAGAGGTTTGTTTAAATTGAGGGTTTTGTGTAGTGTGAGCAGTATATGAGACCATTGGTGGCATCTTCTTCAAAGACGCATTAACAAACTGGCACTGTCCATACTAAGTTTGGTTAGCTCTGTGACCTAGCAACTAGGAGACCATTATGATATCGGAATACTGGGTGGGGGTGGGGGTTATGTTGCCTGTAGGTCCTTTTGGGAAGGAACCTTAATGATAAATCAAAACCCATATATAAAGCCTGAAAAACCCCTGCTAGGGATGCTGGAAGACATCATTCAAAACTGGATCAGATTCCTGTGGCTGCAGCCCTGCAAATCTTATCCCCTCTTGGCCCATTCTCTGTGCCCCTGCAAAGGCTCTGCAGGCTCCCTGATACAACTTCTGCACATTCTGCCAAGTGTGTTAGTCCCACTCAGCCAAAGGCATCTGTTTGATGCTGCTGTAATCACTATCGTGATGATACAAGATATGTTATGACTATGAGATTGTCCTTTCAAGGTGGCTTTTGTCCTTTTTTTCCCCCCCTCCCAGGCTGGTGCTGGGCAAGCCGCTAGGTGAAGGATGCTTTGGGCAGGTGGTTAGAGCAGAGGCCTATGGGATTGATCAGGACCGGCCAGAACGCCCCATCACAGTTGCTGTCAAAATGCTCAAAGGTAATTGCTCCTTACAGGGCTAAGAGAGCCTGATTCATTGAGCTCCTCCCCCATTTCTTGACTCTCGGCTATAGCATGGGTATCCATCCTTGGAGCCACAGTGACTTCCTTCCTTTGCCTCACTAGATAATGCCACTGACAAGGACTTGGCTGATCTCATCTCGGAAATGGAAATGATGAAACTGATGGACCAGCACAAGAATATCATTAATTTGTTGGGCGTTTGTACGCAGGATGGTGAGTGATTGCAGTGCTGGGCTCCTGGGAGGCAGTGGGTGCTGTGTTCAATATAAAATGGCTCCTTGTCCCAAAAGGGCTCACAATCTAAAAAGATGCAGATGTGCAGAGTTGGGAGCAGACATTATGCAGAATGTTGGAGGTTTTCACTACGGACTTCTACAGGATCACTTACAGCATCTTAACTGCAGGTCCTCTCTATGTGATTGTGGAGTTTGCTGCCAAGGGGAATTTGCGGGAGTACCTGCGTGCCCGTCGTCCTCCCACACCTGATTACACCTTTGATATTACCAAGATGCCCGAGGAGCAGCTGTCCTTTAAAGACTTGGTCTCGTGTGTCTACCAGGTGGCACGTGGCATGGAGTACCTGGAATCGAAGCGGGTAAGAATAGCCTGATCAAACAACTTTCCTCCTTGTTTACTACATGAGTCTAGTAAGATCGTTTACTTAACCAGAGGTGACTGATGCCTAATGGCCACATGTCATCTGAGCCATTTGTAACTGCTAGTCAGTTGCTGAGTGTCCCAGTTAAGTGTTGGCATATTAACGAGTCTGCTAAGCTTCTCCAAGGCTGTCAACCAACCCTTTTTCTGTATGTCTTGGGTATGCCATGGCATTGCTTGAGGGCCAAGGAAGAATGGAAGGTTGCATGTACCAAGTCCAGGCAGTGCTAGTGAGGTGAAATGAGGTTGGAGACAGAGCATGAGAGAGTTGTAGGAAAATCCTATTGACATTCATGGTGGGTTCTACAGCATGCTAAACCTGCACGTGGCAAGGGCATTGAGCCAGAGTTCAACTGCAGAGAATTCCCCAGTTTCACAAATAGAATCCATCTCCCCTTTCTTGCAGTGCATTCACCGGGACCTGGCTGCCCGCAATGTCCTTGTAACGGAAGAGAATGTCATGAAAATTGCTGACTTTGGCCTGGCCCGTGGTGTTCATGACATAGACTACTACAAGAAAACTAGCAATGTGAGTAAGAAGCAGTGGATGGTCATGGGGCTAGCGGGGTGGGGTGGGGTGTGTGTTTCCAGAGGTGTCAAGGTGCTTAGGAAATGCACAGCTTAGTAGGTACAAGAAAGGGTGTGACTAGTGGTGGGCTATGGACAGTTGTTGGGGAGAGAGAGGAATGGTTTAGACTGGGTGCGTGAATGTTGCTTTGTGGTGGGTGCACGTGCAATTATGTGCATGCACTACTTGTTCATATCAGTAGAGAGAAGTTTTATTAGTCTCTGCTTTCTAAGTATCTGAAGTGATGTAGAAGCCAGAGTTTAAAAATGAAAAAGGTTGAGAAGGGTCTGTGGGAGTAGATGCATGGAGAACATGTTGAAGATCTTAACTTCAGTGAGTGGTAGAGAGTAGAACTTGGAAAGCGGGGGGGGGGGGGATCGCCTTGGGCAAGCAACAAAAATGCTAAGGGCATTTTCATTTCTTCCTGCAGGGACGTCTGCCTGTAAAGTGGATGGCACCAGAGGCCCTGTTTGACAGGGTGTACACACACCAGAGTGATGTGTAAGTGTGATTCAACAAGGAGTGATTGAGAGCTCCTATAATCAAATTGACCTGGACAGCTGTGCCTGGTAGACCAGCTGACTGTTACAAGCCACATTGTGGATTCTGATCCCTAACTAACAAAAGTCCTGGCATATGAAGAACAATGGAGCCTATTTGCCAATTTTCTAGCAGTCCTAGTGGGCAAGCTTTAATAGTTACAGGAAAGCCAGAACAAAATAGCTCCTCCTCCTTGCTTGTGGCAAAGACCACAATATATAGAGTTCCTTTCTTCCTGTGAATTGGTCTGTCACCATAAAAAGTTTCTCCACCTTGTGTATGTTTAGTACATTCCTGATTTGGTTTTGGACATTTCATTATGGTGAGGGATACCCTGAGGTTGTTTGTGGTGGCATTGGTTAGCTTTGAATATATTCATGCTGTAGTTCTTTCTGGCTTTCTCACCTTCTCTCCACCCCTACCCCATCCCCAATTGTGCTTTAAGGTGGTCCTTTGGAATTCTGATGTGGGAGATCTTTACGTTGGGTGGTTCCCCGTATCCAGGCATCCCCGTGGAAGAACTCTTCAAACTCCTGCGAGAAGGTCACCGCATGGACAAGCCTTCCAATTGCACCCATGAGCTGTAAGTACCATAGCACCTCCTAAGGGCTAGCCTAGCAGTGGGACAGCAGCCTGAGGCTGAGGCTTCCTCTCCTTTTCCTGAATAGGTACATGATGATGAGGGAATGCTGGCATGCTGTGCCTTCTCAAAGGCCTACCTTTAAGCAACTGGTGGAGGGACTGGATAAGGTCTTGGTTGCTGTCTCTGAAGAGGTAGGTTCAAGCCACCAGGGAAGTGGCATAACCACAACTGTTTAAAAAGCTGAAGCAAAGGGCAGTTACTTGAGCAGAAGTTGTGGTGAGTGCCCCGTGACTGCTAATGGTCATGTTCTTTCTCTCTGTTTTCAGTATCTGGACCTGTCCATGCCCTTTGAACAGTATTCCCCATCCTGCGAGGACACCACCAGCACCTGCTCCTCTGATGACTCAGTCTTCACCCATGACCCTCTGCCTATCACCCCTTGCCTTTTCCCATATCACAATGTGAGGACATGAGGGGAGGGGCAGGCCGTGGATTCCAGGGAAGATGTTTTCCTGTTCCTAGAGGATTACACAGCTTGGGAACAGAAGTTTTCACATTGGTCCCTGTTGGAAAAAAGGAGCTGGGAGCTGCACAGCAAGGCCCACAAATCTGCATCCCTGGCTTCTGAAGCTTGCTGGACATAAGCAACCCAAGCTTCCCTGGTGAGGACAGCAGATCTTCCTTGTAAACTCCTGCTGCAGATCCTCCCAGCACTCCTGCTGGTGCTTCCATGCCCTGTGATCTCAGGTTCCTTCCAAGCTGTTGCTCTAGCTGAGCCTTGGATGCTCCCTGTTGGCCGAAGAGAAACTATATACCAGAGAAGCAGGGAGGAACCTAATCCAGGGAAGAGGAGCACTCACTGCAACCTGGGACACAACACAACCCACGGCACCATCTTCCCACCTGCAGGACGCCCTGCTTGTTTGTTTGATGCTAGTCCCAGTTTAATAATATTAAGAAATTGCATTATTGGCAGGAGCCAGCCAGCTTTCTCAGGCCACCCATCGTCATTTGAACACACAGCCACAAGGACAGACAGCCTGCATGGGTCTGGACCTTCCCTCCTGGCTCCTGTTGTCCCCTGTACATAACCCTAGAGATAAATATTTATGTACATATCATTTCTAATGCACATGAATTATCCACACCCATAAATTATTTTTTTTGGAATAGAGCCTGTGCCTGGAGGTTTCTTTTGCTCCTAGGAAGGGCTATGGCCTGCTCCCAGGGAAGCATTGGCCGGGCTTGGACCTATCTGCTGGGGAAATGGATCTTAAAGCTGTCTTCAATTCATACGTTTAGAAAGGTAACTTGGAATACAGTTGGCCCTCGCTATCCGTGGGAGTTTGTATAGTCAGGGCGATGGTGTTCCCAGTAGCAATGTATGGTTGCGAGAGTTGGACCATAAGGAAGGCTGAGCGCCGAAGAATAGATGCTTTTGAACTGTGGTGCTGGAGAAGACTCCTGAGAGTCCCTTGGACTGCTAGGAGATCAAATCAGTCAATTCTAAATGAAATCAACCCTGACTGTTCCCTGGAAGGACAGGTACTAAGGCTGAAACTCAAATATTTTGGCCACCTAATGCGAAGAGAGGACTCTCTGGAGAAGACTCTGATGCTGGGAAAGATTGAAGGCAAAAGGAGAAGGGGAAGGCCAAGGATGAGATGGTTAGACAGCATCACCGATGCAACAAACATGAAAATGAGCGAACTCAGGAAGATAGTGGAGGACAGGAAGGCCTGGCGGGATATGGTTCATGGGATCACGAAGGGTCGGACACGACTTAACGACTGAACAACAACAACAACAACAATCCGTGGGAGATCTGTTCCGGGGGGCCCCTCCCCCCTCCGTAGATAGCGAGGATCCACGGATACCGGGGTCCACGTTATAATCGGTGTTTAAAGAGAAAAAAGGTTAAAAAACCCCACAAGGGTTTTTTTTACCTTTTGGAAGCCAGCTGCACCGTTTTCAAGCCTCTGCAGGACTTCTTGAAGCTTAACGACCCACTTCCAAATGGGTTGTTAAACTTCAAGAAGCTCTGCAGAGGCTCAGATAGAAAGGGTCCACTGTACTTTGGTCTCAGCTGTATCAGAGATGTGTAAGGCCAAGTGTTACAATTACCACTCAAGTGGGGTTTTGTCCAGCTGAACACGTGTGTGTGTGTGTGTGTGTGTGTGTGAGAGAGAGAGAGAGAGAGAGAGAGAGAGCTCCCTCTTTAGTAGATAACTGGTCTGGCTGCTAGGTGTTTTCCCTTCTTCCTGACATAACCCCTGGAGAGAAGTTGGTTGATTTGTTGGACTCCTCTCTAAGCAACTGAATGTTCTTAAATCTCACATCCAGCCTCCAGAATTGTGCTCACATCTAAGAAAGGGAATGCTAATCCTTGCAAGTTGTCAAAGATCTCATTTACTGGAGAAACCAACAAGCGCACTACTTCTGAAGCAAATCCTCCTTCGGCTGTAGGTAGTGGTGGTGGACGCAAGCTTTGCTCTGTGGGAGAGCTCTTGCAGTCTGTTTTGCTGGCATCTGGCTCTGCCCAGAAGTGGCCAGTGGCACAACTGAGAGGAGGGGAGAGACAAAAGAACGGGGAGGCAAACTCTAAAGGTGTGAAGACTGTAAATATGGAATGCAATACGAAATTATATTTCTATAGGCACAATACATTTTGGCAACCTGCCTTCTTCTGAAGAACAAAGACTACGTATTCTACTCATATGGGTTCCCATGCAAGTTGGGACTGTTCTGGCAAGTCTAGAGAGAGCAGACTAGCTAGGATAGTCCCAATACGGGAATCCATGGTAGTGAAGGAACATTTCTTTGTACCCTAGAAGAAGGGACTTGCTGACTTGCATTGGGCCTGTAGAGCATTTTGCACCTTTTGGCCGGTTTCTTTCACTGCTAGTCTGGGTACCACCCCTCCCTTTTCCTTCAGTGGTAGAGATATAATGTAAGGATATATACCAACCAATGGAGCCTCAGCTGTATGTGTGTATGTTAGGCAAGGGGAAAGATTTGAGCATGGGAACTGGAGAGTGCGTGCCGTGCACACACATGCACCTGTGCTGTCTGCTTGCATACACAGCATGTGCACCTGTGTGCTTCTCCTGTAATGTGGGGAAGGTGGAGGGCAACGGCAGAGCTTCAGTCCTTCTTGGCTTGTTCATGCAGAAAGCACTCCCTCATCTGTTTTGCATTAGCCACTGTTCCATTTAAGCCACCGTGAACTCCGCTACCAGCATCTCCCTGAAATTGATCCAGCAACTGGCTGTTCGTTCAGAGCCTGGGAATCTATCTCAGGATACAGCAAAGCCCAGTGGGAATCTTCCCCCCCCCTCCATATTTCCCCCCTAGTGATTGCTCCAAGTGAAACCATATCAAAAGGAGTCGTGGAGTCCCTGATACTACACCAGATCAGTTTGTTTTTGCCTGTTTGTGGCTCCAGAGGATCTGGCATGCCAGGAAGCTGGAGAAAGATATTTGGGGAAGCGGTTAACCATTTATTGCTTCCGATTTTGGCCCCTTCTGTATGCAAATACCTAGTGGCTTTCCTCTCCTTCCTCCCGCCACTCTGCTATGCACAACGCATGGGCTCAGCCCCAGGAGGTGGCTGCAGCTGTCCCTCTTTCCCCCCTCCCCTTGGTTTAGAGTTTCACAAGAGACCCTATGAAGGTACTGCAGCCCCCACCATCCCAGTGGGGATAGGGTTTCAATGGGCCATTTTCCCCTGCATTGCTTCCTCTCTCCCAGCTGTAGCCCATTCCATTCCAGCTGGGAGAAGCAATGCCTTTCTCCCATCCAGAAGTTGACTGTCCTGGGCTTCATTTTTTTTCCAAAGTACTGTAGCTGAATGAGGCAGAGCAAGCAGCCATGTGCTGCTACCATGATTGTGTGGGCAGCTGGAGTAGTTTCTGGACCTTGGGGCATGGACTCCTAAAGAGCAGCCCAAGGGCGTTTGCCAAGGGCACCGGAAATGCAGCAACAGGTGGGTCACATGAGTTGTTGCTAATTCTTTCAGCTTCCTCTGTTACATCTTGCCATGCACGTACACCAGTATGGGCTGCTTGGGCACTTAGGAACATCGAGCCCTGGCCGCCTACTGGCAGCTTCAATCTTGTGTGTGTGTGTGTGTGTGTGTGTGTGTGTGTGTGTGTGTGTGTGTGTGTGTGTGTGTATCGATAGATAGGTAGATAGATAAAAATCTGCACAGCTATGATGACTGTCCTTTACCATATGTGGAAGCTAGCTATCTGGTACAAGCATCTAGCACTTTGTTCCACCTCTGAAGAATGTCAGCTTTCATTGTTTGGAAAGCAACTTCTGGCTGTGATGATCCAGGAAAAGAAAAATTGTAGACAGTATTTGCTAAAGAGGTACCAAATGGGGGTCTATGAGATGCTTTTGCTGATAAGAGTACTACTGTGGGGAAAAGCCATAGCTCAGTGGTAAGAGTGCATGCTTTGTATGGAAAAAGTTCCAGGTTCAACTCCCAGCATCTCCAGATAGGGTAGAGAGAAAATTTTCTGCCTGAAACACTGGAGAGCTGCTACCAGTCTGTGTCAACAAGATGGATCAGTGGTATGACTTGATAGAAGGCAGCTCCCTATCACCCCAAGGATATTTATTTATCTATGTAAACAAATAAGATATCCATTTGCATGAATTTTGCTTTCACAATTCATCCTAGTTGCGAAATTTGCTTTCTTGACATGAGTATAGGGGTTGTGGGGACAATTTGCAGTCATGGGGATGTTTTTGATTGCAGAATTTGACATATTTATTGGCGGAATCTAGACCTTCCACTCATGAGTCAATATTTTGTTCATATGGATTGTGCTTTCCCATAGAAATACCCAGTTCAGGAGTCGCATAATTGTGAATAATTATTTTGTTCATAATTGGGGGTGTGATAACAGTAATTAGAACTTCATCTTGAATGGAATCCTGGCATGGAGGATGCGCTGTAGGTAACACTGTCTATTCTTCCCTGGCTGTTTTCTCCCTGATTCCACCCTACCCCATGGGTATTCTCCCCTATGTTCCTACTCTAACTGCTAACCACTTCCTTAGCAACTGTAGTAGCACTCCAATGAGCCCTGGCGTCGCTGGAGATGGGGTGGAACGCTAAGTTCCGCACTGCGCTGACCTCCGTTACTCACTGGCATGAGGCAGCCCCGCCCCCTCGCCTTTGGAGCCATTCAGTGCGACCAAGGCAACACGCAGGAGACTCCCTGCACATTGCCTTCGCCCCACTGAATGGCTCCGAAGGTGAGGGGGCGGGGCCGCCTCATGCCAGTGAGTAACGGAGGTCAGCGCAGTGCGGAACTTAATGTTCCGCCCCATCTCCAGCAACGCCACACCAATGAGGCCACGGTCAAAGAAGGCTACCACATGCTCAGGAGCAGCAAGGGCAGCTCTCACTAAATTCATTGCCCCCTATAGGGTTACCACCCAGGACAAAAATACGCCAGCCTACGAATGGACTGACTTTGAATAAGACAGATAAAAGTAAGTTGAAGGCCTACTACCTGAAGAGGGAATTTTGAGAACTTGCCAGTTCAAAGACCACCAAACAATATTATTTTCTTGGTGAGCAATTAGTTTGTTCAATTTATGGCTACCAAAAGTAGCTAAGGCCAAAAACGTAGCAAGATTCAGAGAAGTTTGGACAGTTTTATGGATGAGAGGATCAGAGCGGGAGTAGCTAATGCCAGGAAGGATATACGCTCTCCTTTTATGGGCTTCCAGACAGCTATTGGGAGTTAAAACGAGACTGTAATCGGGCAGATTATCAAACATCTGCCTTGTTGCGGTGGGGAGGGGATTTGGCACTTTACTGAATCACTGTGGTCAGCAATAGGCTACTGCCGGGATCTGTGAATGCTCCAACTGGCAACATTGCTCTTCCTGTGACTTTCTCATCCCATCCAATGTAGATCGTACCAGCTCCTAACAAGCCCTCGGGGGCCTTTTTCTTAGATGCTGACATTCTCACATAGCTTTTTCTGCCAAAGCCAAGTAACTAATCTGAAATGGAATTGACAGAGCTTCTGAAAGGCAAGCTGGGAGAAGAGATCTGTTAACCTGCTCAGAGAAGTCTAGTCAAGAAACCTGCTCTGGATCGATGCCAACCCGCTAACCAGTGAAGCCACTAGAAAGGTTGATTTGGGGCCTACAAGTTGTGGTAGTTATCAACCTGCCAGCAAGTAGTGGGTGTTAGGGATAAAGCAGAACAAGGAATTATACTTCTTGTGGGGGTTATACTTCTGGATCAACAGTTAGAATTGACATCTGCATCCTAAATAAAGATCACAACATATTGGTGGGTTTCCCTAATTAAAAGCCTAGGAACCACTGGCATCAGAACTCGGGAACTGTGATTTGAGGAGATGGAACGTGGGCACAGAATGCCAAACCTATCCAGGGTTGAGAGTAAAGCACAGTGATTCATAGAGCCAAACCCTCTTTTATGCCACCCACCAAAACTTTGAACCTGTGCATGTGGGTGGTATTCCAGACTTGGCATTTGCCAGCAGGTTTCAGCTTGCTCAAAGACTCCACAAGATGTAGCATTAGCTATTTGTGCTGTGTGGTCAGCCACCTAAAAATCACATGGTGCTACTTTCCTTTTCTGATTGGATGGTTCTCATTGTCAGTGTACAAACGCTGTGGGTGGGCACAGGCCCTGGGCAACTACTCCACTTGAATATTTTTTGCAGTTTTAGTCTCTTGTCCAGTTGTGAGGGGCTACATACTGAAAGCACAATCTCATCTGAATTTGCATGGTGAGCAGAAAAAGCCACACAGCATAGCTCTTCACCATGTGTTTTATTCAGATGTTTGCTGATATCTGCTTGCAGAGCTGACATAAGTAGAGATGAGTGTGTTTCTGATCTAGAGAATATTCAGAGGACCCAGGCTTATTTTTCTATCCAAATATTCTCTGAATGTTACCCTCTCTTGAAATCCATTTCAGATTCCTGAAGTTTCAATTTCTGCAATGAATAAGGTTCCAATAAGTTCTGTCCTTGATTGGAAATATCCATAATATTAATAAGGCCTGCGCTCTGTGGTCTTTGGGGTCTGTGACAGAACCCGCTAAATCCCCATACGTCCCTGGTGCATGGAACTGCGAATTCATCACCAAATTCCAGTTTTCTGACATCTGGCAGCAACACTTAACAGCACAATCCTATCCAACTTACACCAGCGGTGTGGCGTGAACAAGAGGCCCCAGAACGGAAAGGGGATTTAAATCCCCTCCAAAGGGGGATTCAAAGGGGACTGAAATCTCCCCTCTCCTCCAAAGCCTCCCACCCTGCCCTCCATCACTGGTTACACCGGTGGTGAAAGTTGGATAGGATTGCGCTGTGAATGTGACATGTTGCAACAACCAGATGTTGTAAAATACTACTTTATTTATAACAATTATGATTATTATAGCAGCTGCCAGAATTCACTCGCATTCCTCTGAAATGGCACAAGCCCCACAAGACTAGGGTAGTGGCCTGGAGAAGAAGTGTGAATGGAACAGCTACTCATAGCATGATCTTGGTGAGTAGGATCAGGTCAGACAAAGCCTGTTCTGGTCTAGAAGTGGGCACATAATAGAGGTCCTTCTCAGGGGATTGGAAGTAGTCTTCCATACATAGGCCTCCTTCCCTCACTGGGGGCTTTGTACAGCAGACAGACCACCAGCAGGTGTGAATCCTACCATGTCCCAGCACCCTTAGTGGCCCAGTGAAAAAGCCCAGCTGTCTGCTAATGTGCCAGAACCAATGCATTCATCACAGCCAGTGAATGAGTCTATTGAGCAGAGCTGGAGGAATTGCTGCCAGTAGGGGCTTTCTTGTCCCACCCTGAACTGCTTGCTTCAACCTCAGGCACTCAGGTTCGAGGAGAGGGGCTTAGGGGCTTGCTTGGGGTATTTTCTTATGTCTTTCTGTGCCATTTCTATGTAAATAAATGAAAGCATGATGTGGGGAGAGAGGTATTGGGGGAGGAAACAGCTCTGTGTGAATCACATTCAGTACCTCACCTTTGTTAAGTCCAGCCCTTGTCCCAGCACCCATCATCATCATCACACCTTTTCCCCTTCTTTGGCACCCCAATACACCCCAATACTCTATCGTTAGCCTCTCTGGAGCTCCCAACAATGGTGTCTTGTCCAGCCTTGCATGGGCCCAGGTGAATAAATGATCTCTATTTCAGGGGAAGGATGTGGTTTCAGAAGCTCGCTCCACTCACCCTGTTGGTTTGTGTTATTGCTTTCTTTTTCCTCATTTAATTTTTTTTCTTGCTTTTTCTCTGCCTTGCCAAAACCCCTGGAAAACAGCGCCATGGTCAATTACAGAGGCAAGGAGGAGAGTTCATTAATATTGAACGCAAGCTCTGAGCCAGGTGGAGGGAGACAAGGAGGAGATTGTGTTTGAGGAGCTTGTAGGCCACCAAAGAGCGCGTGGGCCTTGTGTTTACACTCCTCATTCAGATCTATCCCAGCCATTTTAAGCACACACACACAGACTTCGCCTTTCAGGAGCTCTGCAAGAGAAAGAACTCCACAGATTATGGAGCAGCCCCTCATCCTCTGCCCACCCAGGCCAAAGGCAGCTGGGACTGAAATGGAACCTGTGTGACTCAGAATAGAAGGCAGCCTGCCACCAACACAGGAATAGAAATGCTATCTATCGGAGCCCCTGCCGGTGCCATGAAACGTGCCCCACCATGTGCACAGATGTGAAATATTGACTTTGGAAACAAAGGTCCTGTGCCTTGTCTTGCTTGTAAAGGGTGGATTGAAACAGGGACCAGTATAGACCTCTCCTAATAACAAAACCAGTGACCTATAACACTGGCATTTGGCACTGAAAACATTGGCATGCAATGCAATCCTATGCATGTTTACAATAAGCCCTCCTATGTTGAGCGGGATTTGTTCTTCAGTAAGTGCGCATAGGATTGCAGTCTTATGCTGTGCTACAAGAAGAAGAGCTTCCTAGTAGAGACAGAATGTCAAATGCTTTGGAATTTGGTGGTGCGCCTCGCCCCAAAATGTTTCAACATGTTTTCTTTAACTTTTATGTTTCCCTTCCCTTAAAAAACAGGAAAAAAAATCAGTGTATGTTTCCAATCCTTATCCAATGATTGGTTTGTTATCAGATAAGGTGAGTGATATCACGTCACCCAAAATATTACCGTCATTCAGCAGGTAAGAGCCAGCATTAGGTACACGTTCCACTCCAGCAATCTAAGTATTTGTTAAGAGACAACAGTTTGAGACAAGAGGACATGTTCTATTATGGTTGGCACAGCAAAGAGATAAGAGAGGACTCCTCCAAGGCTCAGCAGGGCAGGTCTGGTGCTCATAGCAAACAGAGCAGATGTTCTTTCCCTGAAACCCTTTGACCCTGAGACACAGCTAGGGCAGGAGGGAGGGAGCCCCAGCTGCTCCAAGCTGGACATCAAATTAGCCTGATTGTTCAAAGCACTTTCCCCTTTGTTTCTGTTCATTTGAGAGAGGCACCAATTAGTTCTTTGTAGAATAGTAATGAGGTGTAAAGAGTAATTTGTGTAAATAAGAGCAGAGCTCACACAGAGGAGCCTTGGAGACTCTGCCTACAGAATGAACAGGAAACATTTTCTTCATATTTAGAATCTGGTGGATGTGTGCATTCAGGTTGCATGGAGACAGCCTAGGCACATATGTGAGCAAGTTCTGTGTAGAAGAGATGATCGATGCATGGAGGTTGAGAGCGGGGTTAGCAGGCATAATCCCACTCCCTTGCTCTCTGTGTGGATTGTACCTAGATTTTAGTCACCTGCACACTGCTAATCTGCACTTTCTAGTAGTGCAAAGTGTTTCATGGTGGATGACCAGTAAGTCTGCACATCTTGCCCACGTAGGAACAAACAAACTTTACTCTGTTTCTGATGTGGGTAAACTCCTGCCTTTCAGTATCCAACTGGCAACTCTTTAGATCCAGTTCATGCATACCTTACTGTCACTTGATTTCTCAACATTGACTTGTACACTCGATGACTAGCAGCTGAATGTGTGAACTGCCGAGACAGAAAAACATTATTTGAGGTGACATGAGGAGATATGGAAGTTCTGCCTCTGGGGTTATCTTATATTTTCTGATGATCCATTCACACACAACATTTTCTGTTGCAGCCATCATATGTGTACCAACCTTAAACCAGAGCAATCAGCATCTTGAAATCTGCCCCGTAACAACTGTGTCACAACCAATCAAGAAGCCAGGACATCATTGGCTACTGGGTTGTCACAAAGTGGCTCCTGCAAATCTATACTAAATCCCAGCATTCTTTCTTTCAAAAACAAAATGCATTCTGGCATATTATCCCAGAATATGATATAGTCGGCTAAAGAATGAGGCTAGAAGAAAAGCTGTGTTGGGGCCTGGCCTGTGCCATGGATAGCCCAAATTAGACATGGTGCAGGGAGTTGTCCATGTGTGCTCAAAATCCCTGAGGTCAGTGACTTGAGTTGGATCCTGAAATGCAGCAAGCAGAAGATTCTGCTCAGTTAGCCAGGCAAGGAATAAGTCCAGGATGGCCTGGTTGATGAGGACTTCATTCGGCCAGTCAATCACTGCAGCCAGTGTCACACAGACCTATTCCCTTCTGTGATTGAAGATGCCTGTTTGAACACATAGTCTATATAGCTCACCAGACACTTACGGCCCAATCCGATCCCCCATTGCTGCCGCTGGAACTAGCATTCCGGGGGCAGGACACGCTTTCTGTCTGTCATGATGGCAGGATGAGGAGCACCTGCCGAAGATGGTGAGTTGGCAGTAGGGGCAGAATGGGGGAGGGAGGGAGGCGTGTCGGAGACAGGAGAGTGTTGCACTCAGCGTGGACAACATGCGTCAGATGCTATCCCCTTCCTAGCCTCCTAACAAAACCCCTTTCTCTCCTTGAACTTGCGCCAACTAAAGAGCTGGCACAGGTCCAAGGAGACCCATTGGTGATCAGGAGGCTTACAGAGGAGTAAGGGAAAATAATTCCTTTTTTCCTCCCAAGCCTCCTTATTGCCCCTCCCACCATAGCATGCAGCGCAGCCCGTTTTGGCGCGGTTGCATGCTATGGCAGGGGAAACCATAGGATTGGGCTGTTAGATGCTGCTGCTGCTTCTACTGCTACAGAAGGATAATCTGTGCCTGTTGTAGCTGTTTGTCCAATAATTGAAGAATGGAAGTCTGAATAAGATGCTGCATGGAAAGTGGCTTCGCTACTTTCACATACCTACAACTGGCAGCAGCCATCCTCACATACGCATACTTTCTGTACTTCTCTATTTTCCTCCTTTGGAGGCTTCAGATGTCCTTGTATGCTTCACTCTTTGACTTGGGCCTGCTAGATAAGGAACATGATGGACAGAGGACGGCTGTATAAACACATCACTCCCAACAGCATTGATCAGTTGTCCCTGCTCTGGCTTGTTTCTAGAACAGAGATTGATCTTTCCCCCGAGCAAATCTGGATTAAACATTTGCCAAGCAAAGTACAGGTAGGGCTCTGTCTGACCAAGACTCTTACTAAGGTCGGTGTACTCAACATCAGAGCTTTCCCCAATGTGGAAAACGTTCTACTGCTCCTCAAACAAGGTTCTCCTAAAGCAATCATCTCAGACGACTGTATAGATTAGAAGCACAAAGCTGAGGATCAATAAGTAGCCAATTATTCAGTTGTATGACAATGCAGAAAACTGATAGCTGGACTGGCATGCAAAGCAGAATATTCCATGTGCAATATAATATTCCAGACACCAGGGACATGACTGTCACTAGATTATAGACTCAGTTGGGCCTGGGTCAATGTCTAATGGAGGCAGTGGTGAAAGTGGGCTGGGATAAATTGCCAGAAAAGTATTCTGAAATTCCAGAAAAACAGATCACCATGAATACATCACTAAGCTTAGAGTACCAGAAAAATGGTGAGAGTTCCAGAAAAACATGTAGTCTACTGCAGGGGTTCTCAAAGTGGTGAGTCACGACATACCACTTTTTATGGAAGTGGCTGATATCCCCTTAAGGGGGGTGGCCAGCAAGACTAGGGGTGCTCTAGGATCGCGCCTGCCCCCAAAACACTTTTTAAAGCATGCCTGGTTGTCCTGCCAGCTCCCTGAAGAGCCGGGGGGGGGGCTGCTTCCACCCCTGCAGGCCTCCCCAAGGCTCTGAACAGCGGCAATCATGGCAGCAGGCCCTCCGGACCCTTTGGGGAGCTGGCAGGACAACCAGGCATGCTTAAAAAAGTGTTTTGGGGTCGGGGGCGGGCACGATCCTAGAGCGCTGCCTTCAACATCACCCTGCGCCCGCAAAGACTTACAGGGGCGTAAACTCCCCTGTACTGTAGGACTTTGAGAAACACTAGTTTACATCATTGGCGCAAGAGTGGTGCACATCAATGTGCACATTGGTGCACATCATTGGTGTAAGAGCGGCTATATGAGCCCAAATGCCTCCATTACAATGTGAAAAGACCCTAGGAATCTACCTTTAATGCTGAGGCAAAACTCTGATCCAGCTAGGTCAGTATTGTCTCTGCTGACTGGCAGCAGCTCTCCAAGACTTCAGACAAAGGTCTTCTTCCTGGAGGATCCAGGGACTGTACCTGGGAATTTCTGCATGCAATCACTAGAGAATATTCTGTCTAATTCCCATTAATTTAGTACTGCCAATCTCTGATGGGAGGTAGATCAAGGCCCATGGCCACTTTACAAATATATTCAAAGAACTAACTGGTCCACAACATTTTTACTAGCCAGCTTGCCCACATCTGTGACCTATTTTTTTAAAATCTAATTTGAAGTTTCTGTGCCTGGTCACCTGGAAGGAATTCTTGCTCACCATAGGCAACTGGGCAAGTGGTTATATACAAGCCTGGCCTACAGCATGAATGCTGCCTACAAAAACTATTCTTAAATGTGCCACTGTGTGTTCTGCCTATGCCTCTTGGTGCCTTCTGCCAGTCTCCTCTAACCTATTTTTGTTTTCAGAAAGTGCCAGGCTTAATGTCTATGTAAATCTAAGAGTGCAGAAAAGTTCGCCACACTACTCAGCTATGGTTTCTGTGCCCTCCTCGAAATAGCTGACTTCCACTCTGCTATTCCTAAATTCCTTATGCAAGCAAGGAACAAAAATAATGCCACAGGACACCAGGCCGAATCTGCAGATAATTAATGACTAGTTGACTCCCAGAAAACCTCGGCCTCAGCTGGAATTTCTTCCCATGGAACCACTGAGCAATTCCAAACAGACCAGGCTTGTTGCAGTCTACAAATAATTTACTAATGAGTGCACAATCTTCTCCCTGCCCAAGTCATATATTATATTTACCTATCACAACTGGGGAGGACATCTATCTTGTTGATCTTGTCTTGGTTGTGATTACTAGTATTTTTGTAAGCTCTGCTATATGGGAACTTTATCCTTCATCTCAGTTGCCCTAGCAGGAAAGTATGAAACATGCAGTTAATCAAAGGGCATCTTCACATACTGTGCTACTCTACTGCTTTGATCGCTATACCTCAGTCTGGAGTTCTCATCATACCTCACTCTGTATACAACTAGCCCAGGGCTGTAGCCAGGGTGGGGCCAGTGAGTGCACCTTCCCACCTAGAGCACTGATTCGCCCCACCTAGGATCACCATTATGCTTAAATGATCCTGAAACAAGGATCCCAGGAGATGCTTTAGGTTACCACTCTCATCTCCTTCTTTGCATTTTTAAGATCACAAGAGTGGGAAGATCAAGAGGAGTAATTCTTGCATCTGAAGCTGGTGGAGTGCATGAGTCGAAAGGATAAGGTGGGGTAGTGGGGTGGCTAGCAAAGATGGTGTGCAAGCCTCCCACTGATGTGCCACCTCCTGCCAATCTGAAGCAGTAGGCCAACTGCGAGTTCACCTAGAAATGTGGTTACTATTCTACCTAGCAAGGAAGGCTGGCCACCACGGCCCTGTCTAGCCTCAAAACACACAGCTGCAAGACAGTTAAACTATTAAGGTCAAGATACAAGAAGCAATTGGCTACCTGTGAGGTCAACTAAAAATATCCTGGCTGAGTAATTGATGGTTGCCAGATTTTGGAGAGGACCTGAATCATCCTATTTAACTACTGAGGGAATAATACCAAATGTTCATGATGGCAGATTTTTCACATCTTTAAAGTTTATGCTTATTCTTCCATGGTGCCAGATGTGAAATGTCTAGAGATACTGGGTGAACCTACTGGGTTTAAACTCATAGTTCCTGAAAATCTTTGTTAGTTCTTAGATGCAGTGCATTTGGGGACAGTGTGATTGTATGGAGGTGATGGCCTGGGCCTCCCATTCCTTAGGAATAATGGACAATGAGTTGGTGAAGTGTGAACTTCTCTATCTCAGATCCTTTTGACCCAGGCTTTGTTGCCTGTGCCAGGACCAGAATGAGTTCAACATGAGCGGCTCTGTGGTTAACCATGGATGATTTCCATTGCCGCAGGCACACCATACAGAGCAACAGAGGAGCAACAGATCTGTTGCTCTGTTGCATACAGAGCGACAGATGACTGTAAACCAAGAGGGAGAGTCTCCACTACTTCCTGTCCCCCAAGACTAGAAGAACTGAGGCAGTCTGTGCCTATTTGTGGAAGAAAAAAAGAAAACACCAGATATGCTTCAAGAGGCTCAAGTAGGCTTCCATGTCCCCAACTGTTCAATAAACTAATATTTAACAGGTGTAGTACCTTTGTGTACAGGATGCTGGTACGTAACAGTACCTACATTCACCTGCCAACTTTACCTAATTGACTGTACCTATTGTCTTACCCAGAACCTGCTTCTCAAACAGTTTAATAATCTGGCTAGTGAGATGAGATTTATGACAGAATGTACACGTTTTTGGCATCCAAATATGCACACTTGCTTTTCAGGTTGCAGAGGAATCTATAAACTAACATTTCAGAAATTATATAGCAAACATGCCACAATGTCATGCAAGTGCCTTTGTTATTTGTCTTGCTTCTTACCACATTATGAACCTTTTCTTTATCGAACGCAAAACAAACGGAGCTATATTCTTCTGTTCAGATACTGGGGGGGGGGAACTTCCTTCTTTGTCTTGGGGAGGTTCACAAAGAGAATGTTTTTCATCATCCCTTCTCTAGAAGGGGAAAAAAGGAGTGCAACCTTCTCTCTGTCTCCCCCCAGTGTATGCAGTATAATGTATACATATAGGTCCCACTTCTGCAAGCAAGCCTCTGGTATCTGAGCAATACCACTCTTTCACCCAAGCCCTTCAGCAAGAGGCTGCACTGATTAGCGGGAGGCTGACAACTGCAGTGTCGCCATGGTAGCCCATGCTGCTGCTTAAGGGACACAGTCAGTAGGCCAAAAGAGAGCTAATGCAGCCATGCTGTCCTACTGCAAGGAACATGGTTCTGCACTAGAAGTGAGAGGCACATGTGAGGCCTGTTCAGGGAAGGGGAAAGGGGAGGGCTGTTCCAAGCCCACAACAACTGGAGGCCGTTTTATTGTTTAACATTCCTGATATTTTCTGTCAGGGCTGAACCAATTGTCCCTAATCCACCAGGCTCTGCTGGCCAAACAAATGCAGCTGAATCCTCGGCATCCTGTTTCCACTGAACAGGCATCTTTTGTGAGGGGGGATTTAGAGCGTAGCCCAGTAAATCCAGCTAGTTTCCTGAGTTGGGGTTCCCACACACACTCTCCCAGCTGCCAGGCCTTGCCCACCACACAAGGTATAGGGATGCCCTCTTCTGCCTCTGCTGAACAATTGCTACAGGTCCTTCTCTCCTCCAGGACCCACTTGGACAGGGAGGAGTTGGACCTTGGAGATTTCTTTGTCACCCTGCAAACGGCTTTTAGGGTCTGTGCAGTGCTTTGTTATATATGCTCTAACGGCTCTCTCTCTCTCTCTCTCTCTCTCTCTCTCTCTCTCTCTCTCTCTCTCTCTCTCTCTCTCCTTCACTGTCACCCACCAACGTGTCAGTTGACTCATCGGACTCATCCTACATCTGTTCTTCCCAGAAGCAACTGCTATCCCTTTTATACCATCCCCTCTACAGAATGGCTGCCCGTGGGCGCAGCAGCCATTTTGGATCTGTACAGTTCAGTGCCCTGGCACACAATCGAGCCAGTATTTCCAAACCCTTGTGACATGTGGGGGTGGCAAATGGGGATTGGAGGAAGGCGATTGGGATCTGAGAACTAGTTTGTGTTGACATGGTATAGGTCATGCTGCTCTGGGAGGAATCAGTCAAGGGGTTACCCCCTGGGCAGCAGGAAGTACTGTTCCAAGATCTTTGGCAGGAGGCTAGGTCCAGGCAGCATTCCAAGCACTGCAATAGGAGCACATGGGGCAGAAAACATTCAGAAGCCTGCGTATGCACGGAACAGGAAATGTCTGCTTCATATGTGGCGTTTTCCCTATGTTGGTATAGGAAAAGCTGTCCAAACGTATACACATTATCAAGTGAAAAAAAAAACCCACATTATTATTTATAGAGTGGCATGCAGATTTTCATGGCTTATTTTCTGTATAGACGTGGGTTCTATGGGATTTTCAGCCATGTTAAATTGTTAGAAATTGAAGAATAAAGAAATATATCGTCCAAAACTTGCCTGAAGAAATTCCTTTTCTACTCGATCCCCAGTGATATGGGTGCCGCTTTCAAGGATTATCCAGAACAGACAGGCACAAATAATTCTTTAATCCTCTGCTTTACGTTTCCTCCCGCCTTGGGACATTGTCAAAAGCTAAAAAGAAGAACACTTAGCAACTTGCTGGTGGATGTACATCTGAAAATCCCATAGAACCCACGTCTGTACATTATTATTTATGTTGCTGCAGTTACGTTGCCAGAAGGGCAACAGCAGCTAAGAGACAAACATTGTTGATAGGCAAAATGTATCATAGATTCTTCTCAGATGGATGGAAACAAGTCCCAGAAAGTGTCCCTCCTTCTGAGCACAGCACTTTGGCATGAGTGATGGACAGCAGTGACTTGGTCAAATTTACATTGATTTAAACTTGAGTAGGGTTTTGTCTTTTGTGGGTTGTCTTTTTTGTGGGTAGTGTCTATGCTGCTCTGGATCATGTGCAGAGGTTTCCGATGCTCACCAATAGTGAGAAAGCTGGGCGGACCTTGGCAGATTGTCCTAAGTTATGACCAAGGAAAGGGGACATCTAGAACACTAACCTTCAGATGTTTCACTCCATGGCTTACCTTTAAAGCCACCTCCTGCATTTTAATAGTTTACCACTCACCTCTCTCTTTTTCGTTTCTTCTCTCTCAGTTTTTCTCCTTTCTTTCTTCCACTGTCTCCTCACTCAATTGTTCTTCTCTCTTAAAACAGTCTAAATTAAACAAAGAAAATGATGTGGTACTGCTAGCCTGGTCCACCTTAGTTCAGTCAAGGCATAACCCACTTTTGAGTCTCCACTCACCAGATGAAGACCATTCAGCAAGCACATGGATGTCAGGCCCATCCTGAAGAGAGTTTGAAGGCAAAAAGCAGACCCAGGATTGCAGCTAAACAGATTTCTCTCCCTGACCAGCACACCCAAACTCAAGGTGCCATACCGCACGTAGCAATATCCTCCTTCTGAAAACAGAACACATAAGGACAGTTACAAGATCCCAACGCAGTTTTGCAAAGAGCTGACTTCCCTCACCTTCCATCACATTCAGCATCTGAAAGTTGGGAAACCTACACAGAAACCAGCTTCTCAGCCTTTGGACTAGCTCAGTGGTTCCCAAACTGGGAGGCATGGATCCCAGGGGAGCCTCAGAAACCAGCCAGGGGAGCCGCGGTGTGCCATGGAATCCTCTCGGAAAACAGTGCAATGCCAATTGGCAGGCATCAACGTAATGTAATGGGGAGCTGCAGCCGATCATGGTCACCAATGGTCAAGGGAGCAGCAGGTCAAAAAAAATTGAGAAACACTGGACTAACTGTTTATCACTGCTCCTTTCACAGATACTGTTTCTGTAAACTTCATGGATAAAAACAGCAGGGCTCTTTGTTTATGTCGGCCACAACTGACCATTTTCCTGCAGGAAATCTACATCCCTGTTGCTTCTGTGTTCAGGGAACTGGCCAACCTTATCCATACTCCTGTGAGAGATTGTGCGTACTGGTGAGAGATCTCAAGGTTTTGGCTCTTTCCTGAAGCCCTTGTATTTAATAGTCTCAAGAAGCCCTCCTCCCCATATTTACAGTTCTTTACATATATTTTAAGTGTGGAGTGGCCAAGGACAGAGGCCAAGATTCATCATGAGAATCTCTGGCCATAATAAGAACGGTGGCACTAAAACACACACACACACACACACACACACACACACACACACACACACACACACACACACAAAAACACCAGTCAGTCAAAATTCTGCATCAAGGTCAATCATATTCTTTGCCAAGAAAAACTAGATTCTTCAATCTATATATAATTATGCAAATTGAGTATATTGCATATTTGCTTATGCATATGCTGTGCTTTCTTTGCTAGTCATGATGCAGAGTACTGAAGTACTCCTGCCCTCTGACCACTGAAAATTCTGTTCACCCCTCTTCTCTGGTTTCCGAGATTCTACCAGGCGTTAAAATTCTTCTCCCTCTCGCACAACACCATAACCAGGGGACATGCACTAAAATTGAGTGGAGGGAGAGTTAGAATGGACAAAAGAAAATATTTCTTCACCCAGCATGTAATTCATCTGTGGAACTCCTTGCCACAGGATGTGGTGATGGCACCTGGCCTAGATGCCTTTAAAAGGGGTTTGGATAGATTCATGGAGGAAAAGACCATCACAGGTTACAAGCCATAAGCAACCTCCTGGCTTTAGAAGTAGGTTTTCTCTGTATGCCAGGTGCAAGTGAGTGGAAACAGGAAACAGGTTATCTTGTTGGCTGTGTACTCCCTGAGGCATCTGGTGGGGCCACTGTGAGATACAGGAAGCTGGACTAGATGGGCCTTTGGCCTGATCCAGCAGGGCTCTTCTTATGTTCTTATGTTAGCCTGATACTGTACTTTCAAACTAACTGCACAGCCTTGAGAGCTGAAGAAAGTGAGAAAGAATGACAGAAATGTGTTCAGTCTGTACAATCATGGAATCACAGAATACACTCAGTCCTACTCACAGACCTTCATTTCCTTCAAGTAGGTTAGAAATATGAATTGTCCTTTTGCAATTCAGGTGTGAAGCTTCAGGAGGTTAAAAAATGAAGACATGAGATGGGTTTCCATTCCAATGAGTGAGACTTTAGGCACCTGCTCTGTACATATGTCAAGCTGTGAATGGTCATCTCAGACATTGATGTCTGTAATTGGGATGGGGCAGAGGTTGGGGCAAAGGTGTCCATATCGGTGGAGAGCTGTTTGCAGTTTCCTAGCTGTACAAATACAACTCTGCAGTCCCTGAATGAGGACATTGTCCCAACTGCTCTCCAGCAGGCACACCTCTCTCTCTCTCTCTCTCTCTCTTTCTCTCTCATGTGCATGCACGCACACACACGCGCGCGCGCGCACACACACACACACAGGATTCATGAGATTTTTTTCTGGTTAATTAACCCTTTCTGGTCTGATCAGCCTTTCTTACTGCAGTGCTTTCTCTTTCCTGATTTTAAATTTTCCACATTCACTCATCATCATCACACTGGCAGTCTGGGATTGCTTGTAATCACTCTGCTCCTGTTTTAGCCTCAGTTAGGCTGGCACCATGTCACGTAAGTGAGGGAAAGACCAGCGACAGATTTTAGCAATACTGTGATCATCTACAACTAAAATGCTGCCTAAACTGACCATTTCTTTAGTAAGTCATTCCATTGGCTTTTCCTGGAGGACTGAAAACTACAGTATAAGAAAATAAAAACAGAGAAAGAGAGAAATGTATTTGGATTTGGTGGCAGGACATCAAGCATCTCACATATCAGCAACTGTTTCCCTTGCAAGCCTCTCTGCTAACCCTTTCTCAGTTCCCCAACTTATCATTTATCAATTATAAAACTGAATTCTACTTGCAAAATCTAGTCTGTGGAAATATTCCCATGTTATAGGCCGCCAGACCATCCTCGAAAAACCCCAGATCACAGTTCTGGCCCAAAGAACACCAAGGAATGTTCTGCTGGTTAATTCTAGAACCAACATTTGCACTGAAAGTTACTGTATCTGTTCTGCCAGTGAGAGAATCTCTGGGTAGTACAACAGACTGACACACATGTTCTGGAATAGCTTTGCCCAAGCAGGTAGGTAATAATAACTTAAATTGCTTGCCTGATTAACAGTGCAATCCAACTTAACTTTTGTGCAGGTGTAACCAGCGGCGCAGCGAGAACGGGAGGCCCCAGAATGGAAAAGGGATTCAAATCCCCTTTGAATTCCTCTTTTGGAGGGGATTTGAATCCCTTTTCCGTTCTGGGACCTCCCGTTTTCGCTGTGACGCTGGTTACACTGGCACAAAAGTTAAGTCAGATTGCGCTGTAACAATTGTACTACAGATAAGAACTCTGTTAAGAACTAACCTTACCCCTAGTGAGGTCCAATTCAATCTGTAATTGCCTGAAACTGAACTCAAAGCACAATTGACTCTGCCCTGGGAGCAGATCACAGAAGTTGCTGCCTCTCTTTCACGTGTGGTTTTTTAATGTTCAGTTCTATTGTGATGGAAAAGTCTATGAAAGCCGGGAGCTTCAGCGCTGGTTGTATCCTGGGCTTTTTTGCCCTCCATGAATCCATAGCATCTCATTCATCAACATTCCCTTTCCATGCAGTGCAACTGACAGACATTACCAGCTGCCAACCCACACTATGGCCTTCACTTAGCAGCCCCGGCAGTCATGTTTCTCACTGAAGCTTGTGGGATGGGAGTCAAAGGGGGGGGGGCTGTATCCTTTCACCAACTTAGATCGCTTTGATTTCATTAGCCCATTTGTACAGCGTTTCAGTGCATCCCATCATCTCACCACTTGATTCCTTCTTTTAAATCTTGCCAGCAGTGCCTTAGGCACAGGCACAGCTGTCCTCCTCTGAAAAGAGCACAGTTTTTGAACAGATGGAGTCAAGAGACAGTCAAGATATGCCGGATCAGACTTTCCTTGGGAACCGCAACATGGCTGTGGGTGACAAAGGGCAAAACCAGACCATCTTCTCCATTGCCTTGTGCCCCCATCCTTTAATTTTGCAAAAAAAAAAAAAAACCTCATTCAGTTTTCCTATGTGAACTCCCTTCTCTCCACCTTGCCCAAGTCCTTCTCCTTGGCACAGTTTAAGTAGGTGCCTTTTCTGAATTTTCAGGCAGTAAACTGAAAGGAACTCCTACATCTGCTGGAAGGCAATTAAGCTGAATCCTAAGGAATCTGCATGGGGGGGGGCACAGTTGTGGTGCTCTCTTTGGGAATGGCCAACGAGGGAGGGAAAAACAGGGCCATTACTGTGAGGAAATATTTCTTTATTTTCCCAGTGTAGAAATTTGAACTCGGGTAGCACCTGGGACAACAGGCTGTTGATTGCTTCAGCTATGCCTCCAACACCCCCTCCCTTTCTGCAAAGGAGTCGTTAGTTAATCCTGCTCCAGTGCCCAACAGGGAGGAGAGAGAGTGGCTATTAAATAATTAAATCCTGAAACCCGAGTGAGGGCTTGCTGACCTCTCTTGGGCAGGTAACCCCAGCCCAATTCCCAGGACTCACCCCCTAGTCAAAACATAGCAGTTCTGACACTTTTGTTTTCATAGCTGGAGGGGCTGGAGCTGGGCCCACGCCAAGCAGAAGGATCCCCCCCTTCTCTCTTGGCTTTCCTCAGTTATTTCTCAAGGGTCTTTCATCAGTGGTCCATGGCTACAGTGACTCACAGGGGATTATGACCACATTGGACCAAGACCACAATCAGCAAAAGAAGGGATGGGCAGCAGAAGATAGATTGGGATCTACTGGTACATCTCAGTGATTTGCAGAAGATTGGCAAGGGTATCTGACTCCCAAACGTTTAACAATAGCCACATCAAAAATGTTCTCTGTCATGACTGGACTTGTGCTAACCTAATTCCTATAGCTTCAGTGTTCCTCATCTGAGTATGAGTATTAATTGGTTTTGACCAGGCACTTGTACATCTCAGCTGGTCAGTTTTAGTTAGAATCTCTGACCTGTAGTAAGCATTGGTATGTGTGGGTTACCCCAGGGTGTATCTTACGAGGTACAGCAGGTAATTCGTTCTGCTCCCTGAACCACTATTTTGCGTCTGACTCTGGCTGGTGGACCTCAAAGTCAGAGTAAGAGGAAAGTAAACCCCATAAGCCTGAAGTGCGTTGCCCACCCCTGCATGGAGGTGTCCCTCCAGAAGTATCAGCATTGTTGTTATATACATCCTTAGTAAATACCACAGCTAGTGAGAAAACAGATTTCCTGAGGTCAATGTCATCTTTCTACTGCATGTCCCTTTCCAGGTAGCTGTAAAGGTGCTTGAATACAGTGGGATGTTGCTACAACCAGCATAGACCAAATATTTTAACAACCACTTTAGAGAGTCCTCTGCGATCGCTTCTCTTTACTAATCCCAACAACTAATCCCAACAAGAAATAAAAATTTCTTTTTCTCTTAATAATTTCCACTTCCTCTGTGCTGTCACCATCATAAACATCCTGTACTACACCTTGAACTCCAGGCAGACCTGAGTAACCCCATAACTGATCTTGAAGGACCATCTCTCCCCACAAAACCACCCAACCATTTATGTTGACATTAGAGACCCTGCTCTGTGTTCCCCCAACACAGAAAAATTGTCTGGTGGGGACTCGAGACAGGGCCTTCTCAGTGGCAGCCCCCAGGCTCTGGAACTAACTCTTACCCTGCCCCACCCAAGGCCTATTCGGGCCCCTCCTTGCTGTTGTTTCAGCACATAGTAAAAACATGTTTCTTCTATTGTGCCTTTGAGTTGTCTGTTGTGACATTTTCCCACTGCTTTCTGAGTATTTTGTTTTCGTTATCAGTGGCGTTTTAACGCCTTCCGGCGCCCGGGGGGGCGGAGGCTGGAGCACCCCATCGCGCCAGAGCGCGGCTGCCACCCCCCCCCGGAAGCGGCCCGTCACCAGCTTCGGGAGACGCTTTCCTCCGAAGCCGGGAAGCCCTCCTCCTTGCGACCGCTCAGTTCGGCGGTCGAGGGCTTTGTGAGCCGGCCGAACGCGTCGCCCGCTTTCATTTGGGCTTTCTGCACATGCGCAGAACCTTTCTGAGGGCAAACGGGCTGCCCGTTTGCCCTCAGAAAGGTTCTGCGCATGTGCAGAAAGCCCAAATGAAAGCGGGCGACGCGTTCGGCCGGCTCACAAAGCCCTTGACCGCCGAACTGAGCGGTCGCAAGGAGGAGGGCTTCCCGGCTTCGGAGGAAAGCGTCTCCCGAAGCCGGTGACGGGCCGAGTGGGCGCTGCTTCCCGGGGGCTCGGCAGCCGGGCTCCGGCGCCGCGCCACCCGGAAGCACTGTGCCCACTCCGCACCTGGGGTGCAGCACACCAGCGCCCCCGGCGTAAGAACGCCACTGTTCGTTATTGCTCAAGTCTTCATTGTTCTCAGTGCTTTTAAATTGTTTTTGCTATGTTTTATTGGCCAGTTTAATTCTATTTCATTATTAACTGTTTACTAGCTGCCTGGGAGTTACCTATAGCTTTGGCTGCCCTGGGAGCAGCCTCTGATTCAGATTTCAGATACCTTTATTGACATACAATACAATACAATAACAATCATTACAAAATACAACTATTGAGAACATTTCAAATAGGCCTACCCTTGAACTTTTCTTCCTCCACCACCCAAAAGTTGGCTACTCCTTGCAAAATTTCAGTTGAACAATCATTCAGCAAATGTTTCACCTTAATAACATCTGACAAGCCTGTCAAATTAATTAATTAATGGGGGGGGTCCCGGTTTAGAACCGGGAAAATCTGGTAAGCCTAGTAATAGCCCAAGTGCTTGGGAGCAGCCTCTTTGTTCACCCAGATCCTGTTTAAAATAAATGTTTAAAATGGGCAAGGAGAAGCAGCAGCAGTAGAGGGTTTTTGTGCCAGGTTTGGATCCCTCCCTGTGGATGGATGTGTGTTAACGTGAACGCAAGATTTTTTTTCTTTTTTTACTTTTGGGGAAGATGGCAGTGCGGACTTGCATGCAGGGGCAGCATTATGTGTGTCTGGCTTGGACAGCATTGGAGCTCTGTATGCTACTCAGAAGTAGGTCCCATTGAGTTCAATGAGACTTACTCCCAGGTAAGGATTGCATAGGATTGCAGCCTGTGGCATTTTTCCACCTGAAGTGAAAAAAAATGACACTGTGTCCCTTCTCATTTTTTAGTGATACACAGAGTTGGCATCAGAGGCTGAAGAGAAACTTTGTGTTCAGGGGCCTCATCCATCCTGCCACCCAGAATAAATACAGAGTCCTTCCATGGCATTGCTTTCCCTAACTGTGTATTTTGCATTCCTCTTGTGTGCCCTTTAGGTCTTTGGTGTGTTTGGGAGACTAACAGCTCAATCCTACATATGTTTACTTTAAGTAAGTCCCAGTAAAGTCAATTAGATTTACTCCTAAAAAAACTGCATAAGATTGGTCTGCAAGATGGCATGGTGGAATCATTTAAATTAATTTAAATCAGCATGAAAAGAGGCCTTTTAAAATCATTGATTAAATCAAATTTCCTGTTACCACATATTTCCTAAATAAATATGCATAGCAATTGGTTGCTATAACAATAAACACATATTGACTTGCTTGCAACATATTTCATAACCTTTGATCATATAGCCCACATATCTTTTGCACTATGGAATTATATTGGTTAGAGATACAGCGGTAAGTGTGGGCGGGGGGGGGGGGGAGTTTCAAAATTAATGAATTTCTATTTGACTCTGCAAAAGCAAGATCAGTTCAGGTAGAATGACACATTTGTAGATCACAACAAACTGTGGCAAATTCTTAAAGAGATGGGGGTACCAAACCACCTTACCTGTCTGAGAAACCTGTATGCGGGTCAAGAAGCAACAGTTCGAACCGGCCGTGGAACAACCGATTGGTTCAAAATTGGGAAGGGAGTATGGCAAGGCTGTATATTGTCACCCTGCCTATTTAACTTATATGCAGAGTACATTATGAGAAATGCAGGGCTGAATGAATCGCAATCAAGATTGCCGGGAGAAATATCAACAACCTCAGATATGCAGATGATACCACCCTAATGGCAGAAAGTGAAGAAGAACTAAAGAGCCTCTTGATGAGAGTGAAAGAGGTGAGTGGAAAAGTTGGCTTGAAACTCAACATTAATAAAACTAAGATCATGGCATCTGGTCCCATCAATTCCTGGCAAATAGAAGGGGCAGAAATGGCAGCAGTCACAGATTTTACTTTTCTGGGCTCCAAGATCACTGCAGACGGAGACAGCAGCCATGAAATTAAAAGACGCTTACTCCTTGGAAGGAAAGCTATGGCAAACTTAGACAGCATAATAAAAAGCAGAGATATCACCATGCCAACAAAAGTTCGCATAGTCAGGGCGATGGTATTCCCAGTAGCAAATGTATGGTTGCGAGAGTTGGACCATAAGGAAGGCTGAGCGCCGAAGAATTGATGCTTTCGAACTGTGGTGCTGGAGAAGACTCCTGAGAGTCCCTTGGACTGCTAGGAGATCAAATCAGTCAATCCTAAATGAAATCAACCCTGACTGTTCCCTCCCTGGAAGGACAGGTACTGAGGCTGAAGCTCAAATATTTTGGCCACCTAATGCGAAGAGAGGACTCTCTGGAGAAGATTCTGATGCTGGGAAAGATTGAAGGCAAAAGGAGAAGGGGAAGGCAAAGGATGAGATGGTTAGACAGCATCACCGATGCAAGGAACATGAAAATGAGCGAACTCAGGAAGATAGTGGAGGACAGGAAGGCCTGGCGGGATATGGTTCATGGGATCACGAAGGGTCGGACACAACTTAACGACTGAACAACAACAATAGTTTCAAAGGGGGGGCTTTTAATTTTCATACAACAGGATGCAATTTGAAGTGAAAGGCCCATTTGGAAGGAGAAGAACTTCTTAACCTTTCCCCTCATAGCATTGTCCCACTGAAAATCACTCCTCCTGCGTTTTTTTTTTCCCTTTGGGGAAAAGATACACCCATAACGTTTCCCCAAGAAGGAAACAGCAGCTTGGGGGTGGGTGGTAGGGGAGCAGATTTTTAGCAGAAAAAATGTGTAAGGCAGGGGAAGGGGTTCATTTATTCATTCATTTGCCATCACATAGCAGTTTCATCAGCATATTGATGGCTCCCAACCCCAAATCCCTGGATGTGTCAGACTCATAACCTCCAAAGTTAGGTAGATTTCCCCCATAGTAGTTCCTTCTTTTGCATATAAAAAGCAGTCTTTTAAGCTGCAATCCTCTATACACACTTGTTTGGGAGTAAATCCCATTAAAATCAGTGAGACTTACTTCTGAGTAGACATGCCTAGGACTGCACTGTAACTCACAGTGCGATCCTGGGTAACTCTAAAGCATCGCAAACACACAGTAAGTTTGCGAGTAAGGGCCGCCGAGGCAGAGGCCAGTAGCTTTCACTCCGCCGGGGGGGGGGGGGGGCACCGTTCCTGCACCCACTGGTGAAGGTTAGCCCTGCACCAACTGGTGCAGGGGCAGACTGGGTGGTGAGGGAGGGCAGCTATTGGCTGAACGGGGCAGGGAGAGGGCAGGGATATTGGTGGCGCGCTCTGCCGGTATCCTGGGTAGCTTGCATGCGGGGAAGGGGACATGCGCAGTCCTCCCAGGGCAGCTCAGGATAGCCAAAGGTTACCATGGCTGGCCCTTTAGGCCAGCTGGGTATCCTTACACAGGATTGGGCTGTCAGTGTTATTTGAGAGAGTGCCAAGGACTAAGCGTAAGAAGATACAATTGTAACCTTTAACATGTTTGTGTTAAATGTAGAAATAATTTTAAAACTGTCACTGTTTAAAGAGACACTTATATAGTTAAAGTTAAAGTGTTTTTAAACCCATGTTTTAATCAAAATTGGATTAAAGAACATAATTTCTTTGTATCCACCCTGTAAGGCTGCAGTCCTATGAACACTTAGCTAATTATTTATTTAGCGTATTTTGAAAGCACTTTCTAATCAGTACTCAACTAGGCAGGAGGGGAAGGGAAGCAAGCTTCACTGAACACAGTAGGACTACACAGAGTCAGGCTATAAAGCTTTAAACTCCATAGCATAGCAAAGGAAACTGGACAAAGGGGTCCATGTGTGTTATGCATAGGCTTACCAGATTTTCCCAGTTCTAAACCAGGACACACACACCCCGTCAATTATTTACTCCTCCTCAGACTTACGCCAACTAAACACGCCAGCTCATTGGGGCCTCCCCGCGCTACACCGGGGGAAGGGAATTACTGTCCCCTTCCCCCGAGTAGACCTCCTGGCCAATCATGGTCGGCCCAGAACAGGGATAGGATCCAGTGGGGCCGCCACCAGATACTGCCACCCTGGGGCTGTCACCGGATACTTAGTCAGGATTGCGCTGCCCCTCTTAAATGTGCAAAGGATGCAGCCTTACAGCACTAGCCTATGCAGGTTTACTCAGAAGTAAGTCCAGTTGTTCTTAATGCAGCTCACTCCCAGTTAAGTTAAGTAAGTCTGCACAGGACTGCAGGCTTAATTCTACAGGGAACACCCTAAATTTAAGGCTGGCGTCATCATACATACACTTGTTCATGGAGTCAGTCAGGATTGTTAAAGGATTGCCTGCATTACTGATTACTTCAACTGCTTCTGATCCAGGGATCCTGGTTTTCTTTCAGCATACAAATTCTTGAAATACCTTCTGACCTGCAGCTCAAGACACATTGTCCTACCTGCACAAGTCACTTGATTCTTGGGCAAGTCTTTTCCAGTGGATGTACATATAGACTTCATATGATATCCCACTGTCTCAGCTTCAGAATTTTTCCATTCTTCCAGTACATTTTTACAAAGATGAGTGGTTACTCTTATTAACTGAAACTGCATTTAAATTTATTCCTGACCCATCAAAAACGTCCGTAATAGGAAACTGTGTGTTTTTCAACTGTGCTACAGTCCTCCTGTCCCATCTTCACTTGGACGTCTCACTGGTTTCAGTGGAACTGAGTTACAAACATGTAGGCCACAATCCGGAGCATGGTGGTGATGTGTTGGCATCCCATTGCAAAAACAGCGGGGTGGGGGTGGCATTTCTACCAGATGAATGATTCTGGTGGTGTGTGATCTTGTGAATGCCTGTCTCAAGGGACAGAGTGCCATGCTTCCTATTAGCAACTAGATCTTGCCCTCCTCCTCCTCCTCCTGAGTGCTTCTCTGTATTTTTTTTTCTCCAGCCTTTTGGCAGGCTCATTTTGCAACTACCTCCAGCTTCCTCATGCCTTTTGAATGGCAATGGGTCTTTAGTTTTGTCTCCTCCACTTTCAGACCAGCTGTTGGAGCCCTCCAGGGCAGGGGGGTGGGGGTTGAATGGGAGACCTGCTGTGGGATTGGAAGCTAAGCCAGCTGTTTCGCTTCTTGCCAGCACCCAAATCCCATCAAATGCAGCAGGCTCTCATCAGATCTGCACTCCTCAGCACACACTCGGCAATGAAATCACAGCATCCACTCACACCACAGTAGGGTGGGTGTTGTGATGGAAGGGAGGGGCTGGGAGCTGGGTCTTCAGCCTCAGGTTACAAAAGAACTGGAGTGTCCCAAGCCAGGTTCAGGCACCCACTTCCTAAGCCACAATGTGTGGGGAGCTTCCTAGCTTCATCTGTGATTCAGAGCTGATCCATACAAGCGACCACTGAGCAAGAGGCTGGCTGTTGAATAAGGAGAGCAGAGTAAACCCAATCGTAACTAAGTGGACACAACTCTTTTTATTTGTGGAGTGCTATTGTTCTACTGTTGAAGCTAAGCACATCTAGCCCCATAAGTACCTGGATGGGAGAGCCATCCCGAATGAAGAGAGGGTGTCAGAAATAAATAATAATACTGTCCAGGTGAGCAGCTCCCCTCTGCAGGTTGGGTGAAATTTAACTGTGCAGGTTTGACTGACCTAAAAAGTGGTGTGATATTGACCTGTTAAGAGTGGTTTGATTTCCATAACTAATCAGGTGACTTTTTTTTCCTGATGGGGAAATAAACTTCATCACTGCTAATGGCGACAGATAAAGCCCCTGTTAAAGGCACAACTACACAGGCATGCTGAAAAGCTGGCAACCTTACTCACAGACAGACACATCTCAATGAGAGCAAAGTTGGAGTTACAATGCAATCCTATGCAGGCCTACTCAATCCTATGCAGGCCTACACAAGTCCCATTGTGTTCCTAGAGCGTACTCCCAGGAACGTGTGTATAAGATTGTAGCTTTATGGCCCAACCCTATCACCCACCAGTTTATGCTATGCAGCTGTGCTGCTAGAGCGCATGCTGCTGCATGCAATGGGTGTGTGTGTGACCAGACAGCCTAGGAGAGGTAAGTTACAATATTTTTTTTACTTTCCTTTCCATATAGGCCACCTGTCCATCAATGGGTCTCCTCAAACCTATGCCAACTCTCTTGCTGGCATAACTCCCGAGGAGAGTCGGGGGCATAGGTCCAGGCCAGGAAGGGGACACTGGAACTCAGCATACATGGCTGCCGCTGAGATCCTCCCCTGCCTGCCCCTACCACCACCGTGGCTCCTGGGATCCGCTGGCAGGCATGCGCAGCCATTTGCGCCAGCAGCTCTGACGCGTACGATGGCAGCGTAACTTCTGCACTGCCATAAGAGGACCGATGGCAGTGGGTCATGAGTTCTGCTGCATTGGATTGGACCATTAGCAACTGAAGTAACGTTTTGTGAATGCGACCCCAAGTCCTGGAGGAGATTCATAGCAGGGCTTGGCCTTTGTTCAACTGAAACCCCAACCAGACCCCTTTCCAAACACAGTTTCTGGAAGTTGTGGTCCATCGATTCTTATCTATGTTAGTAAAAATGTTTGCTTTGAGTGCAATACTGTATATGTAGCCTTGTGATATTTATACCCCATATAGTATAATTGTATATAATTAATGTTCCAGTCATGCTAGTAATTTCTGTCACTGAACATATCCATGAAAGTCCAAGGTGCTTTCGTCCAGAGAGGGCAAAGCATTGTTCCCTCCACCCTACTATTATTTGCCAGTTTTCTTTGAACAGAAATCTCATTGCCAAGTTGCCATGAACAGAAATGGCTGGAAGAAGCAAAATTAACACAACTTGAAACGAAATTAACACACTCCCTGACAAGATGACAACATGACACACTGTTTATTGTGTCCCAACAGTAATTAACACATAAAGCATCTACAAGCAGGTATGTAGTTTTCAAAAAGAGAAGGAGGGTACTTCCTCAAGCAAATAATCTCCAGAGAGGAGAAAGTGCAGTGTAAATGAAATATGACCACTGAATATTGAATTCACAAAAACAAATGCCATTAGAATTTTTTGAAGTGGCAAAAATTAATCAGGAAGCACAATTAGCACATTGGAAGACAGCTTCAAGTTCCAGTTTGCACAATTACATTTCTTGGATCCAACCTTCCTTCTTCCCTTCTCTCTGAATTTTCATTTTAACTCTTCTGGTGCTGCTGCCATTCTCACTGGAGCTGCTACAAGAGAACAGGGCAGGTTTGGAACTTGTTGCCTTAGTAGAAAAGCCAAAGGGGGAGGGGAGAGAGAATTACTGTGGCGGCGGCGGCGGCGGCGGCATCCGGTGGTGGCCCATGCATTGAGCACGTTCCTGGTTTTATTGCACACACATCCTCAATAGCTCATTCAACACATTTTTTTGAAAGAGCCATTTAAAACTTGTTGCCTTCCAAATGCTTTGCACCAGGGGGCGCAAGACTCAGGTTGAACCAAACAAGTAATTCCTTATGGAAAACCTCATCAATCAGTCATGGGGGGGGGGGGTTCTCATGCCTGGGATCTGGTTTGTAAAAATAATAACTGGGGAAAAAAAGAATGTGATACTGTTTCTCTTGTCCATTACCAGTGAGTTGTTTGGAGGCTTTTGAAAAAATCATGTCTGCCAGTCCTCCCAGCAAGAAAATAATTGCTTTCACTCAGTATGCTGCTGACCAAAGAGATGACAACAGTCATAAAATAGGAACATAATATTTTAGCTCTATCCCCAATGCTTAGATTGGGGGGGGGGGAGCTAGAAGGCCCTTTAATGAAATTCACAAGCCCGATTCCTGATACTCCTCCCCCACTATTTTAGCCAAATCAGGCCCATACGTGCAGCCTCCTGAAATAGAGTAACTAAAGGACCACCCTTGGAATTCTATATTCTGGTACAGGCCACGGCCAGAATCTAGTAAGCAACATCCATCCACTTCCCCGTTAGAATATTTATCTTGTTCTGGGAAGAAGAACTGAAGTGCAACTGTCACCATTTCCACCAGGGTAAATATTACTTGGGATCAGATCTTAAGTTACCGTATTTCTTAGAGTCCAAGGCGCCATCGATTCTAAGGCGCATCTTAATTTCAGGAACACCAGCAGAAAAAAAACAAAAACCATCTATTGCAAGACGCACCACCTTCCTTCAATTTGTCTGCTCAGCACCAACTCTCCCCAGCTTGCCTGCCACGGCAATCTGATTTTTACCGCGCCATTTTGCCACCTCTACTCAGCAGCGAGCTCTCTCTTCCTGAACCCGAGAGTTCGCCCCAGCATGCCCCGTGCTGCAGCTGACGATCTCCTCACTGCCTTTGAGCAGTGCCTTTGCAGTCCGCCAGAAAATGCCATTTCCTTACTTACCGGGGCTTGGGGGAGCTTCAGGGAGGTCTGTGCGACCCTCTGCAGGCCTCCCCGATCTTCAGTTTGGTGAAAAACAGTGATTTTCGGCCATTTCCGGTTTCCGCGAAAACCGGAAATGGCTGAAAATCGCCTTTTTTCGCTGAACTGAAGATCGGGGAAGCCTGCAGAGGGTCGCACAGACCTCCCTGAAGCTCCCCCAAGCCCCAGTAAGTAAGGAAATGGCATTTTGGGGTGCTTTTTGGAGATCTTCGATTCTAAGACGCACCCCATTTTTTGAAATGCTTAATTGGGAAAAAACATGCGTCTTAGAATCGAAGAAATACAGTAAATGTTGCTTTTGCTACTTCTACAAAAGGTAGCACTAGCTGTTAGGAAACACAGGATTCCCCGCCTGTTTCCCCTTTGATATGATATACAGTATAGCGGGCTAGGGAGACACATGGAAAAGAGGTGTTTCTCCTACCCTCACTTGTCCAATCTCCGTTCTCCCTTGCAAATGCACCATCCACTGGCCATTTTTAATTGTGTTTTGTTTTTCTAAAAACTGAAATAAACTCAGCTGAGGTGAAAACTGCCTGGCCCTGGGGTAGGATTTGCAGAATTGTTGGGGGCAGGAGGAGTTGCCTGTAAATGTCCTTAATCCTGTTATCTCAGCAAATGCCTGTTTGGGAATATTTGTTTGGTGAGATAACATCTAGTCTCACCTACCACAATTCTGTTTCTATTGTTCTATTGCAGAAGCTGGAGGACAGGTAATAATGAGTTCCACTGTGTGCTTGATCTACAGGTTGTGAAGTCAAAATTCTGGGGTTGTTTATTTTAATTGTTTTAATCATTTGTTTTTAATTATTTTAATGTACATGTTTATTTTAATGTTGTAAGCCGCCTTGAGTGCCCTTGCTGGGAGAAAGGCGGGATACAAATTCTTTAAATAAATAAATAAATAAATAAATTAAATTCACACCCCATGGAAAAATTAGGGCAGATTCACAAGGTTCCTGGTGAGTAGCCTTGTTTTCATAGTTGGAAATGAATATGTTTGGGCAATTTCTTTGCAATTTTTGCACTCTAAATCACAGTCTCCTCGCATATGCGGTCCATGGCAGGCCCATTTTATTATTTATTTATTAGATTTTTATTCCACTTTCTCCTCCCATAGGGGGGACTCAAAGCGGCTTACAACAATATTTTAATAGGTAAAGGTGACCCCTGACAATTAAGTCCATTCGTGTCCGACTCTAGGTTGTGGTGCTCATCCCATTTTAAAGCCGAAGAGCCAGCGTTGTCCGAAGACGCCTCCGTGGTCATGTGGCCGGCATGACTCTCCTTGCCGCAGCGCGTAGCATGCGGCTGGAACATAGAGCGCTGTTTACCTTCCCGCAAGCGGTACCTATTTATCTACTCACATTGACATGCTTTGGAACTGCTAGGTTGGCAGGAGCTGGCCAAGCAACGAGAGCTCACCCCGTCGCGGATTCGAACTGCCGACCTTTCGATCGACAGCTCATGGTTCAGCGGTTTAACCCACTGCGCCACCCGCTGGCCAATATTTTAATATTTTAATTTTAATTAATATTTTAATAGCAACATTTTAATACAACATTTTAATAGCGCAATCCTATCCAACTTACACCACATGTAACCAGCTGGGGAGGGCAGAGCAGGAGGTTTTGGAGGGGAAGGGAGATTTAAATCTCCTATAAATTCCCCTTTGAAGGAGATTTGAATCCCCTTTCTGTTCTGGGGCATCCTGTTCTCGCTGCACCGCTGGTTACACCGGTGGTGTAAGTTGGATAGGATTGCGCTGTGTCTGGATTGCAAGTGAGCCACCTATTTTATTTCTACTTTATTAATTATTGCATTGTTTTATTTAGTATTTTATGTTTGTAACATTATTAATCTTGTTATACACCATTTTGGTATCCCTGATGAAGGTGGTCTGCAAGTACATTAAATAAATATCGTCCAGCAAACTTGCCATGAACACAAGGGCCTGTTACAGCTTTTCTAAGCTTTCAAATAAATCCTCTTCTGTATAGATTTTAAAGGCCTCCTGTGAGCTGATAGCTGGTCACTGGCAAACTTCATAGTAACAAAAAATCAGAAATACCTTCCTGTTTATTGCATGATTAGGAAACGATGCCATCTGCTGGTAAACACATGAACTAGTGAATGCAAAGCTAAAAGGGACTCTGGAGGTGACTTGCCATTCTCCACAGCTGGTGCTGGTGCTTTGTGGCTGCAGGGTAGGTTTCAACGAACCTTTCCAAAGGTATTATTATGTATTATTACATGTACAAGGGTATTTCAGATGGCCGTCAGCCTAAGCAGGATGGCCTTGGGAAGAGGAACCTATGGCATCTCCTGATGACACATCGAGCATTGTCCCTGCCACCAGTACTAAGGGCTATGGGGTTGGTCCGGCTGAGAGGGTGTGGGTCTTTTGCCAGTGCCCACCTGGCTGAAACAAGGCCCCCACCCCCCTCTCTCTCTTTCATCTTCATACCTCAGTCTGAATTATTATTCTGGATTGAATTTCAAGGGGTGCAAAGGGTGGCTCCTGGTGTCCACCCTTTCTCTTGAATCACACAACAAATGCCAGCGGGTGGGGGGGGGGGGCGTATTATAAGTGCCACAGCTTTGTACTGCACCGTACTCTGAGCACACTGACAGCCCAATCCTGTGTAAGATACAGCAGCCGGCCTAAAGGGCCAGCTGCCGTATCCTACGCAGGTTCAGGGCTGCCCCGGGACAGCTGTGGTGTACCTCGAGGGAAGGGGACAATTGTCCCCTTCTCCATGTGTAACCGGCAGGAGACCCAATGGGCCTCCTCAAATGTACACGAGCTCCAGAGCTTGCATACATTCACGCCGGCTGTGTAAGGCCGTGCTGGGCATGGAGAGGGCCTAGGATATGGCGTATCTCACTGCCAATATCCCCGCCCTCTCCAGGCTCCGGGCTGCTTCTTGCCGAATGTTATCCTCTTCTTTCATCACTCAGCTCTCATCCTCCTTAGCATTATTATAGACCCTCCTGTTCCAACAGGGAACATGTTTCGGCCCCTCCCGACTCTTGAAGGTAGAGGGATATTGGTGGAGAGAGGGTGATAGTCGTCCTCAATGGCTTTGCCAGCTGTTGATTTAAAGGGTCAAAAGTCAAAACCTTGGAACATCCTGAACGGAAACAGAAATAAAAACAAGGAATGAACTTGGAGCTTAGGGTCAATGAGGTCAGGGCTACAAATAATAACTTCCTGCACCCGGCACATGGTCAGGGAAAGTGTTTGCCAGCAGATTAATGGTCAGTGACATCTGCCTTTGTCTCTCCTACTGCAAGCAGCAATGCCATAGACACACACTGTACAAAGTCCTTTGCTCTGTCCTGGGCATTCTCATTTCCTGCCTAACGGAGAGCTGTGAAACCTTTCTCCACTGGATGACTGAGAACTCCTATTTCCCTGGAGCTCAGTATTAAACCAGAGATGTTCTCCCAAGCCCCAAGTGCTTGCTTAAGCTATACATTACTACAGAAAGATTGTGGACTACAGTGTTTTGTTATTATCTTTGTTCAGCAACTATTAATTTGAATTTATTTTATCTTCACGAGACTGCTGCTGGCTTAGGGCCTTTCTGGGTGATGTGGTGGGGGGTGGGGGAAGGTGTCTAATAATTAGGTATCTTTTCTTAAGGTAGCATTTACACTTTGGGAAAATAACATTTTCACAGCACTCAAACCACATTTTGCAGTGGGAAAATGCCCCCCTCTCCAGCGAGTTTACTGTGCCAGCTGTAATAGCGAGTGCTGTGTGGAATGTGGCTGTATCAGTGGCACAGTCTAAAAATCATAGGTAGCCATGTCGGTCCATCAGAAAAATTCCAAGAGTCACAGTCTAATAACACCTATATGAAGACCAACCCAAAAGGCACAAAATCTTAAGAAGGCTGTTGAGTTCTCTAGAACCCTTCATCAGACTGGATGCTAAGCAAAGCAAAATGGGAGGCAGGGTGTAATAACTCCCAAAGTACGCAGTGTCCAGTGTTGATATTGTGCTGCTGGCACTGGATCAGGGCTAGCATAAGTATGAAGTTAAGAAGAAAGTACAGTTTTTCTTTGCCTGGAGAGCCTCTTCCATACTCTGGTCTTCAGGGTATCCCCCTGTCCTGTCCCCTTCCCTACATGCATGACTTGAAAGAATACAAATCTTTAATTCATATTGTATGAAGTCCATCTTCCATATATTGAAGGCTGACGTGTGCTTTTGTGAACTTGGATGTGGTTATGGATTTACAGCTGCAGTTTGAGACCTTGTGAGAATTCCCTCTTGCTATCTCCTGAATGTTTGCTCTCTGGTGCTACTGTATGTAGATGAAGCTACGTTGGCAGGGGCCACTGGAGCTAAATATTTTGAATTCTGCACTCAGATATATTGTACCAGCTTCTGTATCCAGAAATCTCACATCTCATTACAAAAATGAACTGAGAACCCATGCAGCCACTAATCTTCCATCCTTTATTCTAAGTGTTCAATTTAGTTTTAAGCTACTCTCTGGCAAATTGAGTAGCTTTTGTTTTGAGGCAGAGGATAGAGAAGAATGATGTTTAGTGCCACTGAAGAGCATGAAACAAAAGGAGCACTGAAGAATCTGGGGTTGGGAAGGAAGTAGTTGTTGTGCTGAAAACAGCATCTGTACTTTGCTAAGAAGAGCCCTTCTGGATCAACCCAAAAAATCTACATAGTCCAGCATCTCATTTCCAACAGTGGACAATCAGAAGCTTCTGAGCACACAAGCAATGGCATGAAGGTAATAGCCGCCACCCCACCCCCATCCTCCGCTGTTGCTCCCCAGAAACTCATATTTGGAGGTAGCGTTACCAGTACCAGTGATGTGTGTCTTTGGTAAGTAGTCAATGCTAGAAATACATATAGCCCAAACACATGTGACTTTTGGTCTATGCAGGTAATGCTAGAAATGCATTTGGCTCAACTGGCCCTTGGGTGGGAGGAACAGGATGGCAATGGGGTGGGGAAGAGGGTGGATTGGGACCGGGAAGGGGGCATGTTCAGGGCAGCGGCACCCGCCGAATCCTAGCCCCCTTCCTGGGCTGATCCACCTTCACAGGTCCATACGAGCTTGCTCTAGCAATATCGCTGGCGCAGGTCCAAGTAGGCCCACCAGGCCAGCAGGGGCTTACACCGAGGCAAGGGAACAAAGGTTTCCTTGCCCTGAGGAGGCCTCTGAAAGTTGAAAGTCCCCTGTGGGGTGCAGCAGTAGCCATGTTGGTGCCACTGCATTGCCATGCGGGGAGTTAGGGATTGGGCTATTAGTCTCAGCCACTTGGCCTTGAGATTCTTTTCCTTTCTACCTCCCTTTCTTCTTCAGCTCACCGCAAAACCATCTCAGCAGATTAAGGAAAGGTAATTTTGACCATTGGCCCTTGGCTTTTCCAGATCTTCCAGTTTCCCGCACATGGTCCACTAGTGGTGCAATTTGCTGCTTCTCTCTTTTGCTCCTCTAGAGTCTATCCACTATGGTCTAATTCTAAATCTGTCTTTTAACTTGTTGGGGTGGAAACCCAGAAGCTGTCCTCCAGACCCTCTTAGGTACAGAGCCTCCTAACTGATCCAGCACGACCTCTGAGGACCTATTGATTTTAGTTCTGGGTCGACTTCTCTAAGTTCAGACAAATTGGAGAACAAGTAGGTGTGCTAAATTCTAGGCAACAGGTTTGTCCGCCAAAATTAGTGTGGTGGGGAGGAGACCTGTTAATTAGACACTCCACACCACATTTTGCAACTGCTCCATTATTACTGCAACCCCAGCTGCAGCTGCATCTCTGTAACTCGGTTCAATTCCTGCCTTCTCTGCATTTAGTGACTGAATTTCTCTATCCCTCTTTCACCCGCCCTAAAGCCTCTCTTTCTCCAAAGACCTGTTCCCTTCCCTTCCCCCGTCCCTGGCTAAACATTCTATCCCTGTAGTAGTAGAATGTTCGTGTTTTTCTGCTTCTGCATCTCTGCTCTCCCCCTTGCTCCCTCTCCTCCCATCAGGATGTTGAATCAGGATGTTGCTCAATCGTAACTAAAACCACCACCACCACGCCAATGCAGCCCTGCCAATGGAACACACACTGCATCCTGTGGGGGAGGGGCAGTCACAGAGGTGTCCTCAAGGTAAGGGGGAACATTTGTTCCCTTACCGGCAAGCAAGCCTCCACTGCCCTTATGGGTCTCCTCGTATCTGCGCCAGCTAGATCCTGGTGCACGATAGTGCCACCGGGATCCACCCCTCCCTCTCCTGTTCTGCCTCCCGCCCACCCCCCTCTCTGCCCAGACATTCCCGTTCCGTCCCCTCCCTATGTCATTCCTCCCACTGCCTGCAGATCTCTCGACCCTGATTTTTTTCCAATTCTCTGTTAAAGTCATCTAAGAGTGATATCCATTGCCATATCTTCATCAGCTGATGATTTTTGCCCACAAAAGCTCATGCCACACTATGTCAGTCTTTAAAATGCCACTGGACTCTTTCTTGTTTTGCTACAATAGATGAACATAGCTACGTACTTGTGGAATATGCGGATTCTATAAATTAGGAACGCACTGTGTGAAGAAGTACAGTCAATCCTTGCTACCCGCAGATTCGCTTATCCGCAGGGAGCAGGAGTGCCACTTACGCCATTTGCAGTCTGTTCTCAGCTATCCATGGCCATTCTGAAGCCATCCATGGCATCCTGTCACGCCTGTCCCTTGCACCCTCTAGTGACCCTTTTCCACACCAAAAAGCTCCGAACTCTTTAGCCTTTCCTGTTGCAAGGAAGGTGCTCCATCTTCTTGATTATTTTGGTTGCCTTTTTTCAAATTTTCCAGCTTTGTAATATCCTTTCTGTGATGGACAACTAGAACTGAACACAGTATTCCATGTGTGGCCATATTGTAGATTTGTGTAAAGGTATTATAACTTCATTTTTATTCCTTTTCATAAAAATTCCTAGCATGGAAGAAGCTATTTTGACAGCTGCTACAAACTGAAGTGACATTTTTACTGAGTTATCCATCATAATTCCCAGATCTCCTATTTAGTAATTTCCTAGTTAGTCACCAATAGCTCAGACCTCATCAGTATATATGCAAAATTGGGATTTTTGGCCTCAGTGTGCATTACTTTACATTTACTTATGTTAAACCTCATTTAGCATGATGTTGCCCACTCACTCATAATCACCAGTTAGAAGGGCAGTGCACTGTCTTTGCAGGGTCAGGATCAGTAACCTGGGGCAAGATGAGCAGAGATCGAACCCAACAGGCAAGATGGCATATAAGCAAGGGCTTGTCAGGTTATCTGAAGACAACAAAATACTGAAAAGTGTCACATGGAGTACTGTAGAGTTATTGGCTTTATCTACATGTAACATGAAGTGATATACTGTATAGGCAGGAATGGGTGGTACAGACTGGGTGACTTGTGCTTTGTATACTGTTGTGAGGCTTCCGCCCTGGTCCTGCTCATGGGGTAGGAATAAGCCTCAGACAGGGGAGGCGAGGGGGTTAGGGAAAGCTGCTGATAGACGTCCGTGTAGGCAGTACTGACTGACCTAGACAGACCAGTGATCTGACTCACAGTGCAATCCTATCCAACTTACACCACCGGTGTAACCAGCGGTGCAGCGAGAACAGGAGGCCCCAGAACAGAAAGGGGATTCAAATCCCCTCCAAAGGGGGATTCAAAGGGGATTTGAATCCCTTTTCTGTTCTGGGGCCTCCTGTGCTCGCTTGCACCGCTGGTTACACCGGTGGTGTAAGTTGGGTGGGATTGCGCTGTCAGTGTCTATGGCAACTTCATATATATATTCAATGAGCGAAATAATAAAACATGCCAATGAAATTTCATGATCTCTATCATCAGTCACAGAATTCAGCTGCTCTTGGTTCAGAATTTGGGGGACCTTTGATTTGATCTGACTTTTTTTTCTCTTTTATTAAGCACAGGTGTTGTTGTTGTTGTTTTTTAATGTCCTGCTGCTGTATTTAGCTCTTCAGTGGTGGATGAATTTGCCAGAGTGGTGGCAAGCACAAGTGGAGCTTGCCATCAGGTTCCAGCTTAATCAGCTTGGCAAGGCATCGAGCGATGTCAGCACACCTAGGAGGGTAGCAGAAGAAGAGTTTGGTGGAATCGGTTAAGGAAGGAAGGTCAGAGGTTACAACTGGGGCAGTTCATTGCTTTCCTCAAAATGGAATTGTTCACTGAAGCATTTTGATTGGGAGCCAAAGAGCGATTTGAGACATGCATGCCCAAAGGCTTGGGCATGCCTGGTGGGGTTTTGGAGAGGTGTTTCTCCAAACAGCAGGCTCCTGTGCCATATCGCAAACTGCTGTTAAAAGTCCCCTCCATCTCACAGTGCTTTGCTACGTAGCATTGAGAGAGGGGGGAGGGAGGGCAGGAGAGGCCATTTTCTAGAAATACAGGGCAAAGCTTCCTTGGGCACACAGAACCAATTGGGCGGTTATTTCCCATCCATTATTGGGGGAAATAAATAATCCCAATTCCCAGAGAGGCTTGCCTGAGTCCTGCAACTCTTTGAAGGCAATCAAAAGTGCACAATCATTGTCAGTTTGCCGCTGTGAGTCAACCCGTTTAAAGCCTGACAGATGTACCTCCACAAAGGATGCCTTTGGCGTCTTCCGCTAAAGAACAAAACAGAGCAAAAAGAAACAAAAAGTATTGCCACCCAGAAGATGGCACAACAATCAGCGTTATTGGGTCTCAGCCCAAATTTGGGGGTGAAAAGAGAACTCCCATGAGTGTGTTAAAGGAGGCACCATTCAAAAGGAAGCTTAGCTAAGAAATGGGCAACATTCTCAGTGGCCTGCACATCTGAGGGGAAAACACATTTGTGCTTCTTTCCCAGAACAGTGATGAAACATCGCCCTCTGCTGGATATAGCTCAATTCAACAATGCTTTCCAAATGATATCAGTGTTGAGCATATGAAGATGAACTTTGGGGACATACTTGCTTAAAGCAGCATTGCAAAGTCGCTAAGAGATAGAGCTGTGAACCAGGAAGCCCCTGGTTTAAATCTTGCCTCAGCCACGCAGTCACTGGGATGCCACTTAAGCAAGACAGTCTCTCAGCCTCAGTCCCCCATTCATAGAATAGGGATAATAATACTGACCTAATTTACTGGGATGTTGTTAGGATACCTGAGATAACATAAGTGTTTTGGATTCCCACCCCCTACTGATATATGTATGGAATAATAATACTTAGGATTTAAATCACAATATAAATTCTAAGTATTATTATTAGATACAGTACTAGTAGGTGATGGGCGTTCACCCAGTGCTAACATGGCAGATCTTCACTGCCATGAAAAATCATTTTCAAATTGTTTTTTTATTATCATGGTTTTCCTGGAGAACTATGAAAACCAGGGCCAGCCCCAAGCTCTTCTGAGGCAGCATGCCAATTGCTGCCCCCCTTATCAGATGATATTCCAGCCTCCATACCTCCCACTCTCCAATGTTCTAGCTCAACACTCTTCTCCCCGTCACATTTCCTTGTCCTCTGTCTTCCTCTCCTTTTCCAATCCAGGGGATGGAAGGAGAAGGAGGGGCAGCGGAGGCAAGTAGGCAGACAGAGATGGGCTCCCTCATGAAACTGCTGCCTGAGGCGACTGTTTCAGTTGGTCTCATGGGTAGGCCAGCCCTGATGAGAACTGTAGTTTTGCATAAGAACATAAGAACATAAGAACATAAGAAGAGCCCTGCTGGATCAGGCCAAAAGCCCATCTAGTCCAGCTTCCTGAATCACACAGTGGCCCCACCAGATGCCTCAAGTCCAGGAGGGTGCCGGCATGGCTAACAAGCACAGTTAAGGAGGCTATAAAAGGCAAGGAAGCTTCCTTCCGTAAATGGAAGTCTTGCCCTAATGAGGAAAATAAACAGGAGCACAAACTGTGGCAAAAGAAATGTTAAAAGATGATACGGGAGGCCAAGAAAGACTTTGAGGAACGTATGGCAGGCAACATAAAAGGGAATAATAAAAGCTTCTTCAAATATGTTAGAAGCAGGAAACCTGCCAGGGAAACGGTTGGTCCACTAGATGGTGAGGGAGAGAAAGGGGTGATAAAAGGGGACTTGGAGACTGCAGAGAAATTAAATGAGTTCTTTGCATCTGTCTTCACGGCAGAAGACCTCGGGCAAATACCGCTGCCGGAACGGTCTCCCCTAACTAAAGAATTAAGTCAAATAGAGGTTAAAAGAGAAGACGTCTCAGACTTAATTGACAAAATAAAGATCAATAAATCACCAGGCCCGGATGGCATCCACCCAAGAGTTCTGAAGGAACTCAAGAATGAAGTTGCTGACCTCTTGACCCAAATATGCAACTTGTCCCTTAAAACGGCCACTGTGCCAGAGGATTGGAGGATAGCTAATGTCACGCCAATCTTTAAAAAAGGAAGGAGGGGGGACCCGGGAAACTACAGGCCGGTCAGCCTAACATCTGTTCCAGGGAAGGTGGTGGAAAGTCTCATTAAGGAAAAAATCTTAAAATACATAGAAGAACAAGCTCTGCTGAGGGAGAGTCAGCATGGCTTCTGCAAGGGGAAGTCTTGCCTCACAAACCTGTTAGAATTTTTTGAAAAGGTCAACAGGCATGTGGATGCGAGCGAACCCGTGGATATTATATATCTGGATTTTCAGAAGGCGTTTGACACGGTCCCTCATGAAAGGCTCCTGAGAAAACTCCACAGTCAGGGAATAAGAGGGCAGGTCCTCTTGTGGATTAGGAACTGGTTGAAGACCAGGAAACAGCGAGTGGGAGTCAATGGGCAATTTTCACAATGGCGAGAGGTGAAAAGCGGTGTGCCCCAAGGATCGGTCTTGGGACCGGTGCTTTTCAACTTATTCATAAATGACCTGGAGTCGGGGATAGGCAGTGAGGTGGCCAAGTTCGCAGATGACACTAAACTTTTCCGGGTGGTGAAGACCAGCAGGGATTGTGAAGAGCTCCAGAAGGACCTCTCCAAACTGGGAGAATGGGCAGCAAAATGGCAGATGCGCTTCAATGTAAGTAAGTGCAAAGTGATGCACATTGGGGCAAGAAACCAAAATTTCACATATACGCTAATGGGTTCTGAGTTGTCTGTGACGGATCAAGAGAGTGATCTTGGGGTGCTGGTGGACAGGTTGATGAAAGTGTCGACCCAGTGTGCGGCGGCTGTGAAGAAGGCCAATTCCATGCTCGGGATCATTAAAAAAGGGATTGAGAATAAAACGGCCAATATCATTATGCCTCTGTACAAATCAATGGTAAGGCCACATCTGGAGTATTGTGACCAGTTCTGGTCACCACACCTCAAAAAGGATATAGTTGAATTGGAAAAGGTGCAGAAAAAAGCGACCAGAATGATTCGTGGGCTGGAGCACCTCCCTTATGAGGAAAGGCTACAGCGTCTGGGGCTTTTCAGCCTAGAAAAAAGGCGCCTGAGGGGGGACATGATTGAGACTTATAAAATTATGCATGGGATGGAGAGAGTGGATAGAGAGAAGTTCTTCTCCCTCTCGCACAACACCAGAACCAGGTGACATGCACTAAAATTGAGTGGATGTCAATTTTAATTATTAAGATGTGGCCTTACCATCGATTTGTACAAAGGCATAATGATATTGGCCGTTTTATTCTCAATCCCTTTTTTAATGATCCCGAGCATGGAATTGGCCTTCTTCACAGCCGCCGCACACTGGGTCGACACTTTCATCGACCGGTCCACCAGCACCCCACGATCTCTCTCTTGATCCGTCACAGACAACTCAGAACCCATTAGCGTATATGTGAAATTTTGGTTTCTTGCCCCAATGTGCATCACTTTGCACTTACTTACATTGAAGCGCATCTGCCATTTTGCTGCCCATTCTCCCAGTTTGGAGAGATCCTTCTGGAGCTCTTCACAATCCCTGCTGGTCTTCACCACCCGGAAAAGTTTAGTGTCATCTGCAAACTTGGCCACCTCACTGCCTATCCCCGACTCCAGGTCATTTATGAATAAGTTGAAAAGCACCGGTCCCAAGACCGATCCTTGGGGCACACCGCTTTTCACCTCTCGCCACTGTGAAAATTGCCCATTGACTCCCACTCGCTGTTTCCTGGTCTTCAACCAGTTCCTAATCCACAAGAGGACCTGCCCTCTTATTCCCTGACTGTGGAGTTTTCTCAGGAGCCTTTCATGAGGGACCGTGTCAAACGCCTTCTGAAAATCCAGATATATAATATCCACGGGTTCGCTCGCATCCACATGCCTGTTGACCTTTTCAAAAAATTCTAACAGGTTTGTGAGGCAAGACTTCCCCTTGCAGAAGCCATGCTGACTCTCCCTCAGCAGAGCTTGTTCTTCTATGTATTTTAAGATTTTATCCTTAATGAGACTTTCCACCATCTTCCCTGGAACAGATGTTAGGCTGACCGGCCTGTAGTTTCCCGGGTCGCCCCTCCTTCCTTTTTTAAAGATTGGCGTGACATTAGCTATCCTCCAATCCTCTGGCACAGTGGCCGTTTTAAGGGACAAGTTGCATATTTGGGTCAAGAGGTCAGCAACTTCATTCTTGAGTTCCTTCAGAACTCTTGGGTGGATGCCATCCGGGCCTGGTGATTTATTGATCTTTATTTTGTCAATTAAGTCTGAGATGTCTTCTCTTTTAACCTCTATTTGACTTAATTCTTTAGTCAGGGGAGACCGTTCCGGCAGCGGTATTTGCCCGAGGTCTTCTGCCGTGAAGACAGATGCAAAGAACTCATTTAATTTCTCTGCAGTCTCCAAGTCCCCTTTTATCACCCCTTTCTCTCCCTCACCATCCAGCGGACCAACCGTTTCCCTGGCAGGTTTCCTGCTTCTAACATATTTGAAGAAGCTTTTATTATTCCCTTTTATGTTGCCTGCCATACATTCCTCAAAGTCTTGCTTGGCCTCCCGTATCATCTTTTTACATTTCTTTTGCCACAGTTTGTGCTCCTGTTTATTTTCCTCACTACGGCAAGACTTCCATTTACGGAAGGAAGCTTCCTTGCCTTTTATAGCCTCCTTAACTGTGCTTGTTAGCCATGCCGGCACCCTCCTGGACTTGGTCGAGCCCTTCCTCCTTTGTGGGATACACTCCCGCTGGTCCTTTATGACTGTTGTTTTAAACAGCCTCCATGCACTCTGGAGCGATTGGACTCTTTTTACCTTCCCTTTCAGCTTTTTTTTAACTAGTCTCCTCATTTTGGGGAAGTCTGCCCTTCGGAAGTCAAGGTTTGCGTGTCAGATTTCGTGTCAGATTTGCTCGGCACTCTCCCTCTGACATGCATGGCGAAACAGATCGCAGCATGGTCACTATTCCCCAACGGTTCAGTGACATTTACCTCCCTGACCAGATCTTGAGTGCCACACAATATCAAGTCCAGAGTCACCTGTCCTCTGGTCGGTTCCATGACAAGCTGCTCTAAGGCACAGTCATTTAACATATCCAGAAATCCAGTCTCTCTTTCATGACCTGAGCATGAATTGACCTAGTCGATGTGAGGATAATTGAAGTCCCCCATGACTACAACCCTGTCTCTCATTGACACCTCCCTGATTTGCTTCCTCATTTCAAGATCCCCTTCAGGTTTTTGATCTGGAGGACGGTAGAATGCCCCTACTATTACATCACTCTTTGAGCCTGGTAATCTAACCCACAATGATTCTATGGAGGAGTCAGAGCCCCCCTCCAGCTCTACTCTGGTGGATTCTACCCCCTCTTTGACATAGATGGCCACCCCACCTCCAACACGCCCCTCTCTGTCCCTCCTATAGAGTGTATATCCTGGAATTGCAGTATCCCACTGGTTCTCCGCATTCCACCAGGTTTCTGTTATACCTACTATGTCAATGTTTTCCCTAGCCACCAAACATTCCAGTTCTCCCATCTTTGCCCGTAGACTTCGGGCATTTGCATAAAAACACTTATATACCTGGTCCCCCAAGAAGGGCTGCATGTTTGCCCCTTTATTCCTGCAGCCTTCTGTCCTGCTAGACTGGCTGTCATGTCCCATCACGCTACCACTCCCAATTCTTACTCTGTTATTACTTGACTGTTCCCCATCCTCTGCACCCTCATTCCCTAGGGATGAGGAGTCCCGAACCGGATGCCCCTCGGCTCCTGTCGGCTTTCCCCCAGGAGTCAGTTTAAAAGCTGCTCTGCCACCTTCTTAATGTTACGCGCCAGCAGTCTGGTTCCGCTTTGGTTCAAGTGAAGCCCATCCCTCTTGTACAGGCCCGGCTTGTCCCAAAACGTTCCCCAGTGCCTAACAAACCTAAACCCCTCCTCCTGACACCAGTGTCTCATCCACGCATTGAGACCCCTGAGCTCCGCCTGCCTAGCTGGCCCTGCGCGTGGAACAGGTAGCACTTCTGAGAACGCTACCTTTGGGGTCCTGGATTTGAGCTTCCTACCTAGCAACCTAAATTTGGCCTCCAGGACCGCCTGGCTACATTTCCCCACGTCGTTGGTGCCAACATGCACCACAACCGCTACCTCCTCCCCAGCACTCTCTACCAGCCTATGTAGACGAGAGGTGATGTCCGCAACCTTCGCACCAGGTAGGCAAGTCACCATGCGGTCCTCACATCCGTCACAGACCCCCCCTCTCTATGTTCCTGACTATAGCGTCACCCACAACAAGAAGCCCCCTTCGCCCTCTCCCCAGAGGAGTATCCATAGTGCGACTGGATACGGGCCCATCACCTGAAGAAGGGGTCCCCACTGTGGGATTGTTTCCCTCTTTTCCAGAGCGATGTCCTCCAGCCCTGAGACTCCCTTTCCTGGCAGCTGAGGAGCTGGCCAACTGAGGGTGGGACGACGCCTCCACGTCCCTAGAAGTCTCACCCTGGTTCCTCTCTACCTGTCTCTGCTTCTCTAGGTCAGCAACTGTGGCTTCAAGGGAGCGAACCCGTTCCCTGAGAGCCTGGAGCTCTTTGCACCGAGCACACACCCATGACTTGTGCCCAAGAGGCAGATAGTCATACATGTGATACTCAGTGCAAAACACTGGGTAGCCCCCACCCCTCTGCTGGCTGTCTGACTGCATAGCTTTTGAGTGTAAGTTATGGGTTTATCAAAGTTTGGGTACCTTAATGTTGTTGGAGCTCTCCTCTCTTCAAGGTTGTTGGAGCTCTCCTCTCTTCAAGGTTGTTGGAGCTCTCCTCTCTTCCTCTCTCCTCTCCACAGAGGAGAAGTGCCGGGCAGTGTGTGGCGCCTGGCTTCCTCGCCCCACTGCCAAACTCGCCCAGCTGCTTAACTCGCTGTGTCTTTTTTACCTTGGCACTTTGTCCCAGTGAGCCACTTCGTCCCAGTGAGGCCACTCGCTGCTCCTGAAAGGAGCATAAGTACTGAGAATGTCTTCGTCCTTTCAGAAACTACAATTCCCAGGGTTCCTTAATTGAAAGAAGCAACTTTTAAGCCGATGTTAATCCTGTTTTAATTGACTGTGCAGACATGCCTTTGTACAGGGTTTAATTTGTGCTAGGGCTTGCCAGAGCTCCACTCTGCCTTCTGTTTTCAATGCCAGGGCTTAATTTAAGAACAAGAGTCCTGCCACAGGGCTAAGAACAAGAATCTATCTAGCCCACCATCCTGTTTCCTACTGTGGGATCCACATGCTTCCTAGAAGTCGGCCATTGGGACAAAGGCAACAGCCCACCCCTAGTGTTGCTCCCCAGCGAATAGTTATTCAGAGACACAATGGAAATGACAAATGAAACAAGAATAATATGCAAAATAAAAGAGAGAAGCAACAACAGGTAGCAACAGCCAAAATGTCTCGGGGAGGTTAAAGCCAACAACTTGGCAGGAGAAATGCCTTCTGAGAAAGGAAGGTCTTTGCACAGCAGTGGGAGGCCATCAGAGAGGGGCCTCTAGATGCAGCTACAGAGAAGGTTGCCTCTTGCATCGCAACCAGATGTGACTCAGAAGCTAGGGGGACACAAAGCCTCTGCAGAAGATCTCAAAGAGAAAGCAGAGTTGTATGGGAGAAGAATAACTGGATGGTTTCCTGGATGCTGCAATCCTACACACACTTACTTGGGAGTAAGCCCCATTGCACTCTACAGGACTTACTTCCAAGGAAGTATGCACGGGATCAGGCTGCACAAGGCTAACTGGTTTATTGTGGAACAGATTTCTCTAGATGGTGTCCGGCATTGGCCAGGTAGGGCTCTGACCATACCTGTCAGACTGAGGGTCCACTTGACTGCAGCAACCCGAATCCCTAAGTACTGAAGATAACGGGAGCATCCAGTGCACCACTGCCAGTGCCAGGATGCTGGCGGCCCTGGGGCAAAGCCCTGTACTAGGGCATCCCAAGGCACCCCAATGCTGCATGGCAGGGGTGGCATCAGACGTTGGCCAGATAAAGTACTGCCTTAGGGTTCAGGTCCATCACAGAGTCCCCAGGCTGAGCAGACCCCTGAATTCTGACCACTGGTGTCAGTGGTAGCTGCAATTGCACTATTGGGGGGGGGGGAGACACCATGGGCAGCCCAGTGCAATGATGCTTAGTCAACACTGAAATGTACACTTTGTGAACTTTTTGTTGAAAAGCGGTATATAAATACTGATTATTATTATTATTATTATTATTATTATTATTATTATTAATAATAATAATAATAATAATAATAATAATAATATGATGATGATGATGATGATGATGATGATGATGATGATATAAAAATATGTATGGATGAATTTTTGAATGAAGTGCAACCCTACAACTGCTTGTGCCAACTGTCCTTTTATTTTTTGCTTTGTTTTGCTTCACAGCTCTGAAACCAGATACAGAGTCTCAAGGGATCATTACAGTCCTGTCCTCCTACTCCTGTTTATATAGAAGATCTTGCAAATTTGATTATAAATGTGAACTGTTCATTCATATTTTCTCTTATGTACTATTCTTTTTGCAGTATTATTGGGATACTTTCGACAGTTCACTTGTGAATCAAATACACAGTGATTATACGTTTTGTTCATTATTGGAGAGAAATTCTCTGAACAGTTGAATCAATTTGGCTTATATGACCAACTGACATATACTCCCTTATTATGCAGAATGAAGTAGTAGAATTTTATACTGTTCCATTTCAGATTGCAAATGGGGAGTTGCAATTTTTTCAGTACTCCACCTAAAAAGTTCCCTGAATGTAGAAACCTACAAGGAAAGGTTTCCTATCAAGGAAAGGGCTATGTTAAATATATATCCTTTATGTGCTAGTTTGCTACATGAAGAGAGTTTATGTAGAGGAGGATTCAAAAGTATGACCCTTAGTAGCAGCCTAAAATTGTTTTATTATGAATGATTCTTATGCACAGCCCACCAGATGTTGGTGGCTGTAGGTGCCCAGGAACTCTGACACCTGACGCAGTCTTTGTCCCAGGTGATGACCGATCTGGTATAGGGTTCCTTTTTCTAGTTCACACCATAGTTAATTATGTTTGCACACATTTAGTCAGAGGCCTGTCTGGCTCTCCAGCTTAGCCCTCTGAATCATTGAAGCATGCAAGCCCACCACCACCACAAGGTAGTGTCTATTGGGGTGGATATTATTATTGTTGTTGTTGTTGTTGTTGTTTGTTATTTAATAATATTCCACTTTTTCTTATTCAAATAACTCACAGTGGCTAAACAACCAATATACTGAAAAAAAACACATATCAAAACAAAATCAGCAGCAGAATGGCAATAATAAAACATTGGACATCATCAAAGATATCTCATCGGCTACAGGGCAGGAATCTAAAATAGGCCAGCTTAACCCAAACGTGCTCCAAAAGGACCACGTCTTTAGCCTGACGCTTGAAAGAGTGCAGAGTCATCAAGAGTGCAGACTCGGTGAAGCTCCTGGGGGTGGGTGGGGGTGGCAAGTATTCCATGATGCCACTATTGAAAAACCTTGTCCCTGCCAAAGCACTGATGGAAAGGCACCCAGGGCAGGGCTTCTGATGTTGAAGCGCACAGGGAAGGGCATGTGGGAGATAGAAGGCAGTCCCTAAAGTACAGTCCAGGATTCTGCCACTTCAGTCACCTCTCGTGCAGAAATGCATAGAAAGGCTCTATGCATGTAGCAGAACAAGGTGGCAGAATCCTGTTAGTGTGACGGCACTGCTTGAATCAAACTGCCATTTTTGAATGCTCCCCTCAGCGGCCTGGTTCAGGAGGCTGAAGCATCCTAGAAGCCCCTGGGAGAGGCAGTTTGGAAGGGTCCAAAAATAGGGGGAAAGCCCAGAAGCATTTCCGTGAGGCTTCACTTCCAATGACTGTACATATTTATATATACAGGTGGGCCCCCATATCCACGGATTCGCTATCCATGGTTTCAGTTATCCACGGATTGTGGGGATAACCCCCCCAGGCTTTTACTTTTTTTCCCAGTAAGCTTCGTTTCTTCCTTAGAAGCAGCCTCTGGCTGCTTATTGCAGGCAAGTAGAACGAGACTAAGTCATAACTTGAGTTATGATCTCTGCAAGCCTCTCTAGGACTTAATCTCGTTCTACTTGCCTGCAATGGAGGCTGCTTCTCTGTTTGTTTTAAGGAAGAAACAAAGCTTGCTGAAAGAAAAATAAGAGCGGGAGGGGGATGCATGCCTGCCTGCAGGGAAAGGTAGGGCGGGGGGCCCTCAGGAAACCATGGAGGGGGTGTTCGCTCTTATCCACGGTTTCAAGTATCTACGGAGGGGCCTGGAACATATCCCCAGCGGATATGGGGGGAGTACTGTATTTCTTTTGTCCTGCTGTTGTCTATGGGCAAACAGGCTTTACAGACTTATTTTTCTTTCTATGATTCAAACACTTGCAAAACAAAACTTGTTTATCAGACACAAACGTGGGATGAGTGTAAACTGCACAACAGGCCCAGCCTAAGGTCCTGTAGCTTGCAACAGTGCACAATGCCTTCTCAGCAGCATGCCAAAACTCAAAGAGCAGCCTCTGCAGCCTCTCTTCCAAATGTCCAGTGCCATGCCCCTCTTCCTTTTTAAATCCAGGCAGTGCTAGAGGAGGAACAGTGCAGACAGACGTGGCGGACAGAAGAGGTACCCCCTGCCAATTGCCTGCCTGAGGCGATCACCTCAGTCCACCTCACGGATGGGCCAGAACTTGTTCACAAGCAGCGATTCCTGTATCATACTGTCTTCAACATTCTGAAGCATCATTTGTCTCCAGCCATAGTCTTGCAGTCATGGGAGAAGTGGGGAAGTGTTTGTGTTTAATTATTGGTGGTAATTACATTCGTGCTCCTCACCCCCTCTCTCTCCCAGGAGTGAAGGACTGGAACTTCACAATATAATGCCATACAATTATTTTATCACAAAAATTAATCACGGGTGAGTTGAGGGGAATTATTGAGGTGGAATGGCAAGGAAATCTCACATGATTACCTTTGCAAGTGGTCACAAACCTCACGTGATTACACAAATAATCACAAGGTAACTTAAGCACATCATTTAGACTGGGTCTAATACAGAGCAGGAAGTTCGGTATTTTCCAAGTGGGAAAAGGGATATTTTGCTTCTCTTTGTCACAAAAGGAAGAGGTTTTTACTTATAGATTGACAGCCCAATTCTGACGTAAATACAGCTGGCAGACCGAGCGTTTCGCCGGCCAAATACGTTGCAAAAGTGAGCAGGGAAGGCCGGCGCAAGGCCGGCCTTCCCTGCTCCACCGACAGGACCCTCGCCCGCCCGCTGGAGGAGCCAGGTAAGGATCCAGCCGACGGGGGGGGGGGGAGTTTGGGTGGGGAGGCCGGCCATAGGCCCTGATGGTCAGGGAGGGGGATGGCTTCAGCCATATCCCATCCCCTGCCGATCGGCTGGGCTGTTACACAGCCTTCTCCGACTTCCGCCAGCAATTTCGCTGGCGGAATTCCGAGGAGGCCGATCAGCCCCAGCACTAGTTACACCCAGGGAAGGGGACGAGTGTCCTCTTCCCTGAGTAGACTTTCCGCCACGCGGGTGCCTGTCCGCAGCGGATCCTTACACAGGATTGCACCATGAGAAAAGTAGCCCTAGGAAAAACTGAGCTACAGAACAGTGGAGGGGGTGGACCTAGGAGAGTGGAAAGTTTGGGGGGAATGTTCTCAGCAAGGTTGTTCTCCCACTTTCAGTCACTAGAGGGCGGCAAGATCAGGTATCAAGAGCAGCAGTATTGTGTGGCCAGCCTTCCAGTTTCTAAAGAACTTCACACAACAAGCAGAGACGGCCTTAGGAGCTGTGTGGAGCCCAACTGGAAACATTTTTGCAGGGCTCCGGGTTAACCGCCAAGGTCTGTAGAATCCTAGAGTTATGAATAAAATGTATTCTACACTTTCTATCTCTATAGTAGAATGGAAAGCAATTAAAAATGTGCACTTAAAAAGTGCATGTGAGTTAATGGAGCAAATTCATTTATTTATTTATTTTTCACATTTTTATACCGCCCTTCCTCCAAGGAGCTCAGAGTGGTGTACATATTTCCTCCCCTCCTTTTTGTCCTCACAACAACCCTGTGAGGTAGGTGGGGCTGAGAGATAGTGACTGGCCCAAGGTCACCCAGGAAGCTTCGTGGCTGAGTGGGGATTTGCACTTAGATCTTCCAGGTCTAAGTCCAACTCCCAAACCACTACACCATCCTGGTGTAATCAATCTAAGCACATTTTAATATAAAATTGCATACACGTAAGCTACAAATAAACAACCAAAATTACCTTTGAAAAGTAAATTGTAAAAACCACCCTGGCATGGGGCCCAATTGAGAGCAATTGGTCCAATTGGCTTAAAGCTGGCCCTGACACAAGATCCAGGATATGCATTTTTCTTTGCTTGTTTGAAACCAAAACATCACCCTATCATTTGAGCAGTATAATTTCTGGAAAGGGTTTCTTTGCTGGGTAGTGATGCCAGCAGGGGGATTCACACCGGGAGTTGCAGAAAGCAATGAAATGTTCTATAATATATGACATGTTCAATACCATTGCCATCATTTTATTTCAGGTGGGTTGCTATGCCTTCAAAAGCTATGTGACAGGCAGGACAGTAAGAGCAGCAGCTTTTCCAAGCACAGTGAGGTAGTAATTTCTCCCAATCATGCAGCTTATAAAGGCACAGGAGCCCCTGCTATAAAAATAATAATAATGCAATGCATTCTGGGGTGAACTTGGGAGAGGGGAGGAGGGAGTTGTGCGACCCAGAAGAGGCTTCCGGAACACGATTTTACTTTCTACAAGCCAGGAAATGAAGCGGTTTGCTGCAAAAAAGTAAGAAAAGTGCTTTTTAACCTTTTTTTTCTTTTTAAAACCTTTTTACTTTGGCCCCAATATCCATGATAGCGAACATTGCTATCCGCGGATTTCAGTATCCGCGGGGCTTCTGGGAATGGAACCCCCACGGATACTGAGGGCCCACTGTATTCATTATATTGTTTTCTGTACAAATTAATGGCCCAATCCTACTGGACATTTATAACAACAGACCTCGTGTTCCACAGTCATGAATGTCTCTGCGGCACTGTAAATGGCGCACTGTTGCAGAGCATGTCAGAGCCACCGGTACAAATGGCCAGCAGCTCCGCACACCCATCACCAACAGATCCAGCCCGTACCAGAGCAGATAAGATGGTGGCAGGGGAGGGTCATGGGTGGTTTGGGGGAAGTTCAGGACAGGGAGGGGAAAAGGCAGGGGCAGGAGAGGTTCAGGGGTAGGAGGGGGAGGATCTCAGTGGCAGTCATGCACGCTGGATCCTATCCCCCTTTCCCAGTCCGGACCTGCCCCCTACCTCTCCTCATACGTATGCCAGCAAAATAGCTGACATGGGTCTCTGAGGAGATCCATTGGCGATCAGGTGGTTTTTACTTACCTCTCTCTGATCACCACTGCATTCAATGCACGCTCCACTGGTGGCAATGCATAGTATGGACTGGCGGGGGATAGGATTGGGCTGTAATACTACTACAAATGTTCAAATAATATTTTATTGGATTGTAAACAAAAAAAGTTATTTTAAACTATCTGCTCAGCCACACAGTCTCAGTTTTCAATGTATTTAAATGGAAATTTTTGCTTGGAGGTGGGGGTGGGAGTGAAAAATTGATGGCTTCTATCATTTTTAAAAACAGAACTGTAGAACGGGGATGTGCATACACACATGCTTTGTGATTGGTTACAGGGGGGACAGGACTAGACGGATTGCTAATTAGGAGAGGTTACTGGAAGATGACATTATTATTGATGACATTTGTCTGCTCAAGAAAATGTGAGAATTGTGTTTTGACATACTCCTCCCCCCTGCCAATGTTCATCAGTAAGTCCAATGATTTTATCAACTGTCCATCACACTACATGGTGGTGCCTACCCCTTGGGAGAGTGGATGTCCAGCTCTTGCATACTTTCTGGCAACCAATAGGATTATTGCTCGTTAGTCAGTGTCAAGTGTGTATACACTGAGAGCCTAGATGAGCTACCCAAGTGGGGTGTGCACTCTGGTGAGAAAGGCGGTGTCATTTGAAAAACATTAAGAACATAAGAAGAGCCTTGCTGGATCAGGCCAAAGGCCCATCTAGTCCAGCTTCCTGTATCTCACAGTGGCCCCACCAGATGCCTCAGGGAACACAAGACAACAAGATAACCTGTTTCCTCTCATCACTCCCTTGCACCTGGCACAGAGAAAACCTACTTCTAAAGCCAGGAGGTTGCTTATGGCTTGTTACCTGTGATGGTCTTTTCCTCCATGAATCTGTCCAAACCCCTTTTAAAGGCATCTAGGCCAGGTGCCATCACCGCATCCTGTGGCAAGGAGTTCCACAGATGAATTACATGCTGATTATAGAAATACTTTCTTTTGTCCGTTCTAACTCTCCCTCCACTCAATTTTAGTGCATGTCCCCTGGTTCTGGTGTTGTGCGAGAGGGAGAAGAACTTCTCTCTATCCACTCTCTCCATCCCATGCATAATTTTATATGTCTCAATCATGTCTCCCCCTCATGCGCCTTTTTTCTAGACTGAAAAGCCCCAAATGCTGTAGCCTTTCCTTATAAGGGAGGTGCTCCAGTCCACAAATCATTTTGGTCGCTCTTTTCTGCACCTTTTCCAATTCCACTAAATCCTTTTTGAGGTGTGGTGACAGAACTGGATGCAATACTCCAGATGTGGCCTTACCATCGATTTGTACAAAGGCATAATGATATTGGCCGTTTTATTCTCAATCCCTTTTTTAATGATCCCGAGCATGGAATTGGCCTTCTTCACAGCCACCGCACACTGGGTCGACACTTTCATCGACCTGTCCACCAGCACCCCAAGATCTCTCTCCTGATCCGTCACAGACAGGTCAGAACCCATCAGCGTGTATGTGAAGTTTTGATTTCTTGCCCCAATGTGCATCACTTTACACTTACTTACATTGAAGCGCATCTGCCATTTTGCTGCCCATTCTCCCAGTTTGGAGAGATCCTTCTGGTGCTCTTCACAATCCCTGCTGGTCTTCACCACCCGGAAAAGTTTAGTGTCATTCGCAAACTTGGCCACCTCGCTACTTATCCCCAACTCCAGGTCATTTATGAACAAGTTGAAAAGCACCGGTCCCAAGACCGATCCTTGGGGCACACCGCTTTTCACCTCTTGCCATTGTGAAAATTGCCCATTGACTCCCACTCGCTGTTTCCTGGTCTCCAACCAGTTCCTAATCCATAAGAGGACCTGCCCTCTTATTCCCTCACTGTGGAGTTTTCTCTGGAGCCTTTCATGAGGGACCGTGTCAAACGTCTTCTGAAAATCCAGATATAAAATATCCACGGGTTCTCTGGATCCACTGGATCCACATGCCTGTTGACCTTTTCAAAAAATTCTAAAAGGTTTGTGAGGCAAGACTTCCCCTTGCAGAAGCCATGTTGACTCCCTCAGCAAAGCCTGTTCTCCTATGTGTTTTAAAAATTTATCCTTAATGAGACTTTCTACCAACAGACCCAGCCCGTACCAGAGCAGATAAGGTGGTGGCATTAGCTATCCTCCAATCCTCTGGCACAGCAGCCATTTTAAGGGACAAGTAAGTTGCATATTATGGTCAAAGGTCAGCAATACTGCATACAAATGTTGGGATGTGGGTGTGTACATGCACTATCATTTCAGTTATGTAAGCATGGGTGGGTCATGAAACTTACCAATTGCATCACATAGTTTACAACTAGCTCAAGGTTGGAATGTGTGTTCACAAAAACTATAGTTTGCCTCCAGTCCTATGTCATAAAAACATTTTTTGTAGTGTCTCAAGACTCAGGGATCTGAGACCTTATAAAAATGACATACTGATTTATTGAGCATGCTACAATGTTGCTATGTTGATACCTTAATGTCCTTGCCATTTCTCAGTTCTCTGACCTTTGACCTGTTGTTGCATATCCTGTTCCTTATAGCTTTTGAAAGTACTGTACACTACTGAAGTCTGGCAAGGTTTTTGCTACAGCACCCTCTGTGAGATGGGAGGCTTTCAATAAGCACCTCTGGCTAGAGGCCACCTTAAAAGCATAACACTGAGCTGAGGAATTAATGTGATCAGCACAAGGTTAAATATACTGTATACTTCTCTTATACATCTCTTAGGTTGTGTGGGGCAATCTAAACATGACACAATTCAGATACTTTGGCTCTTTGCAGACTCTGGCTTAGACCGACAACACCCCACTAGGCAATGACAAGAGATGAAGGGAACTTGGTCATGCAGATTTGAACCACCCTGGTTTTTGACTTGCCCCAGAACTAGTCTTCTCACTCCTGCAGCAATATAATTTTCAAATATAGCTATTAACCTGCCCAACTCAACCACTAGAGATTGCTCTTTCCTATGATGTAGTTCAGCAATAATAATCAGACTGAAATTATTGGTTTGTCTTAAGTTATGATTATGAAGGAATTACCATAGAGAAGGTGTGTATTTTCTGGGCCTGCTCTGGGCCTACACTTCCCTGTTAGTGTATTTGCAGAATGAGTTAGGTCACCCATAGGCCTCTTAGGTTGCAGAAAAGGGATCTGAAGCAAGCAGAGCTTGGTTTGAGCTAGGCAAGTGCAGTGCTCAGTTCTGAAATATGCTGCCGAGGGCAAGTGCTCATCCTCTACAGCATCCTCTGCAGAGAACTGTGTCATTCACTGTGTAGTGTGGACACATCCCTCTTCCCGCCTGGAGAAAAAAGGTGCCTGTGGGTACAAGTGTCGAGAGGAAGGGGGGGGGAAAGCACCCATCCCTTCCAGACAGCTGAAGGGTGCACGAGAAGGTGGGGCATCACCATAGCAGCTCAAACTGTCCAAATCTTCCCCCCTTCTTTCCTACTAATAATCTCCCCCTTATTCCCTATTTGTTTCTTGCCTTTTCCTGAACTCTGATGCCCCTACTTCCTGTCCTTGAGTTCCTCTGGAAAGCCCATCCAGACTCCCTATATGTCCCTTATTATCCCCCACATTTATCTTTGCTCTGCTCCTTCTTCCCTCTCAACCTAATCTAACCTCTTTCCTCAGGGCTCCATTGTGCGTAAATGTAAGCTGTAGAATCCCCCCTGAATTATTTCAGTTAGTTAGGCCCAGTCTGAACACCATTTTGGTTTTTGAACACGAAATAAACTCTTTTCGCACCTTCACCCTTGTCTCTATTTTCCTTTTCCTGCCAAATTACATAGCTGTGCCACTGGCCACTATGCCGGATTGGGCCTTAAGATGAGGGATGTGAGGTCAGTGAACGTGGCTGTACAGTGTACAAGCAAGCATGATGAAACCCTACCACATTTCTTTTGACAAACTAACTACAGACAGCTAATGAGATGTACATCTATCCATATATCTATTTTTGAAATCAAAGACAGCTTTGGATAATTGATTAGGGCAAGGCTAGGGTTGTACAGAGATCAATAAGGTATTGAATTAAAGCACAGGACAAGTAGATTTACCACAAAATATAGTGGTTTTCCCTTGCAATCCTTGAGGCAAGGCCAAGGGCTGGGTTCAGTGTCCAGGGGTTCCTTTTTTCTATGTTGTGGATTGAGCCCCCCCCCCCGTGTCTGATTAGTGGTCTTCTGCCCCAAACTGAGATAGGGTAAATATTTATTTAAAGCTAACATAACGGGGCTGCAGGGTGGCACAGTGGGTTAAACCACTAAACCATGAGCAGTTGATCAAAAGGTCGACAGTTCGAATCCGCACAACAGGGTGAGCTCTTGCTGCTCAGTCCAGCTTCTGCCAACCTAGCAGTTTGAAAGCATGTTAATGCAAGTAGATAAATAGGTACCATACCACTTGCGGAAGGTAACAGCGTTCTGTGTCCAACCGCACGCTACGCACTACAGCAAGGAGTGTCATGCTGGCCACATGACCATGGAAGCATCTTTGGACAGCGCTGGCTCTTCGGCTTCGTAACAGGGATGAGCACCGCACGCACCCTAGAGTCAGACACGACTGGATTTAAATGTCAAGGGATACCTTTACCTTTAACAAACATAACAATGGCATAAGGAAACACCACAAATCTATCCCTTAAATCCAAAACTCCTCATTTTCCTCCCAAAGTCTAGGTGCACCAAGGCAAGTCTGTGTTCCTTTGGTCACACTCATAATCACAGGTAGTACATTATGTAGTTGGTTGGTCAGCACTGCTACATTTGTTCGGCCAGAGCACAAACATTGATAACAGCGCAATGGAAGATATATCCAGCAGATGGCGGCAGGCAAGTCCCAGTAACTCTTTTGGTCTTTGCAGCATCAGCAAATAGAGATGGCCTGTCTACTCACAATTCCAGCCAACAGAAACTTGACATCAGAATCCCAGTTGGTAAGTCAGGACCTTCCTTTCCCAATAGTGATTTCAACAAGGAATGAATGGCCCACCTGTTTTGTTTCAACCAATCAGAATTATAGACTAGGGTTCCAGCTACAAAGACTCTCTACTCCAGGGGTGTCAAACTCATTCATACAGTGGGCTGACTCAGAGGTGACAGGTGCCCTACCGGTGCCAGGGCACATGGGGGCGGGCCCTGTGTCACGTGACATCAACGCGCCCTCGCGTCACATTGACACGCCCCCGCCCGTTTTTCGGTCATTTCAGAGCCTAACTGGCTCCAGGGAGGGTGGGAGGGCCCAGACAACGCGGCGCTTCGAACTGGTGAGTTCCCCCAGCGCGCCCACCATTAGTTCCCCCAGCGCGCCCCCCGCCCGCGAGCGCCTGGAGCTCCTGCTCCACGCGCTCCACCACAGTTCCGCCGCTGGGCTGATTAGCATTCATGGTGCCTGTTGGGACCAGAAGTGACATCATTAAACAAGAAGTGATGTCATTAAGTAGATGATGACCAGAAATAAGCACTTTGTTCTCACGTAGGAACTCATGAACTGCAAAGGACAGAAAATATGCAAATCTTTATCATATATTTTCAAGATATGTGAGAGTCCAGTTATCACAATGGGAGAGCCCAATTATCATTGGCTGTGAGAGTTCTAGCTTGAGTTGATTGAAATGAGCACTTCCTAGCCATTGGCTGTGTTGTTTAGGTACTTCGGAATCCTTTAGGAACATGCCAGCTACTTAGAATTTGCAAAATTGACACCATAAAACACTTTGGGATAGATGGGGTTGTTGGCAGGAAAGGGTGCAGGGAAGGCAGCAATGCCAGTGCCAGATTGGTGGGGGCCCTGGAGTGAAGCCCTGAACTGGGAATCCATGCTGCCCCTGATGGTGCACTGGGCACTACCACTGTCATCAGGGTTCACAGGTGGGCCCTCAGTCAGTGCTGAAGTTAGCTGACCGCTGATGCCACCCCTAGAAGGCAAGATGCATCACTATCAGTAGTCAACTGTTAGGCCGGGGGGGGGGGCAAACTGTAGCTCCTGAGCCACATACCATGAGCCACTTACCATGAACATTAAGCTTATGTTTTAATCCAGTGGACTCTCAGTTTATACCTGGTAAATAATTATAAAACTTTAAAATGTCTTATTTCCCTTTTATATTAAATGTGATGCAAAAAGGAGATCAGCCAACCTCTTTGGCGTATAATGTGCGGCTCTCAGAAATAGGTTGACTGAGCTCCTTTTTGCATCACAATTTAATATAAAAGGGAAATAAGACATTTTAAAGCTTTATAGTTACTTACCAGGTATAAACTGAGAATCCACTGGATTAAAACATAAGTTTAAATGTGCACTGGTGAGTATATATATTTAAGAATTTAAATGCTTCTTAAATACTGCGGCTCTCAAACATCTGAAGTTTATTGTATGTGGCTCTTACAGTAAGCAAATTTGGCCACCCTTGGGTTAGGCTGATGGTGCCAGTGAAAGCTTCCCTTTCAGAGAAAATAGCAGCCAGCGAGAGACCCAATCCAGATCAGGACTTTGACAGGGGCAAAAGGTTAAAAGCTCTCTTCATGTGTGTCAGAATCCCAATCTGACTGGGACCCCTCCCCATGGCTCCTATTTAAGTGGGGGGGGGGATACTCTGCATTTAACATAACATGTAGTTTGGCACCCTGAGCTTATGAATGGCTGTATCTGTCTGAGAGTCTAGGAGGGTTTCATACAAGGAACTTTCCCATCCCTGCCTTGAAATGTGAGTGATTGAAGCTGGGACCTTCTGCATGCAACATTTGTGCTCTACAACAGAGCTACAGCCCACTCCTAAATAGTTCTCTAAATATTGTTGTGTTTTGTTTTTTTAAAAAGTCTCTACCATACCACTTTTTCATAGATGGTTGACAGCAGTTTCTGCGAGGGAAGTGAAAAGTCCATTTTGGCCAGAGGAACAACCTCACATGACCTAAAACCAAGAGGAGTGGAATGCTGTGGATGGGAAGGGATAGGGGAGGAACATGCAGATAAAGCAGCTGCAGGCCAAGAAGTTGAGCGGAAAGGGAACAGGCAGGGGAAGTATCAGGGCCAGGAGCACATTGGCTGAAGAAAGGAGGGCAGTAAGATATGAAGCAATAATCTGAGGGAAGGATACAGAGGGCTGAGTGAAAGTGGGGTGAATCGCAGAGGGGGTTGAGAAGGCATGAAGGAAGGCCAATGACCATGAAAAGGAGGCTGTGAAAACCCCTAGGGTTGATGAGTGTAGGGAAAGTCATGGTCAGTGTGCCAAGGAGACAGGAGGGCTAAACGTCACATATTAGCTATGATCCTGCTCTCTTCCACGAAATCTATGAAAAGCAGGTGGACGGTATGGATGGCCATGGACCCGGCCCTATCAGTTGGATCCAGTACTGGGAGGAGGAAAGCCTGCCAAGCTCCTAAGGTCAAGGGGGCTGGAGAGGACTAGTTTATTGGAAATCACAGGATCTCGTAGTGGTGTGTGTGCAGTGTGGGCACCACTGACCTGATCACAAGGAAGTCCACCGAGGTCAGCCAGGTTGGTCACATGCCTATCATCAAATGGATCCCTGAATCTTCAGTATCAGTGGCTGTGATAGCATGCAATGAATGCACCAACTGGGGAAAGACAGAGGTGCCTTGGAGGGGGGGCAGTACAGGGCTTTGCCCCTAGGATCCCCAGTAACCTGGCACCACCATTCGGCTCATGCTTATTGGCTTCAGTAAGAACTGAATTGCATGAGCACTGAAGTGAACAGTCTGTGTTATAGCAAGTGTTCCTGGACATGAAGCAGACTTACTGTAAACTGGGGAACATGGGCAGGACCGAGAGAGGTGCAAACTTTTTCTATCACCCTCCCGTAGGACAGGGGTTATTATTAATGCCACACCATGGTGATGATCTGTAAGGTAAGTTGTACACTTGAAAGCTCTACAAAAATGCTAAGTATTAATCATTATCCAGTGTGCATCTTGAAACAGTGTAAAATGTCCCCCCCCTACTCCCCTTCACACATACAGTTCATCTGCCTCACCTCCCATTGTGTTGATTATCTGTGCCTCTGAGCAGAGCTCCATTTTGTGCAAGTTTGCCTCTTGGAGGTGGGGCTTGCTTGCACCTTCTCCACGTTGCTCCGCCTTCTTTTATTTAGACTGCACCCCAGGTCAAGAAGAGTGAATGATTCTATGCAAGTTATTGGGGCTGGTTACAAATGTATGAAGCTGCTCAATGCCGGGTCAAACTTTTGCTCTGTCCAGCCCAGTTCTGTGTCTGCTGTGACTTGGGGGTTCCATTGGCTGACTTCCTAACTTCATGATATATAATATGAATGATACATATTGAGAGAGAGAGAGAGAGAGAGAGAGAGAGAGAGAGAGAGAGAGACTTTGAGAACTCCTGCGCTGCCCTAGAGTACAGTAATTAAATTGTGTCGGAGCTCCACGCACCAGGTCCCCCTCACTGGTTTTAACTGAGCTACTTCGTGCGTGGTGCTTTCAGAACGGAAGCTTAAGTGACCTGCCCAGGCTTGCTCCAAAAGTGTGTGGCACAGAAAACCTGCTAATGCACCGATCTCCTTGCTAGATTATTATCGGCTCGGCTGATCCAAGCCGCCGCTATACAGTAGGTTGGCATAATTGCTTGCCTCGCTGCAGCCTGCTTGAATAGCGAAGTTACCACATGAGGGCTGTTTCTTTCTCTCTCTCTGGAAAACATCTTACACATTAGTAGCGCTATCCTAAACAAACGAGGATACTGTAGCTGACGACGGCCTTGGGCCCCACACAGCTATTCCTTTCTGCTTCGCTACTAGAGTTAGCATTTGAAAAATGAACACACTCAGCGACGGAGGAGAGTTTTGCTGAAGCTGAGGACATTTAAAAAATAAAAAAAAAATACCGGTAATAAACCGGCGATCCCGGTTCCTTCAGCAGGCTACTTGTGGACAGATGGCTGGCGAAGATTTCCAGGTAGAACGAACGAGCCAATCAACCACACCCATCTTCAGCTCTGCTGGCGGGGGCTCTGTTGCTGCACGGAGGGGTTACCCCAGGAAGATTTGGTTCGCTTTGGCCGCCGGCTCTAATGGCCGCTTTGCTTTGCAAGGCAGGTTGCACGGGCGAGGGGGGAGGGGAGGGGTGACTGCAATCCGCTCACCAGCGAAGCAGGAGCTGCAGCAGGCGGAAGAGGGAGCGCCGCGCGACCAAGGCCCGTCGCTCCTGACCGATGTCAAGGCGCTGTGGAAGAGTTGGCACGGGGAAGCTTGGGCAGGCGTTCGGGCTCTGCCGCGGGGCCCCGACACTTGGGGGGCTGGCTGGCTGCTCTTGCCGCTTCCTGCCTGCCCTGTCACCCACCAGAAGACGGCAAGCGCTGCTCGAGGGAACAACGAGAAGGAGACCAGCTGCGAGAGCGGGAAAGGGGGAGAGCGGGCGGCCCGGGCAAGGAGATTGGGCAAATCATTTCTTTCCTCGGCGCTGAGCCGAGAGAAGCTTCCTTCAATTTATGGGGAAGAAGTGCAGCTTAGAAGAGTTTCCTTTCAAAACCCTCTTGCTGGGCAAGCCGTTGGTTAGGGGTTGGAGCGCTCCCTTCCCCCTCTTGAGTTGGGGAGCGGCCTGGCTTTGCACGCAGCGATGAAAAACCGTCTCCCCAATTTAAGCCTGCGCTGGGGCGCAATTTGGCCCTGCTGTCATCTCTCGCCTCAAAAAGCAGAGTTTGCGCCCCCCCCCCCAATTCAGTAGCCGGTAGGGGCTGTAGAGCAGCCAGATCTCACTTCTGTAGCCATTAGGAGAGTTCGGCTCCCCTCCCCTTAATCGGCCGACGGGGGGGGGGAGAGCGGACGCGCAGCCTTTCTTCATTCGCCACCCCCATTGTTGGCTGGAGAAGATAAGGGAACAGGCTGACCTGCCTAGTTTCCCCCATTGTTTGGGCGGGAACGTGGGGACGGCCTGGCTTCGTCTTACACCCAACGTTAGAAAGCGGAGCTTTCCTATTCTGCCCGTGGTCTGAGTGGAACTAGTTTGCGAGGTCGCCTGGGTTCTATGGCCATCATCACCGTGCATGAGGTGAAAATCAAGTCCAGACCCGAGACCCTGCAGCACGATGAGCGTTGGAAAGAACTCCGAGGCAGCCCTCAGCCCGGTTGGCTGGTGGTCACGGGGCGTCTGAGGGGCTCCCCCTCCCCTCCCCCGGGCTGGCAAGGAGAGCGGCGGCTGCCCAGGGGGTGGGTGGGCGAGCTCAACATCCACCATCTTTGCTCGCTCCTGCTCTCCGCGGCAGCGCTTGGCGGGGCCGGGGAGCTAGCAAAGGCCTGGCCTCGCAGGCGGCACCCTACCGGGGTGGTTTGGTACGAAACGACTTGTTTAGGCTGCGGGGAAGGATGGTGCTGGGCGCTGGCAGCAAGAAAGGCAGGGCTTGTCCAGCGCGGGTAGAGAAGAGAGCTGCGGCGCCATGTGCCGTGGGAGGGAAGGGAGGGAGGCCGAGGCCAGGCCGGGTAGAACTGCAAACCGACACCAGCCGGGGCGCGCCACTCTTGGAAACAAGCTCAGGAGCCAGAGCAAGGAGCAATAGGTGGGGCAGAGAGGGGTTTGCACCAGCGAGCACTAGGGGGCAGCTACAAGCGCAGGGGCCGTGTGGTGCCCAAAGGGAGCCCGTATGCAAGGACGAGCAGGCGCGCGCGCGCTGATTGGACAGCGCAGCTTTTGCCGCTGCAGCGCTGCTGAACCCCAAGAGTCAGTGAGGGGGCGCGCGCGAGCGCGCACGGGGAGAGTAGCGTGGACGCGCGGGCAGCGGTGGCGCGCGAGGAAGGGAGCGAGCAAAGGAAAGAGGCTGGCAGGCAGCTGTGGTGGAGACGGAGCTGGTAGGGCCCGGAGGAGCCAAGTCGGCTCTTCACTTTGGCCCTGCACCGGGCGTGGGAGGGCGGAGTCGGACGGGGGGGGGCAGGTAAATTGGTGGGGACTTTCTTGCTCTCCCAAAGGGCTGAAACTGATCTCCGCGGTCTGATTCCACCCGGACATTGCAAGGACGCTGCAGCCCACCCCGGAGGGCCTCTGGAAATGGGGTGGGGGGCATCCTTGCCAGCCGGTGTCGGGCCTAGTGGAGAATCCGGGCTGCCCTAAAAGGGTGCCGGATGAAGGTCCAGAAGCCTTTGATGAACTGCTCCGCGCTTAACAGCTGCAGCTTTCGGAAAGGTGGGGGTAGCTGAGGGGAGAGTGCGGCCAGGCCAGGCCAGGCCTGCAGCGTTCCCAGCAAGCCACTGCGGGATGGATGCTGCGCTATTGTGAAAGCAACATTGGGCTGTGTTCGGGAGGTGCCGAGCAGGAGGCAATACTGCCCTGAAGTGGGGGGGGGTGATTGTGGGGGAGAGGGATGCACCCGGTTCGTTTCAGGCGCTCTGCGGCCTCCGAGTCAGGAGCAGGAGGCGTCTGTTGGGCCGCCGCCGCCGAGGAGGAGGAGCAGTAGAAGTGGCTGCCATTTTGGAGAACAAGGCCCTGGAGGGTTTCCCTGACCCCATTGTTGCTGTGTTTGTTTCACAGGTTGATGCTCGCCGCACAGGATGGATCAGGCCTGCGAAGTGAGCAGGAGGGGCTGCCTGCCTCCTTTCGCCGGCGCCTTGGCGTTAGAAGCAACGGAGGACGGGGACAGCCCGTATGGGGGGGAAAGTCAGAGCTGCTGCAGCCCCGAGCCACCTAA